>JAQPPZ010001733.1:0-668014 GCA_028583015.1 Wollemia nobilis
ATGCTAAAGAATATAAGGAATTATAGTTACAACCTAAGAAAATTATCAATATTAGAACCAATTACATGCCAGAAGAGTTAGAAGATATCAAAAAGTTATGTTATGAGTATCCTAATATTGTTTCTTGGAGCTATCATGATTTGAAGTGGTATAACAAAAATGTGATCCATCATACTATTGAACTGCAAGAAAGAGTAAAACCTTTTCAGCAAAAACAATGGCCCGCCAATCCCAAGATCGAAGTGCTCATGAAAGCGGAGTTATTGAAGACATTGGAAGTAAATATTATTTACCTGATTAAACAATCAATATGGGTGGTGAACCTGGTTCCAGTGTGAACTTGGTGCTAGCTTAAGACCTTTCGATCCTTTTGTCTCCCATACTTCCTATGGGAAATTTGGAAAGAGCACAATTCTAGTGCTTTCAAGGACTCATCTCATACAATGGGCCATGTCCTTGCCAGTGTCATTGTTGTGATAGAAAAAAACATGATGATCACCCAATGTGAAGATTTATCGGAGCCCCATATTGAAGGTATAATTGTGTCTAAGCTTAGCATCCTAAAAGGCACCTGTATTTAGATGCATCCCAAGGCTGATAGTTCCCTTATCATATGGATTCCTCCACCTCTAGGATTCCTTAAGCTCAATTTGATGGTGCAACAAAAGGGAACCCCAATGTTGCAGGTGGATGCGGAATCATCCAAGGCCATGAGGAAAACATCCTCCTGGCCTACACAAAGTATCTAGGGTTCAACACCAACCACTTTTCCAAGGCTCAGGCTCTTTATCAAGGCATCATCTTGCTCCATAGTCTTTAGGCTTCAAAAATTGTCATTGAAGGTGATTCCAAGAACATGATAGATAGCTTAATCCTTCATAAATTTGTTCAATATTTATCCTTAAATTTATACTAAACACAATCCTTTCATCTAACACAAATTTTCTCAATCTCTATCCTCAAATTTGCATTAAAAACTATCCTTTAGTCTAGCACAAATTTTCTCAATATCTATCCTCAAATTTGCACTAAACATAGTCCTTCGATCTAGCACAAATATACTCAATATATATCCTCAAATTTGCACTAAATAAAGTCCATTAGTCTAGATCAAATTGAATCAATCTCTGTCCTTAAATCTACACTAAACACATTCCTTCGATCTATCACAAATCTATCCTCAAATATGTATTGTAAGCTTCCATAAAATATCACACTAATCTATCCACAATTCTTCACCAAGACTTGCCCAACTCTTCTTCACAAGTCCTCACTAGATCTTGTTCAATCTACTCAAAAACTCTTAACTAGAACTTGTCCAATCTCATAGAAATATATAGAGAATTATTAGAGACTCAATATGCTTCATACTCATTACAATGCTCAATCACTTCCAATATCTTTTTCAAATCAAATTAGAATATAGAACAATTTGTTTCACAAAATTTGAACTATCACTTCAATACTTTCAATTGAATAGGCTCAATCGACTTCACTCAACCAATCACTCAAATAAATACTCCTTGCTTACAAACCCTAGTCCAAGCATATGAACACTCACTCAAATATTTCCAACAATGCTTATTAACCAATCTCACATAACAATGATATTCATATTCTTTAAAATCCTAATTCAAGATAGTTCACAACTTCACATAACAATGATACTCATGTTCTTGCACAAACCTTAATCATACATATAAAGGTTTAACCAATGTTTCCAACCATGCTTATCAAACAAGGTTTCTATCTTCAACATTTATTCGTGAAAACCTTGAAGCATTAATACAAAACCAAATGTAAAAATGCTTACCAAACAATCCTTTTCACTCCAACTTAGAATTCACACCATCCAACAATCACTCATAAGAAAAATGTGTCCATACCTTTTCAAGAAGTGGCCTTAAAAATCTATCTCAATTATAACCACTTTCCTTTCCAAGCATAAAGGTTATATGAAAAAAATATCACTCTAACACTTCTTCAAAATATTTCTTTAATTACAAAAATAACACTCAAATACACCTTATAATATCCAAATTTAAAATAATATTCAACAACTTTGAATATCAAAAATAGTGATTTTCCTTACTGCCTTATAACTCCTTAATCACTTAAAAATCCAACTTAGAAATCAATTTTTTGCATTTCCATTTTAACTCCCATAAAAAACTTATAATCTAAATCAATTATGCAAAAACCTTAATTAAAATAAACCTTTGGAAACAAAAAAAATATTTTTCCCTTTTTATTTTTCGCAAGCCAAGTCAACCCAAATAATGTGCATACCTCTATTATGCTACCCAAAATGCCTTGGTGGGATTCAAGCCATTGATGGCTCTCCCCCAAGTGCTTCCACAGTGCTCGCGCCCACCAACTGGGTTGCGTGGCTCCACAAGAGCCAAAAGGTACGAATGTGCCTTTGACTTCCTCTTCCTCAAACGACACAAACCCAACACAAACTTCCCAAGGCAAAATGGCATGCACGATATTTGAACCTGCACCTAGCATTTTCGAATGCGTCTAACGTATCCCTTGGCTATCAACTCAGCTATGAGGGACTTCGAGTAAGTTTCGAAGGCCATAAAATCTTTGTCCTTTTCTATGCTCAAACACATGCAAAAATACAAGTCTTCCTTTCCTTTGCACGAGCCAATAATTTTTTTTTATTTGTGGAAAACATCCCAAAAGGGATGCCACTTTCGGGTAAGACCCAAGGAGGCAGGGGTATCCATTCCGCCAAAAATGCCCAGGACTCAGACCTGGCCTACCACCTTTGACATACTCAAGGAGCAAACAAACACACAAAACCAATTTAAAAATAAGTAAATAACAACAAAAATAATAAAATAAAATAAAAACATGCTCCTTGAGTGTGTCAAAAACAAAAGCACAACCAAACACGCACAATAAGATAAAAGAAACCACAACACAAACCACATAGAAAAACACAAGAACCACATAACAAAACACAAACAAGACAAAAACAACAGAACACTACAAAGACATAACCCAAAAAAACATGAAAAATAAACACAACCAAAACCTAAAAAAAAAAATAAAAATAAAAATAAAAACAACCAACAATAGACAATAAACAAAAACAAAAAACATAGAAAACACTCACACATAAAAACACGAAATAACACAAACAAAGAGAAACCCAAGAACAAGAACGAAAAAACACAAGAACAATAACAAAAACATAAAAAAAAAACAAAACAACAAAAACACAAGAACAACAAAAACAACACAAAGAACACAAAAACAAAACAAAACAAAAGAACCCACCCACCTTAAAAAACTAAAAAAAAAAAAAAAGAAAAAAATTGAACATAACAATGACCTATCTAGACCAAAGACTATTAAGGCAAGAATCAACAGAGGAAACAAAATAAAGAATAGAATGAGCTAGGGAACTAAAAAAACTGAATGAACCAAAGAGAAGCAAAAAAAAAAGCAAGAAGAAACTAGGTACCTTCAGAATCGGAGCCATCCAAAGAAATGATAGAAAGAAGAGCTTCCCTAATTTGAGAAGCCCACCATATAGGAGGGTGGCCATAACAAGTAAGATCACCTTTGTCCAAAGCCCAATTAGCTAAAGCATCAACACTCTTGTTTTGATCTCTGACCACATGATTGTAATCAACTTTCAAAATCCCATCTGGATTAATTGAATCTTCTCAATAATTCTTTTTATTCTCCAATCCACCTTATGATTCTTAGAAGGAGTCTTCAAGAGATTAATCATAAGTTGAGAGTCAGACTCAACTAACACCTTTTCCCATCCAACCTTAGTAGCCTCTTGAAGGCCTCTGAGGATACCATACCCCTCAACAAGGTTATTGGAAAGAATACCCAAATTCTCAAGAAAAGTAAAAACCAGGGAGCCATCTGAAAGTCTACCAATTCCTCCCACACTGGCTTTTCTAGGGTTCCCTCTAGAGGCTCCATCAGTATTGACTTTTCCAAAATCCTTAGGAGGAGGTTGCCAATTTCTAGTCCTATCCATCTTACTAATACTCACATTCCCTTTAAGTTGGTTGCCCTTAGAAGATTTAATCTTCAATATTTGCATCACTTGATCCCATATTTGGTGGGAGTTTTGGGGGTGATTAAGGAGTTGATGGACCTATTCAACTAAGTTGGCTATGGTCTTTTGCCAAATATAGTGAATATCCTTCCTATCTTGATTAAAAATTTGGTTGTTCCTTTCATTCCAAATATTCCAAAGAAGAATGGTAGAACCCATCCAAACTAACTGCCTAATAAAATGATCAACACCCTCTTGATTAGGCCAATCCCTCCAAAGTTGTTCAAAAGTAAAAAAATTGGACCACTGTAAGCCAAGTAAAGTGGCCATTCTCCTCCATAGCTCAGAGGCTAAAGTACACTCAATAAAAATATGGTTGAGATTTTCTACATTCTCTTCACACATTTCACATCTAAAAGGGCCATGAAAACCATGCTTCATAAGTTGCTCACCAGAAGCACCCTACGATGCAATAAAAGCCAATTAAAGAACCTCACCTTAGGCAGAGCTTTTGAGCCCACAATCGAGAAAATATGTCGAAGAATGGTTGGGATTATTATGGCATAAGGTCAAATAACCTTGAGCAACCGAATACTCACCCTTAGTAGTGTTGTTCCATCCAAAACAATCTTTTTCATGGGACCAAGAGAGGGATCTCATATGAAGGATGCCTTGGATATCTTGTCTTTGCCTTTCTGGGATTTGAATAGGCCAGTCCTCAATAGGGATCCAATATCTACCAACCTTTGAATTACCAAGATGGTACCGAAAGTAATTAGCCACCTTTATCCAATTAGCTCGATGAAGCTCCTCCATCCAAGGCCTCCAATCGAGAAACTGAGTTATCAAAGGCTTGTGACCATCCCAAGAATCTATCCAAAAATTTACCTGTTGACCATTATGAATGATCCAAAATAATTTTTTCTTTATCAAATCCTCACCATCCTTAAGAACTGCTAAAATGGGAGAACCTTTGGTAGGAAGTTGATAGCGAACAAGGTCTTCGAGGACTTTTGTTCTCAAGATATTTAGCACGAAAATTATTGGCCCAAAGAGCATTGGGGTTATGCAACATCCTCCAATATAATTTAGCAGCTAAAGCTTTGTTGTTATTAATAGAAGACCGAATCCTAACCCCCCTTCACTCTTAGGAAGACATAAAGTATCCCATTTCACCAAGGCCCATTTTCTTTTCTCCTTAGTACCACTCCAAAGGAAACGATGACCGATTTGATCCAATTCTCGAAGAACAACCTTTGGGATATTCAAAATGGAAGAAACATAAATAGGAATAGCTTGAAGGACTGATTTTACCAAGGTGATTCTACCCCTGAAGAAAGCCACTTGTTGGTCCACTTTCCAATTTTCTTCTTGACTTTGTCCAACAACCAATTCCAATATTTATTTTTCTGCCTTTGAATATTTATGGGAATACCTAAATAAGTGATTGGAAGAGAGGTCTTCTTATATCTTAATTTATCCAAGACCATGGATTCCTGTCTAGCAGAGCAGTGAAAGAAAATAACTTTAGATTTGTCTTCATTGATCAACTCGCCCAGGAGCCTTAGAAAAATAGCTAATGATTTGCTTAATATTAGAAGCTTCCTTAACCGTAGCTTTACCTAAAAGAGTAGAGTCATCCACAAATTGAAGATGAGAGATAGGTCTAGCTCCATGAGCAATGGTAACTCCCTCAAGGGTTTTGTTTTCCCTCTTTTTGGTTATAGTCCTACCCAAGCATTCAACAAGAATGATGAATAAATAAGGGGATAGCGGGTCACCTTGCCTAATACCTCTGGAAGCCGGGAATGACCGAGAAGGCCTGCCATTGATAAGAACTAAGTAGGAAACTGAAGAGATACATCCCATAATCCAATCCATCCAATCCTTAGAGAAACCAAATTGCCTCAAAACTTTGATAAGGAAGTGCCAATCCACTCGTCATAAGCTTTGGATAAGTCTAACCGAATGAACATGGAAGGAGAATTTTGCATATCCATGGAATGGATGGCTTCCTGAGCAAGAACTATCTCATCTACTATTTGACGTCCTTCCACATAACCCCCTTGCTCGGGGGAAATAATCTTATGCAAAAGAGGCTTCAACCTTTCTGCCATGATTTTAGTAATGATTTTGAGAAGAACATTACATAAAGCAATAGGTCTAAAAGCTGAGATATGATCAACCTCTTGAGCTTTTGGAACAAGAGTAATATAAGTTTTATTGATAACCTTCAAAATTTCTTTGGCTTTCCCGGCTTCTTCCACCACCTCTAATAAATCAACATGAAGGATATCCCAGAACTCTTGGTAGAACTCAATGGGAAAACCATCAGACCTGGGGTTTTCCTTTTTGCATTTTAAAAACTACTTGTTGAAGCTCATTGATAGTAACAGGAGCAGTCAAAATAGAGTTCTCCTCATAAGTGATAAGAGAAGGGATTGCTTGAAGAACATTTTGTTGTGAAGCCGAGTCAAGAGGAGTAGCAACAAAAATATTGGAAAAGTAATCAACAACAATAGAGTTCATGCCATCCCAAGTATAAACAACATCTCCATAATCTGATTTTAAGGAAGAAATAAAGTTGTGAGATCTTCGAGCTAGAAGAGATTTGTGGAAGAAATTTGTGTTTCGATCTCCTTCTTTGAGCCATTGAATTCTAGATTTTTGCTTCCATAAGATTTCTTCTCTTTTTTCCCATTCCTCTAACCGAGTTGTGAGTTTAATTTCATCTCGCACTTCTCTTCTCTCGTGAGGCCATCTAAACGGATTTTCTTATTCAAATTTTCAAGATGACCAATAACTTCATGTTTTTTTTATGAACATCCCCAAACTCTTTCCAGCTCCAAGTCTTGATTTTGGATTTAATGTATTGCAGTCTTTTGGCAAAATAGAACATCTTAGTCCCATGCCTAGGTTTACCTTCCTTCCACCATTGTTGCACACGAGGTCCGAAGGAAATGTCTCTAAGCCACATTAATTGAAAACGAAAAGGAGAGAAACTCACATTGGTTTTCCACATTTCCACCATGACTGGCCAATGATCCGAACCAACATTATTAAGAGTCTTCACTTTAGGAATGTGACCATGGATTAAGAAATTTTTAGAGAGCAAAAACCTATCCAATCTCTCCATTATACAAGCTAAGCCTTGCCTTCTGTTAGACCAAGTCATAAGGCCATTATCTCAGTTGGATATCCACAAGATGGAGGTTTGCAATATATTCGCTCATGAGGTCAGTGCTTTTGTCCAAATTTCTATTTCCCCCATTTTCTCATCCAGAGAGAGGATGGTATTGAAATCTCCTCCGATCAAGATCCAAGCTTTAGGAAAATGAGAGATAATATGAGTAATATCCTTCCACTGTCTTCTTTTTTCCTCCAAAGAAGTCGGAGCATAAACAGTAATGCAGAGCATAATCTAGTTGGAATGTCTACTTTGAATAGCTATAGCCAACAAACCCCAACTGCCAACCATATGGTGAATAACTACCTCTTTTGGGTCCCAAAGACAAGCAATGCCACCCGAAGTCCCTTGGGAACTGAGGGAAACCACTTTTCCAGCTGGCCAAATTTTACTGGCAATTGAGTCCATATCCTCCATTGACATCTTTGTTTCTTGAAGGAAAACAAGATGTGGATGATTTATCTGAATCATTCTTCTAATTTCATTTTGTTTTGAAAGACTCCCTTTGAGTCCTCTAATATTCCAAGTGATGATCTTCATTAATACTAGGGCTAAAAAAGTTGGGAAGGGCATTAATCTTACCTTCCTCTACAAGCTTTTCACCTTCTTTTACCATATGATATTGATTGGTCTTGCGACCTGCTTTTTGATTAGAATCCATCTTCAATTTTTTTTCCCTGTTTCTTGACTTATTCCAATTGAATCTGAGATGGCTTCTAACCTTGAAGAATGCTCGTACACAGCCAAAATTTTACTAGATGGTTCAACGGAGTCTATATTGGGACCTGCATTATTTGAAGTTTTGACATTTGAAAGATTGTTTTTCTTGTGTAAATTTTCTCCTTTTTTTTCTCGTTGAAAACCTTTGATTTGTTGGTTTGTCTCTCGAGTTCTTCCCTTCATATTTAAATTGTGTTTCTAAGATTTCAGTTTCCATTATTTCCTCTTCCTCACTTGGGACATCATTTGTGGAAAGGATTTCAAACATATTAGCAGATGACTTTGATTGATCCTTCATAACTGGTTTTTTCTGAGTGTTCTTCTTCTTAGGTATTTGGAAACCTGCCGAGTTTATATCTTCTTTCTTTTGATCAAGAATTTTATTTGGGCAAGCACCAGCCAAATGACCATATTCATGGCAAATTCTACAACGAAAAGGAATGTTCTCATAGTCCACTACTTGCTCCCAAGTGTCTTCCCCAAATTGTAATGTGATATTTTTAGGTAGGGGTTTGTCAAAATCCATTAAAACACAAATCCGAGCATAAATAATATGTTCAAAATTTTGAGTACAATCAACAATCATCATAAAAGTTCCTAAAGAGTTTCCAATTGAAGAAAAAATAGTAGGATTCCAAAATTCAATAGGGAGGCCAAAGAGTCTAACCCACACGGGAGCTATAGAAGGCATCTCTTCTTCGGCTTTAAATTTAGTATGCCAGGGCTTCATGAAAAGCCCTGCCCTTCCAAAAAACCAAGGACCCCCTTGAAAAGTTTTCTCTCTATCTTCATTATTAGCAAATAAAACAAGAAAATAACCATTTGGATAAATAGAGATTTGTAACTCACCTTTAGTTTTCCAGCTTTTTGCAGCCCAGACTTTGAAAGCAGATAGACTCGGACGAAAACCCACGAACCGACAAATTAGTCCTCTTTTTTCCAAATCTTCAATGCCAGTCCGAATGTTACCCATATCAAGCTTAACAATAGGAGTTCCATCACCGCTTTAAGACATCCTGACTCCATTTTCCTGGGATCAATCTTAGGCATTCTTAGAGGTTTATGGGAAGCCCTAAGATTGATATTAGCATTGGGCTGAGGCTGTCCACCATGAAGGGCATCCCTAAAATTCATTTTTGGGACCGAGTCTTCGAAATTCTTACCCTTGACAAGGGTTTTCATAGTAGAATTATTTTGTGGGTGCACCTTAGCACCAGATTCACTTGAGATATGAGCCATTTTTTGATCAACTGCTTGAAACTTGTTTCGTGATCTCTTTAATCCTTGCCCTAGACGCCGTGGAAAGGTATGGTTTTCACTTTTCTTTTGTGCAGCAAATTGGAAGTCGTTGTCACTCAAGTTCACAGTATGATCTGTTGAAAGACAAATTTCTAACCCATCTTGGATCCCCTGCAACATTTCCTGCTAAAATATTGAGCATAAACCACAAAAATATTGGCCGCTAGGGCCCGAAGGCCCTAAAAACCAACCTCTGGAGCCGCTTGCACTCAACCCGGATGAAACCCTCGCATAGCCGCTTGCCAAATATCTCGTTCACACATAGGGATGCGCTAGGATCTGTGTTGCTCCAAATGATATGAAAATTGGTGGAGACGTTCTAGGGTTTTTCAGGCATCTACCCTCAAAATTTTAGCTCAATCCGAGTCCGGATGAGTGAGATATGGCCGAAACGAGTTCGGTAGTTTGGGCAGTCCTTGCGAAAAATGTCCCTCCCTCTTTAATTATATTGCATCTTGAGCTCCTTTAGTTATCATTGATGTCAAGGTAAAAATTTGTCACTAATGCCAAAGATAACACATAAATTTTTCATTAATACCATGGAGTACATCATCATTAACACCAGGAAGAAATGTAAAGAGATGGAGAAAAGTCTGCACAAGCCAATAATCAATCGCATGGATAACTTTTCAAATGCCAAACCTTGGCATTATTTATATGCAAACCATAGCATATTCCAATGTTGGCAAGCATTCAAATATGAATTTGAATTCAAATTTAATTAATTTTATATATTAAATAAATATTTAAATTACACCTTAGCACCCACCATTATTTAAATTAAAATTTTAATCAAAGATTAAAATATTTTAATTTTAATTAAATCTGCTTGTGGGTCTTTTTCAACTTGGTCCTTGATCTTCTTCAACTCAATTTTTGATCCAAAATAATAATAATAAAATATTATTATTTAATTTGAACTTGCTTTTTCGTTCTTGGATATTCATTCTTTGAGCCCTCCTAGGTATATAATATTTAAAAATACATATTATAACCTATTGGTTTTCAAGACCACCTTGCTTTTGGAAGAAACACTTAATATCCTCAAATATGACGAACATAGCACAAAAATTCTTGAAATCAATGACAAAAAACACTCCTCAAAATGTCCAACAATTATTTTCTTGGTTCTTTTGAACCATATGTTAAAATCAATAAAGGTCTCATGAGGGAATATTTGAATAAAGAATTGAGTGAGTAGTAAGAAGGGGTTTCTTAGGTCATCAAACTCTAATATGAGGGGTTCAATCAGATCATCCCATGTCTTAATGCTTTTGTCCTCCAAGGAGTGATACCATTGTAACATTTTGCCTTGAAAATATTAGGAAAGAAGTCTTACCATCACATACTCGAAGGTAATATTATAGATGGTAGCTAGAGTAGCAACATCTTGACAATGTTCATAGGATGTATTCCCACTCCATATTAAATGGGTAAGGCTTTCAAAGTGGTCTAAGTAATTTCTTGTAAATTTGGGAGATTGAGAGGTCTTACAATATTCCAAGCTAGACAAATTTGTCCAACCATGGATTTATGGATTAAATTTCTAAAGTTGGAGGTCTCAACATCCATTACCATCACTACTTAATTTGGGGTTTTATCACCATTAGAGTTTCCAATATCTCTAGTTTTTGCATTAGTTGTGTTGCCAAATGAATATGTAGTCTTTTATAAAGAGGTCAAGACTATCCAAAAATATTGAGTCCTCTAGTGAGCGATATTATTTTATACTAAAACATGCCAAATTCTTTGTTTATCATGGAGTATATTTGAATCAAACACTTTAATTGTACTTTCTTGCAGGTGAGATGAACTTGTCCCACCAGGCGTGTCAAAATTTTTGGTCCAAAATCTTTCTAGTCTATGAAATGTGCTCTAGACTTTAGCCAAGATTGGATGACTGGGATTTCTCCCAAGTTCATACTCTAGATAATGTTAACTCCTTATAATGATTGGTAAATTTAAAAAAATATCAAGACTAAAGAGATAAAAGGAAGAGTTATGTAGAGGTAAGGGTTTATATTTAAAGGTGGATGAGATATAGTGTAACAACAATAAATGTATATGACATAATATTCTTACATAATTAGATCCAAATTCAACTTAATGGACCAACCAATACTTAAAGTATTTACAAAATTTATTAAGCACTAGTTATATGCCTTAAAAATTCCAAATACTTTATGAAAAGTAATCCAATTAGCGATCCAAAAAGAAAAATTCACTAATCACAAAGTGTAACAAAAATGTATTAAAGCATATAATTCATTCATAAAAACCTAAAAACACAATCCAAATAGAGGCCAAACAACTTCACTTTTCATTAATTGACAATAGTCATCATACAATATACAATCAAGCAAATGTTATAGAGTTATTCCTCATCATGGTATGCATTGAGTTATTTATAAGCCAATATGAATCTTGTAGCTCAAGATTTTCAAAATTTTGTTATAGGTCTATTAGAAATAGCATGGAAAGAAATATTGATGGGAGTGAATGTAATTTTGATACCCCATGATGTTTTGTTGATGTGGTAGGGCTATATTTCTTTCCTTTAGCTTCAGCTCCAGTGTGTCTCTAGTAGATCCATTGATATTCAACTATCATATTCTATAATTTTATCAGTCACTACAACATTTTGTCAAATATATAGCTTTCAAACCTTAAACTTCCTTAGTTAAAGTGGTTGAGAAGCTTCATGTGGTTACAAATTTTGATAAGAGTAAATCAAAATAAAGGGATATTCTTAGGAGGTTTTGAGTTGATTCCTAGTTCTTTTGATTGCTTTAGAGGACTTTTGATCTAGATTTTTACTTTCAGGAAGGTCTTTCTGATGCCATCCTTTTAAAAGTCTAGATTCTTGCTTTTTTGGGAAATTCTTAGACTTTTAGTTTTATGCAATTACTATTTTTCACAATGTTTATGCTAATGTAAGCAATTTACAAGTTTGACTTTGCTTTATTTTGGCCTTCGTGTTTTCAGTGTCTTGGAGCACTTTTGCTATCATGAGTACTTGGAAGGACTTCATTTCATTTTGGACTTGAACAGTGTCAGAATCACATAATTTTGGTTTTCTTATTTCTAAAATTTGCTAGATCTTTGAATGGCATCATCTCTATATAAGTTTATAATTGATTAATTTTGGGTTTGCATATACCAGAGTCTTTTTTAGGGTTAGTTAATTTTATTTTAGCAAAATACATTATGCTTTACCACTTTTTGTGATTTTGAATCCAATAAAAAATATTTGAATACCATGGAACTTTACTCCAAATTGATGTATTTGAGATTCTACTATCTTATTTTGGTTGTCATGAGGTTTTGATCATCTTCTAGGCTTTTTGTTGGACATTTTGAGTCATTTAAGTCAAAGTTGTCATTGATGTCAAGGAACATGTCAAGCAACAATGCAAAGGTTAAATGCAAAATGGTTTCATAATATTTTTAATATTATGTGGAAGCATAAGTTAAAATGTTTCTCACAAAAACCTAGGGAAGAATATTGCAAAGCTAAAGGAAGGTTTAATATTTATTTCATAAAATATTTAAATTCAAATTGAATTTAAATTTTATAAATAAATATTATTTATACAAAGTTGTACAATGAGAGATGGCCTTAATAAAACCAAAGGGTTTTAAAGAATTAATTTATAAAATTTAATTCAAAATAATTTAAATAATTTATAAATTAATAAGTTTAAAGGAAAATAAAAAGCGTCGACGTCTAAAAGTTTGAAGGAAATTCGAGCATCGACGTGTATTCGTGAAGGAGGAAATTAATATATAAACCCATGCCTTAGAGGTATTAAAATTATCCTTTTACTCGATCGATTAATGCATGCAATTGTGTTGAGAACTCGTGTGGAAAAGAGAAGTGGATCTCTTGTTTAGAGCACTAGAGAATAAGGTTAAAAGGAAGAGTGCCAAATTGAAAAGTGCCAACTAGGCAACATGGCCTAGTGGCAAGAAGACAATGATTAGAGTGTTTGGGCGCTAGGTGACCTGCGTTCAAAATGCGGTGGTAGTATGTTTTGGTGGTTGTGTTTGTGTTGGAAGCACCAAAGGAAATGGCACACGTTTTTCTAGGTAAAGTGAGGAGCTTTATAGAGCACATGGTGCTCTTTACTCCCCAAGCGAGCGCCTAGCTCATGTGGTGGTTGGAGCCACGACTAGGGCACTGGTTGAGGTTGCACCGTGAGTTCAAAACCCACCAAGGCAAAGGTAAAAAATTTTAATTATTATTTTATGTTACCTAAAGTTTGACATGAGGTCTTAGGGAGTTAAAAGGGTTTCTTAAAAGGATTTTTATTTGATTATTATTTTTTGGTAAATTTGAGGAATAAGGAGTTAGCTTTATTTTTGAATAAAATGTTTGTGTCACATTGATTTATTGAAGATTTAAAAGGATAAAAGGGACTTCTTGCATATAGTTATTTTTAAAAAGGATAGTGCATTAATATATTTTTTTGATTGGTTGAAAGGGTGTTGAAAGGTCCTTGAACCTTGTACAAGACAGTCGCGGGCCTTCGAAGAGGGAGGCAGAGGGGAAGAACAACGACAGCAGAACGAGACAACCTGAAAATAGCAGGGACCACCTAAGGAAAAGGTTACCAAAGGAACCAAAAAGAAGAAATAACTAAAGGGAAACATGACCAGAGGCTAATCAGAAAAGGGGAAGCGAAACTTAAATAGAGAAATTCACCATTTGGAAGTGTTGTTGCTGCTCCACAACGAACCCCAAAATTGGGGACCCACCTTTATTGCATGTTTTCCAAGAAGTCCGAAGAAGCCCATTTGCTAAAGATCAAAGAAAAAGCAAACCACCACAAGGAGGAAAGTGTCGCGATATCGCGACATGTTGCATTTTCGTAGTCCAAAGCAAAGGAAGAAAGTAAGGACGAAGAAGTGTCACGAAATCATGACATGTTGCATCATCGCAGCCAAAAGAGAAATAATGTCGTGATATCGTGACATGTTGCATCGTCACGACCAAAGGAGAAGAAGTGTCGTGAAATCGTGACATGTTGCATCGTAGCGGCCAAAGGAGGAAAAGATTTCATGATATCGTGACAAGTTGCATCGTCGAGGCCAAAATAGAAAGAATGTCATGATATCGTGACATGTTGCATCGTCGTGGCCAAAGGAGAAAAAGTGTCGCAATATCGTGACATGTTGCATCGTCGAGGCCAAAGGAGAAAAAGTGTCACGATATCGCGACATGTTGCATCATCGTGGCCAAAAGAGAAAAGGTGTCACGATATCGCGACATGTTTCATCGTCACGGCCAAAGGAGAAAAAGTGTCATGATATCGTGACATGTTGCATCATCGAGGCCAAAATATAGGAAGTGTCACAAAATCACGACATGTTGCATCGTCGTTGCCAAAGGAGAAAAAGTGTCGTGATATCACAACATGTTGCATCGTCATGGCCAAAGGAGAAAAGGTGTCACGATATCACGACATGTTGCATCATCACGGCTCAAAGAGAAAAAGTGTTGCGATATCGCGACATGATGCATCATCATGGCTAAGGAAGAAAAAGTGTCACGATATCACGACATGTTGCATCATCACGGCCAGATGAGGAAAAAGTGTCGCGATATCGTGACATGTTGCATCATCGCGGCCAAAGGAGAAAAAGTGTCGTGATATCGCGACATGTTGCATCATCGCGCTCAAAGAAAAAAGTGTCGTGATATCGCGACATGTTGCATCATTGCGGCCAAAGAAGGAAAAGTTTCGTGATATCATGACATATTACATTGTCGCAGCAAAAGGAGAAAAAATGTTGCGATATCACGACATGTTGCGTCATCGTGGCCAAAGGAGAAAATGTGTCACAAAATCATGACATGTTGCATCGTCACGGCCAGAAGAGTAAAGTGTCGCGATATCATGATATGTTGCATCGTGGCGGACAAAGGAGGAAAAAGTGTCATGATATCACGACATGTTGCATCGTCGTGGCCAAAGGAGGAAAAAATGTCGCGATATCGAGACATGTTGCGCGTCGTGGCCAAAGGAGGAAAAAGTGTTGCGATATCACAACATGATGCATTTTTGCAGCCAAAAAGAGAAAAGTGTCGCGATATCACGACATGTTGCATTTTCAAGGCCAAAAAGAGAAAAGTGTCGTGATATCATGACATGTTGCATTTTTGCGGCCAAAAAAAGAGAAAAGTGTCGCGATATCGTGACATGTTGCATTTTTGCGGCCAAAGGAGGAGAATGAAAAAGTGTCACGATATCACGACATGTTGCATTTTCACGATTCAAAAGGGGCAGGCAAGCAGCCAATCCCCCTGGCAACAGCTCACATTGTGCAAACATTGAAACTTGTAGGATCGTTCCTTAGGCCAATGGGGAAGGAGTCTCACCACACTTGAATGTCAGATTCATTGACTCCCCTGTTAGCAAGCCAGTCCATGGCTTTGTTTCCTTCCTGATACTGATGCTTAATGACTAATTCTGGGTAATTGCCAACTAGAGCCTTGCATTCTTGGAAAATCGAAGCAAGGGACCAGGGAGGCTTAGCTGTACCTTTGAGGCAGTCGATACATTGCAACGAGTCTCCTTCGATGATAAGTTTATTGATGGTCAACCCTTCCATGAGGATCAAACTTTGGAATAGATCTCGAGCCTCTGCCATATTTTTGGATTTAATTCCCAAGTTCTGGGTGAAGGCCAAAGTTATTTCTCCCCTGTGGTTTCTGATAACTCCTCCTCCAGTCGCTCCTGGGTTGCCTTTAGCCGCACCATCAAAGTTGAGCTTGTGCCACCCAGAAGGTGGTAAAACCCACTTGATGACAGACCTGTCAACATAATTATGAAGCATAACAAAGATGTTAGACAAATTGAAAATTTTGGCTAGATCAGATTCTAAGCCAGGAGGGGGGGGGGGGGTTGGAGAAGAAACAAGAGAGGCATTCTCCGCAGATTGCATTAATATTATTATTGTCATTGAATATTATTTTAATTGGGAGATTATAAGGTGTATTTGGTGAATTATTTTTGTAAATTTTGATGAATGTTTTCTTAAATATGGAGTGATAAGGTGTATGTGTGTTTTGATATTTACATTGTATTTTTGAGGGAGTTTATCATCTTATAACTTCTTTGAGTTTTAAAAAGAAGTGTTTATGGTTGTGATAGATATTTGAGGTTTCTCCATAATCAAGAAAAAGGTATGAGCACATTATTCCATAGTTAATTTGATTGTTTGGTTTTATGGAAAATAAGTTTGGAGTGAAAAAGACTTGATTAGGGTTTCCTATTGAGTGTGTTGAGTTAATGCTTCAAGATTTTTTGCAATAAGAGATTGTTTTATAATCATTGTTGTTGAAGTGTTTGTTGAGCAAAGAACTTGAATTAGGGTTTGAAAATAACATGAGTATTATTGTTATGTGAGACTTGTTGTTGAGCATTGTTGGAAATATTTTGATTTGGTGTTTATATGCTTGGACTAGGGTTGTAAGGAAGGATTGTTTTATTAAGTTATTGGTTGAGTAGAGTTGGTTGAGCCTATTCAAGTGGATGTGTGAAGTGATTTTTCAAGTTCCATAAAACAAACTATTCTATATTCTGAATTGATTTGAGAAATTAATTGAGCATTGTGATAAGTGTAGAACATATTGAGTTTCTAATAATTATCTTTATGTTTCTATGAGATTGGACAAGTTCTTGTGTGGACTTGTTGAGGATATTTAAAATAATTATTTGAGAAGACTTATGGATAGATTGGTGTGAGATTTTATGAAATATTACCAGTTATATTTAATACAAGTCTTTGAGTAGACTTGAGAGCAGAGTTGATTGATTGATTTTTTCAAACCTTGAGTTAAGGTTTGGGGCAGATCCAATAGAGTTGATTTGATATTGAGTCAAGCTTTGAGTTAAGACTTGAGGATAGATATTGAGGATATACTTGTGCTAGATGAAAGGACTATGTTTAGTGTAGATTAGAGGATAGAGATTGAGAATAGAGTTTGGTGCAGATTTGAGGACAAGTTTATGCCAGACCAGAGATAGATATTGAGCAAATTTGTGCTAGACCTAAGGACTATGTTTAGTGAAGATTTGAGATAGAGCTTTGGAGGTGATAGATTCCAAAGGATTAAAATATCTAGTGGATAGATATCCATTAGCCAGGGCAGTGAGCATAGGTATCTTTAGTGTATAAATATCCATTAGCTAGAGCAGTGGGGGCAACAGTTCTTCTAGAAGATCACCAACTAGAGCAAGAGGAGAAGAAGTTCTCATGTGGATAGAGATCCATGAACTTGATTTAGGGGATTGGTATCTCCTTTAGATAGGGTCCATAAATATTGTAGGGAAAGGATTCCCAAGATAACTTATTTGAGAAGAATTTATAAGAAATATTTTAGCTATGGAAGTAGCCATCATTGGGTGAACCACATAAAAATCATGTCTCTCATGTGTGTGATGCTTTGTGTGATGTTTACTACTTTAATATTTTTGATGCTATTATTTGGATTAAAAAGCAAAAAGTTTTATTGTATACTTTTCACCCCCCCTCTCAGTATAAGCACATGTTCTTCAATTGGTATCAGATCGAGTCCCTCCATGAAAATACTAACATCTTGGATGAGGATCCATCAATAGCACACATGACTTTAGAAAATGAAGAAGAGACTATGTTTGACATAAAAGAGAAATTATTTGATTCTCTTAGAAATTTAGAAATACTTAGATAGAAGACTTCAATATTGAAGGAATAAGTCAAGAAGATAAAGAAGTAAAGATGGAATTTATACAAAATCTCACAGAACTCAATATTAGGGAGGAAAAAGGAAAGAAATTTGAGCAGGACATGATAGAACTGTTGAAATCCAGGGAAATAAAATGTGAAATATTGGAAGCAAAAATTGTCCACCTAAGGAATGAAGTTGAAAGTACCAAGGTACTACAAGATGTAGAATATGAGAAACAAAAAGAGGAATCAAGTCTTCAAAAATCAGAAACCTCAAACAAGGATAAGCAAGAAAAGGATATCAGAAAGAAAGAAATCAAAGGAGAACCCCAGATAAGATTTAATCACAAGAGGAACATTACTTCACCACAAACTCCAAGACATCCAAACAAGTTACATAATTTCTTCCATGGTCATTTCTTTTCTTGTAATAAATATGGTTATAGAGTTGTACACTGTATTCATCATGCAAGAAACAATGTCAATAGAAATTTAAATATCTTTGCACCTCTCATGGATGATGATATTATATGTTACAAATGCAATAATTTTGAGCACAAGTATATATGGTGTAAAATGATGCTTCCTGAGTCTAGAAAAATAATTTCAACAACTAGGAAATATGAAAGAGAAAATGTTAAGGCTAGATCAATGTTAGTTCAAACTGCCCTTCATGCTTAGGATAAAGAGGAACAATGGTATCTTGATAGTGGTTTCTCTAGTCACATGACAGGAGATAAATATAAATTTATTGTACTAAAAGAAACAAATAGAGGATCAGTAAGTTTTGGTGATAATGGATTAGCAAGGATTGGTGGAAGAGAAACTCTAAGTTTAGATAATGGGAAAACAAAAATAGAAAATGTATTGTATGTTAAAGGGTTAAAACACAATCTGCTAAGTATAATTCAACTTTGTGATCAAGGGTACATGGTTAATTTCCATCCAGATAGATGTGAGATAATAAAATTAGAAACTAGAAAAATCATTGCCAATGCAAGAAGAACCCCAAACAAATTATACATGCTTAGTGAAATCAAAGGGGAAAAGTAATTTCTATCACAAGAAGATGAAAGCTAGTTGTGGCATAGAATATTGGGTCATTTAAATTTTGACAACATAGTCAACATAATCAATAAACAAGCAATAAGATATTTACCCAAAATAATAAGACCTCAAAGCACAATTTGTGCACCTTGTCAACATGGAAAGAAAACTAGGACAACATTTAAATCAAAAGGATATATATAATCTGAGCCATTAATTCTAATATATATTTATCTATGTAGTCATACCAAAATATAAATTATTGAGGTTGAGAGCTACTTTATACTATTTATAGATTATTATTCCAGAATAGTTTGGGTGGCTTTCTTGAAAGAGAAGTCAAAGGCCTTTGAAAATGCCAAAGCATTGAAGGAATTGGTTGAAAATTAAACTAGAAAAAGGATTAAGTGTCTGAGATATGATAGAGGAGGAGAATTTACTTCAAATGAATTTGTAGAGTTTTGTGAACAACATGGAATCAAAAGAGAATATTCAACAGCAAGAACTCCTCAACAAAATAGAGTAGTCGAAAGGAAAAATAGGACTGTTGAGAATATGGCTAGAGCTATGCTAAATCAGTCTAAGATCTCAGATGGATTTTGGAGAGAAGTAGTCAACACAGTAGTATACATAATCACTAGGGATAAAATAATGGTAAACCATCACAAGACTCCATATGAGCTTTGGAAGGGAAGACCTACCACTGTAAAACACTTCAAGATTTTTGGAAGCAAGTGCTATATAATATGGAAAGATCAAAACTCAGGCAAGTTTGATCCAAGATGTGATGAGGGAATTTTTCTTGGTTTTTTTGCAAGGAGTAAAGCCTACAGATGCTTCAACAAAATAACATGCACTATGGTGGAAATTATAAATGTAACAATTGATGAGAAGATAGATTCAAGAGAACCAGTCCAGAAGATTGTGTATCAAGAAGATGGATGTTGTCAAGAAGAATTTTTTGAGGAATCAAATAAAGAAGAAGAAAAAACACAAATACTTCTTCCAAAAACCCCATCCAGGTATGTACAAAAGCATTATCCAAAAGATAAAATCATCAGGAATCCAGATGAAATACAGAAAAGGAGAAGAATAATAACACCATCTCAACAAGCAAATTTTTTTTCGCTATCTAAGATTGAGCCAAAAGACTTCACTCAAGCAAGTGAAGATAAATTTTGGATTAAGGTAATGGATGAGAAATTATATCAGATAGATAAAAGCAAAACTTGGGAACTTGTTCCATGACCAAAGTACAAAAATGTGATTGGCACAAAATGGGTATTCAAAAATAAGTTAAATGAAGATGGATAGGTGGTCAGGAATAAAGAAATGTTAGTATACAAAGGTTATGCACAGGTAGAAGGAATTGACTTTGATGAGACATTTTCTCCAGTTGCATGGATTGAAGCTATAAGGATGTTTTTAGCCTTCTCAAGTTTAAAAAACTTCAAGGTAGATCAGATGGATGTCAAGTCAACATTTCTAAATGGTGTTCTAGAAGAAGAAGTTTATATTGAACAACCAGAGGGATTCATATTAGTAGATAAACCAAATCATGTATGTAGATTTAAAAATACACTGTATGGTCTAAATTAGGATTCGAGAGCATGGTATTCAAGATTGGATAAGTATCTTCAGGAACATGGATTCATAAAAGGAATAGCAGACAATAATTTATATATCAAAAATCAAGAGAGTGGTCTACTAATTGTGGTTGTTTATGTTGATGGCATCATTTTTAGGGGAAACAATGATAAGATGTATAAATAATTTTCTAAGAACATGCAAAATGAATTTGATATGTCTATGCTTGGTGAATTATCCTTCTTTCTTGGACTCTAGATATCACAATCAGAGAAAGGGGTATTTCTCTCACAAGCCAAGTACATAAAATAAATGTTAAATAAATTCAGGTTAGAATATTGTAAACCAGTAAGTACTCCCATGGTCATAGGATGCAAATTAAGTAAGGATGATGAATCTCCAAAGGTAGATTAGAGACTATACAGATCTATGATTGGCAGCTTATTGTACGTTACAGCTACAAGACTAGACATAGTACAGTTAGTGGGATTAGTGGCAAGGTTTCAGAAAACACCTGAGGAAAAGCATGTGGTAGTAGTAAAAAGAATTTTCAGGTATCTAAAAAGGACTATGGATTTTAGGATTTGGTATCCCAAAAGTGATAGTTTCACACTAATAGCATATACAAATGCAGATTGGGTTGGTAACATTGATGGTAGAAAAATCACAAGTGGAGGAGCATTCTTTCTTGGATACTGTTTAGTATCTTGGCTAAGTAAGAAGCAAGTTTTAGTATCCTTATCTACATCAGAAGCAGAATACATTGCAGTAGTAGCCCATTGTACACATGTGTTATGGATGAAGAGAAATCTAGAATACTTCAAGATAAAACATGACCATCCTATTCCCATACTGTGTGATAATAAAAGTGTTATAAGTATCTCAAAAAATCTAGTGATGCACTCCAAGATAAAGCACATTCTGATTAAGTACCATTTTCTGAGAGAATAGGTGACATATAAACAAGTCAGGTTGGAATATATTACTATAAAGGAACAGATAGCATATATTTTCACCAAGACACTTTCAAAGGAAACCTTTGAGTATCTTTGAGGAAAACTAGGAGTAACACTCCCACCCCAAAATTAACAACCTCAAGTGAATGTGGGGGGGGGGGGCTAAGCTAAGAGGCTCATTCTTAGCCTCAAGCCCCAAAGGTGACCCTTTGCTATTGATTTCAAATGGGTAAATATTTGAGTAAGGGGGAGATATTTGGTATTTGAGTAAAAATGACAGAGCATTGAGCCAGGGGGAGCAATGTCCCAAGGGGAGCAGAACAAAAGAAAATTCAAGTTTTAAATAAAAATAATTTGGGTTGCCATCAATGAAAAGGGGGATAGTTTTGGACATGTTGAGTCATTAATTCAAAGTTGTCATTCATGTCAAGGAATGAAGTCATCATTGATGTCAAGGAATATGTCAAGGAACAATGCAAAGGTTAAATGCAAAAGGACTTCATAATATTTTTAATATTATGTGGAAGCATAAGTTAAAAGGTTTCTCATAAAAACCCAAGGAAGCTTATTGCAATTCTAAAGGAAGGTTTAAAATTTATTTCATAAAATATTTAAATTCAAATTGAATTTAAATTTTATAAATAAATATTATTTATACAAAGTTGTACAATGAGAGATGGCCTTAATAAAACCAAAGTGTTTTAAAGAATTAATTTATAAAATTTAAATTCAAAAGAATTTAAATAATTTATAAATTAATAAGTTTAAAGGAAAATAAAAAGCGTCGACGTCTAAAATTTTGAAGGAAATTTGAGCACCGACGTGTATGCATGAAGGAGGAAATCAATATATAAAATCATGCCTTAAAGGCATTAAAATTATCATTTTGCTCGATCGATTAATGCATGCAATTGTGTTGAGAACTTGTGTAGAAAAGAGAAGTGAATTTCTTGTTTAGAGCACCAATGAATAAGGTTAAAATGGAAAAGCACAAAATTGCAAAGTACCAACTAGGCAGCGTGGCCTAGTGGCAAGAGGATAGCGGTTAGAGTGTTTGGGTTCTAGGTGACCTACGTTCGAAATGTGGTGGCAGTGTGTTTTGGTGGTTTTGTTTGTCTTGGAAGTGCCAAAGGAAACAACACATATTTTTCTAGGCAATGCAGGGAACTTTATAGAGCACGTGGTGCTCTTTACTTCCCAAGTGAGCACCTAGCTCACGCGATGGTTGGAGCCATGGCTAGGGCACTGGTTGAGGCTGCACCATGAGTTCAAAACCCACCAAGTCAAAGGTAATAAATTTTGATTATTATTTTATGTTGCCTAAAGCTTGAAATGAGATCTTAGGAAGTTAAAAGGGTTGCTTAAAAGGATTTTTATTTGATTATTATTTTTTGGTAAATTGGAGGAATAAGGGGTTAGCTTTATTTTTTAATAAAGTCTTTGTGTCACATTGATTTTTTGAATATTTAAAAGGATAAAAGGGACTTCTTTCATATAGTTATTTTGAAAAAGGAGATTGCATTAATATTATTTGTGTCATTGAATAAGGCAGTTAGTATAGGTTTCTTTAGTGGATAGAGATCCATTATCCAAAGCAATGGGGGCAATAGTTATTCTAGAATATCACCAACCAGAGCAAGAGGAGAAGGAGTTCTCCTATGGATAGATATCCATGAACTTGATTTAGGGGATTGGTATCTCCTTTGGACAGAGGTCCATAAACATTGTAGGGAAAGGATTTCCAAGAGAACTTATTTGATAAAAATTTATAAGAAATATTTTCTCCGTGGAAGTAGCCATCATTGGGTGAACCACGTAAAATTATGTCTCTCATGTGTGTGATGCTTTGTATGATGTTTACTGCTTTAATATTTATGATGCTATTATTTGTATTAAAAAGAAAAAAAATTATTTTATATTGTTCACCCCCCCTCTCAGTATAAGCACATGTTCTTCATTTTTTTCCTTTGCTAAATTTGAGCAAAATTTTAGCAAAATAGCAAGTTGGCTTGATTTATAAGGGCTTGCAAATGTGATCTTCATCTAACAAGATTACATTATATATATTTCAATACCTCCCCCCATAATGGTCACTCTATGGGGACTCAAATATACTATCCTTATCATCATCTTCATCATCAAAAAACTTGTGTCAAACTTTCAAGAATTCTATATCAATCTTATTTAATCTTGTTATATAATTTTCTATGGAATGCCCTTTATTTATATGACACTTGTAAGTATTTTACTTCTTAAAACCTTAGAATTACCTTTGGGTAACCAAGGATTAGATTCAACTGATTTGAATTCTTTGGGATGAGATCTTCATCACCCTTTACCTTTCCTACCATCATAGCTAAGTTAGATCTTAGGGATGTGAACAAAGTTATGTACTACTAAAATTTGAAATTTTGATATTTGAAAGCTCTATATTTATTTTGTTAACTTCACTATCACTTAATTTTCCATAGACATATTTCAATGTGGTCCATACCTCAATAGGATCGATTTCTTCTCTGGTATGGAAAAGTATGTCTAGTTTAACTAACATGAAAAAGAGACCAAGGGATTTCTCCTTACCAAGTTCATGAGGAATAATACCACCTTCTAATTCATCATTAAAAATGAACCAAATATTCTTGCATTTGGGTAAATCTTCTATTTGAATTAACCAAGTACTATAATTTATCCTATTTTGTAATAACATACCCTATGGAATCTATTTTGCATATAAATCCCATGTAGAACTACAATAGGTCCATAAACTAATGTCACCACTACATAGAGCTTGAAAAACCATACAATCTGAAAACAAAAAGCTTCTAGTGCTTCTATATGCAAAATTTGTGGCCTCTAAAATATTTGGCACATTACTACTTCAAAAAATATATAAAACTATCAAACCTTAAAATATTTTACTAAATAAAATTTGGATACTTGTTGACACTTGTATGTATAGCATTAGATACTACCTTTTCCAATTCGAAAATCATGAATTAACAATTAGAATCATATGTTTGGGTGAGTATCCTTATATATGTCTAGTGTGAATTTTAATAGGTTCATAGACAAAGAGGAACAAACCAATGCTCAAGAAATTGAATGGATCGATGCAACACATGTGCTTTTGAAAGATAGTTAAGATAAAAATAATCAAAATCATTTGGTAGA
The DNA here is from genome assembly GCA_028583015.1 of Wollemia nobilis. Classification (NCBI taxonomy): domain Eukaryota; kingdom Viridiplantae; phylum Streptophyta; class Pinopsida; order Araucariales; family Araucariaceae; genus Wollemia; species Wollemia nobilis. Next base: position 24,716 of record JAQPPZ010001733.1, read on the forward strand.
TACAACATAAATTTATAAAAGGGGATTAGTTTCATTTACAAACCATAATATCTACTCCATAAGCATATTTACCATCTAGTACACCAATACCACTATTGGAGTTAAAAGAAGGCTATTTACTATTTTATTTTGTGTATACCTTCCATAACATGATGGTAACTTTTTTTAAGGGACTACTTGTAGGAATAAAATCACTAACTTGAGTGCTATGAGCAAGCTATCCAACTATTATACCACTATGCTCTATCAAAAGGATGCAAAAAGACATACCATGGCCTTTTGAAAGAAGTCACCATGTTCATAAAATCATTTTTTAGATTTGAACTAATGACCTCTAGAAAATAAATAAAGTCTCCATTTCTACCACATGTACTAATTGGAGAAATTTTATAGGACCCTAAAATATTGGAATACTAATGGGGACACATACACCAACCCTAACATTGCTTGTAGGTAATGCCATTATAGAAGTAGAAGCCATGTGAAAACAATTGAATCTAAAGCTCAAACTTGAGAGACATGCTTTGACAAGCAATGTCATTGTTGTCACACCATTCTATCAAGTGTAAACAAAGCGATTGTAGGTATCATTATGTAAATGAGAAAATAAATGATTTAAATCAAACCAAAGAAAAAATGACACCAAGAGAAAAAATGCAACCTATTGGTGAGCAACAAATACTATTACTAATGTGTTATCCTCTTCTAACAATCCACACTCATTATTTCTAGTAAGTAGAAGATTTATATAGATAGAAAAGCATATGAAGTATGTGAAGTTTAATATGATAGATGGTGCATGAATTGTGGAATAAATTATCAACAAATCTATCTTTGAAATTCAAAATTTTAAATTTTAGCAAATTCCATTTAAACTTGCAATTTTATTGTTATGTCTTCAACTGCCAAAAAAGATAAATATTCTTCTATAATTGAGTGACATAGATACATTTATTTTTTTATTTCATGTTGAAATTAATAATACTTTCCAAAATCATCCCAGAGAATGCATTTATCATGATAATATCTAGAAAATATGTAAGAGTGAATTGAAGATAGCATTGATAAACAAAAGAGAAGGAGAGTATTAAATGTCATGATTGTAGAGAAGATATAATGGGTGGGCTCCCATAGACACTCAATAATAATTTTCACATATCACATATATACTATGGTGGATCAATTATTTGGGGTATTTATAGTGATTCTAAACCCCCAAATAGAGTTAAACTCAAGCCAACATTAACTTAACTTTGAGGTTAAATTATAATAATATAATAATAAATTACACCCTTTAATCAAGGTTATCCATAAAGGTGGATTAACAAATAGTACAAAGAGTAAAATGTGAAGGGTTACCCTAGGCTTACATGATCATGTTTTTAGGATTACATAAATGATTCCCAAAGGATTTAATGATGAATTTTGTTAGGCTTCATATACAATTGCCTATAGGCTACATAAATAGTTCCCACAAGCAATTCTAACACATTTGTACCCTTGGATTGAAAAATTTAGATTACATATATTTCAATATAAGCATCCCATGTGCATGAATCCATCTCATAAAGTGCATCCAAATCTCTATGTTTTTTATCCATTAATGAACACTAGATTGTGGATAAGTTGAATGTGCTTTGATTGTCACATCAAAGAGTGACTAGAAAACTCTAAGGAATGCCAATCTCCTCCAAAATCATAAGCATCCATCTAAGATGTTATTTTCCTTATTATAAGCATAATATTTAACCTTCATGAAAGTTTGAGATATAATGTATTAGTGCTTGGAACACCGAGAAACAATACTAAATCCTAAATAGAACATAAAACCTATGGTGGAATGTCACTCATCCAAATCATTAGCCCAATCAACATTTGAAATTGTTTTCAAAACTAGAAGGGATCCAATAGACTAGAAAATATCAATATAATGCATCCCTTGGATGTATCTAAAAATATTCTTAGCTATTTTTTATTGGCTCTCCAAAGATTCATGTATATACCTAGAAAAATAACTAACAAAAAAACCTATATCAGGTCTAGTGTGAATAATATTGAGAAGTCCATATATAAGATACTAATAAAATTTGGAATCCACCAAAGGAGTGGTACAATCATCCCTAATATTAGTTCCTAATATCCACCAAAGGAGTCCAAGTGGACTTGTAATTTTCCATCCTAAAATACGAAAGAAGATATAATGGTGATGCCAATATATATTTGATTAATGTATATCCCCCAAAAATTATGTAGAAGTCCCAAATTTGTCATCTCAAAAGTGGAATAAAGTTATGACTTCATATCCTGGATCAATGTCATACATCTGCAAATAATGAGAATATCATCAATGTATAAAATAATTATGAGGGTTTTTCATCCTAATAGTTGATATAAACATCATGTTCAACCTCACATCACTAAAACCTACAACTAATAAAAAACAAAGGAATATTATAATACCATGCATGAGGATACTTCTTAAGGCTATACAAGAACCTAGTCAATCAAGAAACTAATGGAGTAATACATTTAAGCTCAAAACTAGATAGTTGTTACATATACATCTCCTAAAACTTCCCATATAGGAAGACACTCTTCATGTCTATTTAGAGTACCTTCCATCCATATGAGGCCATAATAGAGAGAATCATCTTGACTGATTCCATCCTAGCCACTTATGCAAATATCTTGTAATAGTCCACTACCTCATGTTGAGAATCCTTTGGATAAAATCATACCTTATGCTTCTCCACCTAACCATCTAAAGTGTATTTGGTCCTATAGACCCATTTGTAACCAAAAACATTCTTAACTTTTGGAATAGAAACCAACTCTAAATTCTTGTTCTTTATTAGATCCTCATATTCTACCAATAAAATTTCTTTCCACTTTGTTGGCCCTTAGACTAAGAATATGTAAGAGGATCCTAAGAATGAGAAACATTAAAGAGAGTAATGTTTGAAATGGATCATTTTGATATTATTTTAGAGAAATAATAGGTTTATCATCCTTTAGAAGCATCTTAACTCACATGGATTTTGGATGGCCTGATGAAGAATCATGTATATTCTATGGCAATATAATATCCTAAGCTAAAACTAAAGAATTCAACTCAAAAAATCACGACTCACCTTATCACGTGAATTGAACTAATGTGGCTTTCTCAAAATATCCTAAATATAGAAAATAACGTGCCACCCATGGTGCTACTAGTGAAGGGGTCAAATTAATAGGTCATGGATATCCATTAAAAAATTAGAATAATGATGAATATGCATAGAGCCCACCAAAATCTTGGAAGAACCAACTAAATATGATATGGTCAAAGAATTAGAAAAGTCATAAACCAAAATATTATGTGGTGGGATGGAAGGAGTATTGGGAAGAACTTCATAAAAAGTGATCTCTATTTAAATAAAAACCTCATGCCTATGAGGATCATAAAGGTGATATATATTTGAGATATCTAACTACCCTATAAAAATACATTTATGACTCTTTGATGTCCCTTCCTTCCAAAAATACTTGGGTATGTTATCCCATGTTTACCCAAATACATAGAATGGAAACATAGTAGGCTTATCCCATGCCAAGCTCTCAAGTGGTGTTATGCCTTTATTTTCACTAGTAAAAACTCTATTAATGCTTCATGTTGTACATTTGATGGCTTCATCCCAAAAATTTATGATCCATTCCCTTGCGATGAGTTATACATAATGCCATCACCCTATTTTTATTTTAGCCATACTATTTTGTTTATAATTATAGTGAACAATCCTTTGATATGCAATCCTATGAGAAGCCAAAAATCATGAAAAGTATAACCAATGTACTCATCCTCTCCATATATCCTTAAACATTTAATTTTTATTGCTCAATTTATTCTCAACAATATCCTTGAAGGTCTTTAATGTCTCAAAGATACCATCCTAATTAAAAATAGTATATAACCATACATATATAGAAATCATAAACAAATAGGAGGAACCAACTATTTCCTAAAATAGATGGTTTACCCATAGGTCCATAAATATAATTATGTATTTTTCTTAAGGTATGAGAGACTCATATTGCAATCCCATTTGGAAAGGTATACCTATGAAATTTTTCTATAATACATTCCTCACATGCACCACTTGGAGGAGATATGCATGGAATCCTAATGGCCATATGATTTTTAATCATGTACCTTAAAGATACATAGTTGATATACCTTGGAATATGATGCTACTTCTATATTTCATTATCTACATGTGCAACCATAACAAAAAATATATATCTTTCTAGAATAGGAAAACATTAAGTTGTCCTTTTTTCCAACTTGTTTATTTTGTCATACTATTATAATATCCAAAAGTAATAGCTTTAAACCCATTGTATATATCCTTAATATCCATTGATCAAAATAGAATTCTACATTCTTAATTGTATGAGTAATGAAATAAATAGAAAAAAGGTTAGGGTCATCATTAGGAACATGAAGCATCTCATCAAAAGAAGAAAATACAATGCTGATTTTTCCACATCCTACAACTTGTAATGAATATTCATGTCCAATAACAACAAGCTCCCCTAAATGAAATTTTTTCTATCTCTATATGATATATTTGTGCTTCATCATGTGTCTAGTTGTCCCTAAATCTACAATCCACTCATCTAAAGAGGTGGATGTCCAATATGATGAATGAATAACTACATGTGCTTATGAGGTTTCTCCATTAAATTTATCCTCACCTTGTGTATAGAAGAGAGTAACATAAACAACTCCCTTTCTTATTGCTTCCTCAATTTTCTTAATATAAATATGGCAAAAAAATTCTTTGTTAGTTTCCTTTTCATAAAACTCACATGCAGTTTTCTTTAAGGTATTCTTTGGCTACCTATTATTCTAATATGGCTTCTTGTAATTTTTATCTTTGACAATAGCTTCCTTTAGATGAGCCTAATTAAAGATAGAATTTTCCTTATGCCTTTGTCTTCTAGCTTTATGATGTAAAATGTATTTAAATACCTCATCAATTGGTGGTGCAAAATAATATAGAAAGCACATGAGAAACATATCTAACATATTATTGAAAATAATATTCAATAACTCGATATTTTTTTCTTCTCTAAAGCTTATTTTCCTTGTCATCTCTTCTTAGGTTATCCTCTTATAGTCCACATATATTCTTGTAGTTTCTTAAAATGACTTATATACTTATCAATATTATTAAATAATTCCATGGAAAAAGTTATAAGCTTAACCTATAGCCTATCTATTTATGTGGAATTAATATGATCACACAACCCCTAAAATTTCTCAAGTAACACTTTAGGATCTATGGTGTTGCTAACATGTGTGTCATAAACATTGTCAACATGAAGGGCTATGAAACCATGCGACTCATAATTATTACCCCTATAGATCTACTTCACTTTTTTATTATCAATATCATAAATATTCTCATTCATATACTTTAGTGGATCCTTACTTTAGAGTAGAACTTCAATCTTGATTCTCTAGATCACATATTTTTGGATTAATCAATAAGGATACACGATGATTCATGACTAGTTTACCAAAACATAAAATCCCACTTGTAGTTATAACTAGAAACAACACCATCAATGCAAATATCTCAAATAATTATGTGATCTAGAAGAAAAATAGTCTCAAACACTTATTTATGCAAAAAATATGGGACTTAGAAGTTTATCCCTAAAATCACAAAAAAAAAAACATAGTCATTGGCATCAATCAATGCAACATAATATTGCTTAATCTAATTACTTTATGAATCACAACACAAAAAAACAACACAATCCTTATATATGCAAAAAATATGGAACTTAGAAGTTTATCCCTAAAATCACAAAAAATACATCTTTAATATTTGAAAAATTAAAAATATTTTTAATACCCACAATAAATGAGATATTTTCATGTGTCACTATGTGAATGGATGAGGGGGATCCAAGCATTCAGTGACTAGAAAATATATCAATGAATTACATGACATCATTGTCATGATTAGAGATATGGCACCTATGTGTTGACTATGTAGGCCCCTTGATAAAGTATTGATAAACTAAAATATGCTACTTGTTGCACTCTGATTTGTTGTTTGGTCTACAAACCATACTATTCCACTTGTCACATCTTGATTTTATCTAAAATTTCTACATCACCAAGTATAATTTTTCTTATGTGATATACTTGGCAAGTTTTATGATATGAAAATGTGTGATTTGTTAATGTTGTATTTATACATGCCCAATGGTACACAAACTAGCACATTGGTCCCATCATGACTTGCTAAATTAGCACATATATCACCATATACATCAACTTCCATGTATTAAATCATGATCCATATACAAACTGCCATATCATTACTTGTATTAGCACTTATGCCAACTGCATCATGTTATGTCACATCACTTATATAAAATTCCACAACTCAAATGCCTTGTGTCATGTATGCACTATTATAATGTCACATATATAGATCACAATTCTAGTTTTATAAACTATCATATGCCATCAAATCACCTACAAAGGGGTGATGTCATCCACTACCATTTCATTAGTTGGTGTCATGCCATCAAAGGATGAGTTATTGTTGATGTTATCATGTATCAAAATAATATGGTATTAGGTGATTCAAACCAAGGACCTCGCATGCAACAAGTCTCATCTTGGGTTTGAATAACCATATTTTAAACTATTATTCTTGGGAGATGCCACAACAAATTAAAATTAAATTCATAAAAATACAAGTGCCCCTCTTTTTGCCTTTCTCATGTGATAAAATGCCATGGTAATGAAAGCACACACCTATCCACCTTATCTTTTTCTAGACTAGGGAATTGCCCTAGCATATTATACATTAAAATTTTAATATTTTCACTCTTAAAGGGACAAACAAAAAAAGTTAAAAATAAATTTGTGGTACTTAAAGGTAAAATGAGTGAAAGTGTTGAACTATAAACCCCTTGAAAATTATCAAGTGGCTCAAAAGTATTTGTTGAGCATAGAAGCGTACCAATGACTTTTATAGCACTAGGGGTATATCTAAAGATATTTAACATCTTATTTTATTCTTCTTATCTAAATTTATATTGGTAAAATAATCTAGAAGAGAAAAGAAAATATTTTTTCTAGAAAATTTATAAAAGGTAAATGAGGTTTTGAAAAGACCTCAAAAAATTCAATCTTAAACTACAACATCCATTTGGTCATAAATTAAAAATAATAAGTGTGAATAAGGGGAACAAAGGAACCTATTGATGAATTTTTATTATAGAGAAAACCTAATAATCCTAGTGACATCCTCATGATCCAAGACCACCTAGAATTTTTATGAGAAAACCCTTCTTCTAATCCCACTATCAGTTTTAAAAAATTGTTTTAGTTACTCCAATCGTAGTTTTCCTTGGAAGAATCTATATAGTAGATATTATTGACAAAAGAAATCAATTTATGAATATTCATACCTGGTCTCATTCAATGTTAGATTTTAAAATAGTTTCTAGAAATAAATGGAATAAATACATTACCCAATGTTGCTTGAAAAAATACATGTAAAGCAAAGAATACAAAATGTGTGGGCGATTTTTATGGATGCCAAATAATATAACTATAAAATGAATAGAATTATACTCCAATAAATAATAAAATTATTGGTATGAAAATGTATTTGTATTCAAAATTAGTTTTTTTTTAGGTCAAGGTTGTGAGACTAATCTTCAAGAATGAAACATTAAAAATATTACATAAGAATATTTTTTAAGGTTTATGTAGCAATAAATTACGACACCTTTTGAAAGTAGAAGTTTGAGTCACATACAAGCACATGAATAAAGGCCTGATCAAAAATACCCAATTAATGAAGGCCAAATCTCAAGAGTAAGAAAATTTTAAAGGTCAAAAGTTCTTGAGTCATAGATAAGAGGCAATAAAAAAGTCTTGACAAGGAACTAAAAGCAGAAAGTCTTAATGATCTGAAGATAAGTGGTATTGAAGGATGAAGAAAAACTCCTTAAGAATAAAAATCCAATAACTCAAAGTTCAAATTGAAAAAGTGCACATTCTTCAAGGAATATTTTTCTTTCTACAAAATATATCTCATATCTCTAAAAAGGATAATAGTAGCATGTAGCCATGGCAGAAGTAGCTCAAATATATAGGAAATTAAATTAAAGTAATATTTTGTATACAGGTGATGGAAATCCTCCAAAAATGGGTAGATGGTAATTAAAGCTATAGTTGCACATCCAAGGGCCATGATAAACTAACATTCATATATTTAGATCTATAAAATCCTAAAGGGACAAAAAGTTAGAAAATGACATGACTCAATATTTGAAATGATAGCCACCTAGAGATCTCTACATGATTTTTGGAGGGAAAACCCTCCCTTGTAAATCTATAAATAGGAGTAGTATTAGCTTTGTAAAGGATTGACAAGTTTGAAATTCCATGTATTTTTAGGCTTTCCTTTCATTTTTCCCTATAAAAATAGTGATGGTTCTTGAGTGGCTTGTGGGTAATTTTAAACCCCTACTTCTAGCACAATCTTTGTAAAATTTTACTTATATTTATATATACATGGAAGCCCGTGTCTATTTTTTGACCTTTGTATGTAGACCCTTGGATGTGTATGTGTGTGTTCTTGTAAATTTTTAATATTTTACATGAATATAATGTGTGCTAATTGTATGGGTGCATGAGGGACTTGTATCTATTTTTGGACTAATTCACTTATTAACTTGGCTCTCCTATGAGATTCACCTACTTATATATGCATATGACTGGCAAACAATGATTGATTTTCACTGTGTGAAGGAGAGGAAGTGTTCACCATTGGAACATGGCATTCAGGATTGTTTTAATAGGAGGATCTTGGTAGATATCTTGGTATATCACTCCATTTTCCTTTTATTTGTTGAGTTTTATTACTTTCTCGCATCCATTTTCCCTTGATAGAGTAACAAGTGCCTTGAATATCACATACTAACAAGGATCCAACCTTGTAAAAACTCCCAAAGGCCCTTGATTAAACCAGACCCTATGCTCTCAACTATGGACAATTGTGTCACTCTAATGCAAGGTGTGATTGTCCCAATTAGGGACAATCAAATATGACAATAGTTTAATGGCACACTCGGTGGGACCCCAATGACACATCATTGGTCCTAAAATCATAACAAGGAGTAGGGCTAAGACTTGGTGAGGGTCTTAGTCTATTTATAACTTGCTAAAGTGTCTTTCTCACTTGGTGAATCCACTCTAGAATGAACACTAGAAGAAGTCGATATTAAAGTTACCAGACCAATGTTTGGGTGAAGACATTTATCTATCTACTTTTTAGAAGCAAGAAGTTGTATTCACCTGGTGATTCTACAATAATCCAAAGGACCCATCAGTAAAATATGTCTATATCATATCAATAATGGTACCACATATAGGGATAAAATAACATGCTATTATCTCCAGATCCTTTAATACTTTGAGGTAAATTTCCAGTATCCCTACAAGATATTTTTCTCGAATACACAAACATCTCCACTAGAGCACCTACAAGAGAATGTTTTTCTCTTTCAGGTACATAATATCATAAATTAGGATGTGGCCCTGAGGTTTTTAATCATGTCTAAAAGGTAAGGCTCACTAAAAATAAGTGCTCTATATTCATTTTCAATCTCTGTAATGACCCACACTAACAAGACTTTTCCTGATGTTGATGTATGGATATTAAATGCAAAATATTATTTTCTTTTATCAATATGAGTTAATAGTTGCACTTTATTATTTTTAAAATTTGATTCATATTTGGAATATGGTACTACTAATGAAATTTGTGGTTGTAGGACCAAGTACTCTCATGGGTGGATTGGTATGGGAAAACCACTAGAGTTGAGAGAAAAAAGGAAAATGATGGATGAAATTATCATAGACAACTCAAGGGTAAAATAAAACCCTCATATAGATGTATTGAATATTTGTATGCTTGACTATTATTGCATCTTTGGGCAAGGAGGTTACTAAAAATAAAAAGATCCATCCTTGGTAGGTAGGTGATAATGTTGCAATTACCTTAAAGCCTCCTCCTTGAGGAAAAATATATGTTTATGAATATTGTTGAATATCATCTCAAACATGTAATATAGAATTGGGATGCAATTATGCATTCGTTTTGATGCATGGAAATGTTTTGGGTGGTATTAATATTAATAATATTAATTGAATTAATTATGTGAGTAATTAATTTAATTAGTACCATGTTAGTAATTAATACTAGCAGTAGAAAACCATAGTATGGATTTAATAAGACAAGTGAATGTTTTAAAAATGTTTGTCTTGTCTATCATGGAATAAAGTGTTAATAATAATATTTACATTGCTAATACTTTAATTAAATTGTTGCTTGAAAAGTTGAGAAATATTTTATAAGTAATGAGGAGACTCCTTATAAATATTATTTTAGGAGAGCTTATATTAATGAAAGAACTCATTTTAGAAAATAACATGATAAGTTGGTGGAGTGTAGCTATGAGGAGTTGCGCTTGGGAACATTATTTTTTAGCAAGGAGTTACAACATGTGCTTCACTTCTGATTCGATGGAGACATTCTTATTTTTAAAATATTTTTTGGAAAGGAGGAAGAGGAGGTTAGCAGGGGGATTATTAGAGTACTGGAAGGAATATTGGCCAAGTGAAGGTTTGTATTTGCTCTAGAGAAGTTATTTTTATTGGATGTTTGTTTATAAAAAAATCATGTATGCTTGCTTACTATTCCTTTGTTTAAGCTTTCTTTTATCCTTTTCCATCAATTTCTTTGTAGTTATTGAGATTTCTTCTTAGATTTTTTTGTAAGTTTTAGCATAATGGATTCTTCCATGTGTTCCACATATAAATAATTCTATTGTGTAACAACCCAAAACTAGAAACCCAATAGTTTTTAGAAGAGCACTTACCGCAAGGGTTCATAATGAAGAACCCTTCCTTTTATTTATCTTAGAATGCAAGGCTTCATCACATTTGAGTTCCAAATCACTATAGATGACACTCAATAGAAAATAGAATCCAACTCCTATAATATTCTAGGGTTCACCTTACTAAACCTACACGTTTAGAAGGATGCCAAAAGTGATTTACCTACCTTTCCCATATCATCATCGTCCAAGTACCATTCAACCATGGAGTAGGGATTATCCTTTAAGACCCATAACACTTAAGGGGAACACTTATTCCCTAACCATACTATAAGCTCATCTAGATAGGTTAATCATGTGTAGAGCCTTAATGCTAATTACCATACCTCCATAGGCTAACTAAGGTCATTTCCACTTCAACAACAAGTAACATGATCACCTGATATTGCATGATTGAGCGATCACCACTATTGTCTAATGAATAGTTTTCCCAATATTTATATGGGACACACCCAATCCTACATGATCAAGATGTGATGATTCACAAGTACTTCAACTATTGTATTCACACAACTTCTACTAGGTTCATGAGTTCCTAGTTATTGCATTCATGCAACTCCTTATAGGAATCATATCTACCTAGGTATTGTATTCATGCAACTCCTCCTAGGATTGGTTTTTATGGCTTACTAAAGGAACATTCCTACCCAACCCTAGGATAGATAAACATTTAAATAATAAGAATCATGATATAAACCATAAAAATAAATGCTATAATCTAAGAATTTATCTTAACCAAAAATCCACATCCATGCATTGATATAAATAATTAAGCAAAGGCTACCTAAGACATGATATAAGCAAACCACATTACTTATATCGAAATCTCATAAAAAGTCTTCAAAGAAACATCTCAACCTTAACATAAAATAGCTAAAGAGATTAACCATTAATTCAATTCCTTTACCAAAGCAACTCCTAGTTATCTAAATACATAATATTTCTTAACTAATTACTTCATGGATCACAACACAAAAAACAACATAATCCTTATTTATAATAGTAATCAAGTTTTTACAAATCATTCAAGAAAATGCAAGTCTTTGCTCATTTACAATAACATTACTCTATAAGATATTTTAAGATGAAAAAAGTATCTAGGATCCACTACCGATCAAGTCTTCACAACTTCTTTGATGGTTAAACCACCCACAACATGAGATATTTACTTAGGGATCAAAACAACTCTAAATGCAATGCAACCAATATGCAAAATACCATGCATAAAACATAAACAACCAACCAAGGATAATATCATACTTCTTTATATAATAATTCTTTAACTCACCTAGATCTCAAGAATTACTAAGTAATAAAATCCACACAAGAGAATACCCTACTTCTCTTAATAATATTCCTTTAACTTAAAAAAGTATCAAGAATTATTATTTTGATTTCTCTTTCAAAACCAAGAATTTACAAAACTTAAAACGTCTATCTCTTTAAAGCTTTCATTACCCACAATGATAATCATAAACCAACCCACATAAGCTAAATAAGAATTTTCCAACAAATCATGCATGAGCTTTCTTAAAACATGGAACTAATCTATACTCTTTTCAACTTAGCAAGGACATCCAGTTAATGATGTAAAGCTTAAATACATATAACAAGCAAGATATCCTTATTTTATTTAAATGAACCATTCATTCTTTTAATCAACCAAAGGATAAATAATCCCATATCTATCTAGGAGAAGCCCATACTTCTTATAATGATCCCTTAATCCACATAGACCTCAGAAATCATTATAAGTATTTTCTATTTCAATCAAAATAAAACATTCCAATCAATCTAATATAATTCCATACTTCTCTTTTATAATGATCCCTTAATCCATATTTTAACAAAAATATAAATTTATTAAAAATAACTATAATCAAAGTAATATTTTACAAGCAAGTACTTTATTAAAAGATAATTCAAGAAATCATGATTAAATAACCTATGAAAATCAATAGGTAAGATACTTGATTAAAAATATATTAATCAATGCAATATTTACAAAAGTTTTAACTCTAAGGTTCTTTCCAATAATTAATCCTTAATACTTTTATTCCATAGCTTGATATAAAATAGAAGTTCACATAATCAAACATCACATAACTCACATACCACCATAGCATTAAAAACTAGGTGCACTACTAAAATAAATGAAATCACAAGAGACCAAGGTGCAACAAGTAACTTAACTAGATACCAAGGCAACCCAAGATGGTATTCCAACACAAAGCTAAGGACCCAACTCCACTGGAAAGAAACATCATATCCTCTAACCTAAAACCAAAAGGATGTTGACTCACACAAATAACTGACAAGAAGGAGATATTTTGGGTGAACCATGGTATTGGTTATAAGAACACTTAGGGAATGATATACACCAAAACACAACCAAGCAAATAGGTTACTATGAATGAAGAAAATAAAACCATGAACCATAAGAAAGATCACTATTAGTGCTACACATAGACCTCAGTTAGAGAAAAAAAACAACACATAGACAATGAGGAAGGTAAAAGTAAAAACACACACAGGTCATTATCTACAACATAGGAATCACAACACCATGAGCTAAACACAGGCCTCAATGAAGGTGAACACGACCGCGAGGAGATAGTTGTGTTGAAGCTCCATTCAATATGGACACAAAAAAAAATATAGCAAATCACTGTGGTTTTAGGCATCATGCAAGGCATGGGTAAAGTGTCAAACTAACCACACACCAAATATAAACAAAAATATAAAAAAATAGGAAAAAAACATATCAACTCAGGCTTAAAGAATAATATATAACACAGATAAAAATATAATGAAATACATGATTCATGCTCTCCCATGTTCCTCTAGTTTAGTTGACATGTTCCTCCATCGATCTTCCCTCCTCTATCCTTCCGAGAAATAGAAACAAAAAAAAACTTCCTCTCTACCCAACACACACTCCTTAAGGAGCAAGGAGGTATTGGGCATGCATGATAGCATGCTAGTGTTCAATAAAGTGTCCAAGAAAATATTTTCCAAAAGCATTGTGTACCACCTCAAAGCCTTAATAAATATCCATAATGTAGCGCTCTTTAATATTAACTTATATTAGGCTTAATTAACATTTGATTTTTAATTTAATTTAATTCCAACATTAGGAGAAAAAGTAATTATTCTAAATTATTTTAGAATCAAATTAATTAATTTTATAACTCTAAGAATCAATAATCCAAAGCTAAATATAACTTCATGAACCTAAGATATTAAAAACCTAATTCAAATCTATGCACACCAAACACAAACATAGATTTCATTTAATGATATTTCACACCATTGTTTTATCCTTTAATAAGTGGTCCTTTTTAAGATAGTCTAACACTATCATTGACCTATTAAGGAGACTCATTGTCAGAAATGTCTCAGCCCAATTGTGATAATTTAAAACAAGCAAAATGTAATGCATCTACATAACCCCCTTGGACTAAACATAGTCCTCTATGTTTCCTGCAAAAAATAGCTTACTTAAATTTATTTAAATAAAAATGAAAATTGTTGTCTCACCTCATCAGCATTTTCCCATGTAGAAAAATTCTCTGAATATTGGTCCCACTAGACCTTACACTAATCTAGGGTTCATTTCCTTAGCACCCTAAAATGGAACCCTAGAATCTTGATTGGCCACACCTCAATGGTTGTTGAATTTATCATCTATAATTTAGAAATATTCCACACATAATTAGGATTACAAATATACTTTCTAAGCAAGGTATATGTGCATAGCATAGGTGGTGGTATTCCCGATGAGGGAGTTGAAATTAATGGTTTTGGTATGATTTCCAGCTATTTGCACTCGATATGGGCCAATTTGTACAATTGTATGGTTACAACTATATGATTCCTAAAATATACAATTAGTGATTGTGTAGTCACAAAATTTTCAATTGTACAATGCTTGAACTGTATAATTTGATAATCATACCATCTACCAAACTTAGTTATTGGGTAATAAATTGATCGTATTATAATTATTCACTTTGGCAATCATCAATTCTACTCTAGCAAGTACAAAACATGTAATTACCATCCAAATGCTTGATCAATTGTATAGTTAGGGAGGCTAACTATACAGTTATAGTAAACCCTTAATTAAATTACTCAATCTTAGATTTGCAGTGTTTGATGTAAGATTTTTGCATAATGAGAATTGGATAACTCTAATGATGGAATTATTAAATAAGTAATTTATCATGCACACTTGGAATCACAAATTCCATTCTAGATCCAACCACAAAGTATACTGCTCATTCTAAAAACTATACAACTCCTTACAAACATGGCAATTAAAATGTATAGGAAGAAACTAATTAATTCTCCATCCACAATTCTCATACATAGTTAGGTATCAATCAATACTCTATTCTATTATTCCAATACAATAGTATATTTGCAAAACTTCACAAAATTTTACAATCCATACTCAGTCGATAACATGCACATTTCTAGAAAATGAAGGTCAATTCCAGTGAGGCCCTCTAGCATTCTATGTTAGCTATATCCAATAGACACATTTTATTTTTTTCCAAATGAAGATATACCCATGGGTGCACTCTATAATTTATCTTCATCCCTTTTGACAAATCATCAAGTTCTAACATATTTATTACCTCTCCTCTCAGTAATTTCCATGGATTTTGTGCATGTATATGTGTTATAATCATTGTTTGATCTATTTTGCATGCCCACTCTATGACCTTTTCCATTTCCATGAAGGTTCTCTCCCTCCATTTCTTTAGTTATCCTATACAACCTATGCAAAACTACAATTGGGTACTCAAGAACATTTCATAGATCTACTCTAGGAAATGGTCCACTTGTTCATCTATATCTTTTCCTTCTTCATCCAAAATTTTGAATTGTGGTACTTCAAGAAAAGTCATGTCCAAAGTGTGTGATCCATATCCTATGTCTGAGTCTTTTCCTCCTCTTCATCATGCCGAAGTGATCTTTCTTGATTTATTTAATGGTACCTATTGTAGTATCATCCTACAAAAAAAATTGAGCTATAGTTTGTGCTTCATGATCCTCTTCCTTTGATTTAATCTCATCAATATTAGTAACTTAATTAGCCAACTATTTTTCTTTTTCAAGTACCTAGACTTCATCTTGTGGCTATGATTGCTCTTATTTCATTACTTTAGGTACAATTACCATATCATATCTTTCTTGTGCTTACATTGCATTTTCCTCAATAAACTAACTATTGTCACCTCTCATGACGATCCATACTTGTGACTTCTTATTATCCTTTTTATCTTCTAGTGGGGCCCCCATCACTTTTGGTTTTGTTGATGGTGGTGTTACCATTCTATCCATCCAGTGTTTGGATGCCTCCAATAGTTCATAGTCATTATCTTAAATCAATGCAAGAGATCCCATTGCTTCTCCTAATTGGCTTGTTTCCATTGGTACATTGATATTTGCCAAATCCAATACCTCCTTTTCCAAGTCCATTTCCTCTACTGGATCTATAAACATTGTATTCAATTGCTCACTTTGTACATGAAACTTTTCTCATGTTTGCATCTCTTGTTGCCTTCATATTCACACTAGACTTGGTGCTATTATTGTTACCTCAATCCTCCTTGTGAGATAGTGGTTGCTCATGTAGCATTTGTATAGGTGCCTACTACTCTGATTCAGATGCCAAATGTAGTTGGTAACATATTTTCAATTGATGATGGATTTATTTCTTTGAAGTCTCAATATCTTTAGCCAATGTGGGTTTTGTTCTACTTGTGTGATTCTTCTACTTCATCTTTTCTAGAGTAGCTTTATGGATTGGGACTATATTTACCCATCATAATATGGAAGGCTAATCCTTTGGTAGGTCACATTGATTTTTTAACTCATAGAATGAATACCTTCCTAAGAAATTACATCCGACATTATAGTGATTGCATTGAATGTCATTGAAGATATTATCCTTGGCCTCTACAACAACCACTGAATTCATGGATTTAAGTATGTGCCCAAGTCATACTACACTCCCTTGATCCAAACTGAAATTTTTGAAGATTGTACCACTCCTAACAATTGATCCATGACCATATTCATAGCACACATAAGCTCCTTGGTCCTTATCATACTCCACCTAATCCCTCATCCTACAGGACAAAAATATTTAGTGGTTGATGGATACTTAAGTGATGTCAATTACATAATTAACCTATGGGTCTCAATGGGGTCCACAATTCCTTTATTAATTAGAATCTCTTATTTGGCAAATAAAAACTCCACCTTTAGATGCTAAATTCCTATCCTAACAAATGTGTAATTCTTACTAGCATTATAATATTGCACCATATACAACAAGTACTCATTAAATAAAACCTTGTCAAGTGAAGGTACTCATGCTAACACACTCACTCCTACCTGAGTTAATGTTACCTTCAATGAGTGATATTCATCATGTTCATTCCACCATTTTTAACATAATTCACCTATTGGTTGTGTGAAATTGATATCATTCAAATCTACCTATCCTCCTTCATCATCATTGGGTAGGTCTACCTAATTTTCTAGGGTAGCTTCTCTATGAATTTCACTTTGAATCTCCCTCTAGTGTGCTCTAGGTGGTTCCATATGAATCTCCTCCCAAAACTATGGTTGCTTCCTGCTTCTACAACAATGCTAATTTTTGTGTCCCCTACATGACCTATAACCTCCTCCCCTCCAAGTATGGTATCCTAGCCATCCTCTTGGCTAAAATTCTTGTTCTTAGTCTTGTACAAGGTAGGGCACTTCTCCTCATCTAGGCCATAGATTTCTCTGATGTAGTGGACCCAGTGAGCATTCAGTTTTCGTTGTCGTAATTTTTTGTATAAGCACCTAGAATTCTTACTTAGTGCTTATCATTCACAAAACATCATCTTTGCGGAACCCCTCTTCTTCACTAATTTTGTACAATTAACAAATTTTAGACAATTTGCACTCAAAACTATACAATCTAGTCTAATTTCATATAGTTATGCTCAAAAACATAAAATTGTTCTCAAAATCATACAATTGCACAATAATTTTGTACTACACTTGAAATCACACAATTGTATCAAAAATTGTACAATTCGACCCCAAAATTATACAATTGCACTCAACTCATACAATTATAATTTGAAATCTTACAATTGCATTCAAATCATATAATTGAGCTCCCAAATCATATAATTTTTCCCTAAATCATACAATTGTGTTCCAAATTATTCAATTGCACACCAAATTGTACAATTACACACCAAATCATACAATTGCACACCAAATCATACAATTTTACTTCCAAATCATATAATTAGTTTCAATTCATGCAATTACTTCCCAAAATCATACAATTTATTGCTAAAAATTGCTCTTGACCCCAAATTGATCAAATTTGTATGATTTCATTTTTTTTACCATTGTTATGCAATTTATGCTTCTTTGATATGATTTCTAGCTCACTTGCATAGATTTTCCTTTTGAATATGCAATTCTTCAAATGTGCAATTTAAAATTTGTATAATTTTTTACTATGTACGACCTTCTCCCTTGTATTCCAATGCATGCAATGGTTGAAATGTCTTCTCTATGGAAATTTTCTCGTATGTGATTAGGGTTTTTAACTTTGTATTGATTTGATTTTTTTGAAACAACCCAACCCTAGTTTTTAGAATTTTTTTGAAAACCCTAGCTTTTCCAAAACAATCAACCCCAATTTTTTTCTAGAAAAAGCCTTCCCTCTATTCACATGCACTCCATGTTATGCTTGCTTTTCCTTGCAATTTCATAATAAAGGAAACTCTTTGGTGCAAATTCATAATGTGTGTGAAAAAATCAGTTAACTAGTGTTCATTTGCATTCCCATATAGTAAAGTATTATGTAATATAAGGATTGAATTGCTCCTTGCTCCTAAAATCACCTAATTTTACCTATTCAATTCATTCAATTGGTGAAAAAATGTGCATGGTGCTCTCTTTTATAGAAAAAACATCCAATTGCATGAAAATATGCCACCTCAACCTTCTTTGCATGTGTTTTTGTTTGTTTGTATGGATGACTGCCAAATCAGTCATGTTTGCATGCAATATTATCCTTTTCTTTTCTTTTTCACTAATATTTTATTATTTTTCTTTTTCTTTTTCTTTTATTTATCATATGAGGCCTTTATTTCTAGTTTTCAACCATATTCTGTCTTGATTATATCCTAAAGGGATTTTCACAATCAAGATTTTTATATATATATATATATATTCATTTTCATTTTTTTCAAAATTGCCTACTTTTCTAACTTATTGTCATGGGAATCATACAGTCAAATTTACTTGTACGATTTCATCTGCCAATATGTCAATTAAAGGTTTTTCCACCTCATTCCATGCAATCAAGGATTGAGTAATCATATAATCTAGTTTCAAAATATAATTTGTTCAGTTTTTTACCCCTTATTGGTCAATTGTATGATTTTTAATTGTACAATTATCAATTGTATGATTTGGAACCATACAATTACAAATTTTACAATTTGGAATTGTACAATTGCAACTTGTGTGATTTGAATTTGTATAATTCCCTCCTGCCAAAGTTATATTTAGTTATTCCAGGCTTCTCCTTTGCCTTGTTGGATGATAATTTGATGGAGATAACCTTATTACCTAGTTCTCATTTGGGAGATTACAGCTTCTATCCTTTCAAACTAAATAAGCCTCTAAACTTGGAAAATGAGTCCTTTTCTACATTGATTTTTTTTATCTTGAAATCATATTCTTCTCATGCTATCAAGGTCTCTTCCTCACATCGTCTACCATGGATTTGTCTTCTTGTTGTATAACCTTATTGAGGATTTTATGGACCTTCTATTCCATAATAAAATCCTCTTCTTGCTTCTAATCTCCTTGGTCCTTGTGGAAACATTTACGATCATCCTAAATTTCCTCTATGTGGATGCCATCCCCTAAGGTTTGGCAAGAATCCACCTTGCCAATTACATCCTTGTTTCACATTCCTGGTCACATTCAAGGGTGTGTGTGATGTCTCCCTAGGATAGCTATGCTATCTTGAAGTTGTATTTTGATTCCTTCCTCTTTCTCCTCTAGGTGTAGGATCTAAATTATTCCTACTCTCATTCACTTGTCACATTCACCTTTGATGATCCTACTATTACCTTGTAGTAATCAGAAATCCTTATTGGTGATCTTGTTATTTTTAGGGTAAAATAGGTAGTATATTTCATTATACTACATAGGTTATTACATCTACTTTTTACCATAGGAGATATTTACTATTCCATAAAATATCTCCTAGTTAACTAAGGTTAGTAACTAAAATATCCTATGATATTTTAGTTAGGTTGTTAGCATATTCTATTTACAGCCATCGTTAGCGCTTCCTAAGCTAAGTGGTTAGTAAACCTATTTTGTAATCTACTTAAGCTTATTATTTCGTAAGCTATTCCTAATGTTGAATCAATAATCTTTTGATTAATTTTTTTGGTGCATCTATTTACTACATTGGCATCAGAGCCAACTTTTTTAGCTCACCCGAAGGACGAGCTGGTGATATTTGGAAGCCACCCAACCCACCTCAATAGGCGAGCTCGATGGCTGAGGGAGCGACCAGGCCATAGGCCCCATAGGAATCGCCTCGCAGGCCAGCCCGTAGGAGTCGACTCGCACGTGGATCGGCCATATCGAGCTACGATCCGATCTCTTAGGTCACAGACTTTACAGGTCATAGACCTGACAGGCCGTGACCCGAGGTGAGCAAGGTGATCGACCACCCTCAAAGAGCCGACAGATCGACAACATTCTACTATCGACCGAGCTCAACAGTCGATCGACCACCTCGGATCTCGTGGCGAGCAGGAGCCTTAGCTTGGCTCCCGCCCACAGGGCCCATGCCCCCATAGAGCTGCCAGTGGGAGCGCATCGAGGGCAGGAGCACCCTCACACCCCCATGTGGCCCCTATCGATTGGGAGCATCGAGAGGGTAGGAGCGCCCTCCCCTCCCAGCAGACCGTGGATCGAGCCACCTAGACTGCCTACATGGCCGAATCAAACTACCAACGGGTGACCTAGACTGGACACATGGCACACACATCGAGGTGACACGTGGACAGCTGATGTGGCCTTACTGGGTGAGACACATGGTGAGGACCAATACTAGGGTGACACATGGTAGACAACAAAGAGGTGACCTGGCAGCTGACTCGACAACCATTGGATCTGACTCGAATGATGTGGCATGTATGAGGTGGAACTGACATGGCGGAAGGCGAGTGGTTGTTGACGTGTCATCAAGTTATTGGTTGGTTTGGGTAGCAAAAGAGGTTGAATCCAACTGCCCAAAGGCAGTCAACAAAGACTTCGTACGCTTCTTCTTTTAAGAAGCCAAAAATCGCCTTCACAGGCGATGTGGGACAGATCCCACTTTTCCCCGCTTGCACGAGGGAAATAGTTGAAAGGGAAGGATATTCACTTCCCTTCCCATCGGCCATGGTAGCTCGACTGGTGGAGGCAGCCAGTCTTTGGGCGCAGGTCGCGTGTTCGAGCCCGCGCGACGCCATTCAAAAGGTTTTAAAAAAAATTTGGTTTTTAATTATTTTTTTTAAATATTTCTAAAGTTCTAAAGTTTTTTTTTAAATATTTTTTTAGATATTTTTTTATAATATAGTTTAAATTGCTTAAAAATATCAATTTTTAGCCATTTGAATTGATTTTTTTTCAATTTTGCTCCATTATAAAGAAATTTAGTCTTCAAAAATATTTTCTTAGCTTTTTGAACTTAGAGATTCTTAAAATTAAACCAAATTATTTTGCAATAAGTTCCACTCCAATTTTTGTGTTTTCTCCAATTTGGGGATAAAAAGACATAGGAACACATTTTTTTTGCAAAATCAAAGGATTTCTTCAACATTTTTTTTGCAATAAATTCTCAAAGTTCTATAGTTTTCTTCACACATTTTTGGAGATAAAAAGACATAGAAACTCAAACTTCTATTGCAAAACAAAGAGATTTAAAAACATTGGGCAAGGACAAAGGTCATTTTCTTTGCAACAAAATCAAAAATTTGCTTTTGTTTTCTCCTTCACAAAGGAGATATAAGACATAAAATTGCAAATTTTTTGTTGTAAACTTGAGAAATATTTTGAACCTAATTTTTGATCCTCATGCTTAAGTGTTGAAGACATAAACCAAAGTCGTGTGTCGACTGGTCTGGAAGCCTTTCAAACGCGGGTCGTGTGTCGACTTGTCTTGAAAGGAGTGCTCGATTTCTTCAATTTTGTAAAAATTAAGGGGGGATAGAAGTCATATTTTGTGATTCTATTTTTTTGCAAAATTGTAAAGAGAAAGGGGGGATATTTCAGAGTAAGAAAGGTGCATTCTCGATTGTACTCGACACCTTTTCTTAAAATTGACTACACTAGGTGCATTTTCGGTTGCATCCGACACCTATAGTGATAAAAATTTGGGTTGCTCTCTTTTTTATTATTGCACTAACCATCATGTTTTTTGCAATTAAACAATCATAAGAACATTGAAGAGCATTTCATAAACCCAAACTTCACTAAAATCGTGCTACACCTTGCACAAGTTAAACAAGTCAATTTTTACTCCCCATCAAAGGTCAAAATCCAAACACCTTGATTCACTCTCTTTGTTTGGCTTAATTTCCTCAAAATTTCCATCCTTCTTGAAGGGTGTTAAGGCAGGTGCCATTAAATATCCTAGAGAGCAAAATCAGAAGTCTTCCAAAACCTACCCCTTTAATTTGCTCTATTTGTTTGGCTTAATTTCCTCAAACTTTTCATCCCTTGTTAAGGGTGTTAAGGCAGGTGCCATTAAATATCTTAAAGAGCAAATTAAAATCTTCCATATACTCTTTTGAGGGTATACTGCAAGATATAGTCATCTTAGTCACATCAATTTGAAACCTTCACCATGGCCATGATAAACAAGTATCTCAATGAGAGCCAACTGCTTAAAGGTTCAAATTATTCTACCTGGAAAACTAAGATGAAAGCTATTTTAACTGTAGAGGAGATGTGGGGTATAGTGGATGGCACTGATTCTAGACCCACATCACCAGGAGCAGATCAGACAACATATGATAAAAAGGATAAAAGACTTTCCTTATTGATCTTGCTAGCTATTACTGATGACATACAACCTCATATAAGTGAAGCTAAAAATGGTAAGGAGGCATGGGATGCCTTAGCAACCATTTTTGAAGGAAAGAATCAATCAACAATTCTTAACCTTCAAACACAACTTCATACTCTTCATATGAAATCTGGAGAGACAGTAGAGCTATTCCTCTACAGAGTGGCAGATATAAAAACAAAACTGCAAGCCTTAGGAGAAAAAGTTGAAGACAAAGTCCTGACCTCTATCATTTTGAGGGCTCTTCCAGACTCCTATAGAATGTTGATCACATCACTACAAGTCTCTGGGAGGACAATGACTTTTGTAGAGTTGGTAAATTTGCTTCAAACTGAAGAAGCTAATCAACTCCAAAGAGATGAGGCATCTAACAATGCACTTTTCTCAAACAAGCAAAGTGGAAAGAAAAAGTGGAATCAACAGAAAGGATCTTCTTCTAACAAAGACAAGGGTAAAGGCAAAGAGACTCAGAAGAAGAAGCAGTATTGTAAAATTTGTGATAAGGACACTCATGAAACCAAGAGATGTTGGTTTAAGAACAAACCGCCCAATGAACAAGGACAAAAGAAGGGCAAAGGCAAACCAAAGAACAAGAACAAGCAACAACAAGGACATATTGCTGTCATTGAAGATTCTAGTTCGGATTCTGAATGAGCACACAAAGTGCTCATGACTCATACAGATTCCCCTCATAAGGATACTATGTGGTACATAGATTCAGGTGCTAGTAAGCATATGACTGGCGATAAGTCCTGGTTTGAGACATTTGAGGCTCGAGAAGGTAGACCAATGACCATTGTTGATGATAAGACCTATCGAGTTCAGGGAGAAGGAAGTGTTTCTGTCTCCCTTCCAGATGGAGAATGTAAGATTCAAAAAGTTCTTTATGTACCAAGATTGAAAAATAATCTCTTGTCAGTTCCACAAATCCTGGACAACAACATGAATGTCAATTTCAAAGTGGACCAAGAAAAGAAACGTTGCTTTATCACTCAGAAAGGAAAACAGATAGCAATGGGTTCTTACAAACATGGTTTGTTCACCTTAGATGCAATTACCTCACCACATACTGCAATGGCAGTAACAACAAAAGAGGCCACTTCTCTATGGCATAAGATATTTGGGCATCTAAGCTCAGGGTATTTACTAGAACTCAATAAATATCAAATGGTGAAAGGACTGCCTACTCTTTCATCTACTTTGCCAGTGTGCTCAGATTGCTTGTCAGGAAAGCAACATAGAGTACCTTTTGAACCTAGCTCCTTTCGAGCTAAGGTACCTTTGGAGTTAGTTCACACAGATTTGTGTGGTCCTATGTCTACTAGTTGTGGAGGAAAAAGGTATTTTCAATTGTTTGTAGATGATCACTCACGAAAAATGTGGGTCTTCTTCTTGCAGTTGAAGTCTGAAGCATTTGACTATTTTCAGTAGTTCAAGAAACTTGTTGAGAAAGAATCAGGATGTTTCATAAAGACCCTCCATTCAGATCGAGGGGGAATACACATCAAAAGAATTTTCCTCATTTTTGCAAAAACATGGGATAAAAAGACAGTTAACAACAACCTATTCTCCTCAGTCAAATGGAGTTGTTGAGAGAAGAAATCGTTCCATTATGGAAATGGTTCGATGTATGCTTAAGGGAGCCAATCTTGAGCACATTTACTAGGCTGAAGTTGTAACAACTATAGTATATCTTCTAAATAGGGCTCCCACATGGGCTCTTGAAGGTATGACTCCTCAAGAAGCATGGAGTGGAAGGAAACCCTCCATATCTCATCTACGAGTATTTGGGTGTAAGGCTTTTATGCATATACCTAAGGAGAAAAGAAAGAAGTTAGATGAGAAGACCCTACAATGTGTTTTTCTTGGATATGATGAATTCTCAAAAGGCTATCGGTTGATAGATCCATTCACCAAGAAAATACATATTAGTAGAGATGTAGTGTTTGATGAAGCTTTCACATCTAACACTACATCAGTATACCTGGATGATGAGGAGCAACAACCACTTCCTCCTCCACAACATAAAAAGCCTCCAAAATGGTATACAAGTACTATGAAAGATTCTAAACTCACTTCACCACCTGATCTCACTCTCAATCGCCCACAGACACGAAGCATGTCTCGACAGAGAAAGGCAGAAGCATCTACTTCAGTTGATGATCTTTGTGCAGATTTTCAAGAGCTTTCTGTTGATAGAGATTTAGAAAGTGGAGATGATATGGAAATTGATGAGGAGAGGGTTTACATGTCATCATATGATGAAAATGAACCTTCTACAGTTGATGAAGCACTTAGACTGCCTCAGTGGAAGGCAGCTATGGATGTTGAACATAATTCCCTCATGAAGAATAAAACATGGAAGCTGGTGGATTTGCCTAAAGGAAAGAAACCCATAGGCTGCAAATGGGTTTACAAAGTCAAATATAAGGCAGATGGCACCATAGACAAGCATAAGGCCCATCTTGTGGCGAAGGGCTATGCTCAAAAGGAAGGCCTTGATTATGAGGAAACCTTTGCACCCACTGCAAGGATGACCACCATTCGAGTTCTTTGTGCTATGGCAGCACAGTTCGGATGGAAATTACATCAGATGGATGTAAAAAGTGCCTTTCTAAATGGTGACTTAAAAGAAGAGGTATACATGACTCAACCTCCAGGATTTTTTGAGGAAGGCCATGAGCAACAGGTTTGCAAGTTGGTCAAATCATTATACGGGCTAAAACAAGCCCCAAGAGCATGGTACATCAAAATGGATAGTCACCTACTACAGCATGGATTCAAGAGAAGTCCATCAGATGCAAATCTCTATATCAAGAACATAGGTTCTGAAATAGTGATTCTTGTACTGTATGTAGATGATCTGATCATCACTGGAAATTCAGAGAAATTGATTAACGCCATGAAGGATGACTTGAAAGAGTCATTTGATATGACAGATCTTGGACTTCTCCACTACTATCTTGGCCTTGAGATAGAACAGAAGAAGAATCATCTTAGGGTGACTCAGAAAAAGTATGCCAAGACTTTAGTAGAAAAATATCGTATGACTGATTGTAAGCCCAAAGCAACACCGATGGAATTAGGGCTTCAGTTATCATGGTATGATGACTCACCATAGGTAGATGGCACGCTATATAGACAGATGATTGGAAGCCTCATCTATCTGACCAATACTAGACCAGACATTACTTATGTTGTAAACTATCTTTCTCGGTTCATGCAGGAACCAAAGGTCTCTCATTGGAAAGTAGCTAAGAGGGTTCTTCACTACATTCAGGGTAGTGTAGAATATGGTCTAGAGTATAAGAAGAATAACTCATTCTTCTTATAGAGTTACACTGACTCTGACTATGTTGGATCCCTAGATGATAGAAAATCAACATCAAGATATGTATTTCATCTTGGATCTGGTCCTATCTCATGGCATAGTAAAAAGCAATAGGTGGTTGCTTTATCTTCAACTGAGGTAGAATATCATGCTGCACGTGGAGCTGTGTGTGAAGCGATATGGTTAAGTCGTATCTTGGCTACCATGGGCCTACCAAAGAAACTTCCTATTCACATGTTTTGCGACAACTCAAGTGTTTTGAACTTGGTCAAGAATCCAGTCCATCATGAATGCACAAAGCATATTGACACAGATTGTCATTTCATTCGTGATGAAGTTCCTAAACATAGGATCAAGCTCCAATACATTCCCACCGACGAACAGGTTGCTGACATCTTCACAAAGGCACTTGGACGTGTCAAATTTGAGTTGTTCCGAAGTAGACTTTGTATATCAAAGTAATGTAATAAAGGGGGGATGTTAGGGTAAAATAGGTAGTATATTGCATTATACTACATAGGTTATTACATCTACTTTTTACCATAGGAGATATTTACTATTCCATAAAATATCTCCTAGTTAACTAAGGTTAGTAACTAAAATATCCTATGATATTTTAGTTAGGTTGTTAGCATATTCTATTTACAACCACCGTTAGCGCTTCCTAAGCTAAGTGGTTAGTAAACCTATTTTGTAATCTACTTAAGCTTATTATTTCGTAAGCTATTCCTAATGTTGAATCAATAATCTTTTGATTAATTTTTTGGTGCATCTATTTACTACATTTATTTGCTAGGTTCTCCTACTTTCTAAGTATTAGGGGTCACATCCATGAACTCGATATTAGCCAGGTGTCCTTCGTTACATCATGCTCTTAGTGATATTTGTCATAATATTCTGAGTCTATTCTCCACATGCCTTAGTCACCTTAGCCACCTCCATTCTTCAAAATGACATTGAGGGGTGAAGCTAGCTAATGCTTCTCTATAGTCTTCTAAAAAATTGAAAGCTATGCTTGAATCATTATGATTATCTTCACATTGCATCGACCACTCCATTGGCAAGTCCATTATTCTCTAGAGTCTCCTCACTTCCCTTCTTTGCCTTCTTAACTATCGATATGTTATCACATAAGCATCCAAATTGGGATGGTCATGAGGTTCTTGTACTTGTGCCAAGAATTCATCACTACTATTCTCTTGACTACTATTCCTCATGAGTAAGGGAATTCCTTCATCACTAGATTCACTCGAATATTCATGTAGATTCCCTTGAGGTTCAAGTGATGTGAGATCTTCTTCAATCTCCCACCAAACTATCTCTACTACTTCATTTGTGATTGGTGGATCCTGAGTCAGGCCCCTTAGTTCTACTTGTGATCTTCCCTCCTCACTAGAACTTGGACCTGCTTGGTGCTCTCATTGTCTTCCTTGTAACAGAGGTTCCTCATTATTTCCATCATTTTGTGAGTCAAGTTCTCTTTGCCTTACAACCTATTGCTCATCAAGTCATTGCATTGTATCATCCAATTCTTGAATGATCTACCCTTAGAGTCATGCATTATGGGCTTGTAATATTTCATACTCCTCTTGCAATTATTATGCTTGATTGTGCATCCTCTATTGTATCATACCTATCTGGGCTAATGGGGTAAGCCCTATTAACTCCTCCTCTACAATACCACTTTCATTTGAATTTAGAATTTCCATATCAAAAGTATTTATTCTATCTTCATATTGTATCATTAGTCACATCCTACATCATCCTTCTACTTACTGAGGCAACTCCCTCTATTCAACTTGTGGATACACGACCACTTCTTCTGATTGGGTAGCTTCTTCTTGTCACTCCCAATTTAGTGCTAATGATGCTTGCTCTTGATTTTTTATTTCATTGGGAGGAATCCATTCCTCCTCTTCTTCAATTCATTTTATTCCATCTATGAACCTCACGTGTACTCACATCCTTCTCCTTTCACCAAGGTGAGGTACCAATTCTTATTGTTCTATGATTGGTCATGCCTCCTCCCCTTCTACAAATAGATATGTAATCCCCAAATCATTATCCCTTTCTAGTGGATCTTGATTATTCTAGGTTGTTTGTCATGGTTCGCTAGATTTTGCTTCTTGTTGTTGTCTCCATTCTATTTCTTGTAAAGTGATGAACATACATTGTGCCTTATAGGGTTTCAACTTTGACCCATTCACTATTTTGGGTATCATTATCCCGTCCAACTTTTGTAATTTAACTGCACCATTATCCATCACTTCTATAACTCTAAAGGGACCAAGCCATAATATTTTTAGTTTCCCTGGCTTGATTTCTCATTTACCATTAAACTTTAGAACTAAATCACCTTGATTAAGTTCTAATTTTTGGAGATGTTTATCATGCCACAAATTCCTCTACTTTTGGGCCACCTCGATCGCCCATTATGCCATGACTCTCCTCTCATCCAACTTGATGAGTGATACCAATATTTCCTCTAGACTTTCCTAGTCACCCAAGCGATGCTCCACAGCTACTCACAAACTAGGTACCAAGAATTCTACTAGTACTACTACCTCCTAACCATACATTAATTGAAATGGTGTATGGTCCATTGTCGGTTTAAAGGTTGTTCTATAAGCCCATAGAACAGATGGTAACCTTTCTTCCCAATCTGCTCCTTCTATTCCATAGGTTTTATACAACGTAGAGACTAAGACTTTGTTAGTTGCCTCCACCTACCCATTTGCTCTAGGATAATACGGACTTGACAATGAATGCAAAATCCTAAAATTAGTTGTTAGCTTCTTAATAACCTCATTAACAAAGTGATCACCTCTATCACTTGTTATTCGTAGTAAAATTTTGAATCTTGTAATCACTTATTCATACAAGAATTGGGTTGTACTTTTTGTTGTATTATCTAGTAGCACCCTTGCCTCTACCCATTTGGTTAGGTATTTTATTGCTACCATGATATATCAATATTTTTATCGATGGGTTGTTCTCAATGGTTCGAAAAAATCCAAACCCCATATTTCGAATAACTCCTAAGGTTGCGATGGATGCAAAGGCATAAAATCTCTTCATAATGGTTTTCCCACTCTCTGACAAGTGTCACATGCTTGTACGTATTCATTTGCATCATGATATAATGTAGGCCACCATAATCCTACCAAAATTATTTTTCTAGCAGTAGCATCTAGCCCCATGTGTCCTCCTACCAAGCCTTCATGGGCTTCCTTTAATATTAATTTAACTTCCTCCTCCATTACACATCGTCGTAATATGCCATCTACACCTATTTTGTACAACAATCCAACTATCAACTAAAAAGGTGTTGACTTCATGATTACCTTATTTTTCTCTATCATTGCTAACTCTTGTGGCAATTCCCCTATGGATAGATATTCTTTAATTAACTTGTACCATGATGGTACAATATTAATTGCAAATAACTATGCATCAGGAAATTCATCTAGAATTACCATTCTTGCAATATCTCCTAATCGAATCTGAGATAACTGGTCTACAATCACATGCTTCTTGCCAGGTCTCACCACTACCCAAAATACAAATTCCTGCAAGGTCATGAGCCACCTGCTGACTCACCCTTGTATCACCGGTTTATTTATTAAGTACAATAGTGCTTGGTGATCAACATAGAAGGAAAATGGGTTTGCCAATAGGTAATGCCTAAATTTTTGAACTACATATACCATTCCCAAAGCCTCTCATTCTATTGTACTATAATTCCTTTTCACTCTTGACAATAAGTGGCTTGCAAAGTATATAGGTTGGTCCAGCCTAAACTACCCTTCTTGAGCCAATGTGCATCCTATTGCAAAATTGGAAGCATCAATATGGACATGGAACTCTTTATCCCAATCTGGAAACACCAAAATGGGGCTACATACGAGCTTTGCTTTTAACTCTTCAAAAGCTCCTTGATGCTCCTCTATCCAACTGAAGGGAACATTCTTTTTCATCAATGAGTCCAATGGGTAGGACACATGTGCATAATTCTTGATAAACCTTCGATAATATCCCATGGATCCTAAGAAGGTTTTTAATGAACTCGCATCATATGGCTCCTCCATATGCAGAATGACATGAATTTTATCAAGATCTATCTTCAATCCTTTGTTGCACACTATATGTCCTAGCAACTTCCCATAAGGCACCATCAAGTAACATTTCCTTAGGTTTAGGGAGATCTATGCATTCCTACATCAGCTCATACATTCACTTAGAGCTAGTAGATGATCCTTGATTTTATCGTAGATGGACCAATCATCCAAGAATACCTTGAATTTCCTTATTGCCAATTGGTCGAATATATACAAGATAATTTGTTGAAATGTAGTTGATGCATTACATAGCCCAAATGGCATCTTATTATATGCATAAATTTTATTCTCCACAAAAAATGTGGTCTTCAATTTATCCTCTTTGACTATACTAATCTGATTATAGCCAAAAAAACCATCCAAGAATGAATAAATTTCATGACCGATGACTTCCTCCAAGATGGAATCCATGAATGGAATAGGAAAGGGATCTTTGATCATTACTGCATTCAGACTATGAAATTCAATGCAGATACAAATCTTATCCACCTCCTTCTTTAAGGTGACCATAATAGGGGAAACCCATTCACTTGTGGTAACTCTAAAAATAATGCCAACATCCAACATCTTTTCTATCTTTGTATTTACCAAAGTTGCATACTTTGGGTTCATCCTATAGGGTCTCCTCCTCACTAGTTGTGCTCTAAGCATTAATGTAATCTTGTGGACACATAATTCTAGTGGTATCCCTTTCAGGTCCTTATATGTCCATGCAAAAATATCTTTATATTCCAAAAATATCTTGAAAGTTATTGCTTTCAATACCGGATCCCAATCTTCACCATAATGAATCATCCTTGGTTCATTCTTAGTTCCTAGATTTACTTCCACTATTTGGGGTCCTTCATACTTAATATTCTTTGGCTCTACCTTAGCCTTTTCCACATTTGTTAGATGTGTTGGTCTTGCATCTATCTTCGCATCTCCAATTGTATATTCCATGAAACTCTTAGAAAATATCCATTTCTCTTGTTCCTCTTCTTTTGGTTTCTTGTTGACCTTCTTCTCATCTTGTCTTTTTATGATCTCCTCTATATTAATATAGAGGTAGTTGGGCTGAAATACTTTGTACTCCTCCATCTACCAATGGAGAAGTCCACTATCAGATCGAGCTTCATCCTCACTACATTCCTCAAGGTACAACATCCCTTCTTCATTGGGTTCATGTTGCTCTTCTTCACCTGAAGAACTACCTGATTCATCTATCATAGCGATATCCTCATTGATCCTTTGATTTTTTAGGTTGATCATATACTTATGTTATCCCTTCTTGAATGTGATCTGATCTTTTCCCTAGTTGTGATTAACTTTGGTCAATCGTAGCCAACCTCTCCCTAACAATGCATCATATGGAGGCTTCTACATTGTAATCACAATGAAATCCAAGATAAATTCTTGGTCAGCTATTATTACCTTATATGTTGTCAACACCCCCTTAGTCTCAATGTCATACTAGTCAACACCATACAACCTAAAACTAGGTGCCCACAAAAATGGAGCCTCGATCTCTCTCCAAGTTTTTTGGGTAGTACGTTAACATTGGATCCTCCATCCATAATAACTTGTGTTAACTTATGCCCCATTATCTCCATATGGACCAATGCTGGTTTCTTTCCCACATCAATCATTAATATAGTCGGATCCATAAAGTAATCCTTCTTTTCTACTTCTTGCATTGGCTCACTCTAGACTTCCATCACCTTTTGTGGTTGCATCTCATCCCCTATCACCTTATGTAAGGATGGTATGGCTTTGAACAAACTAGCCATTTTAATTTCTATTGTTGTATTCAAAACTTGTGCTGCCAGATTCTTCACTAATACTTTATCTTCTAGACCACTTGGCTTCTTTAATTCTTTTTACTCTGCCAACCTTATTTTCTTAGCCTTCTGTGCTTCTTCCATAATTACCTTTTTCACCTCCTACCATCTCTCCTTCTCCTTAGCAGGTTCTAGGTAATTGTCTTTCTTAGCCTGACTCCATGTCATGACTAATACTTCCTTTTCATTTTACTTCCTCCTTAACTGAGGGTACATCAATGTCCAAGAAATTAATATTCTATGAGCCACTTGTACTTGCTTTCTTAGGATAATTAACTTCCTTGTGGTTCCCGAGACCACACCATCTACACATGTGTGTAGCATTATTTTGTGTTGTCTCTTGTATCTAGGGAGAAGGGTAATTCTTTGCAAAGTGCCCCCACTCTTGGCAATTACGACATTGTATGATTGGCCTTCCTTTCGAATCATACTACAACTGACTCTAACCTCCTTGTCGATTGCCTTGATATGGCCTTCCTCCTCTATGGTTATTTCTATAACCTCCATTGGTTGTAGCTTGTCCATTCCCTTGAGGTTTTGGTTTTTCCTCATTCTCCTGAATTGATAGAGTTTGATGTCATACTTTTAAATTGAATGGACAATTCACCACTTCATATCCCATCACATCACATATATTATAGTATGCATTTCAAGGATAATTTACATTTGTATACCCTTCGGTCTTGCATTTTGTACACCAGATATCCTTTTGATCTCTCCTTGTTTCACCTTTAACCTCCTTCAACATCTTATCAAATTACTTTTAAAATTATTGGATGGCATGATGCATCGTATCCTCTTCATCGCTATCCAAGTCCTCATGTCTAGCATGTGCCACAATTCCTACTACTATCTATTTTACCTCACTTTCAAAGTTTTTCGCTTTTTCTAGCACTTCTTCATATGTTGAGGATGGTACTACCTTCATATTTTTTCTATATTTAGGCAACAACCCATCAAGAAACCATCACTTAACAAGTCCATCTGTTGGTGGTATTTGCATCTTATATGCTAGTTGTTTTAATCGATGGTTATATATTTTAACATCCTCATATTTTCCTTGCTTTGTGATATATATTTCTATTATTATTTTAGTATCATCTCTCAAAGGATAAAATTCCTTGATGAAGGTATCTTTCATCATGTTCCAAACCTAAAATGTTGGTGTATTTTCTCACTTTAGATACCAATCTATCACGAGTCCTCGCAATGTGGTGAGAAATAGTTACAACCACTCATCTAGTTGATTTACACCATTTGCTCTCCAAATGGTTATACATGTGCCAATATGTCTAATTGGATCCTCCTTCCCTTCTCCTATGAAGGGTGGACATCTCTTCTTTCTTGCTCTCATGGCTACATTAGCCATTGGTGGGGTTCCTCCATCATCATCGCTTGATGAGGTATCCCTTAAATTCCTTGATTGATTCCTCCCTATGGGTGATTCAATATGTTGCTCTTCATTGAATGTTTCTATCTAAGGTACCTTATTTTCACCAAACAATCATCTCCCAACTTCTTGTGCATCCTCACTCTATGACCTCCTTCATTGGTGTCCTAGTTATGGTCTTGGTCTTTCCTTCCTGAGACCTCACGTGTTGTTGCTCTGGTGCTTGAATCTCATCCTCTGCACCCCTTGACAACCTATCCATTACTTTTTTAGGTGTTACCATCCACTCATCGTATCCTCACACAATATCTATGTCAACGTCTTCCCTTACATCAATGTTCTCCTCGACTCTTGGTGGTCCTTGTACCCTCTCTTCTATTTCTATCAACAATATTTCCCACCTTTCAATATCTTCCTCATCCAAAGTCCATACTTGTTCTAATACTAGTTCATTTATGGCATGTGTTGAATTGTTCATATTTTCTCTTTGAGAAATTCTGGTACTCCTCCTTACTGGAACTTGTTCTTCTCTACGATCTCATCTCCCACATCTTCGCAGACTTGTATCTATCATTCACCTCCAATTTTAATTTATTCCTTCTCAAAAATTATCAATCGTAGGTCCTTAACTATGATAATTTGACCCAATTTTGATAGGCAATGATGCCAAATGTAGCATAGGTGGTAGTATTCCTGATGAGGGAGGTGAAATGGAAGGTTTTGGGATGAATTCCAATAATTTACACTCAATATGGGCCAATCCATATAGTTGTATGGTTACAATTGTATGATTTCCAAAATATACAATTAGTGATTGTACGGTCACAAAACATTCAATTGTATGGTTATAACCATACAATAGCCTAAACTATATGATTTTCCAATCGTACAATCTGCCAAACTTAGTTATTGAGCAATAAATTGGTCATTTTGTAATCATTCACTTTGGCAATCA
The DNA here is from genome assembly GCA_028583015.1 of Wollemia nobilis. Classification (NCBI taxonomy): domain Eukaryota; kingdom Viridiplantae; phylum Streptophyta; class Pinopsida; order Araucariales; family Araucariaceae; genus Wollemia; species Wollemia nobilis. Next base: position 59,482 of record JAQPPZ010001733.1, read on the forward strand.
TCAATTCTACTCTGACAAGTACAAAATATGCAATTACCATCCAAATGCAAAGTTATTGACCAATTATATGGTTAGGAATGCTAACTGTATGGTTACAATAAACCCTTAATACAATTACTCAATCTCAGATCTGCAATATTTTATGTAAGATTTTGGCATAACAGGAATTGGATAACTCTAATGATGGAATTACTAACTTAGTAATCCATCATGCACACTTGGAATCACAAATCCTATTCTAGATCCAACCACAAAATGTACTACTCATTCTAAAAACTATACAACTCCTTGCAAACATGGCAATTACAATGTATAGGAAGAAATTAATGAACAATTCTTCATCCACAATTCTCATACATAGTTGGGTATCAATCAATACTTTATTCTCATTGTAGAATCATTCCAATACAATAGTATATCTACAAAACTATGAAAGTCTACAATCCATACTCAACCGATAACATGCACATACACAACAATGTTGAATTATGACCTGCAATTCTCCTTAGCAATCAACAACAATCTTGAACAACAATGGACAACACTGAACAATGATCCATAGCATTGAACAACCTACAAAAATTGAATGGGGGGGCTTATAATGCATGTCCAAGCCATTCCAAAGTGGTTCCTGAGGCATCGCATCATTTACAACTACCACCCGCAACTTCCCAACCAACTTAATTTCATTAATGCTTTACTAAGGTTCTAATTTGATTTTCATCAAATTACATTTCATGCACATTACAACTTATTTCATTTCATTTCATGCATTCACATTTATTTCCCTACATTGCCCTACATTGCATAATTAGACAAACCCTACATTGTACAATTAGAAAAAAATTGTACTTTCACCAAAATTGTGCAAATCCAAATATTATCATTTATCCTTATTTTGGGAGGTGGATTTTTTGCCTAAAATATGGAAATTTTCATGGATATTTGATAGGTTGAGTGGCAAAGCAATCCTATAAGCTACTGGACTAACCTTCCCAATGATATCAAATGGCCTAACATAGTGAAGATCCAACTTTATTGACTTGATGGCACTTTTCATGGGCCTGACTCTTAAGAAGATTATCTCCTACAAAGAATTCTATTGATGATCATTTTAGATCCACAAAGCTCTTTTTGTGATCAGCCACTTCCTTGAGCCTAATCCAGATTTCTCTGAGTTGTTCCTTCATATCCCAAATAGTATCAATCCAATCATCATCCGATCCTTCAAATTATCTCATGATAGAGGGGTTTTTGCATCTATTGCCATACAAGGCTTCAAAGTGGGCCATCCCCAATGATACATGATATCCATTATTATAATAAAATTTTAAGAGATACAATAAGTCTTCCCATTTTGACTTTTCATCCGTGCAGTACATGTGTAGCATATCTTCCAAAACCTAATTTACCCTCTCGTTCTAACTATTTGTTTCAATATTATATGCAAAACTAATGTTTAGCTTAGCACCCACTGCACGATGTAGAGTTTACCAATATTTTGATGTGAATATAGAATCCCTATTAGATATGATTACCACTAGAAATTCATGTAATATAAAAACTTCTTTGGTGAATTTATGTGCCACCATTTAGTGTATCATCCTTGATGGTACCCAACATGAAGTGTGCAACCTTGGTCAACTTATCAACCACTACCAGGATGGCATCATGCTATAACCTATTCTTAGGTAATTTCACAATAAATATTAACTACCATTTTTACATAGGTATCTCATATGGGTATAATTTTCCAACTGTGTGATGATGTTTTACCTTCACTTTTTGGTATTGCAAACATCTTGATAAAAATTTCATGATATCTTGCTTCATCCCAACCTAGTAGAAGGTCTTTTTCATATTTTCTTTCATTTTTTACCCTCTTGGATGAGCAAAATAGGGAGAATTATGTGCCTCTTGAAATAGCATTCTCCTCAGGTTACTAACTTTGGGTATGACTACCTGATATTTAAATCATAAAATCCTATATTTTATGTTTAAACTCTTGCTTTCTTCTACATTTCCTTCTATTTTCTTCAAAGTTATAGGAAATACGGGTCCTAAAGTTACAATTTCTTGATATTAGCCATAAAATATACATGGATTTGGGTTAATATGGTGTATGTACCTTATCTTTCTCAAGGTATCTATCATCTTATTTTCTTTTCCTTTGATATAATCAAATACCAAAATCATATACTGCTAAGAACTCTACCCATATTCTCTATCTCGCATTCAACAAAGGTTAGGTAAAATTATACCATAAACTTTGATGGTCTATCCTTAGCTCAAAAAATCCATCCAATAATTAGTTCATACAAATATTTAGGGCATCCATAAATACTCCCAATTCTAGATCATGAGTGTTATAGTTTACCTCATGCTTCTTGAGTTTTCTAGACTCGTATGCCATTGTAACTTCTTTCGAAGATAAAACTCCACCCAAAACTTGTATAGAAGCATATAAACTCACAATGAAATTCCCAAGAAGGTCTAGAATATTTATAATTGGTGTCATTGTCAAATAATTTTTTAGATTCTCAAATGCAACCTCACACTTATCCATCCATTTGAATAATTTTCCCTTTTTCTAAAGGTTGTTTATTGGATGCACAATTTTAGATTAATTTCTCATAAAATTTCTATAATAGCCTATGAGTACTATGAAAATATTGACTTCTATCACATTTTTAGGCATAGGCCAATTTAGTATAGCCTCAATATCCTATGGATCCACAACAATATCTTCTATTGAGATAATGTGCCCCAAATACTATACTTGCAGCTTATAGAACTCTTACTTGGACAAATTTTCAAGAATTTGATTCTTCCTTAGCACTTCCAATACCAAGATAAGATGTTGATCATGTTCTTACTTAGTTCAATAATATATTAGTATATCATATAAGACTACCAAAATGAATGCTCTAGATACTTCCTAAACACATTCTTCATTAGATTCATGAAGGTAGATGATGCATTCGTTAACCCAAATGGTAGCACCATGAATTCATAGTGTTCATATCAAGTTTTAAAGGACATCTTATGGGTATATTATTTAATTATTAGATTATGATAACATAATATCATATATATTTTTGAAAGTATGGTAGCATCCTTTATATAATCAAAGAGATCATATATCAGTGGTAGAGGGTACTTATTTTTAATGGTTACCTTATACAAAATTTTATAATATATACATATTCTTAGGAAACCATACTAATTTTTCAAAAATAACATTAGAGCATCCCAAGGTGACACACTTGGTTTGATTAGGCTCTTTTTCAACAAGTCTTGAAGTTGAACTTTTAGTTCCTATAACTCAGTAGGAGTCATTATGTAAGGTGTCCTTAAAATGGGTTCAGCTCCTAGTATTAATTAAATAGTAAAATTGAATTCCCTTCAAGGGGGTAGATGCAGAAGATCTTCATAAAATACATCCCAATACTCATGAAGATTTAATACTTCTTAAAAACTTCATCATATCCTTTTTTTTGCAGTCCTACCATTGATCTTCACTACGTAGATCAAGTTGCCTCATTTGATTACTTTCTTTAATTGTATAGCTAAAAGCAAGTGGGATTGGAAATAAACTTACCCATTTTGAACTCTTACTAACCTCTTATCCTTGTCATTATAATCCATCCACCTATCTTGAAATTTGATTAAGGCTCCATGTACCTTCAACTAATCCATCCCTAGTATAATGTCAAAGGTATGAATAGGTACCACATACAAGTTTTGTATAGTAGATCCTTAATTATATTTATTTTAGGTAGACTTTGATTCATTGAGTAGGTTTACCTAGAACCATACTTGAATTTCCATCCCTATGCTAGAAATCCAGGTCTTTCTAGCATATCCTTGATAATACTAGTGGAAATAAAACTATTTGTAGCTCCACTATCTATCAAAAATTTGTATGTCTAGGAAAAAACTTAACATTTAGTAGCATCGATGTTGCCTAGCCATCTAAGGTTTGATTTCCAGTGGTAGCATAAATTTGGTATGATGGCTTATCTGCTTTGTGACTAGACTCTACTCTTTGAGGGTATTTTTGAGCATAGTGAGGACCCCATAGATGTAACATCTTGCCTTAGGTGCCTGGTATTTCTCTTGCATCCTTTCCTCTATATCTTCTTTTTTTTTTTATTCATTCTATTTTGGTGGGATTGGGGTTGGATTCTTATTTCTAATGAAATTTTCCTCTATATCTTCTTTTTGTGTTGACTCATTCTATTTTGGGGGGATTAGGGTTGGATTCTTCTTTATTATGAAATTTCTTCTTGTTTTACCTTGAGTTTCCATTGTTCCTATTATTGAACTTTGGATTTTTTCTTTTATTGTAATCTTTATTCCATTTCATGAATCTTGCACTCTTTTTATTTTCAAATATTGCCTTTCATTTATTATCATATCTAAATAATTGAAGAAGGTACTTTTCATTTTAAGGTTGGCTTCTTCTTTCCTAGCAAGGTCATATACCTCTTGCAAGATTTTTGGTTTAATAATATTAATCCCTATCCTTATTTTAGGATCCAAACCTAGAATAAACTTATGAACCTTAATACATTCATTGTTCTCATACTATGGAACATATGTCAAAAGTCGCACATATTTTTGATAATATACTTCTAAAGATAGCATCCCTTGTTGAAGGGTAGAGAACTCTTCAAATTTCTCAATATAAAATTGGTATGTGATAAATATTTTCTTAAAATTCTCAACAAAATATTCCCATTTAAGATACGTAGCTTATATTTGTTTGTTTGAGTTGTACATGTCCCACAGCTCTAGGTTCACTTCTAGGAGATATATAGTATCCCATGCAGTCTTAGTCTCAGATGAGTAATTTTCAAGGAGAAGAAAATTTCTAACTCTTTCATCCATGTCTTGGCTACATCTCCTCCTATTATTCCATTGAATTTTATTACCCTAAAAACCTTAAGGTCTCTTGCTCACTTAGCCTTGATTCAAGATCTACCCTCTTGGCTTATTTGAATAGGATTTTCTTCCTACCAACTCTCTCTATTTCTAGCGCTAGCCTCTCTATTGATCAAAGAGTCTATTAACTTTTCTTGTTGTTCCAATCGCTCTTGGAACAATTTTACCAAGGATAAAATATCTTATACCCCTCTACTATATTCTAATGTTCCTCCAACATTCATTTATGAGTTCCTTATCATCTCAAGCCTATTACTTGGATTTGTTGACTCCCTAGTCTTCTTACTATGATCTAAAGTTTATCTTGTCCATTGTATAATATTATCATATGGTGCAACTATTTTGTTTTTATTTTATGAACTTCCATTTTGAATAGGTATCATTTCCTATTCACGCAAAAGAATTAGGTAATATATACTTCTCTCACAATTGTACTTACTTTTGTTAGCTTCATTCTACTCATAAACTAACAATCTCAATTATCATTATAGGGTCACCCTTGCCTTATTTCAAGGTATATAACCCAAATTCACACATCAAGTCAAGGATCAACCTAAGAAAACATCATGAAAGCTTCTAGTATATGACCTAGAGATATGATACCAACTGTAACAACTCAAAATTATCAACCCAATTATTTTTTAAAAGAGCACTCACTACAAGGTCTTTATTTTTATTAGTATGCAAGGCTTCACCACATTTGAGTTTCAAGTCACTATAGATGACACTTAGTGGATAAGAGGGCCCAAATCCCATAGTATTTTGGATTTCACCTTAATAAACCTACACATTTATAAGGACATCAAATGTGGTTTTCCCACCTTTCCCATACCATAATTAGCTAGGGACCATTCAACCATGGTGCAAGGATTATCCTTTAAGGCTTATAACACTTAAATGGGATGCTTTAAGGTACAATGTTTTTTCTAATAGTTAATGTGAGTGATTTGTGAGAAGCCTTGTAGAATATTATTTTTTCCCAAGCTAGCCCAGCCTAAGCACATTGCTACTAGGTCTAAAACCATTGGGGAAACCATTTTTCAAAGTATTTCTCCCAATTCTAGGAGGCTAATAAGAAAAACTCAAGAGATAAAAACCCCACCCAACATACTTGATCTAGGGTCATATTTAGATTCAAGTACACCTAGTGGATCTCCATCCATTGTTTTCGTTGTGGTAGCTACATCAAGTGTATTTGTCCCCATCACTTTAGTGGTTTCTATCATTCCCGTAGGGTCGTTGCCATTGAATAACATGGCCTAATAACTAGTTTCATGGTTTTTTGTGTAAAGCTCTCCCTTGAATATACCCAAGGATTTCCATGACATATCGAAGCATCTTAAGAGGTTGATACCCAAATTTATGCACGATGGCCCTATTAAAGCTGAAGAGCATGTCCAGATTTACAAACATCATATGATTAGATAAGGATTTAATCGTGAATACGTCGCTTGTCACCTATTTCCTAATAGTTTTCACCAAATGGCCAATGAGTGGTATAGGAATCTCCCAGCAGGATACATCACTTATTGGGCATAGCTAGAGGTAGCCTTTATCAATCAGTTCAGGACCTTATTAGATCATACTATCATATACCATCAATTTGTGTCCTATAAAAGGTTCTCGAATGAACCAATTAGGACATTCAATGCAATATTCGAAAAGCTTTATGTGAATGTAACTCGTCACTTTGTGATAGATGTCGCTATGGCTTTGCAATTATACTTCGCAGCCCTAGATCCCATGACTGTCATGTTTTCTAGGATAAACCCTTAGGTTACAACACTTGCCCTAGCGTATGCGGAAGCCATGACCATTGAGCAATAAATGACATCATAAGGTGGGGGATGCCCCAATTTCCCATGATGTGACAATATGGTCTGTATAGTCAGTTCACCATGATGAATCAAATGATGACATAACAAATGCCATTGATGACCATGTTACCATATCATCAATCATACCCATTCATACCCACATCTCCATTATTTCCTATCAATACTAACATAGCCATTCCACTTACACCATAAATGATGGAAAATAATCAGATAACCTTGCCAAGATTTGAGGTGATCAACACTCAAATCCTAGTAGCTTATCCTATGGTTGCACCTCTTCAGAGCAGGAATCCTTTGTGGAACCAAAACACTCAAAATAAAACCATCACGTCTAGTCAAGAGGTTACCAATGAAGGAAATGCTAGTGGACCTGGTACCATTATGCCCCAACCACAAGGATCTAATTTTGAATTGGAATAATTAAAGAGAATCACTATCAAACAAGGCAATGACATATCTTATCTACAGAAACAAGTTGCCCAAACTCCTATACCAAATCAGAATCATAACCATAGGAGGATAGGACCATATAATACTGAACCCAAAAATGGGCATGTACCTAATCTTGTAGCCAATCAGGCAAACACTTTGGAATATTATGGTGAGTTAGAGCCCTATGATGAGGAATTACCCCATTTTTGTTGATGCAAACAAGATGCTTTAGTGATTGAAGTGGTTCACTACCAAGAGAATGAGGAAAGGGAGGATCACATTGAGGTCTTAGGACAAGAATATGATGAAACTTTGGAAGTTCAAGCCATTAAACATTTTGGGAAAGGAAAGCATGGGTATTACACAAGAAGTTCTAAGGATACCAAAACTTCCTCTACTCCTCCAAACAACCCCTTAATTTCTCTTGATGCAAAAGGTTATGTTAATCCACCTCCTCCTCCGATTGTTGAATTATCCAAAACAATACAAAATATGTTGAATTCTAAAAAATCCACTTATGACCTAGAAGAGGATATGTAAAGGACTATGGCTAATATCTCAATGTTTGAAGTTGCTAAAATTTTGGGTCAAGGGAAATATTTGCTGAAGGGGTTGAACCCACCTAGTCAAATCCATAAGGTTAAAGGCACCGAGCCCCAATTATTTTTGAGAAAGGAAAAATGAGAAGTGCCTCCTTTTATCATAACCATTAGAATTACAGGCAAAAAAATTATACAATTTTTTGATAGATTTGGGTGCCTTGGGTAACATCATGCCCCTTGATATTTACCAAAAGCTAGGATTCACACTTACACCTTTTAAGAGTAAAGTGGTACAGTTGGACAGATCTGTGATGGATGTGGTTGGAATTTTGAATGATGTCCTAGTCTAGATTAATTCAGAACCTAGAGTTCAACATCATGTGGACATATTGGTACTTAATATATCCACCAAATACAACATGGTATTGGGAAGAGATTGGAGTAAGAACCTGAATGGGTACAACATTACATATTCTACCCATATGTGGTTACCTTAGAGAGGAGTAGCAAATAAAATAAGGGTGGATAGTGAGCCAAGGCTCAAAGAGATGATAACAGAGTACAATAAGCCCAATGAAATCCAATTTGCTAAAAATGAGTTAGGGGTATACAACTTGGACATAGAAGAAGCCACCAAAGAACCTCAAAAAGAAAATCTTTCTTATAACACTTCAAAATATGATAGTTTAGTTTGGACTCTATGATTTGATGTATCTAGGTCAAAACAAGGTGTTGGAGCTAGTATCGAACTTACATATCCATGTAACAAGCCTATGCTAGTTGCCTATATATTATAGTTTCCAACCACCAATAATGTGGCAGAATAAGAAGCACTGATTTCAAGACTTCGCTAAGGAAGAAGGTTAAGTGTATCAAAGTTTTGAAATATTCTAAGTTAGTGGTTAAACAAGTAAAAGGGCAATATGCATGTTGGGATAAAATATTAAGCCTTTACAAAACTAGGGTTAGGGATTTGGTAGATGAGTTTGATGCTTTCAATATATCCCTTACCTATAGGAAAAGTAATCGAATAGCAGATTCTTTAGTTGTAGTTGCAAGCATGTTCAAACTGGTGGATCATAAAAAATTCAAGAAATTTTTGATTGGCTTAGTGCCATGCCCCTCGATACCAGATAATGTTACAAACTTTTAATTATTTGATAGTGACAAATTCACTAATTCTAGTATTTTTGAAAATTAGGTGATAGATGAAGATAAGAGAGGGCAAGAAGAAGTAGATTTGTAAAGGGAAACAACCCAAATTATGAAAAAAATACCAAATTATTTGGTTTCAATAGAAAAGATATTTGATATCAGGTATCAAACAAAAAAGGTAAAAAGGTACCGCCCCCCAAAGAAGCATGTGATCTAATCGATTTAAGGAGTGCAAAAAATCCACGAGACGTATTCATTTCTAAGGTATGTACAAGACAAGAAAAGGAGTCTATCACTCATGCATTAAAGGAATATGTGGATTGCATAGCATGGAGTTATAAGGATTTGAAAATGTATGATCAAAGTGTGATAATGCATACAATTCCATTAAAACTAGATTCCAAGCCTTTCAGACAGAGACAAAGACTTGTCAACCCATTATTATATCCCATAATAGAGAAAGAAGTGAAGAGATTTTTGGAAGCAAAAATCATCTTTCTTGTTAATCATTCCACATGGGTTGTCAACCTTGTCCCAGTAAGAAAAAATAGCAGAGAGATTAAGGCTATGTATAGACTTTAGGAATCTTAACAAGGCTTGCCAAAAGGATAATTACCCATTGCCTACTATTGATGAGATTCTTAAAAAGGTTAATGGGTCAAAGATGATGTCATTCCTGGATGGTTATTTAGGATATAATCATATTCTTATTCACCCAAATGATAGAATGAAGAGAGCCTTCATGATGAAATAGGGTACATTCACGTATAGAAAAATTTCGTTTGGATTATTGAATACAGGCTCCACCTTCCAATGAGCCATGGATTTTGTGTTCAAAGGGCTTATTGGTAAGTGCATCATCGTTTACATAGATGACATACCTATTTTTCTATGAAAAGATAAAATCATGTTAGGTATTTGAGGAAAGTGCTCTAGAGATGTAGGGAACATGAGATCTCCCTCAATCCAAAAAAAATGTATCTTTAGGGTAACGAAAGGTAAGCTATTGGGCCATGCCATTTTGAAGGATGGGATTGTTATTGATCCAAAAAGAATAGCTGCTATACTAGCCATTCCTCCACCCAATAGCAAGAAAGAGTTAAGATCCTTCTTCAATAAAATAAACTTTGTAAGGAAGTTTATTTCAATATTTGCTGATATTTCCAAGCCTTTGAATGACATGTTAATGAAGGATGTTCGGATCAAATGGTCAAATGAAAATAGGGAAGCTTTCAAAAGCATTAAGGATGCTATCTCTAGGGCCCCTGTTTTAATCAGTCCAAATTATTTAAAGGTTTTTTATCTCTATACAATTGCTTCAGATCATTCCTTTGTGATCATCCTAACTCAGAAGAGCAAAGGTAAAATTGAAAATCCCATAGCTTTTTTGAGTGCTCCTTTGAAGGATGCAAAATTGAGATATTCTATTCTGGATAATCAATTGTATGCATTGTTTAAAACCATTAAGAAATTTAGACATTACATAGTTCATAGTAATGTCATTATTGTAGTTCCTAACCCTACTGTTAAGTCTATGTTCTTGCAAAACAAACTAGGTGAAAGATGGGGAAAATGGATTTTGACCGTCCAGGAATTTGATATGGAAATCCAACCCATGAAAATAGTTCGTGGACAAGGCTTGGTCAATTCAATCATAGAAATTGATCTGTTGATATCATGCCAATATTATGAGGTAGATGACATAACAAAATATGAGTGGTATGTTGATATTATATATTTCTTGTTGAATGGTAAGTGTCCATATTTTCTAATTAATTATAGTGTTTTGCATAGGAAGAATCACAAAGGGATTTATCTTTGTTGTGTTAATCAAGAAGAGGTGACCCAAGTACTTAAGGATTTCCATGGTAAGTATGGAACTGGACACGGGTCAGCCAATGCAATGACACATCAAATTCTCAGGGCATAATACTATTGACCCCATTTGTTCAAATATGCACATGCTCATGTGAGATCATGCCACACATGTCAAGTGGTAGCCAACAGAGAAAGAAATTTTGCAATGCCATTACAGTCTATGGTAGAAACCAAGCCTTTTGCATAGTGGGGATTGGATTTTGTTAGGATCATCAATCCTAACTCATATGATTCTCATAAATATATCCTTAGTACCATGGATTATTGCACAAGGTGGACCGAAGCCATCCCCACTAAACACACTACCTCAGAGGTTGTTATTAAGTTTTTATAGGATGATATTGTGACTCATTTCAGAATGCCCAACACAATTGTAAGTGATAATGGTTCTATATTTTCTTATTTGGAATTTGCAACTTGGGCATTTGATAATATGGTAATCTTGAAATTCTCCTCAAATTATTATCCACAAGGTAACGGTTTAGTGGAATCTTATAATAAAAATTTTCTATGTGAAATCAAAACATTAATTGAAAAAAATCCTAGGGATTGGCATAGCAAGGTAAAATTCGCCCTTTGGGATGATAGGATTAGAACAAAATAATCAATAGGAACATCTCCGTATCACTTAGTTTATGTATAAGATCCTATTTTTCCCACAAATTTAAGATTACAAATATTACATTTCATAAAGGAATATATTGGAACTAATGATAAACTTGAAACTAGATTAACACATTTAATGCATCTTGATGAGAAAAGAGATGAGGCTATGCTTCATTTTAGCAAACATCAAGATGTAGTGAAAATATGGTTTGATAAGAGGTCTAAAATTAAAACATTTAAAGTTTCATACCTATTATTATTGTGGGATAAAAGGCATGAAAAGAAAGGAGATCATAAAAATTGATTGATTATGGTTGGGTCCATACAAAATATCTGAAATCCTAGGTGAGAACAATATTAGACTAAAACTATTGGATGGGAAATATTTGGCTTTACCCATTAACGGGTTGCATCTGAAGCACTATTTCCAGTCTTGAAACGGGTAGATTCTTGTATTATATGTAAATACGTTCATCGCTTGATGTTTTCAAGTTTGATTGGATTTTTTATATTCATTCGCTTTCAAGAATGCATTGATTTATATTGTTGTGTATATAGGTTTGATGTTTGGTGTTTATTTGGTTTTGACTTTATTTGTGTGTGTTATTTTTCATTTATTTTCAATTTTTGTCTTTATTGCTAGTGCTCATTAAGAATGTGGTCTATTCATTTTGTGTTGTGATTTGTTCCCTAGTTTTGGGATAAGTTTTTGTAGTAGCTAATTGTTGGTCTCTGGCTTGTGTTGGTTTGATTTTGTTTAGTAGGTTGGAGAACATAAGCTAAAATTAATAAACCCAAAAAAAAGAGCTCTATTGAGATTTTGACCCTATTGTTGGTGTTTCTTTGCTTAGTAGGTTTGAGCACGTAATCTGAAAATAGGTGAACCCAAGAAATGGGGATGATTTATTTGGTGATCATGCCCAAGTTTTGGGGATCAAAATGGTGGAAAGTGGAACAATGAAATATTAGCCAAAGCTCCACATGGGACTCACACACATTAAAAAGTGTTTACAGAATTAAGAAGGATGAAGTTGTCTTGATTTACAATACTAGGTAAAAATCTAAAATGCTTCACTTGTAGGCTACCTTACCTTAGTGATGCTTGACGCTTTGCAAGGCTTGTCTTTCGAAAAGGAAAAAAATTATATATAAAAAAAGAAAAAAGAGAAAAAAAAAAAAGAGAAAGAAGAAAAGAGAGTACAAGCATTGAAAAGCTTGATCAAATCAGTCACAAGATCTAGATAAACTCTACCAAGGCTATAGACACCTTACTGGTAGTGGGGATCTGTCTAGATATAGCTCAGATAAAATTAAAGGCTTTGCAAAGCTTTGAGCAAACATAGGGGTGAGTTAGATAAACTCCACCAGGGCTATAGATGCCTGACTGGAAGTGGGGCTCTATCTATAGCCATTTTGCTATAAGAGATACCTCAATAGCGTAATGTAGAAATGTATGATGGAATATAAAGGATTTTTATAAATACGAGAATGAATCACTTTTGCACACACTAAGCAAAGGCATATGGATTAGTTGTTCAGTTTGAAGTTGTTTAACCCCACCTTCTCAAGACGTCGCTAAATTATTATGTCTCATTGATCTTATGTGTTTTTTTTTAGGTTGGGTTCTTACTGAAATGCTCAGGAGAATTTCCCAGCAAAGTCACCATTTGTTGTGGTTGTTCCACAACATACCCTAAATCTTGGGGACCCACCTTTAATCTTTGGTTTTCGATAGTTTCCTTTGTCTTTGATTGATATTTTCCATAAGGTTGCAATAAAGGTATTAAGGTTTGCATGATTGATTAGTGCCTCCTTTATTTGCTTGTAAAACCAATAATGAGGTTTGGAGAGTGTAGTGTCCTTGAAGGGGTGATTTTTATAATGCCCCTATCCATGGGGCGCTTTGTATTTTTCAAGGTCATGAATCGAGTAGTTTCTCTTTGCTTTCTTTTGTAGAACTTTGCTTGTTTAGGTTAGATTTTAATAAATCTTAGAGTTTGAAAGTTTTAAATAAATAAATGAACCTGTAATATATGTATAGTTTATATATATTATAATATGAAAATTTCAAAATCGCCAAAATAAATAAATAAATGTGTATATATAATATATTCATATATTATATACATACATTACATTACATTATAATAAAAAAAAATAAATAAATAAAGGGAATTTATATTTATATTATAATGGTTATAATATAAATATATGTAATCATATATATATTATAATTATTATAATATAAATATATATAGCCATATATAAAGAGTTAATCTTTTCATTTAAATTCATTTGAATGTTTCTTTAATAGTAAGGGGACTTTTATTTAAGATTGTTCTTGTATGATTGTAGGTGTGAGAATCGAGGGACCCGCGAGGTGTTTCAAAACATCACGACAGAAGGAGAATGAATATGTACAACGTAGAGTGATGGCTCAATGGTGAGGGATTTTAGTGCTACGGGATGCCTACATGGACCAATGTTGTGAAGACATGACGACCACATCAGCACAATAGAGACAGCTCATTTGGTGACAAAGATTTAATGGTGGGCCACAAATAGACAAAGGGTGGCAATTGTCTAGTGAAGGTAATGATCACCCATATAAGAACGAGAAAACCTCAGTGGCCCACAGTTTCAAAATACGAGATCGATGGTGACTAGGTAATTATTTTATAGCAAAGATGTTGATCGAGATTAAAATATTCCAAATTCAAAGGTTTGAATAGGCATAGAGCGGCATATCGTAGTTGGAAGTTGATAATTGACTGCGTGGCAGATGAAGGCACGCGTGGCTGTACAGGAAACAACACGATGGGGATATCCAAAATAGAGGAATCTGACATCAAAAAACATCTATGAGAATAATGAAGAAGTGGCACATTTGGGCCCACCTGGTTATATGTAATCGGAGCACTACATGGGCACGACGCATAGTAAAGTCAGATTGAGCTACGATGGTCCCATTTTGATAGGTAGTGAGGTGGACGAAGATTCACAACAACGCTGATGGAATCACGCGCTCTAGGTCTGAGCTAGATAGTGTGGTAGGAATGCTTTGGTGCAACATTACTATGCTTAAGGAGCACAATGCAATGCTAGACACACTATGGATGTTTGACGTGGCATGTTAGAGGAAATACGGATAGCGAACGACCATCGATAGGAAATGTAACAATTGATGATGCGCATGATACCCGGTGGTGTTTATTTGGTGAGGATAATTGCATTCCCAGAGATGTTGTGGGATGGGCAAGAATTTATGAGCAACGATTCGGGTGTATACAGTGATCCTGGTCATTATGAAACAAGCGGCTTTACGGCATAGGATAACCACAAGTAGATAAATAAACATGGTGAGGTTGTATTTCATTCTCAAGTATAGTCAAAAAAATTAATAAAGATAGGCTTTTGGTCAGGGTATTGATGTAGTGAGATGGCGCTAGGTTTGTCATTGTGTGTCCCATCATATCGCGACAACAACAATTCATTAACATAAATGTAGCATTACCCGACAGGAGATGTGGAGATGATTCAGTATACGAAGTTGGATGTTGGGTGGGGTGTTAAGTAAGCCGAGTGTTGAAGACCCAGATGTACCATTTTGAGCTGGATGTTGAGGACCCACGTGGCTGAAGGAGGCATAGAGAAACAACAACATAGGTTTGCATAATTAATGATTAGCAGTGACAGACACAAAAGGGCCCACGTTAGGTAGTCGACGTGGAATTCTCGCATCTATAGGTAGCGGACATAATCATTACCAAGGAAGGATACTCTATTTTAGGGGTCACAATTAAATCTGAGTAGGGAAGACAATGGGTAATGTCATAATAAAACACAATAGCAAGGAGTACGCTGCTATGACAAAGTGCATCAAGTAGCATTGAGGTAATTAGGCTGAGTCAAAAAATTTAATCAGAAAGTGTCAGGGTAGCACTATCCCAAAGCAAAACCCTAAACCTAATACGATGGCTATTTAGCATGGAAAATGTAGGGTTCAAAAAATTTTGTTTTTCCTTCGACGATGTGCTCTTACTGGGTGAAACATCGAGCTGCACTCGTATACTGGCCAGAAGGCATTCGTTGGGGAAAGCTTGGCATGGTTGCTTTCGCACCTCGAAATAAGGACAATATGGAGCCATGAGGTGTTTAGTCTAGACACAACACATATCGTTACTTATACCTATTATTATGGAGGATGCATCGGGTATCTTAGTTGCAGAATGATATATGAATCAGGGCGGCGATATCCATGAGGTAATATTGTTGGATCCATAACGTATGAAATAGCGCATAATCAAATGGGAGCCATAAGGAGTTTATTTAAGATTATAAATCTTTTTTAGTTTTCTTTACATCATAATATAAATAACGAGTCATAAGCATTGGTGGTAAAAAAAAAAACGTTTCTTTAAGTTTTGTTTTTATTGTACATACCATATGATATATGGGAGTTATAAGGGGTAAAAGCATTGAAGCTTTTTTTTTTTTTAATTATTTTCATATATATTATAATAATAAGGGGAGTTATAACGATGGTATTTAAAGGGTTCATTTTGTTTTATTATAATATATATGATGAGGGAGAATCAATTTTTTTTTTTTTATGTTAAAAGGGGAGTCATAGGAAAAGATAAAATAATATATTTTTTTTTAATTTTATTTTTTTATTTATTTTAACATCATCAATAAAGGGAAGTGGAAACGAACCAAAACATAAACCCTTAAATATTCAAGGAGGGCATTGTACAAGGGTTGGAAAATTTTGTAAACAAGCTTATTTTGAAGAATCAAATGCTTCCATTTTGGCAAGAACAAACCTTGTGAGAAAAACCAAAAGGAGATTACATCTAAGACTACTGCATTTATTGTTTATCTTTATTGCATTTCTTTTCGATTTGTATCTATGTGTTTATGCCATTGAAGGGTTACACTAGGTGAATGTTGAATAGAATGCAACAATGTTTTATCCTTTGAGTCTCGCACTTGGTCTAATATGATTGTGTTTGTTTTGCAGGTCTTTTAGATCAAGTTGTCTTTAGATTTATCTCACAACTTGGGGTTTTGTAGGGAAGGAATTGTGACACCAAAATCTGATGTCATTTCAGTGTTTTCCTACTTTTTTATGAATATTACATGTTGTTTTATTTTTTGTATTTAGATTAATCTGTTTTCATTTTTGTTGTTGATTTCTTTTACATTCTGGTCATTTCTAGAATTTCTGCACATAGCTTACTTTCTATTCTGGTCATTTCCAAAAAATTTGTATTTATTTTCTTTCCATTCTGGTCATTTCTAGAATTTCTATATTTGTTTTCTTTCCATTCTGGTCTCTCCAGAATTTTTGCACTTAACTTCAGTCTTTATTCTGGTCCATTTTCCATAATTTTATTTTGCATTTTCTATTCATTTACTTCCATTTTGGTCCTTATCCAAAATTTTTGCACCTCCTAATTGCACTAAATTAATTTTCAGATAAAATTGATCTTAGGAGGGGGTTACTAATACCAAATTTACATTAATGGCAAATAAAGTAAATGAACACTAACATGTTGACTCGTTAACCATTACTAACGCCAAATTATGACTTAGTTGTAGTAGAATGCTCATAATGGAGATAAAATAAATCTACTACCTGTAAAATGAACCTCATATTAAAGGTACGGAGTCTAAATGAAGTGGACTATTCCACCCACTCTTGCAATTTTACACCTTTAATTTGAAGATAAAAGGAGCTTACTAACTGGGATTCAAGGTAAATCAGAAAAACATCAAGAGCACTAAAAGGAATCTCTTTCACATTTGCTAAGTTCACATACACTTTAAGGATTAGAAGATCATGATCGCTAAGCATTTTATGAATCGGATCATCAAGGCCCTTTGTTAACTGTCACTTGCATATTTTGAGTTATTCTGGTATATATACATTATGTTTTAATCACTATCAATTACATATATGTATAGAATTTTTACTTACCATAACCTTGGATAAATGTATGTTTTCATATAATTTCTTTGTAAGAGCGATTTTTGAACTTAATACTCTAATTGTGGTGATTATTTTGTAATAGGGTGAAATATTAACTCAAAAAAGTGCAACTTCACAAACTCTAAAGTGCACAAATGAGCCTAAAAATATACTCTACAAGCTATTTATAACTACAACTATCACACTCAGGCATAGGATGGCATCTACATTTTGTAGGTGCACATGGGCACCTACAAGCACACCCAAGCACAACTGGATGCTTGCGGGATGCCATAGGTGCAGCTGGGCGTCTGGCGCCAAAATAACATGAAGATAAAAGAGACCAAAATAGTAGCTTACCCCCTCAAAATTGCACCAAATTTCATCCACACATCATTCATATCATAAAATCAGGTTTTGTGAAAATAGAAATCATTTTGAACGCATATTTGTTTAACATAGAGAAAATTTGTAAAATGCACAAATTGAGTTACAAAATGCATCAAAAGAATCCAAATTTTTACAAAACCAACAATTGACTCTTTTGCATCATATTCTTCATCATTCAACAAAATTTTGTGAAAATTGGAGTTGATTTGACCATTGAATCAATTGTTTTCGTCCGAACAATATAAAATCAACCACTAAAAGCTCGAAAATTCATAAATCAACTTCAATTTTGGTGACATCATCACATACATTTAGTCGTATTAGTCCATCACCATATTATTTCAACAATAACCAAATTTTCCAAGTTCATATGTAAAATTTCAAGTGAATATTTTATATAGTGGTTCGTTCTATATACTTGGCGATTACAACGATTTGTGTCCATGCAATTCAGTAAGATGAATGAATTACCATAAGAAAAATTGGTCATAATCATAATCACATATCTAATTTTTAGATATCACAATCACATTGGGTACTTCACATTCTGAGTGAATCCTTGCCAAGAACAATTTGCACAAAAAGTAGTCATTGATGTCCTTTTTTCATGGGGCACAAAAACATGGATAATCAAAATCACAAACAATAATTCATTCGACAATAGTCACAAAACAGGTTAAATGGGTAGGTTTATTGGTTCCATTGTGGAATTTTATGGAGATATTTCCACAGTCACTACCCCACCTACATTGACTTAGTCATCATGCATCTTCATAACTTGCATACTCAATGATGCCAATAAGGCATTTTCTTCAATAGCATCACATCACCCCAAATTTGGGGTAGCCATATTTGGTTTTGATCCTCCCAAAATCAGATACATCCTACATGATCATAACATTTACACTTGACAAAATCCCCTTCCCATCATTGTGGTAAAAATGATATCACATTTTACATCATTCATATCATTCACATCACATCACATCATATGTACAAAACCCTTCATCCATTGGGGAAAAATGGTATCGCATCATTCATCATTTGCACACATTTTTCAATTGGCTCATGAGATTCATCCGTAACCTCATTCATCACTTGAGGGGGTAAGCTATGCAAATTTTAAAATAATTTATTCTTTTATCTTCAACATTGTTACTCAAAAATCCAATGAGAAAGAGAAGTTGCTTTTGTGCCCAAAAATCCCAAGCAGGTGTCTCGTATTTTTGCACCATATTGTGTTTTACACAACATGGTACAAAAATAGGTATCTGTAGACACAAAATCCTAGCCACTTTTCCACCATCACCCTTTCCCACCATTTTCCAACCTCTATTTGACTTATTTATATTTATTTTGTATTATTTATGTTTAAATATAATATTTTATATTATAGTTTAATATATATATATGAAAATCAAGTTTTTAGGGCCATTCTAAAGTACAGGACGATGAAAAGATAGATGAGACGTTTTTTGCAAGACTTCCCAAACTACAAAACTCATTTCGGCCATATCTCACTCATCCAAACTCAGATTGAGCTAAAATTTTGAGGGTAGATGCCTGAAAAACACTAGAATGTCTCCACCAATTTTTATATCATTTGGAGCAACATAGATCCTATCGCATCCCTATGTGTGAACGACATATTTGGCAAGAGGCTATGCGAGGGTTTCATCTGGGTTGAGTGCAAGCAGCTCCAGAGGTTGGTTTTTAGGGCCTTTGGGCCCTAGCGACCAATATTTTTATGGTTTATGCTCAATATTTTAGCAGGAAATGTTGCAGGGGATACAAGATGGGTTAGAAATTTGTCTTTCAATAGATCATACTATGAACTTGAGTGACAACGGCTTCCAATTTGCTGCACAAAATAAAAGTGAAAATACCTTTCCACGACGTCTAGGGCAAGGATTAAAGAGATCATGAAACAAGTTTCAAGCAGTTGATCAAAAAATGGCTCATATCTCAAGTGAATCTAGTGCTAAGGTGCACCCACAAAATAATTCTCCTATTAAAACCCCTATCAAGGGTAATAATTTTGAAGACTCGGTCCCAAAAATAAATTTTAGGGATGCCCTTCGTGGTGGACAGCCTCAGCCCAATGCTAATATCAATATTAGGGCTTCCCATAAACCTCTAAGAATGCCTAATATTGATCCCAGGAAAATGGAGTCAAGATGTCTTAAAGCAACTGATGGAACTCCTATTGTTAAGCTTGATATGGGTAACATTCAAACTGGCATTGAATATTTGGAAAAAAAATGACTAATTTGTCGATTCATGGGTTTTCGTCCGAGTCTATCTGCTTTCAAAGTATGGGCTGCAAAAAGTTGGAAAACTAAAGGTGAGTTACAAATCTCTATTTATCCAAATGGTTATTTTCTTGTTTTATTTGCTAATAATGAAGATAGAGAGAAAAATTTTCAAGGGGGTCCTTGGTTTTTTGGAATGGCAGGGCTTTTCATGAAGCCCCGACATACTAAATTTAAAGTCGAAGAAGAGATGCCTTCTATAGCTCCCGTGTGGGTTAGACTCTTTGGCCTCCCTATTGAATTTTGGAATCCTACTATTTTTTCTTCAATTGGAAACTCTTTAGGAACTTTTATGATGATTGTTGATTGTACTCAAAATTTTGAACATATTATTTATGCTTGGATTTGTGTTTTAATGGATTTTGACAAACCCTACCTAAAAATATCACATTACAATTTGAGGAAGACACTTGGGAGCAAGTAGTGGACTATGAGAACATTCCTTTTTGTTGTAGAATTTGCCATGAATATGGTCATTTGGCCAATACTTTCCCAAATAAAATTCCTGATCAAAAGAAAGAATATATAAACTCAGCAGGTTTCCAAATACCTAAGAAGAACACTCAGAAAAAACCAATTATGAAGGATCAATCAAAGTCATCAGCTAATATGTTTGAAATCCTTTCCACAAATGATGTCCCAAGTGAGGAAGAGGAAATAATGGAAACTAGAATCTTAGAAACACAATTTAAATATGAAGGGAAGAACTCAGAGACAAACAAACAAATCAAAGGTTTTCAACAAAAAAAAAAGGAGAAAATTTACACAAGAAAAACAATATTTCAAATGTTAAAACTTCAAATAATGCAAGTCCCAATATAGACTCCGTTGAACCATCTAGTAAAATTTTGGCTGTGTACGAGCATTCTTCAAGGTTAGAATCCATCTCAATTTCAATTGGAATAAGTCAAGAAATAGGGAAAAAAAAATTGAAGATGGATTCTAATCAAAAAGTAGGTCACAAGACCAATCAATATCATATGGTAAAAGAAGGTGAAAATCTTATAGAGGAAGGTAAGATTAATGCCCTTCCCAACTTTTTTAGCCTTGGTATTAATGAATATCATTTCTTGGAATATTAGAGGAATCAAAGGGAGTCTTTGAAAACAAAATGAAATTAGAAGAATGATTTAGGTAAATCATCCACATCTTGTTTTCCTTCAAGAAATAAATATGTCAATGGAGGATATGGACTTAATTGCCAATAAAATTTGGCCAGCTGGAAAAGTGGTTTCCCTCAGTTCCCAAGGGACTTTGGGTGGCATTGCTTGTCTTTGGGATCCAAAAGAGGTAGTTATTCACCATATGGTTGGTAGTTGGGGTTTGTTGGGTATAGCTATTCAAAGTAAACATTCCAACCAGATTATGCTCTGCATTACTGTTTATACTCCAACTTCTAACTCCCTTGTTCTTTTATGATGCTTAGTCTTGCTATCTAGTGATGCTTTTATCTGGTGGATCTACAATCCTTTTTGGTGGCTCTTCTTCACCAATGTATTCTGTAACTTTGATCCTCCTCTTGGTGTCTTTATACGCCTTACATCTTTGAGAACTATTCAGCCTTTCTCTCAACTACTAGAACTTAAACTATATTTTCACTTTTATGGGCTAAAAAATAACATTCAATAATAATGTAATATCCTTCTTATTTTTCCTTTCCAGATAAAATTATACGTAGATATTGTTTTTTTAATCTTGTATATATTAAGATACAAATATTATCAACTCCTTTAACTTCCTTCTTCATATTAATAAAATAATATGGTTCTTTCAAATTATTAATAAAAAAACTGATTTAGATGCTTCAATAAATTTATGTTGCACCAACATCACATACCTTTTTTATCTCCTTTTCAAAAAGTTTCTTTGGTGATTTGATTCACCCTTTAGCAATCTTGATTTATAAATTTTGCACCTTTGCTATCCTTCACTTTATTATTCCAAAACTTATCAATTTTGTAGCTCTAATTGTTGCTCAAATTCCAATTTCCTTACTTCCCAAAAACTCTCTCAAATTTATCTTAAACTTCTCCAAAATTGCAACTCTTTCCTTCTAATGTTGTCAAAAAAATCTTATTTTGTGGCTCCAAATCGTCTCCAAAACCTGTGTCTTCAAACTCTAAAATTTATAGCTATTAATGTTGCTCAAATGTTATAAAAAATTCTACAACTCTTTAATTAAATTTTTCTCTGCTTGGTTGTCTAAAACCTGCAATGAATATCTCCAAAATTTTACCTTCTTTTGTTTTCTTAATATTATTCAATATCCTATTCAAGGGCACTCAAAAAACTACCCAAAATTTCTAAATCTATAGCTCAATACCTTCTTCAATTTACTATCCTTCAACCCTTTGTTAGGATCTCATCCTAACCCTTAATGTAATAACTTCCATGATGTAATAATTCCTAGTGAACGTCGGTAGTACCCATGATTAATATTTTGTAATGTTCTAATTTTTAGCTTAGGTAGTGCCCATGACAAATGGCACCCTTTTTATGTAACACATGGCAGATAGGTGGCATTGTGCATGTAATTTGTGTGGCATTATGCATGTAATTCGAGTGGCCTTGTGCATGTAATTCGAGTGGCATTGTGCATGTAATTCAAAGTGGCACTATGCATGTAATTCGGGTGGCATTATGCATGTAATCCGGTGGCATTTTGCATGTAAGCCAACCTTGGAAGGAAACTCCTTAAATACCCGAAAGGGCACCAATGTAACCATCTTTTGCAAAATTAATGAAGTATTGAAGGAGGTTGCCCCCTTGAAGAGGCCTGCGATTCAGTCCTATTATGAGATTGTTCTTTATGCAAATTTCTGTTATATTAATGTGATGTTTATGTGAGTTATTTCCAATAAATTGTGTGAGAGTGTGTTATTTGAGTTTATTTTATAGCGAGATCTTAACAAGTGGTATCAGAGCGCTTTCCAGGGCCAAGTTCTGCTGCAACTGCAACGATTCTTGCCATCCAATCCGCCTGTTAGGTATAAATTCCGTGTGTTTTTTCCATTCTGTTTTTCCTTATTAAAAAAATCCAAAAAAAAATACAGTGTTTTTTTTTCCAGACCAGAAACAAAAAAATATATTGTTAGTTGAGTAGGTAGAAACCCTGTACCGAGGGTTTTAAAATATCGCAAAGGATCTATCGTTATTGGCTAAGCTAGATAGCCCATAAAGCATCTAGTGAAGTGAGGGGCGATCAGGCTCCAATACCCAGGCCTCAGACAGAACTCGCGCACGAACTTGAGCTCCCACGTATCTTCGGGTATATCGGGAGACCATCTAGGATTAAACAAACTTTTAGCCATTAGGAAGCTCTTCGGCCTTGTATTACTCATAGTCTATGGGACACAGCATCCTAGACGATTACCCTCCTGTATTGTCAGAGAGGCAGGTAGTGTGCTCAAGGGTATGTGTGGAATCCTCCTTGAGTAGTGGCCTGAAATATTGGTCCGAGCACTATTGTTCGTCACTGTCGGTATATTAGAGGGCCTATGGGTGGTACATACTCCTATACTTAGCATTCCTTGGTTCTGTTAAAACTTCAACCTGTAAAAAACGTAAAAATAAAAATAAAAATCCAAACATCCATGTTCGTAAACCTGCATTTCAAAAGTGAGCATATGAGAAAGGAGTCCATTACTAAAAAATAACAGAAGGGACATGCATTCGGGATAATCCATGAGGGTGACACTTAAGTTGAAAGTCTAGAGAATAACAGTAAAATTTACAGTGGCAATCACAATCGAGTCGGTCGAGTCGGAGAGGTCGACACGATCGAGGCGAGAATTCACGGTCTTCGAGGTCGAACAGAACTGTCATATCAGTACCTAAAAATACAGAGAATCTTGAGTGTGAAACATGGCCAGTTATAGATAGTGCTCCAGTAGCCAACTTTTGCTCGATGAGCTCGGAATCGGAATCATGAAACACTGTTAGACTCAGCAAAACAGGAGAAAAAAAAAAGTCTGGGGTGCCAAAAAGTAGTGTTGAGATATATAGCCATGACCACCTCCTTCTACTGATCATTTTGATATATAGCACCCAAGCACTTTTTTGGGCACTTACTAAAAATAGTAAGTCCTAAAAATTCAATTCTATTTTTAGTAACTGGTCACAAAAGGTCAAAAAAATGGCACAGGGTACCCGTGGACACCAGAAAGAACTAGAACACTTGGAGTCCCTAATAAAAGCCATTGAGAAATTGCACTCGGCTTTTCACTCCATAAGGGAAGAAGTCCAAGGTCTTCGCCTAGAGCATGAGGCCACTAGCAACCGCCTAGAAGAAGCACTGACAGAAGTGGACAGCAAACTGAGAAGAGAACCACCCAAATCAGAATACCAAGTTGAGAGTTCTACAAGGAATCATGACCATGATCCACCCTTTAGAATGCCCAAATTGGACTTTCCAAAATTTAGTGGGAAGGATGTTGATGGGTGGCTATGTCGGGTTGACCAATTCTTTCGACTTCATAATGTACCCATATTTCATCGAGTCCAGATGGCTTCCTTTAACTTGGAATCTGAGGCTCTACACTGGTTTCAATGGTTGCGTCTTGCCTACCCAAATCTCTCTTGGGAGGATTTTGAATCCCAACTACTCACTCGATTTGGTCCTAGTGAGTTTGAGGACTTTATAGGAGCCTTAACCAAACTACAACAAATAGGGTCAGTCCGAGAGTACCAAGCTCAATTTGAAAAATTGGCCAATCGGACAAGAGGATTGAGTGAAGGGTTCTTCCAGAGTTGTTATATCAGTGGGTTGAAGATGGAACTCCAAGAGAAGTCAAAATGTTGAAACCACGAACTATGATGGAAGCTATCAGTTTGGCCCGTTTGGCCAAATCTAAACTCTCTGCCCAAAGACACCCATAAAAGTTTCCTCAAAATAGACCTTCATTTCCCCCTAGAGCCCAACACCCAGATGATAATAAACCTGCTGCACCCAAGCGCCTCACCACCGAAGAGATGGATGCACGTCGTGCCCAAGGATTATGCTACAATTGTGATGAAAATTTTTTCAAGGGGCATAAGTGTGCACACAAAAAATTATTCTTGATAGATGTTGGAGAACCTGATACCGCTGACGAGAGTGATGAGGATGAGGACCCTCCAAAAATACCTCCTCCACAAGAAGAAGGGAAACAGGAACCTGAGACATCAATTACAATCCATGCCCTTGAGGCATTACTACTCCTCAAACCATGAAGGTTACAGGATGTTTCAAGGGCCAACGTCTTTCCATCCTTTTGGATTCGGGAAGCACGCACAACTTCATTGACCCTAGAGTTGCTCAACAGGCAAATTGCTATATCCACAATTGTAATTCCTTTGAGGTCATGGTAGCCAATGGGGGAACCTTATCTTGTCAAGGAAAGTGTCGCAATGTTAAAATCAAGATATGGGACTATGAACTCAAGCAGGACATGTTTGCCCTCCAATTTGGTGGATGTGATATTGTTTTGGGATGCCAATGGTTGAGTACGTTGGGCACTATCAGTTGGAACTTTGCTAAACTTTGGATGCAGTTCTTCCAGAACGGACAAACACACATCATCAGGGGCTCCCCGACAAGAACACCTCAAATTATCAGTTCAAATGGCATGGAGAAATTGCTAAAGAAATCATCACGTGGGGTCATTGCACAACTATTCTCCATCCAGCCATCCACATCTCCAATGGGTGAAATCCCACAAGACATGCAACAGATTCTCCATAAACATGAGGCCATCTTTTCAGAACCCATCACACTACCACTGCATCGCTCTCACGACCATGCCATTCCATTATTGTCGGATAGTACACCTCCCAATATCAGACCACCTTATGAGCGACTCAAGCGCACCTTATTTTGGAAAGGTAGGAAACAGGACATTCGCTCTTTTGTGGCGATCGTGACATAGGTCAAAGGATGAAAAGAGAAACAGTGCACTCTTCGGGCACTCTTCCACCCTTGCCGATACCGGATCAGGTGTGGATTGACATCTCTATGGATTTCATAGAAGGGCTACCTAAATCTGGAGACAAGTCTGTTATTTTTGTGGTAGTGGACCACCTTTCAAAGTATGCTCACTTTTGTGCCCTAACCCATCCTTACACAAGCATTCACTATTGCCCAAATTTTTCTTGACTCCATATTTCGCCTTCATGGCATGCCAACCTCCATTGTATCTGATCGTGATCCCATCATTACTAGCAATTTTTGGCAAGAGTTGTTTAAGTTGCAGGGGACTCAGCTCACAATGAGTTTAGACTACCATCCGCAAACGGATGGTCAAACAGAGGTTGTTAATAACTTCTTGGAAACCTACCTTTGCTGCTTGCCTCCGATCATCCTACTCATTGGGCAAAATGGCTTTCTTTGGCCGAATGGTGGTACAACACTTCCTATCATACCACCACCAGAGGCAGTTTACGGGCACCCTCCACTCACGCCTCCCTCCTACATTTCGGGCAGCTCCAAGGTACAGGTTCCATCAACACTTCCGAATTGGATGAAGAAGGCTCCATCTTACTTGCACCAAAGCAGCTGTTGTATCGTCGAACTCGCAACCGTACCATCACAGAGGTCCTGGTTCAGTGGCATGGACTTCAACCTGAGGATGCTACATGGGAGTCTCTCCATCAACTTCAGCAACAGTTTCCTCATTTTCAGCTTTGAGGACAAAGCTTCTTCAAGGAGAAGGGCATGTTAGGATCTCATCCTAACCCTTAATGTAATAACTTCCATGATGTAATAATTCCTAGTGAACGTGGGTAGTACCCATGATTAATATTTTGTAATGTTCTAAGTTTTAGCTTAGGTAGTGCCCATGAAAAATGGCACCCTTTTTATGTAACACATGGCATATAGGTGGCATTGTGCATGTAATTCGTGTGGCATTATGCATGTAATTCGAGTGGCCTTGTGCATGTAATTCGAGTGGCATTGTGCATGTAATTCAAAGTGGCACTATGCATGTAATTCGGGTGGCATTACGCATGTAATCCAGGTGGCATTTTGCATGTAAGCCAACCTTGGAAGGAAACTCCTTAAATACCCGAAAGGGCACCAATGTAACCATCTTTTACAAAATTAATGAAGTATTGAAGGAGGTTGCCCCCTCGAAGAGGCCTGCGATTCAGTCCTATTGTGAGATTGTTCTTTATGCAAATTTTTGTTATATTAATGTGATGTTTATGTGAGTTATTTCCAAGCAATTGTGTGAGAGTGTGTTATTTGAGTTTATTTTATAGCAGGATCTTAACACCCTTCAATTTCTTATTCAAAAATCTATAAATTTTTTGTAGTCAAATTAGCCTTCAAAAATATTGTGGTTGTCCTTAAATTTCCAAAATTATGGGCTCTTCAATCTTCTCTTTTCTCTCAAATTTCTTATTGAATTATAATTTCAAATTTGATATCCTTCATTGTATTCTTCCTCAAGATTTTGAATGTCTTGATGTATTCAAAAACCTTCTCCACAATTTGGTAAACTTCTTGCCAAAAACTTCTTTCTCTTGGGATTTTTGTTGTATGGTGACAATTTTCCCAGATCATTTTTATCAAAAACTTCTCCTTGCTTGCAATATTCTTCCTCTAGATTTCTCTGCAACTCCTCCAATAATCACTCCTTTAATTTTGTAATAAGAATTTCTCTAGACTTCTTATTCTCCTCCAAATTCACTTTAGACCTCTTCTTATTAGGTCTTCTAATTCTACAATTTCTCAACTCTTCTCCTCAAAACTTCAATGAGACTTTTCCTTGGTCTCTTCAATATTCCAACTATGGGAATTCTATAGTGAGATCTCTTTCCTATATCTCCAAAATTTTCTACTTTTGAATTATACAATAGGACCTTTTCTTAGTCCTTATCTACTTCCAATATTCTATATTCAATGGAAATATCCTATGTGGGTCTCCTTAATCTTCAATATACAATCCTCAATCTTCAATATTCAATATTCAATCTTCTAAATCTAGAAGTTCTTCAATATGACCTCTTTCAAGTCTCTTTAACTTCTCCAATTTGTAGCCTTTAATATCTAGTCTTCAATGAGATATCCTCCTTGAGTATCCTCAATATCAAATCTTCAACGTCTACTTTTTTGCAACACAAAACTAATCTGTGTATGAGGAAAGCACATAGACTTTTAGGCAATGAAGGTAAAATTCTTCTCTATCTATTGTAGGACGTTTATCAACTTTTGAGAGATAATTTTTTGCAACAATTAACTTAGAAAATAACAACCAAATACTTAAAAATATCCAAAATTCTAAAATGAATAAACATCACTAGATTTTCTCAAAACTAGTAGAAACAATTCTATGTTGAGTCCTAGTCTTCACAAGTTTTCAACCCTGTGGAAATAATCTAACCAACTTGTAATTTAGAATCTCCTTCAATATATCAAACTCTCCAAAAGAACCTCCTTCTTGGGTCTCTTAATCTACTCACTGTTAATTTCTATCTTCAAGACTTGAAATCTCCTTCTATTTTAAATTTATTCTTGGAATAGGTAAATCTTCAAACTTATTTAATTTTCCTTTCCAGAGGTAATCTCCTTAACTTCACTAGTTTCTCCTTTCCCAGTGGAAAATATCCTTTGCAACTTTACAACCTGTGCAATTCAAAACCTTGATGTGTTTCTGATACCACTGTTAGATTTTGAAGCTAAATACTTTAGATAAAATTCACCAAAATATCAATAATAAAGTTACAATATGATATATATGATAATGGTAATATTATAGAAGCATAAAACTCATAAATAACTTCAACAGTTGCTCATAAACTTTTTATTAACAAATACTCATGAAAATGGTGCAATAGCTCTAAAAGTATCAAGTATCAATTCATATCACATCATGTCATGTCACTTTACATATACACATACACTACATATATAATGTAATGTGACTCTTCATATGGAGAAATCTTGGCCTTAACTCTTCTAGAGACTCTTCCACTTCCTATTCTATGGACACATGTGCACATGGACAACTATGCAGATTTATAATACCAAAATACTTTGCATTTTAATTATACTTGTGTATTTATTACATTGGATAAATGAAACCATAACTTCTAATATAGAACACGATTTCCTAATCTAGGAATGTACCCAAGGTGGTACATTACCATGTACCAAATAATATAATATATTCCAGTAAAAATGAGCAGAAGTGTTGAATTGGAACCTACTTGAAATTTCCTAAAGAATCTAAAAATGCTAATAGTTTATTTGTGTCTTTCATGGTTTTTCCTACATAACCCTTTTGTTGAACATGACTAATTAGAGCATCCTCTCATGCCTAGTAGCAAAAAAATTGTTAGATCCTTTTTATAACCTTACTAAGTGGCTTGGAGGTGGAGGTTATTGTTGAGCCTAGACGCATTCCCATGATTTCCCTAACACTAAGAGTCTATCTTAAAATTCTAGCATATTTGTTTATTTTTTAATGACATCCAAATAGTCTACCCTCTCATATATACTACCATTGGATGAAAAAAATAGTTGGAAAAGAAAAGTGGATTTTTTGAGAAAATCATAAAATACAAATAAGGTTCTTAAAAAATATTTAAAACCCAACATTTAATCTAGGTTATCCATCATGCCAAAAATTTTGACACAAAAAACAAGATTGAGTGCAAGGAGAGCAAAGAATAATCTCTCAATGAATATTTCTCCTGTAGGAAATCTACTTGTCTCAGTGAGATCCTCATGATGCAACTCCACCTAGGGTTTTATTAGAATATCCTTCTTTGATTATGCCATCAAACTTCAAAAAATCTTCTTATCTAGCTCTAAAAAAATTTATCCTTTATGGAAACTAAATAAAAAACACTTACCCATGAAGCAATTGAGTAATGAAGATTCACACTTGCTTTGATACCATGTTGGTTTTCATAGTAGTTTCTAAAAATGAAAGGAATCAAACATTATCTAGTGCTACTTAGAAAATAAATATACAACATGAAAAAGAACACATAATACGATGGCATATCCATAGACACTAAATAATATCACTAAAAGGAAATAAAATCAAAGTCCAACCAATGGATAAAAAGGTTTGTATAGAGTATTTATATCTAAATACATGATGACTTAGGGTCAAGGATGTGATACTGACCCTTAGGAATAAAATATTATAAAAATGTACAAAAGCACATTTTTCAAGATCCACATAGGCCCAAATGGAAAATATGACAAATTTAAGTAGAAAATTTGGTCATGACCACAAGAGATTCTTAACCACCAAACATTCCAACACAATCTACTTTTTTTTTTTTAAATATATATGCTATCTAATAATTGGCATATCAAAGGAATACTTGGAACCCATAAAATCAAAATTAAATCACACTAAGAAAAGCATAATAACCAATCAACCTACAACTCAAAATCATATGTAGAATTCCAAATTAGAAAAAACCATTATTGATGATTAGTAACAACATATGATAAATTTAAATCAATTTATTGGTAAAACAAGCTCAAGCTTGAACACAAGTAATTACATGTATAATAAAAATTATGTAAAAGAAGATAGAAAATAACTGTCTATCTAAATATTTTGCTTGGATAATTTAGTGAAATACACATTTTTAAAAATCAACTATAAGAGGAGAAAAATATTAAATTAATCCAATAAACAGTTGCTTATTTTGATGCATCCAAACTAGTTTACAATTCCAACAACAACTCTATTAGAGGGTCTCAAAAAGATCAAATGAAAGGTAAAATATTTTTTTTATCTTGACCTTGAAGAAAGTAAAAAAATAAATATATTCTAATTCATGAACTAGCAAACTCACATTTTATTGATTTATAGAGAACAAATACCATTCAAGCTTCTCCAATTGTAATCTTAGAGTTCCAACCTTCCCAATGTCATCACCATGTTGGAACTTTATTGAGTCCTACAAGTTAACATTCATCCATTGTTTTAGCCTTTAGACAAAGATTGATCATTCATTGTAATGCAATGCCTCTTTTATAGTTTTATAATAGAATTTATAAATGGCAAAAGAACTCATTTTGATGCACTAAATTCAAGGATGTTCTTCCTAGGATTAATTATTTTGTAAATACAAAGAAAGTATATATTATACACATCAAACATATGCATTAAGTAAAATAAAATCCAACTATAGAAATTAAGACATGCATAAAATATAGAAAGAGAGATCGTGTGTTGAATCTAGCCCACATCCTTTCATTCAAGTATTTAAATTATATATAAAGTTTTAAACAAAATTGGAAAGATGAATATTCATTATGACTATTGTATGCATAAGATATTAATTTAATACCCCTTGTTTCATATAATTGACTTTACAATTACCTCACAACTTGGACCTCCCTTATTTTGGAGTTTTTGGTCTTCAAAAATTTAATTTTTCTCTTTGTCTAGCTAATTAATCTCTTTCGGGTTTAGCTTCTAGTTTCATCTCTTCAAGATCCTACTTTAGGCTATGGTTGTTTGAGATCTTCCTCTAGGCCTTAGATCTTATTTTACCTTGCTTTAGGCTCTAGATCTCAAAGGTTTGGCTCCATATTTTAACTCTTTAAGCTCTTTAAGTTTTTTAACAAAATTTGGAAGGTGAAGAGCCATTGTGATTGTTCCATACCCACAAGAGATTAACATAACACCATTCATTTTGTATTAATTACTTTATAGCTTCCATATGGATCATTTTATAAGCTATTTTAAAAATGAGAAACTAATTATCTAAGTATGAATCTAAATAACTATTTTATCACTTCTATCAACTATTATTCTTAACAATAACAAGTTTTCTCTCATGGTCTTTGACCAACTATAAATGTATTTTGAAGGAGGAATCAAATCCCATTTAAGGAAAGCAATAAATTCAATTCATAGTACAAATATATATAGTAGTAAATAAAATAAATATAGTAACTACAATGAATTAACAATAATGCATTCATATCACACTTACATGTAAAAAAGAGTTTTAAATCTATGTTGTGTGGAAGCAAATAAATAGTCGATATGTTACTAGATATGGATACCAAAAATAAACCTAGTCTCAAGAAATATTGTTGCATCTTTGCAAATATGCATATGACTAGAAATATCGTTATAATAACAAAACAATATTTATAGAAATACAACCTAAAAACTAGATATTTTTATTTATAAAGAAGAGGATTGTCATTGTTTCTTAAGTTTAAAATATATACGTTTTAAATCGGGTATTTTAAAATTAATATCATATTATGGATATAAATTTAGATGTGTCAGATCATCTATGAATTTATTAGATATATAATTAATATAACTTATATATAGATATGTTTGGATATGGCATGGATACATTTGGATGTGGTATCTAGGAAATATCATATTTACCTTCATATATGAGACATATATACAAATATCTAAGGAGTGTTAGATGCAAAAAATCTAATTTAAAGGTTTCCAAGTATTAAAAATCACAACTTGATTAAGTGTATTATGTGTACATATAAAATAAGTGATAATGTTTCATGGATCATTCAAACTAGGGACTACTCATGCTATTGTATTTTTTATGTAGAAAATAAAATGGAGCAATATGATTATACTAAAGAAGGTAGATTATACATGTTATTGTATTTGCAATGTATTTAGTATTTGATTTTCTAATTAGCATATAAATACTCATTCATTGCTTGAAATTTTTTTAAATGTGTCTCCAAATCATTTTTTGGCAATGTTTTATCACATGTCATTTCAATATACATGTTATCTTTTATATTGGAAGGATGAGATACCTACCTATGGACATACCAAAAAATCCAATAGCCTAATGACATAAATAAAGAGTTCATGTATTATTTTATCTATTTTCATCATAACATGGGTAATACATTTCATCATCTCTACTTTTGTTTTTTTCTTTCTATAGTATGGATGGTATCATCAAGTACTTGATGCTCATATGTTAGGTCTTCCTTCAACTATTTATCAAAATATTTTTCTTTTTAATTAACTGATAAATTTTTAATTTTATTTTTGCAATAGATTCATTGAATACTTTTGCTTCTTAATTATTTCATGTGATTTACTAGCATTCTCTATATCTTCATTCATTTCTATAAAGTAAATTTTATAATATATTTTCAAATGCATCGTACAACTTTTTCATCATCATCATCATTGATACTACTTTGGTTTGGGACTATTTTAACTACATAAATAATATTTGTTAGCTTTTGATGATATATATTAAAGGAAATGCAACCACAAGATCTAAAATGATCAAGCAATGTTAACTATATGATAATGGCAATATAATATGTAGGAAAACTATATGAGAAACTTTTGCAATAACTCAAAAAATAGCCATTAATGAAAGCTCATGAAAATAGTACAATGTAATATAATGGAGGTCTTAAACACTCCAAAAATTCTTGCATGATCTACATTGTATCTACCTTCTCTTCTCATCACTATGCTCTACTATTCTATATGCTTCTCTCTTGCATTCTATCATTTTCTTCACTCTATCAAAGGCCTATATATAGGGAGATATATCCCTTGGCCTTTCATCTACCCATGACTCTTCATCTACCTAACCTATGACTCATGTACATGTGGACTACATGCACATTTACATCATTGCACATTCTAACACTTGTGCATTTATTACATTGCATGAAGTAACTACTCAAACCTTAATCTAAGACAAACTCCTAATATAAATATGTACCCAAGGTGGTACATTGGCATATACCAAATAATGTAATATATTCCAACACCCCCTTGTATTACATTATTTGGGTATTGAATACTTTAGTCTTCAATATGGTCTTCATCTTTTGAATGTTCTTCATCTTGATCAGGTCCTATTCTTCTTCTTTTGGTTCAATATTCATATTGTCTTTTCTTGTCTTCATCATTCCACTACGTTTTGGTATTTCAAAGTGATTGGTAAAATATTTGTCCTTGAAGTTTTCCAAGTATCTTTGATGAACTAGAGATCTCATAACTTTGCAAGTTATAAGTGGATCAGAATTGATCCATTTTCTTTCCTTTGGTTCTCTGAATGACCTATCTCCTTGTTCTTCAAAAATTTCAAACTTGAATTTATTGTTAGTAGATGCTTCTGAAATAAGAACTTGAAAGAGACAATCTAATCTGAATATCAATTTCTCTTCAAATATTTTATAGTACTTGTCTTTATAGTAATAGAAGAAAGATGAATGAGATTTTCCTCCACAATATTTACATGGATGGAAACTCCAATAGTTTGCTTTCTCATGACCAAATTTGTTGTAATAAGTGCATTGTGAAGATATCCTAACTTATTTGTTACTTGTCTTAGGAGAATCAAGTTCATCCATTTCCTTGATGAAATGGTCGAACCATCTATGTACAATTGAAGCTATTCTTTCATAAGTCTATAGGACATATTTCTGATCAATATCCTTATCTATCTTTTGAGTATGGTTCTTGATTTTATTCTCAATATCTTCATTAATATAGTTGTCATCAATTCCTTTCATCATATTATTGGAATATATTTCTAAAGAATTTACTTTTGACAAACTATTAGTTTGTGAGTTCTCAAAAATCTTTCTAAACCATATTGGTTCTTCACTTCTAATTGTATTTTCCTTATTATCATTTCTAGAATCAAGTATGTCTTTGAACCATTTTGATTCCTTGAAACTTGTATACTTAATAAGATTTTCCATAGTTCCTTTTGAAGTAATATTTCTTGTTAAAAAGAACAATTTTGATAGAATTTTAATATTTCTAAACCTTTGAGGTTGACTACCTTATGACTCCCTAGTTTTGAGTATGTGATCAAGCTTGATAAGAATTTTCTAACTCTCAAGTTTTGTAGAACCCCTTATATCTCCCAAGTATTTGAATGTACTATGGTCTTGATAAAGTGCTTAGCTTCCTTTAGATTTCCTTTTGAGTTGAATCCCTAATGTTTTGATGATAATTTTAATATAATGTTCAACTCCTATTTTTCACCTTATTTCTCCCTATTGATATATGCACTTTCAATTTGATAAAGTTCTCTATTTTTCAAGACCCTATAGTTGGATTCCTTTTGTCCCTTCAATTTGTATAAGAGACTAGTATAAACAATAATTTCCAACTTTCAAGCAATTCTATGTTTTGCTTCCTTTATCCTTTAATTCTCAATGGTTTAGTTTTCTAAATTTCAATGATCTAAATTTTGATGTAGTACTCCTTATATCTCCCTATTTGGAAATTTAGAAAATGATAATATTTGCAAAAAATAATGCTTCAATTTTCAAGGTAGAAAACCTTATACCTCCTAGTTTAATAATTTGCAAATACTTTGTTATTTGAATCTCAAATAATGCAATTTGAAATAGCTCTTAAAGATATAATCCCCTTGCTTTAATTGCTTTCTAAACCATCAATGATTAATCTAAGGTTGTAATTTCCTTATACCTCCATGCAATAATTAAATAAACTTAACCTTAGAAATAATGCACCTTATATCTCCTTGCACTTAATGGAAAGCAAATATTAATTCAATGTAAATATACCTCTCTTTGATGTGATGTGCTACGTGTTGATTGGTTTCTTCCTTGACTGCACTTTCAAAGCTTTTGAATGTTGTATTCTCCTTAGTCTTCAAGGTATGATACTATGCATTAATTGCACTATGTTCTATGGTGCACTTCTTTATTTTAGACTATTCTCTTCTTCCCTTCAACGCTCTTTGACCTATAGAAGCTTGATATGCATACTCTTCTCATGTAGGGCTATTAATACTTCTCTATATCCCTTTGGAATGCATACCACATGGCATTTACGTTATCCTTGAACATAGATCTCCTTGTTAGGTGGTGTAGGGACATTATGGTCTTTAGAATATGTTTATTTAGGTGGCATAGACATTATATTTATGAGGTGTTACTAATAATTCATAAGTGCTCTTCTCCTTTGTGCCAAATGGTACAAGATTTTTTTGTTTGGTGTGGCAAGTGGAGGCTTCTTCCCTTGCATGTAACCAAGCACTCAATGTCCCTTATCTCCTTAACGCTCTTGCCAACTCCTTGCAAGTTGTTTGGCTTCTCTTGCAACAACAACATGCTTTCTCCAACGTATGGTGGCTCCTCTCCAATGAAGGTGACTCCTCTCCAACAAAGGTGACTCCTCTCCAAAGGTGGTAGCTCCTCCTATGGTGTTTCAATGCTCTCTTCTAGGTGGTTGTTCATCCAAGCTTCTCTCCTCTTCCACTTGGGTAACACTCCTTGCTACTTGTATCTTTGTTACGTTATTCTCCTTGCATTATTCTCCTTGCAACTTGCACCTTAGTTGCATTATGTTATCCTTGCTATTGGCACTATGTTATCCTTACTTAGTCTCCTTTCTTGTTGTAGGTTCCTTTTGCACTATGAGCGTTGCCTTCATGGGACTATGGCACTGTATTTGGTGTCTTTAGACACCTTGAATAAGATGATTTTGAGCCCTTAGTTGACCATTTTCCCTTTGCTTCGTAGCTTCTTCCTTAGATTGGATAATATTATCGCTTGATGACTTCAACTTTATGCTACTTTGGTGTCTTAAGACACTTCAAATTTATCTTTATTTTGTGAAATTTGAATACTTTCTTAGTCTCTTTATGTAGCTTTCTTTCTTTTCTCTAGTAAGGCGACACCTTCTCTATTCCTTGGTGGTTGTAGTGCTCCTTTGGTGGCTTCTCTTCACCAAGACTTGTTGCATTTTTACCTTCTTTACCAAGACTTGTTGCAGTTTTACCTATGCTCAATGGTGGATTCAATGTTACCTTCTCCTCCTTGGCAACTCTCTCCTAAGTCTCCTTTCTTGGTTAACTTTCCAATGATGATTCCAAGATTTTTAACCATGCAAATACTATGCCTTTTGGATGGCTATGCTTTGCACTATAGTATATCAAATCTATGCTTGAGAATAATATCTTCTTTGCTTTCAATAGATAGTAGGAAGTTGATATTATTCTTTTCCTTTGAAAAATATCTAATTCCTCTTTCTTATGTGCAGGTTTTACTCCTTATAAAAACTATCTTCTGCACTTCCTTGAAGACTTAAACTAGAAACCTTCCTTTTGCAACTTTAAACCTTGAATTTGGTGCTTAATAAAACTTAATAATAAGATAAATATAAATGTTCAATTAATGAACCTTTTACACCAATGTTGCATACCTTTTTTATCTTTGTATGGTGATGGATTTCTTGGTGATTTGGATCACCTAATTGTTGCTCCGAGTTTGATAAATTTGCAGCTTCAATTTGTATTACTTTGCTACTTTAAACTAGTCTATTTTGTAGCTCTTCTTGCTATTCAAATCAGCTCCTTAACTCTCCCAATTTGCAGCTTTGTAACTCCTTTAACTTGCTACCTGAAACTATGGTTTTGTGGCTTCAACTCTCCTCCAAGTAGCCTTCTTGAATTCTGAAAATTAGCAGCTATTAATGCTGCCCAAATGCTACCTTCTAACTATCCTTGAACTCTAAAATTTTTAGGTTCTCACGTAGCCTATTTCTCCTCTAATATGCTATCCTCAAATTTCTCTAATTTGGTGGCCTCTTCTAGCTCCTTTCTCCTCTAGTCTCCTTTGTCAAATTCTAACTTCAATATTGGCCTATTTTTTGGCCTTCTTCTCAAGAATCTGAATGTCTTGAGGTCTTTGGAAATCCTTTCCAAAATTTGGCAAACTTCTTGCCAAATATTTCTTTCTTTTGGGCTTGTTTTCGGATGGTGACAATTGTCCCAAATCCTTCTTTCTTAGGTGCTTCTCTTTGCTAGCACTCTTCTCACTTGAGTTCTCCTCAAATCTCCTCCAATGGCCTTCTTCAAATTCTCCAATGAGGCTTTCCTAGCCTTCTCCTTCTTTCTCCTTTCAGCCTTTCTTGAGACCTCTTCTCTTGGGTCTTTAATTTTTGTAGCTTCTAAAATATTCAATAGGACTTTTCTAGTCCTCTATATTCAATCTTCAATCTTCCAAATCTAGAAGTTCTTCAATGAGACCTCTTTCTTGGGTCTCCTCCTTCTAGAGTTGCTTTCTTCTTTCTTCACTCTAAAGTCTTCAATATTCATATTTCTATGAGGACCTCCTTCTTGGTTCTCCTCAATATTCAATCTACAATGGGGCCTTCTTTCTTGGACCTCCTCCTTGATCTGTAGTCTTCAATGTGGCTTCTTTGGCCTCTTCCTCTCTTCTCAATATTTTACTTGGAATCTTTAATCTACAAATCCTGCAATGGGACCTTTTTCTTAGGCCTCCAAATCTTCAATCTTCAACTTGTTGCTTCAAGTGTTGGATTGATTCTAAAGAAGATATTCTTCCTATCTCTTGTAGGAAGCTTCTCAAATTTCTTTGAATCTCCTCTTTTCTGCAACAAAGTATTAGAAAATGATAATAGTAATTTCTTTAAATCTAAAGAAAATGAATATTCACTAGTTGATTTGTCAATCTAGTGGAATCAATGTTGAGTCCTAGTCTTCACAAGTTTTTTTGCAACTCTGTGGAAAGACTCTAGCCAAATGTAATTTTAGAAATTCTAAAAATGATATTTCCTATCTCCTCTCAATCTCTCTTGTGGCTCTCTCTATTTCCTATCAATCTACCTTGTGCTCTGATACCACTGTTAGATTTTGATGATATATATTAAAGGAAATGCAACCACAAGATCTAAAATGAGCAAGCAATGTTAACTATATGATAATGACAATATAATATGCAGGAAAACTATATGAGAAACTTTTACAATAACTCAAAAAATAGCCATTAATGAAAGCTCATAAAAATAGTACAATGTAATATAATGGAGGTCTTAAACACTCCAAAAATTCTTGCATGATCTACATTGTATCTACCTTCTCTTCTCATCACTATGCTCTACTATTCTATATACTTCTCTCTTGCATTCTATCATTTTTTTCACTCTATCAAAGGCCTATATATAGGGAGATATGTCCCTTGGCCTTTCATCTACCCATGAATCTTCATATACCTAACCTATGACTCATGTACATGTGGACTACATGCACATTTACATCATTGCACATTCTAACACTTGTGCATTTATTACATTGCATGAAGTAACTACTCAAACCTTAATCTAAGACAAACTCCTAATCTAAAGATGTACCCAAGGTGGTACATTGGCATGTACCAAATAATTCCAACAATATTAAGATCAAAATCCTTCATCTCCTCATCATTGATTTCAAGTGGAATAATTTGACATGTCTATGCATTGTTTAAATCATCATTGTTTATCTTCTCATCTTTGACCTCTATTACCTTTATATTTTTCAACATTCATCATTGATGAAATTTACTACCATTTGTGTAATAAGGGGTGATTCACCTGAGCATCCTTTCCTTTTTTCCACTAGGATATATTATTGTCTATTTTAATTCATATGATTCATCTAGGTTAACAATTTCATCATCCTTCCATGCAACCAATAAGATCAAAGGAGAGAAGACCAAATATCAAACCGAGATTTGAAAATTTAGTTTTGTTGTGACTTCTATATGATCCTTCATTATTAACTAAAAATATTTAACAAACACTTATTACTTCATCGATTGTTTATTTCCCTCTTCATATCTTAAAAACTTTATGTATAGACCTTTGAATCCTTTTGATTTAGGTATTTTTTTTGAAGGTCAAAACACTTTGTTAGGCATATTTAGTGTCTCTATTATGGTACCCATACTAATAGAAAATAACATATCATTTATTTTTTGTGCGATCATTTTCGCAATTCCTTTTTTACTTCTTTATAATATTAGGGTTGTAGTCAAAAACTTGTATGCACATATAATACAATCCACCTTTTCTCAACTACTTTTTGATGTCTTGATTTTTATGAATATTTTCTCGACAATTTGCTTTCTTATTCATTGTGAATTTCATCAATGCCTTCTTTCTTGATATTCTTTAAAGGTTTGTTGTTGCTAAAATATATATACTTTTTTTTGCTAAACATAAAAAATTCGAAAAAGCCAAAAAATAAAAAAAAACATAAAAATATTTGCATTATCACACTTTACACAAGACTCTCACATTTATTTTGTATGATTTACATAATTTTACATACTAAGATCTTCTATGCTAAGATTTTTGATCTTATTTAGTTCCTTCTTATCTCCTAATATGTTGAAATCTAAAAATAATTACTTAAGTCACCAATTTTTAAATTAGACATGGATATATTTCACCCAAGCTTTCAAATTAGGTGTTAGAGATAAATTTTATAGATTAGGTGAATTTATGGATCATATAAGTATTTTATTTGCATGCATGTGTCATCATCAAGAGTGTATCTTAGCTGAGATTTTTGAGATTCTCATTAAGTATTTTTAGTTTGGATGTAAATTTGCTTATTATATCTTGTCATGTGATTATGATTGTAATAAATAGAAAGCTATTATTCACTTGTGTGTTATAATTAGACTCTATAGATATAAATTATCAATTTGAAGCCAAGATGCTAATATATATTATTATTTAGTGTTACGTAATTTTTTTACATTTGATGAATTTTCATATGTTAAGAAATAACTAGTTGTTAACGAAAACCCTCACAAAAAAGTGTTATAAAAAAGGACAATATGAAAAGCATAGTTTTTTAAATATCAAGGATTGATTTACATGAACAAACATGACTACAAATGAGATAATTATGATTAGATAATAAAAACTAAGGTTAAAATTAATTACTAATTTAAATTCTAATGTTAAAAAACTAATATTAGAAAAGAATAAATAAACTTAATTTGATACATAATTTTTTTGATAAATGCATCTTTAAAAATCTATATCCAAATATAAAAACATTATAAAATATAATTACTCAAATAAAATGCTTATCTTATATAAAAATATATATAAATAAAGCTAGCATCTATTGAACCATATATTCGAAGTTTTATAGTATATTGGTTTAAAAGAAAATAATCCATAACGATTGTTTTTGTTACCATATATTAAATTAACAAAAATGTGAATGTGGATATAGACTAAATAAAACAATGAGGGTTTGAGATAAATACCAAGAAGCTAAGATGCAAAAAAAAATTGAATAGTGAGAAAGCATCCCAATTCTCATTCATACATAAATTACAAAAAATTAGCTATTTGTGTCTTGCAGGTATACCAAAGACATATTATTAGGGTTTTATTTTGGTGATCTTAGATTAAATCATTTATAAGGATATTTTAACAATATATTGTTGGGGTTTTATTTTAGTGACCTCAGTTCAAATCATAGAGGTTTCTCTGGCTATGCCCTCAGGAAATGTAGGAAGAGACCCCTTTTGCTATACCCCAAAAAATGTGACTCCAATTATATCACCGTAATACTTCACATTACTGAAGTAACTATATGTAGGAAGAGACCCCTTTTGCTATACCCTTTTGCTATGATGTTAAACATAAAATAATTTTAAAATCTTATTAAAACATGTGTATATAAAAGATGAGAGAATATAATATGGTGCTAAATATAAAATAATTTTAAATTATTTTAAATATGTGTGAGGAGGGAGACTTGTAATAAGAATAATAAGAACAACATCACATGAACATGTGTATATAGAAGAAGAGGAAAGAATATAATATGGTGCTAAACATAAAATAATTTTAAATTCTTTTAAAACATGTGCAAGAAGGAAGGAACAACATCATATGAACATGTGCATATAGAAGAAGAGGAGAGAATAGGAGGAAGAGGTATAAACAGCTTGTAATGGGAACAACATCACATCAATTCATGTTGTCACTTGATGTTAATAGCAAAGGCTTCCACCTTCAAGCCTATTATTCCATTGGCAAAGAATTTAACAAGGGCTAAGGCTCATAAACCATTCAAATTCTACAACCAAATTAATGTGAGATTATTTTACTTCAGAATACATTTTAGTTGGATTGCATTCAAGAGATAAATGTTTTTATTGGATTACATTCAAACGGCACAAGCTTTCTAATGTATCGATTGTATAACTGTTAAAATAAATTAATGTTTTACTCGATAACACTATTTTTGTAAGAGCAGATGGATTTCTTGACCCTAAGAAATCGCCAACGACATGGTAAAGAGGAGAGCAGGCGGCAAGGGCTTCGACTAAAGAGAAAGGGTAAAGCTTCTGGTAATAGCCTTCACACCGAAGGCACGCGACTCATACCTTTATTTATTCTTAATATTTAGACCCAGGGGCGGCAGGACTTAAGGCAGACTACGCTTAAATGTGAAGGGGGAAGCAGGTGTGGCTCAGATGAATAGAAGCGTCGGAAATGGCGACTATTGCTCCGAAATTCCTCATGTCCAGACATAACCCCTTCGACTCACAGGTGGACTATGCGTAGAAAAGATATAGTGCCCCCCGTTTGCTTGAGAGTGTTTTCGTTTTGTTCTCTTCTAACATGCTTTCATATTCTCTGCGATCTTTTTTTCAGGTTCTGGCGGCGGATCGAAGGCAGAAGTTCGAAAATTATTTTTTTAATTTGAAATTTGGATCTCTTATTTGGATTTTCTGTACACCGGAATTTCTTCTGACGGGGTTCATTAGTTTAGACGGGCGTACTTTTCAGGGCTTTTCTCGGAGGCATTTCATCGGTTTAAGCCGACGACAATGGCGGCGGTGGAGGATTTGGAAGTGAGGCGTTCGTGGAAGAGCTCATCGTTCTTTTGGAGGAAGGAACAGAAGAAGCACATGGACACCCGAGGTTCAACTCTTGGTCTAATCCGGTTTCCGGCCAATTTCTAGGGTTTGATTTTCATCATGTTGTGCCGCGACCTCAAAAAGGCGTAAGTGGCATGCGATTTCAAACGGTTTTTTTTAAAGAGCTTACTTTAAAGGCACTTACAGACTCACATGCACACAGCACGGCCACTGACACCCACAACACCCTACTTTTTTGAAAAGCTTACTCACAGCACGCCCACTGACACCCACAAAACCCTATTTTTTTTCTTTTTTTTTGAAAAGCTTACTTACAGCCACTACACCTTGTCTTTCTTTTTTTAAAAGGCACTTACACAGCCATATGCGCACATACATATATTTTTTTTCGAAAGGAATCATGCTCGCCGGGAATTAGTAACACTATATGCTACCCCATGTTTCCATTATAAACTTAAATTCTAGACAGGTTTAAAAGTTTTAATAATTTTGGGTTGGTAGATATATAGTTTTGGGATTTTAATTTATTTTGTTATGTTTAATTATGTTAGGTATTGATTTTTTTAGGGTTGATTTTATTATGTAAAGAGGTGTTGAATAACTGTAATTTATTTGCTTGGTTGATTGCGTTAGCCACATGACATGTTATCAGTTTTTTTAAATAAAAATAAAAAATATATATTTTGTTTTTTTTACATAAAAAATTTTAATCTATTGGATTAAAGAAAGTCAACAGGACCTTGATCTTTCACGGTATCAAACTAAAACAGCTAACTCGATCATTACCATCCAACCTATTCTTTTTTTAGGTGGGAAAACCTTAAACCTCCCAAAAGAGGCCAAAGCCCTTACCATCCAACCTATTCCTTTCTAGGTGGGCAAAACCCTCACCATCCAACCTATCCCTTTTTAGGTGGGCAAACCTTGAACCCCCCAAACGGGTCCCATTTACAAAGCTACATTCAGCCTATTCC
This sequence comes from Wollemia nobilis, assembly GCA_028583015.1. Lineage (NCBI taxonomy): Eukaryota > Viridiplantae > Streptophyta > Pinopsida > Araucariales > Araucariaceae > Wollemia > Wollemia nobilis. The sequence continues at coordinate 103,199 of JAQPPZ010001733.1, forward strand.
TTACCATCCAACCTATCGCTTTCTAGGTGGGTAAACTTTAGGTGGGCACACCTTGAACCTCCCAAAAAGAGGCCCCTTTTACAAAGCTACATTCAACCTATTCTTTTTAGGCATGTTGTGATTTGAACCTTAAACCTCTCTAAAAAAAACCAAAACTCTAACCACCACGATGTTTTTGTCCGGCACATACCCTTTTACATAATCATACATATATATATCCTTTTACATAATCATACGTATATACCCGCATATACACCACTAACTTACACAACCAAGCCTACTCCTTTTTTAAAAAGCTCACACAACCACATAAAAAATCACTTACATAGCCACATACACTTTTTTTTAAGAAACTCACACAACTTTTTTAAATGGCGCTCACTTATACAACTTTTCCATGTATATATTTTAAGTGGCTCACTTATACAACTCTTCCACGTACACATTACACAGCCATGTACACTCATTTTTTCTTTAAGAAGCTCACTTATACAACAATATTTAAAATAAGTTTAGCTTATTGACACACCTTTTTTTAAGAGACTCATTTACACAGTAACGTACACACCACCCACTTCTTTTTTAACAAGGTTTTTTTTGTAAAGAGTTCACTTATACAACAACGTACATACCGCTCCTTCTTACATACCGCTCCTTCTTAACAAGCTCACTTACATAACTATGTACACCCGTTCTTTGTTTTAAAGAAGTTCACTTACAAAACTATATACACGCAACTTTCTTTTTTTATCTAGCTTACATTTTTTTTTACCCAGCTTATTTACATAGCCACATACACACCATAAACACACAACTTTCTTTTTAAGAAGTTTACTTAAATAGCCACATATACACCACTTTATTTTTAGAAGCTCATTTACATAGCTACATACACACCACTCTTTTTTTCAACTTTCTTTTTTAAAAATTTTATTTACATAACCACATACACCACTCTATTTTTAGAAGCTCATTTACATAGTCACATACACACCACTCTTTTTTAGAAGCTCACTTACATAACCGCTCTTTTTTAAGGAGCTCACTTGCATACACAAGTTCACTTAAAAGCTTACATAGTCGCGTACACACTACTCTTTTTAAAACTCACTTACCGTTAAGCTCACTTACACAGCCACGTATACATTGCTTTTTTTACACAGCCACGTATACATTATACATTGCTTTTTTTACACAGCCACGTATACATTGGTTTTTTTATGAGCTCACTTACATAGCCAGCTCACTTATCTTTTTTAAAGAGCTCACTTACATAGCCACATATACACTCATTTTTTAAAAAGTTCACTTACATTGCTATGTACACCACTCTTTTTTTAAGGAGTTCACTTACATAGCCACTTATACACTTTTTTTTAAGGAGTTCACTTACACAGCCACTTATAAATGGTTTTTAAAGGAGCTCACTTACATAGGAAGGTACACCTTTTATTAAAGAGTTCACTTACACATTTATACACCACCTTGGTTTAAACTTGAGTGTGGCAGCTCAGTTACACATTGGTTTAAACTTGGGTGTGAAAACTCACTTATATAGCCATGTACACACCACACTTTGGTGTAAGTTGGATCTTTGAACTTAAGCCTTCACACACATCTTGGTTGGAACTTAGGCCTTCACACACCACTTAATTCAAAGGTGCACTACACTATAGTTTGAACTTGATACACTACACTTAAATTCGAACTTGGGCCTTAATTCAAAGGTGCACTACACTATAGTCTGAACTTGATACACTACACTTAAGTTTGAACTTGGGTCTTCACACATCCTTTGGGCAAAGGTTTGAAGTACACTAAACCTTGGTTTGAACTGGGGTTTGAAGATACACTACATTTTGGTCACTTTGGTTGGACCTTGGTCACTTTGGTTTGAACTTGGACCATATACTACACCTTGGTTCTTTGGACCTTGAAGATATACTACACCTTGGTTCTTTCACTTGAACTTGGGCACTTGGCCTTGAAGATACACACCACCCTGGTTTGAACTTGGCCTTAAACATACACTTTGAAGATTCACACCACACCACCCTAGTTTAAACTTGGACCTTAAACATACACACCATGCTGATGGTGCTTGGACTTTAACCATACACACCATGCTGATGGTACTGATAATTTGGTTTGAACTTGAACACTTGGACCTCCTTAAGTACCTTGGGCCTTCCCACACCTTGGGTTCCTTGGTTTTCACCCTACCACACCCCTACCACACCCCTACTTTTATAAGGACCTTGGGTCTTCACCCTTATAAGGACCTATGGACCTTGGGTCTTCACCCTTATTCACCCTTTTTACACAGACGGTCTTCACCCTTATAAGGACCTATGGACCTTGGTCTTCACCCTTCTTCACCCTTTTTTCACCCTTTTTACACGTACACACAGCTCCTTGGTTTGAATACTGCACCGCCACGTACACAGCTCCTTGGATTGAATACTGCACCTCGAGGTCTTCCGAAAAAGAGACCCTGCGTTGTCCGACAGGTTTTGCTTTCTATGAAATTAAATACTGCACCTTGGGGTAATACTGCAATACTGCAGCTTGGGGTCTTCCGAAAAAGAGACCCTGCGTTGGACGACAGGTTTTGCTTTCAACTTCAATTCTTTGAAATTGGTTTTGATTTTATTCCGAAAAAGAGACCCTGCGTTGGCCGACAGGTTTTGCTTTCAACTTCAATTCTTTGAAATTGGTTTTGATTTTATTCCCTTCAACTTCAATTCTTTGAAATTGGTTTTGATTTTATTCCCTGCCCTGTCCCACAGGTTTTGCTTTCAACTTTAATTCTTTGAAATTGGTTTTAATTTTCGTGTGAAAGGATTTAAAATTTGTTCTTGGTTTTTATTTCCATACGGAAATCTTCGTAACGATCTATTATATTTGATGGCTTTCATGGACAAACCAATATAGCAATAGCAATCTAAAGAATAGTTAAAACAAATTATTTCAAGTTTTCATTCAAAAGCGTAAACGCATCATTGAATTTCCTTTTATCGCGTTCAGATTCTCTGTCAAATTTCATCCACATCCAACTTTGCTTTACACTTTGAGGTGAGTATTACATTTGACGACATTATACTTTTAGTATTCAAATAATTTATGTTTTTAAAGTAAAAAAAAAATTATTATTTATAATAGTATAACTCACTCTGTTACATGTAAATGAGCCTAATTTAAATACCAGCACTTCAACGACGAGCAAAGATCAGGCGTTGCTCGTCAATAAGGTTTCATCCATCGTCACGGAAGAACACACAGAAAACACAGTCTCTCGCCAATTCCCTTGAAAATCCGGCGGTCTTGCTAACATATCCCAAACGTTTGTACACAAATCATATACAAAATACATGCCCTTGTACATAGAACACCTAAACACATAGATCAAATCTCCCCCGCCTCTGCAATTGATCTCCTCTCCACACGATGACAAAGAATATTCTTCAACCTCATCAGTGTCTTCTCCTAGAAGGAGGTTTACCATCTCACAAGGCATGCATATTTCTGTATCCAACTTACAATTCATTGTATTTTCGTCTACAATCCACATTCTGAAACTCGTTATCCTCTCCTCCCTCCTTAGTTCCGCTAAAACCAATCCGATCCTGCACGCCAGACAAAAGTATTTAACCCAACCACAAGGCGAACGAGGCAACGGCCTCATATTCACCACCCTTCCCCACCGCCTGCTCTGCAACTCAAAACAACAGACATCTCCCCTGTATTTTTCCACCACAAAAATTTTGCCTTTGAGGGCAACCGACAAGAGCCACGTGGACGACGCGCTGTATTTAAACTCCTCCGGCAACGGATCGCAGATCTCCCAAACGCCGGAGCTCACGTCAAACATCTCGACGAATAAGGGATCGTCTTCGAACTCGAAGACTCCCCCCATCACAATTATTCGATTTTGTTCAGAGGCGTAGCAAACCACGGGATGCTGTCTCCACACCCGCATGGGAGCGACAGTCTCTTGCCATTTACGCGGCTTCAGGAAACCGTGGGTAAACCTTAAGCGGCCACCGGCAACAGAAAACAGAAAGCCATCCCCTTCAGTAATGCCGGTTTCTTCGTCGGAGTTAAATTTCAATGGCGGCAGACGGACCCACCTGCCAGCGACAGGGTCGAAACCCCAACTTTTTCTTTTGTTGACTCCGAGAAGAAAGAGCCAGGGCTTGGATTTGTGAATGGAATGCGAGACGGCACGCAGCACCGGACTGCAAGTGATGAAGGAACGCCATCGCTTGCAGACAAGAGAAGCCTTGGTTATATCTGACATTGAAAGAAGACCTAATATTATCTCCATCACATCGTCGATTAAGGACACCGAGGGCGATGACTCCACTAGCGCCATTGTGGAGTCCTATTCTATGCAGTGTTCTTAACTCACTCATTTAAGTAAATAATAATACATAAGAGGTGGCACGACATACCGACCAAATACGTAAGACAGCTGGGAAATTGGGAAAGCGTACATGTTGCACTTGCATGCATGTCCACAAGCTTTTTGAGACCGACCGACCTGTCAGTGCCGACAAATGGTTGGTCGAATCCGGAATTGGCACTTCAAAATCCATTTTCTAAAACCTACCACCAAAATCCAAAGAATCAGCCGGTCCACTTTTCTTTAATAGAGGAAATTGGAACGCATACATCATTTTATGTCATGGAGCAGTTTCAATTTCGAATATTATTATTATTTTAGTAAATTTTTATTCTAAGTTAGAGGACCTCCAAAGGTGTTTGGGATTGGAACTGTTGACTTTAATTTGACAAAACAATGAAACTCGTTAGCTATTATCTATTTAGTAACTTGTTATACAAACCAATCCCAAGTACTCAGTGGTTGGTGAGTTTTGGTATTTACTAAGAAAAGATTTAGCTTCAAACCTTGGAAGCAAGCCTTTCTTAAGTAGTAGATTTTATAAGAGGAGACCACGTTCAAAGACCAAATTTAAATTTTGGAGACAAGCTTTTCTTAGGACAAAGTACTAGATTGTTCTTGATTGAGTGTGTGCCAGACTTGCACGAGGTTCCAACTGTGAGCCACTAATGATTTTCCTCACATAAAAATATTAATAATTGACTGAGTGTGTGTCAGACTTGTACCATGTTCCAACTGTGAGCCATTAATGATTTCCCTCACATAAAAATACTAATAATGAAATAAAATAAAAATTATAAAAACAACTTTAAAAAATTAAATCGAGTCGTTTCTCTCTTTTAAACCGTTTTAAAGAGATAGCAAGAGAGATAGCAGCGCTCGACCATCTCTATAATCTTGGCTTTAGGGCCGTTACAAGCACTCGATCGCTTACCGGACTCGAGCCGGTGTGGTTAGGCCGCCTTGTTCGGGCGGGGATGTGGCGAACCTCTCTGAATAACTCCCTCGATTCCAGTATGAAAAAGGACGAACCTTACCTCCATCTCAACCGAAGGACGCGGGTCAAGACGCTGCCGCTAACTAGGAAGCGGCACTCACTGGTTAGATTATCGCCCAACTTTTTTGGACGGTCCCGATAGGTTATCATTCCCCGAATCCGGTTTGTAAGGGTTAAATGTATAAACAAACTTATCATAGAAGTCGTGTATGATATTGTAGATAAACATTACAATAAGAGTATATGTGGCTGATAGCGTGAATCAAGGGATGCTTATAAATAAGGGGAAAAGATAAGAGTAAAAAACAGTTAGGGAAGTATAATAAATTAAAAAAAAAAAATTATATATTATAAATATAATTTTTAAACTGGTTATATAGGATTTAAATAATTTTTATTATATTGATAAAATAAGAATTAAATTATAGTTATAGATCTATTATTTTTGGCAAGTCTTAAAATACGAAGAAAACTCGAATTAACATCTTCAAAAATAATAAAAAATTGAGTACCATTTACAGAGAGCAGAAACTTTGAATTTGTTCTTATTTTTGCTTTACATTGATCCAAAGAAACCTAGCAGGCTTTACAGTCTTGCAAACACTACCTGTGTTATCCCAAAAAGGATCAAAGAGTGTTGCAAGAGGTAGCAAAAAACCCAACAAATAATTGTTCATCTTCCATTGATCCACATACTGACTCTGGACTTATCCTCATCCTTAGCTAATTCTTTGCTGGCCAATTTAAGAACCATTTGGTTCACCTCCCACCATTCATAAGTGTCTCTATCCTTATTAGAACTTAGCATGTATTCAACTAGACTGTCACTGCCATTTTTACTTGTATTACATTATTGATCAGATTGTGGTAGTATAATAATTTGATAACTAGCTTAGATATAAAGGATATATCTAAAAACGCCGAGAGTTATCAATCTCGAGGTGCCTATCTCATTTCTTGGGGGTGTGATCTCCAAGATAGGCACCTCGGGATTGATAACTCTCGACGTTTTTAAATATATATCCTTTATATCTAAGCTAGTAATAATACTATAGTTATCATACATTCCGATAAATCAATGAAACCCTAGAAATTAATACTTTATATTAATACTATAATATATATAATACTATAATATATAATATATACATTTCGATAAATCAATGAAACCCTAGAAATTAATAATATAGTATTATAATATATATAATAATATAATATACTAAGTCAATTCTAGTATAAAATGTTTTGAGCAACACCAAAGGATTTTAATATCGATTGTGTGCATTTTTAATTTCAATGATGTCAAGAATTTTCAATTATGTTACTTGGCACCATCTGTAGGATTACATCTTTGCACCTGCCCAACTAAATAACGCTGGTGAATGTAACTCTATATCATTGTTTAAACATTTACAAAAGCATTCCTGAATGAATTTCTTGCTATTTGCAATTTACAGAAGCAATTCGAAATCAATTGCACTGTGGATTGTTTTTGGTATATTGCAAAGGATATTCATTTATTTATACAATATTTTATTAAACAGTTGCAACGGTTGGTTAGTCGGTTGTTTTAGTTTAAATATTTTAAATATTTGCAACGGTTGATTAGTCGGTTGTTTTAGTTTAAATATTTTAAATGTTTTTGTTAATGTTGACTTTTTAATAAATAAAAAAATTGTTTACGGCATGACATGTATGAACTCTTTGCCTCCCACCCCTTTAAGGCCTCTCGGTATACTATACTAAGTGAATTCTAGTATAAAATGTTTTGAGCAGTATCAAAGGTTTTTAGTATCGATTGTGTGCATTTTCAATTTCATTGATGTCAAGAATTTTCAATTATGCTACCTGGCACCATCTACAGGATTACATCTTTTCACCTGCCCAACTAAATAACGCTAGTGAATGTAACTCTATATCATTTTTCAAACCTTTACAAAAGTAGTCCCCAATGAATTTCTTGCTATTTGCAATTTACAGAAGTAGTTTGAAATCAATTGCGTTGTGGATTGTTTTTGGTATATTGCAATGGATGTTCATGTATTTATACAATATTTTATTAAACAGTTGCAACGGTTGGTTAGTCGGTTGTTTTAGTTTAAATATTTTAAATGTTTGCAATGGTTGGTTAGTCGGTTGTTTTAGTTTAAATATTTTAAATGTTTGCAACGGTTGGTTAACCGGTTGTTTTAGTTTAAATATTTTAAATATTTTTGTTAATGTCAATTTTTTTAATAAAAAAAAAATTGTTTACGACGTGACATGTATGACCTCTTTGCCTCCCACCCCATATCTGTCATTGTAGGAACACCTCTCAACGTAATAATACTATAATATATAATATATACATTTCGATAAATCAATGAAACCCTAGAAATTAATAATATAGTATTACAATATATATAATAATATAATATACTAAGTCAATTCTAGTATAAAATATTTTGAGTAGTATCAAAGGTTTTTAGTATCGATTGTGTGCATTTTTAATTTCAATGATGTTAAGAAATTTCCAATTATACTACCTGGCACCATCTACAGGATTACATCTTTGCACCTACCCAACAAAATAACGTTGGTGAATGTAACTCTATATCATTGTTTAAACCTTTACAAAAGCAGTCTCGAATGAATTTCTCGCTATTTGTAATTTACAGAAGCAGTTCGAAATCAATTGCGTTGTGGATTGTTTTTGGTATATTGCAATGGATATTCATGTATTTATACAATATTTTATTAAAAAGTTGCAATGGTTGGTTAGTCGGCTATTTTAGTTTAAATATTTTAAATGTTTGCAACGGTTGGTTAGTCGGTTGTTTTAGTTTAAATATTTTTGTTAATGTCGACTTTTTTAATAAAAAAAGAAAAATTATTTATGGCGTGACATGTATGATCTCTTTGTCTCCCATCCCCCTGTCTTCCATTGTAGGAACGCCTCTCGACGTAATTATATATGTATGGTTTGACGAGATTTAAACCTTGGTCTTTTTTTTTTTAAGTTGAGGAATCTAATTGATTGAGTTAATATCATTTAATGATATACAATAATTATAAAATTATTCAAAATAATATTATTTATATAATAATCTATCCACCGATGGAAAGGAATAAGTACTAGCATGACAACTCTTATGTTTCATAATTAGAAACTGTTTAAATTACTGTGTACGTGGGAAGGTGGAAATAGGATAGATAGATAACAATGGAGATTAGTAGGATGAACGGGTGGAACTCTAGAAATTTGCATTTTCCATTGGAAATGAAGACCTCTTGAATGCAGTTTTGAGGAGATATGCGATATACAAGAAAAATAAATCGATGGTTTTTTCTTATTGCAGTTTCGAGGAGCCCTCTTACTATGATATGTCGTTCAATGATTTGGTGTAGCAATGTTTTTTTGTGTAATTTTTGTCTTTCTCTAATTGGACATTTAGCCTTCAGAGGATTATAGTCATGGATATCTAAACACACTTCCAGGCTACAATGGAAGGATATTTCTATCCTTCTGCTCAAAGAAAATTACAGAGATAAATATATCACCGAAACGGAATGAACGAATGTAATATATTGAATAAGAAATTGCAGCGAAGGAATAAAATAAATCAACGCCACTCAAGGTGGGCACACCCTCGCCGTATAGGCAAATGCGATTAACGCCAATGAAATGTAGAAAATAATGATGATAGCTTTCAAATAAACTATTGTGAATCAATATATACTAAATTTTAAACGCTTGGAAAACATAGCCGACGTAGGCTATGTTTGGAATGTAACATGACTCCCCTCCTCGAAAAGCTTTGTCCTCAAAGCTGGAAATGTCTGGAAGATACTTTCAGGTTCCCATGTGGCATCCTCCTCTGGTAAATCTTGCCATTTAATGAGAAATTCGTGAATCTGACGTGATCTCAGTTTTCGGACTCTATGTTGTATTATATCTTCCGGTTGGAGATGTATGCGTCCTTCCTCATCGAGCACTGGTAATTCCGATTGACTTTGCACTTTCTGACCAATTACTTTTTTGAGACATGAAACATGAAATACCGGGTGTATTCGTGAAGATGTAGGTAGCTCTAATTGATAAGCTACTTCTCCAATGCGGCGCACAATTTTGTAGGGACCATAGAATCGTGGAGCCAACTTTTGGCTGGACTTTATCTTTAACGAGGATTGTTTGTAAGGTTGCAACCTTAGGAACACCCAATCACCTATATTAAAAGTTCTCTCTGATCGGTGCAAGTCTTGTTGTTGTTTCATACGATTTTGTGCTTGGACTAAATTCTCTTTGAGGATGGTGAGTGTAGACTGCCTTTGTTGGAACCAATCATCCACTTTGGCTACTTTGGATGATCCATGTACGTAATCTACTACTATTGGAGGTTTGGTGCCATACAATGCTTCAAATGGAGACATCTTAATTGAGTAATGGTAAGAAGTGTTGTACCACCATTCTACGCAATGCTAACCAATGGCTCCATTGGTATTGTTTATCTTGAGCAAAACATCTTAAGTACGTACCCAAACATTTTTTAACTACTTTTGTTTGACCATCTGTTTGTGGATGGTAGGCTGAAGACATGTTCAATTTGGTACCACTAAGTCGAAATAATTCCCGCCAAAAGTTACTAGTGAAGATGGGATCTCTATCACTTACAATATTTTTGGCATACCATGTAATTTGAAAATTGAATCCATAAATACCTTTGCCACCTTGCTTGCGGAAAATGGATGTTGTAAAGCCTGAAAGTGAGCGTATTTGGATAACCGGTCTACGACGATGAAGATTACTATCCTGCCTTCTGACTTTGGAAGACCTTCAATAAAATCCATGGATATATGTTCCCACTGTCGTTCAGGGATGGGTAATGGTTGTAACAATCCTGGTGATTTGACTATTTCTCCTTTATTGCGTTGGCAAACTTCACATTCTGCTACCCATTGTTTGACTTCGGATTTTAATCCTTTCCAATAGAATGATTGTTTGACCCTTAAATATGTCTTCAAAAATCCTGAATGTCCTGCTGATGGAGAAGCGTGTGATTCGTCGAGGATCTTCGATTTGAGTTCTGAATTGTGTGGATTGTAAATGCAGTTTTTCTTTCGGAGGATTTTATCTTCATAAGAGAACAAAGGGTGTTTAGAGGACCCTATAGATAATTCTTGAAGTATCTGAGCAGTTTCGCTATTGGACAACCATTCATCTTGTAATTGATTCACCCATTGGGAGCAAGGACCTAAAATAGCGTTAATGACTACTTCATCTTCATATTTCCTGGACAGCGCATCGACAACTATATTTTCCTTCCCTTTCTTGTATTCGATAACAAAATCATAGCCCAAAAGTTTGGTTAACCACTTATTTTGTTTCGGATATGAAAACCTTTGCTCAAGAAAATGTTTGAGGCTACTATGATCTGTTTTTATAATGAAGCGGCTACTAATTAGGTAGTGTCTCCATTTTTCTACTACATGAAGGATAGCCAACATTTCTTTTTCGTATGTTGATCTTCCCAAATTTTTCCTGGAAAGTTGTTTACTTTCAAATGCCAATGGATGACCTTCTTGCATGAGTATAGCCCCAATTCCTGTTCCTGATGCATCACATTCGATAATAAATGGTTTGTGAAAATTGGGAGTTGCTAATACTGGAGTTGTACACATGGCCTTCTTAAGAGCTTCAAAGGCTTGAGAAGCCTCTGTTGACCAACAAAAAGCATCCTTCTTTGTGAGTGCGGTGAGAGGTGCTGCAATCTTACCATAATTTTGTACAAACTTGCGATAGTAGCTCGTGAGACCCAAAAAACCACGAAGTTTCTTGATGGTTTTAGGTAAAGGCCACTCTTGAATTGCCTTAATCTTATTGGGATAAAACCTCTTCGTAATGTGTTATGATGTCTTGAAACTATATGACCAAGATACTCGACGTTGCTTGAGATTGTTTTTCCAAACGAATTAATTTGATGTTTAAACCCATATCCACCCTTTTTTAACATCTTCTCCATACTATGAGAGCTCCACCATTTGTGATGGACGTAGTAATTCCTTGTATGAGAATGACTCGTCAAGTTTTCCTTCCATTCCACAAATAATTTTTTGAAGTTGAAGCTAACTGTGTCTAATGTTTCCAACCATTCAACTCCCAAAATGACATCGGAGTTCCCCAAATTCATGACGAAAAGGGATCCAAACCAGGTATAAGTTCCCATCTTTATGGAAACTTGAGATGTGCGACCAACACATTGTGCGTTCACCCCGTTGGCCACTAGAACCTGGAATTTGTCTTTGTTGGAAGAGTTAATGAATAAATTCAAAGCTTTTGCTGTTTTGATGTCGATAAAATTGTGGGTACTACCAGAATCAATTAGCACATTCACCTTTTTCTGGCGGAGAAATCCCGGTACCTTGATGGTATGGTGGGCGGTTAAACCCATGAGGGCATGCACGGAGATCGCCATTGTATCCTCTTCTTTTTCTTCTAGAGTACTTGGTAGTTCTTCCGGCATAGGTTCTTCTGGTTGGTGAGGTTCTTCCTCTTCTCCTTCATAGTGATCGCCTTCAATATGAAAGTTTTGTTTTTGGGCACATGCTTGTTCCTTGGGGTGATGAGTGCGACATTTATAACAAAAGTATCTTGAGGGTTGATCATTTCTACGAAAGGAATTGTTGCGATACGAAGGACGACTATAATTGTCACGCCGTGCAGACAACTGATGTCTCTTTTCGACCAACTTAGCTATTCTTATACAATCGTTCAGCAAGGTTGGATTGTGCATGTCTACCTCCACTCGAATATTTTATTTCAATCCATTGCAAAAAGCTCCTACCACTGTGTCGGGACTGAGGTCTAAAGTGTATGGTAGTAAACTGGTAAACTCCAAAATGAATTCGCTAACCGATCCTTCTTGTTTAAGAGATAATAGTCTTACTGTGTATGATGATGTAGCTCCTTCATCAAATCTTTCTAAAAAAGAGGTAGTGAATTTTCTCCAGTTAATAGTAGCTCCTTTCTCTCGTTTAAGCCATACGAACCATTGGTAGGCCTCAGTGCCTAATTTTGATGCAGCGAAAGGGACTTTATCAATTTCCTTAATTTGATATAAGTCGAGAATGCCTTCCATTTTGGCTATCCAACCACGAGGATCATGACCCTCAAAAGTGGGCATATCAATGTGTGGAAAATTATTAGGGCCTCTCGGTTGGTGATAACCCGTATCCCTTTCTTGATCTTGGTTATACCGTTGTCTATGATAGCGATCCCTGGAATTATTCGAAGTGCCTATTTTTTTGTTCCTAATCGGCATTTTGATCGACATTGTCTTCATTCCTTTGGGCATGGGAGTGATATTGGGGATTAGTATTGGGATTAAGCTGGTTTTGTGCTCGCACTAGGGATTTTAGGGTGAGACTCATTTCGTTCATACCCTCTAATAAAATTTGAAGAGAATCATCATTGGAAACGGCTGAATTACTTGAGTTGCCTTGTGTGATGTTTTCGTGAGTTGGGGGAGGGTTAGTAGCCATAGGGTCTACTAGTGGATGATGTGGATTATAACTGCCAATTTTGAAAGGAGAAGGAGAATTTTTTGTACCTGGGCTTCGATTAGGTCTTCTTGCGTTGTTATTGGTCATTTTCGAGCTTGATAATCGACCGTCAAGACCTTTGATCCAACTTCTACTCATGCACTGCTCAAAAGTTCTTGCTTAGTAATCCTTGATCTGCAAAATTGGGTTATCTTTTGGTAAAAAAATTGTTGTTTTTTTGCCTTAACTGCCACTCCAACTGCGGCACGGAATTGGATGTTGTGGGCTCCGTGAGAACAACTTCAGATAAGTGCTTGACAAGACACGAGATGCCACGGACACGACCCGACTAGACACGAACAAGGATACACATGACAGCGACAACCTGACACGATATGACACGGCCCAACGAATACGAAACCCAACCAACGAGACGCTCGACACGACGGCTAGAGGACACGACTGACAGACACCCCGACAGCCCAACGAATACGAAACCCCACCAGTGAGACGCTCGACACGACGGCTAGAGGACACGACTGACAAACAACCGGACAGTCGACACTTGGCAAGGATTGACGTGACAGCAAGATGGAACCGGACAGCAAGGGCGACACTACCACACGACAGCAAGCGGAGAACCGATAGCAAGGACGACAACACTGCACGACGTGGACAATGCGAAGGAGCTCCTGTTGTGTGACCGAAGTCACACCGTAGAAGGTGTGGCAAATGTGTTTTAAACTGTGTTTTGCACCTTGTATACCCAATGTGGGATAAATAAAACTAAACCCCACGCAGCGGCTGACGTCAGCGAATAAAATTTAATCAACAACCTTAGCTTGCTGGTTAAAAAATTTAATCATGATTTAATGATTGGTTGACGATGCTGGCGAAAGTTTGGGCTGGACTGCGTGTGTTTCAACTACCTGGCATTCGGAATCTGTCTGCACAGGAAGATCTAAGACCCTGGCCACCATTGTTTTAACTACCTGGCAACCTGGCGTTTGGATTCTGTCTACGAAGGAAGATCAGAGACCCTGGCCACCACTGCTTGCAAATACGAACAGACGGAGACGAAAGGCGAACGAATGGAGACGAAGATGTGAACGATGAAAAAGCGAAATAACAGGGACAGAGATGCGAACGACGGGGACAAAAAATTAAAAGAAACGTAACAGGCGACTGTAAGTTATTTTTCTCGAGTACGCAGGCGCTCTCGGAATCGGCTAGACTGATACCACTTGGAAGGATATTTCTATCCTTCTGCTCAAAGAAAATTACAGAGATAAATATATTACCGAAACGGAATGAACGAATGTAAAATATTGAATAAGAAATTGCAGCAGAGGAATAAAATAAATCAATGCCACTCAAGGTGGGCACACCCTCGCCGTATAGGCAAATGCGATTAATGCCAATGAAATGTAGAAAATAATGATGATAGCTTTCAAATAAACTATTGTGAATCAATATATACTAAATATTAAACGCTTGGAAAACATAGCCGATGCAGGCTATGTTTGGAATGCAACATACAACCCATGTATGGAAGGCCTTGCGACTATGTAATCTAGTTTCTTTTAAATAAAATTTAGTCTTTTTTTATTTTTTCATCGAAAAATAAAAATATATAATAATCAATGCCATGTATGAAAGGCCTCGCGACTATGTAATTTAGTTTCTTTTAAATAAAATTTAGTCTTTTTTTCATCAAAAAAATAAAAATATATATAATAATCAAATGATATGAGTTTAATTGGTTAAATTTCAATATATTAAGGAGGTGTAAGTTTATATCTTTTTTTTTCTTAGTTACATAGGAGATTTGGTCACAACCGCACTATTTTTAGTAATTGACAAGCGCAAAGTTGGTCTAAGTTTATATCTTGTTAAGTGATATATATCATATATGCATAACTTTTAATCCATTGCAATACTAAAAAGTTTAGTTCTTTATTTTTTTTTTGTTTTTGGAAAACATCCCAAAAGGGATGCCACTTTTGGGTAAGACCCAAGGAGGCAAGGGTATCTCTTCCACCAAAAACACCTAGGGCTCACACTTGGCCTATCACCTTTGGTACACAAGGAGCTGAAACAACACAAAACAGGAAGACAGAAACACAAACATGCAAAAATATAAAAAAATATATATATACTCCTTTAGTGTGTCAATAAAATAAAGCACAATCAAACACACACACAAATAAAAAGAAAAATAAACACAACCCACACAAAACACACACAAACAACATACCAAAACACAATAAAAGCACACGCAAAAAAAAATGATGAAAATAAACACCACCAAAACACGAAACACACACAAACAACATATCAAAACACAATAAAAACACACGCAAAAAAAACGATGAAAATAAACACCACCAAAACACGAAACACACAAAATAAACCATAAACATAGCATAACAAAACACTACCATAACAAAAATAACAAAAAGAAACAAATACACCACAAACCAAAAAACCACAGAACACAACCACATAGAAAAAACCCCAAAAACAACAAACAAAACAAATCCAAAACAGAAACAACAAAATGAATCAAATACACCACAAAAAATCAAGACAAACAAATACAACAAAAAAAAAGCACAAAGGAGCTATAGACAAAACAAACAAAAAATGATAACACTAAAAATAAACCAAAGTTCAACAAATTACCAAAAATATTAGAAATTGCTTAAGCTTATTTGTTAAAGACCTTATGTGGACAATCCTTGGCTAGATGGCCATATTCATGACAAATTCTGCATCTAAATGGAATATTTTCATAATCTACTACTTGCTCCCATATTTATTCCCCATATTGTAAAGTAATATTCTCTAGAAGTGGTTTGTCAAAATCAATCAAAACACAAATCTTTGCAAAAATCATATGCTCTAAGTGTTGGGTGCTATCAGAAGTCATCATGTAAACTCCTAAAGAATTTCCAATTATTGTGAATATCTTTGGATGCCAGTATTCTATCAAAAGACCAAATAAACAAACCCAAACAGGGGTAGTTGATGGCATCTCTTCCTTAGATTTGAACTTGGTATGTCAGGGATTCATGAAGAGCCATGCCCTACCAAAAAACCATGGCCCCCCTTGAAAAATTCTCTCCCTATCTTCTTCATTAGCAAAAAAATAAGAAAGTAGCCATTAGGGTAAGTAAAAATTTGGAACTTATCTTTAGTGCTCCAGTTTTTGGCAACCCATTGCTTGAAGGTAGCAAGAGTCGATCGAAATCCCATGAATCGACAAATTAGGCTTTTCCTCTCAATCGCATCTATTCCTTCTTGGACATATGTTATTTTCAACTTAACTACTGGGGGTCCATTAGTTTCTTTCATGCAACTCATCTCTATTTTCCTTGAATCAACCTTTGGCATACTCAATGGTTTCCTTGGCAATCATTGATTGTGTTCCCCTCCTATTTGAGGTGGTCCTCCACAAATTTCTTCTTTAAAATTCATTTTTTATTTAATGCATGTATCTCTATTGAAACCCTCCATCCAGAGACCCAAAATATGAAGTTGCAAGAAACCCTAGATTTCCACCATAAACCCTAATGGAACTAGGAATCTCTGATGCAACCACTTTCACCCTCAAACCATTATGCTATAAGAAGACTTATAAATCAAAAATTTGCATCTTCGATTCCCTGACCTTCAGCAAAATATGTTGTCCACCATTTCATCGTCGTTGGGCAGTATTCTCAATCGCACTATTTATATGTAGTCGTTCGCCACAGTGAACATCGCTCGTGAGCCCTATCAATCTCCCAAAGGATCACAATTCTTTAAATAATTGATATATTATAAAAATAATTAAAATTTTATTTATAATAGTACTATGTATATAGTAATTAAATGATATGGGTTTAGTTGGTTAAATTTTGATATTTTAAAGAGGAGATCTACGTTTAAATCTTGCTAAGTGATATATGCATAACTTTCAAGCCATTGTAAAACCACACTTCAATATGTAATATGGGTGAGGTTTGTTTCAATCTCATATAACCAATAAAAAAAATATTTATATACATGTAAATTAAGCAAATGTAATCATGATGTGATTTTTTTTTCATCTTTAAAAATAGAGTAAAAATAACAATAAATAAATGATAAGCAAATAACTTTTATATGATAATTACTTCAAAGTTTCAAACAAAAACAAAATATGGGTAAGTCTCGTAAATTGTTTTACATTAGTGCAAACATATGAGCATGCAAATGATAAATTATTGAACTTTATATACCAATTGCTTCAAAATTTTCAAATAAAACCAACACATGAGTGACAAGTAATTGAACCTTATATAATAATTACTCTAAAAATGTTTCAAAAAAAATCAAAACTTGAGCATCTATTTTACAAATAGTTAAACCTCTACGATGTTGGCAAAATATTCGTTATTTGAAAAATTATTTTCATCACCACTTATATTTGTATCATATTTTATATCTACTTAAAAATTGGGGGTAATAATTGAAGTGGAAGAAGAATAGTGTTTTGTGGCATTGGTGCTTAGGACTCATATATTGTTATGGATAAAAAAAGATACAATAATAGTTGAGTCACTATCATATCTCTCCTCTTTGAATGAATCGATTGAAACATGCTTTAAATCCTCTTATAACTAGATGTAGAGCATACCTAATTTAGGACATGAATATAAAACCTTTATAAATCTCAAGGCAAGCCACTATAAGAGTGCTAACATTGTACTACTATGAAGTTTTAATTAAAGATCGATTCTCTTATGATGTATTTCTAGAGAAGAAGATGTCAATCTCATATTTATATGCATTATTTTCAGTCTCCAATTTTTTTTGAATAGAAGGACTAGGATGCATTCTAACTATGCACTCAAACAAGCCATCCATAATCTTATCATTACTTTCTTGGTTACTTCCAAGTAAAAAAGGATCCAAGGAACATGCTAGAAAGGTGTATTCATCATTATTCATCTCTCATCTATGATATCCCATAAAAAATCCCATTCTAATTTTCAAGTTATACCATCTCCATAAAATGAGTGTTTGATATCCTCCTTTGTTGTATACATTACCTCCATAATATATTGTACAAGAATTTCATTCTCAACCACACATAGCACCTTCATGATAGGTTCAAATGATATGTTAAACTTTATATAACCATCTAAAAAGTGTTCTCTAATAATTATAATATCTTTGTTTATTTGAATATATGAAATCTTACGATTTTCACAATCTTGACAAACAACCACACTTTTTATTGCTTTGATTTCCTCAATTTATCCTCTCAATATGAGAAATCAAGTTGGAATTAATGTGTTGTATGGCATAAATAATATCATATTTATCAATATATTTTATAACAAAAGGAATCAACACATTACCTAACAAAGAAATAATTATTCTCATATACGCATAACATGGTATGAATGGTTCCCTTATACACTAAATAATCTCAATTTCAAAAGAAAATAATTAATTTCACTTTCAAAAGAAAAGCATTTCCATCCAATGCTAAAATGGTTGGATACACAGGGTATAAATGATCAAAATACAAGTGAATTTACATCAATATTAAACAACCAACCTTAAATTTTATTTTACAATATTATAATGAAGCCAAATATAAAAGATGTATAATGGTCAATAAGGCTATATGCAAGTGAATACAATAAAAATTTGGTCATGGCTTCAAGTGAATACTAACACCACATATTTCAACATCCTCCATTAAACCGAATAAAGGACATGGAGATGAACCCTTGTAAACCATCCCATTAATGGAAAATCTCCTACTCCAAGATGCTCTTGCAATCACACAGATCACACCTTGGGCATGATTGTAGTTAGGATATCTACTATCTATTCCACTAAAGGTACATAGATAAGAGCAATAATAGCATAGACATAAATCCATTAAATATAGTGCATGTTCAAAGTAAAATGTGCTTTGTCCAATGATGAAAAACAATATTGTGAACAAACTTGATGAAAATTTAATTATCAAAGTAAAATAGCTTCAAAAACTACTAAGATAGATCTAGTTGCTCAACAATATTAAACACCCACTAAAAATTTTTGTTGAATTTATTAGTAACTCAATACTTATATTCCATAGAGGAATGATATATGGTGGACTATTGTTGACAAAACTAAGAGATTGGTCTAAAACTAAGATAGAATACAAAATTGGTGGTCAAACATTGTTGGTCCAAATCACCTATCCAATATATATTAGATAAACTTACCAATATTAGAGGATCCTTAGATGATAATGAATCCCTAATTTATAGGTGCCTTTGATGTACCATGGGATTCAATTAGTTGTCTAATTGGATCTCACAAGGTGCCTACATACATATGGAAAAGTTGTTGACAATGAAATAAATGTCTACCCTAGTGTGAGTAAGGATTAGAAGACCTCCACTAAGGTACCAATATAAGGTGTCATCCACCAAAGGAATAATATAGTCCACTTGAAGCTTATAGCCTAAATTAAATTTAATCTATGGTTGCCTACATTACTTTATTCAAACTTCTTGTAGAAGATTCAAGGCATGCTTAAGCTACAATATAGTTATCCTAGAGGATCAATTAACAATTTGGATCCCGAATAAATAGTGAATAAGGCCCAAATATGTCATCTCAAATATGTCATGAAGCATTGAATCCATCTCCTAGATCAAGGATGTTGATCTTCAAGTCATGAGAAGATCATCAACATATAATAAAACATAACAAAATATTTATCCATCATAATATTTAATGTCAATATCATAATTTGACTTGTATTTTCAAAGATCACAACTACAAATGAAAGAACAAAAGCTCTTATACTAAGTGTGAGAAAAATGTTTAAGCCCACATGAGGACTTCTTAATATGATAAATCAATGAATTAGGCCTATCAATCTTAATTTTTGGTGAATGTCACATATAGATTTCCCCTTGAAGTTTACCATGGAGAAAGGTATTATTTGCATCCATATTCCAATGTGCATCCCATACACAAGAAACAAAAATAGAGAGAATCATCCAAATAGTGTCCATCCATGGAATAGGGGGAAGGTCTCCAAGTAGTCAAATCCCTCATTATAAGATAAATCCTTAATAACAAGCATCATTATGATTCTCAACCTAATTATTAGATGTATAATTGGTCTTATAGGTCCATTACGACAAAAAAAAAAATACCAATCAACAAAGGAATAAGACTTTATGTCTAATTCTTAATTAATGGTGCATACTCTATCAACACAACATATTCCAACTTGGGACACCCCTTAGCCTAGGAGTAAGTGAGAGGATCTCCAAAATCATCAATATTTGAGACCAAGGATCTAATGGGAAAATATGATGACACTCCTAAGAGAGAATGGGTTGAGCATATTAGAGGAGGGTACAACCCACTTGGGCATCAAATGATCCACAAAATGATAGGGATCATCCTACATACAAATACCATAAAAATAGGGAATTGAAGAATCAATCACAATATATAGGGTAATCAAGCTCATTATAGGTAGTTTCCATAATCAAAATAGATATTAGTGGATATTTTGGAATTGAAATAATCAATTCATTAGAACCCATTAGAGGACTCAAATTGAGAGTATGAGAAGCTAGAACCAATGGAGAAAAAATAACAAGAATCTATGAGAGAGGACAAGAAGAAGCAACAAGAAGATCTAGAAGAAAAGGAGTAGTAGGTGAGATACAATCATCTACAAAAAGCATCATAATTTGACTAGAAGTATTGGTGGAAGTGCCTCGTTAAATATCATATCACTTTGAATGATGATATTTCACTTGACTAGGTCATAAAGAC
Source organism: Wollemia nobilis (assembly GCA_028583015.1). Classification (NCBI taxonomy): domain Eukaryota; kingdom Viridiplantae; phylum Streptophyta; class Pinopsida; order Araucariales; family Araucariaceae; genus Wollemia; species Wollemia nobilis. Next base: position 123,952 of record JAQPPZ010001733.1, read on the forward strand.
AATAAGCCTAAGAAGTATTAGAATATTCCACATGAATGCAACGATGAATCTTCACATCAACCTTGTCCCATTTATCTCTGGGAATGTAATTCCATACATATAAACTAAAGATATAGAATTGGAAGAGATAAATCTTATCCCTCACAAATATCTCAAGAGGTATTATACCTTGGACTACTCAAGTTCATGTCTTGTTGATCATTTATGTTGGACAAGTCACAATTTTCCCCAATAATTTAGCTATATGTTCTTGGTATATAACATATAGTTCTCTAAAATTCATACTATAGAGTGCTAAAAATAAAAAAATCATGACTATAAAACTAACCACCATCATCAATAAAGGAATTTAGTATTCCTATCAAACTAATTCTCTATAAGATATTTGAAAGTCTTGAACTTTCAAAAAGCCTCATCCTTAGTGTCAATGGTGTAGATCCACAAGTAGATAGAAAAAACATCAATAAATATGAGGAAATACATATTCCTAGAAAAATATTGATAATTCATTTGTTCACAATGTCATTATGAATGAGATACAATGGTGAAGTTGCACATCTATATTTCCCTTTAGGATCAGCTAGTGCTTCCACAAAAATAGACCCCTTATAAACACCACTAGATATGAAATTGAAAGAACTCCATATTCCATCCAAAGTTAACTCATGTGCCTCAATGATCCATAGTTGATGCCCTCAAACCTATTATGCTAATTCTTTCTAGTGTAATTTCCCTTCTAGACACCATAGCAACAAAATATTTCATCTTGCAACATGAAGAAGAAGAGGGGTTCTCACTAAGCTTATACATTTGGCACATCATGATACTTGAATACAATGTCCTTAGTAACCCACTTAACAATATCAAATTTCACCTTTATGTTAGCATGGGTGATGTAATAAGTATTAATGAGATTAGGTACCACACTTATAAAATGAAATACTTCCTCAAATGATAAGGGTCCAAGAGTCACCTCACCACAACCAACCACCTATAAGAAGGAATCATCACCAATGACCACATGCTCACCATGATGTTATCCAAAATTAAAAGATGGTGATGTTTTATCATGTGTAGTGTTTCTCCAAATGCATGATCCATTCCTTAAAGTATGTAAATATCTAATAGTTCAAATGAATTGCAATATGTGTAGTATCACCCTCGCACTTATCACCATCCTATGCAAGGAAGAGAGAAGCATCACCCCCACCTCTCACATATTCCTTCTCAATTTTCTTGATTCAAAGATGATAAAAATTTTCTTGGTGGCCCTATTTCTTACAAAAATTACAAACAAGTGTTATGATCAAGGAACAAGTTCTTCCCTTGATCAAATATAATTGAAGCATATGTTCTATGAATATCCTATAAAATCATATTTATTTTATGGCAAAACATAAGAGAGTGAACACAACCCTATGAAGAGCTCAAGAATTATAATATTTGCATAAAAATGTTTCACATAACTCCATATGAGAAATATGTGACCCCCAAAATTCTCCCCCTCACTAAAAAGCCACCAAAACCATGGAAATCCATAAAACTAAAAATGCATGTGATTTTTCACATGTTGCCAAACATCATACAATAAGAAAGTGAGATTTAATATATGTATGTATGTATGTACATTCATAACCAATTAAAGCTTAACACTTGTACTTTCTTCCTATGCTTTATGATTAGTTATTAGTATATGGATATACATAGATATATATGTGTGTATGTGTGTATGTATATGCATATATCTATCTATCTACATATATATATATATATATATATATATAGATAGATAGATAGATAGATATATATATATATACCTATTTGTCTATCTATCTTATATATATATATATATATATATATATATATATATATATATATATATATATATATATATATATATATATATATAGATAGATAGATAGATAGATAGATAGATAGATAGATAGATAGACAAATAGGTTTTTTGGATGCCCAAATGGATTTCATGTCATCATCAAGATTACAATATTAATCATTAAATAAGAAAAATGCAATAAGATGCTTTGAACTTAAGTATTTCCAAGAGACAAGCACAAAAGGAGACCCTCCTAGCCAAAAAACCTACAAACACATATGTAATCTAAGAAGGTCAACTCATAGTAAAGGAAGCACAATTGATGTAAAAATATGAATCCCAAAAGAATGTTCCTTTATAAAATGGTCATGGTGAGACTTGAACTAATCACCTCTTGGATCCAATAATTTTGCATGCAACATAGTTCAACCCATATGATTGTTATTAACACAAAGGATCTACCATAATACAAGGTGACTTGACTGCATCAAGAAGGAATAGGTGGATTTGGAATGGTCCCTTAGAGCCATTACATACATGACACAAGTCATCACAAGAGACAAAAATATAGGGCCATTGGGTTTGAACCCCTAATAAAATACCCCAAAATGAATTACGTGTTGTATGCTAATTAGGGAGGCTTAAAACTTGTTGGGATCATAAATATCTTGATGTAGCATAATCATGTTTTAATCTGCCATATGTATCACCATATCTAATAGATATTTAAAAAAATGGCACACTACTTGGTGCATTTTTCAAAATCGAGTCCATGACCATTGCCTTACTAATACAACATTGTCATTATACCAAACATCCATTGTACAACCAATGTCATCCATAACAATAAGACATAATAGGATCCAAAAAACCTTATACTGCAAAAATATTAACTTCGAGATTAGAACCTATATATTATTCCATCCAATAATTCCATGCATGCTACTAATCCAATTCCCATCTTATGCCTTTGATTGCTTGTATTTCAATCTATCAAAAGTGAGATACCTACAATCAAAGAAAATAAAATGATGGCATTCCCATCTTCATCCTTGTAATGACCCTTCATAAAAGGACTTCCCTTGTTGTTTGATTGATCTAATGACGTTTTTATTTTCAATGCATGATCCTATTGTGTTCTATCAACATGACTTGATAGTTATGTTTTTTTGAAGCTAGATTATGCTATTTTTAGAATATGGTACTACTAATAAATTGTGTGGTTGCAGGACCAGGTAGTCTCACAGGTGGATTGGTATGGGATAACTATTAGATCTGAGAGAAAAGGAAAATGATGGATGAATTTTCATTGACAACCACAAGGGTAAAACCCTCATGTAGATGCATTTGCATATGTTTGATTAAAATGCATCATCGAGCAAGGAGGTTGCTATAAAAGCAAAAGATACCTTACCATGTGATTAGGGGGATTATTTCATATGTGGGTGATAACCTTATAGTTATCATAATGCCACTTGCTTAATAAAAAATATCATTTGTGCATATTTTTTATTTACATATTAGTATGAGAAAGGATAGCTTTTAGAAAGAGCCCTTGTGTTACTTAGACTTGTAATTTATCATTAGGATGCATTTATGTATGTGTTATGAAGCATGGAAATTGTTTGGTTAATATTTTATCAAGGTATTAATAATAATGTTAGTATTATTAATACTTAAAATATTAAATATCGATGTTAATGGTTAATATTAACATTCAATATTAATTAAATTAATTCTATGAAGTGAGTAATTAATTTATTCTTCTATATATATTATATATATATATATATATATATATATATATATATATATATATATATATATATATATATATATATATATATATATTACACTAATGTTAGTAATTAACACTAGCATTAGAAAATAATAATAGTATTAAATTAATGTTATGAGATGAGTGAAAGATTTAATTATTAGTATTTTGCTTTAAAAGTATTGATAAATTAATATTAACCTTAAGTTAAAAATGAGGCTTAATTAATAAATTTATTTTTTATAAATGTCAAAAAGTTAGAAATGTTGGAAATGTTGGAAATTTTTTGCAACATAAATATTGGAAGATAGAAATATTAACCTTTTTCGTAACAGGGTGGAAATGCTATGGCAAAATATAATGGGTAGATGGGTTGTATGCATGCATGGAAATGAATGAAGAAGCCACTCCCAACCCTTTATCTCCTACTTACTCCAAGTGTTATATGAATTCTTGGCTACCAAACTTGGGAGGGGATCGAGAGCTAGAAGAAGGAATTAGTGAGGTGAAAGATTGAGAAAGGAAGACATACTCAGAGTTGCTACTATGGAGATATTCTTTCTCTAGTTTTTATTTGAATGAATAATGTTTAGTATATTAGTTGCAATGCTTTATAATCATCCTACTTGAACCAAAAAATCCATCATTTACAAAGGAACCCTATAAATTTATAGAGGAAGGAATTGCTTAAGGCATGCATTGAGAATAACTTTTATCTTGTCCATGTTATGTTCTCTTTCCGATTTGTTGCTTCTAGCAACGTATGAACAAATTTTAAAAACCTTGTTTTTGTTCAAAGTTTTCTATACTTTGCTTCTATTAATGTTAATACGCATGTTAATATTAAATTTTGTAAATAGTTTCATTCCTAGAATTGGTAATGAAGATATTGTTTCTAAATATTTCATAGATTTTAACCATTTGTAAACTTTAAATAGGAAGATAAATATAGATGCATCACATTACCATGCTCATATGCACATGACACATGGATGGAAAACTCGTAATTTTGTATGAGATATTTATTTTTAATGGGGAACATAAAACTAAATGTTAAACATTCCAGTGATAGAAATAATTATTATTGCATTGCTATTTCGATCTTGAGATTATATATGACTTGAATCCTTTAATTGTGTGAATTCATTTTGCTTATTGAGTTTAAGCTTATAGAAGACCTATTTATAATTTTCTTTAATTTTTAATTTGGGAATGTGCTTTTCCATCCCGTATTGTAGTTGTCGTTCAAACATTAGACCCTGGGTTGACTTTCAACAAATGTATTAAAGTATACCAACAATGATACGGCTTGACATGACTACAATATGACACCTTCCATCATGGAAGGGATGTGATGGTATTCTTAAATCCTATAATTGAAGACTAATGAAGGCTAGAATTTAAAATAAATAGATAAATTCCTTTAGAATATCGAAAAGGAGGTTTAAGTTGAAACACCTTTATGATTTTATTTTGTTTTACTTTTTTAACATAGCAAATGTATTGTAGCCTTCACCCTTGTGAGAAGATGGAATTTTGATTGTACTATTATAAGTATTATGATTTTAGGTTTTAAGTTATTTAATTAATTATATAAGACTTGGATAATTTTTATATTCTATTATTCATTTTATATATATATACATTAGTTATGGTTTTTTTTGAAGAGATAATGGAATCGACAACAGTCTCCATCATATTATCCTTGTGAGCATGGTTCGAATCCGGAAAGCTACCACTAAAGTCCCTGACCCACTTCAGTAGTATTCTTACTACAAGTGAGGGAGACCCTTGAGGGGCTCAATATTGGAACCATCGACCTCAAGCTAGCAAACACTTAGCTGAAACCGATTGGTGTACTACCTCCATCTAGTTATGAAACTAATTAATTATTTTATTAAGTCATAGAGATGAAGCTATTAATTAATATTGGGGATTTTTGCCTTATTGGTATTGATTAAATAATATGTTTGTTTATTTATCAATATTAATATATTAAGTATGTAATTAATTAGTAGTTTTATTATGTCATAGGGATGAAACTATTAATTAATATCAGATACTTTTCTCATATAATATTCATGTGTTTGTTTATTCATCAATATTAATATGTTAATTATGTAATTAATTAATATTTTTTAAATTCATAGGGTTGAAAACTATTAATTAATATTAATCAAAGATTGAATACTAATGTCTTACTAATATTGGTTAACTAAAGTGTTGTTTAATAGTCAATATTAATTTTTGAAAAATAAAGATTATAAATTGGTTTATTAGTGAAGTAATATTCAAATGTATTGATTATATTCTAAATTTTAGGAAATGAGAAGTTATTATTGAAGGATTAAATAATAAGTTTTCCAAGAGATGGATGAGGCTTGAGTAGCTAAGGAATCCATAATTGAGAGAAGTATGGGATTCTCTCAATGTTCTTGCATGATTTGGATGTGGCTTGTGTAGCAATAGATCCATATTTGAGTGAGAGAAGTATGGGCTTCTCTTGATTTGCATTGTTCTTGCATGATTTTATTTGGATGTGGCTTGTGTAGCAATAGATCCATAATTGAGTGAGATAAGTATGGGCTTCTCTTGATCTTGTATTGTTCTTGCATGATTTTATTGGATGTGGCTTGTGTAGCAAAATAACCATAATTAAATGAGATAAGTATGGGCTTCTCTTGTTTATGACTAATAAGCATTACACCATAATAATCCTACATAGATGCTAGTATGTAGGGTTAGGGGATAGGCATCACCTTTAAGTATTATGGGCCTTAAAGGGTAACCCCATGCCATGGTCAAGTTGTTTTCTTACAAGGTAGTGTAAGGAAATGAGGGTACCACTTATGACATTTTTTTAGCGATGAGGTTAGAAGAGTTAACCCCCACATTGGAAGAATGGTTTAAAGTATATTATGGAACTGATATCTTAGACTTTATTAAATGATTTTAATTATATAATGCATGTTAGGCTTTCATATACATTTTATTATGGAAATTACATTGTTATTGAATGATTTTATCTATACAATGCATGTTAGGCTAGCATATATATTTTATCATGGAATTGAGATCTTGCATTATTGTTGAATGATTTATTTGTATGATGCATGTTAGGCTTGCATATACATTCTATTGGAACCAAAATCTTGCATTGTTCTTGTATGAATTTATTGCATGATGCATGTTAGGCTTACATATTCATTTACAAGAGTTGTCCTGATCCCTAAACTTACATTCAAATTTTGTTGGAGAAGACCTATCAAGTGGAAGACCTTGAGAAAGAAGATGAGATTAGGGACCATTTATGTATATAAATGTTCAAATGTAATATTGTAATTAGAGATGAAAAATATTTGAAAAGTATTTGTATAGAAATTATACTATGCAATGATTATGATGAAGGAATATATGTCTTGTAAATATTTTTGTTATATTATCTTGAGATTTGTTACAATAATAAAAGATGAATTAATGTTTTTCCTTATATTAATTTCCTTGGAAATAAATCGTTGATTGCAAAATGGATCACTTGTGCTATTGAATTTAATTGATGAAATATGGTTATGATTATCCTAGATGATGTTTTACTCTTTCATGTGTTATATTTGGAATGAAGTACCTAAATTATTTAGTCTTTATCAATATGTTATGTTGATATTTAATTTTGAGCATGTTTTAATATAACACTCTATTATTTTGGTGAGATGGTCATAAATGTTGTTTAGGACCCTTGGGTTGGAAGGGGGTTATTTTGGGCATGTTATTAGTGCCATGTTAATAGTACCTAGAGTCAAGTTGCACTCAATCCTAGTTGAGTTTTGGGAAGACAATTCAACTAGGTAGTTGTGAATGATACACCTTAGTAGTGAGGTTTGGACAATTCCTAGCAATGAGGCTTGGATTTTTATTCCTAGCGAAAAGGCTTAGGAATCTTAATAACGGATTGGTATGGGATAATCCACTAGATCATTCATAAGGTGGTATAGTTGTGGTGCCTTATGGGAAGGTAAGAATTACCAAGTGAGTGGTAATTGTCTTAGTTAGATCATTGAGATGAAACTAACTAATCACTAAGTCATTATACCATAATAATTCTACATAGATTGATGTATGTAATATTAGGAAATGACATCATATTTAAGTGTTATGGGCCTTAAAGGATAACCCCTATATTGTATTCAAGTTTTCTCATACAAGTGAGTGTATGAGAAATAGGGGGACCACTAGTGGCATCTTTTCTAATGGTGATATTAGAAAAGTGGACCCCATGAAATATAGGAAGTTGACCACTTGATTATTGTCTACATCGACAATGAAATCAAGATGGTTATGCCTTAATACTAATAAATTATATTGGGTCTTCTTTGTGAGCTAATCCTTGTAAAAAAAATTAGCTATCTCCTTTGGGTCAAGTTTGTGGGTTGTTACAGTTGGTATCAGAGCCCAATTTGTAGGACTCAAAAATTCCATGAAAAGAACCTAGGTTTAACCTTGAATTGAAGTTCTACTTTTAATAAGGTTAACTCTTCTAGTGACCTCCAATTGATACAAGACAAGGTGGGTATCACACTCCATATTAATTGGTTAGACTAGGGACTAAAAATCCTAGAAAGCACAACTTCTTATCGAGAATCATAACTTGACCTAACTCTTTTATGAGGTTAGGAGATGGAACCTTGGGGGTAGTCAAGTGTGACAATGATCATTATTAGGTGAGTGGTAATGGTCTTAGTTAGTTCATGGGGAGATGAAACTAATTAATCCTAGAAGTCAGGGTTAGCTATGTAGGAAGAAACTGCAACTTGTCCCAAGAAGAAATTTAAAAGTTTAGGGGATTCCAACAAGAGGGAGGTAAAACTTACTATTAGTTCAAAATCTACCTTTGGTTACGTTTGTGCCCAATAATTTACCAATATTGAAATACCAGGTTAAAACAGAGTCTACCTGGTCTAGCTGTCTTTTACTCAAAAATATCGTACTGTCATGACTTTTTCCCTTCACTTGGCCCCTTGGCTTCAAAATGTCGCGTTGTCATGACTTTTTCCCTTCGCTTGGCCTCTTGGCTTCAAAATGTCATGTTGTCATGACTTTTTCTCTTCACTTGGCCTCTTGGCTTCAAAATGTCACGCTGTCATGACTTTTTCTCTTCACTTGGCCTCTTGGCTTCAAAATGTCACGTTATCATGCATTTTTCCTTCACTTGGCCTCTTGGCTTCAAAATGTCACGTTGTCACGACTTTTTCTCTTTACTTGGCCTCTTGGCTTCAAAATATCGCACTATCATGACTTTTTCTCTTTACTTGGCCTCTTGGCTTCAAAATGTCACGTTGTCATGACTTTTTTCCTTCACTTGGCCCTTTGGCTTCAAAATATCACGTTGTCATGACTTTTTCTCTTTGCTTGGCCCCTTGGCTTCAAAATATCATGTTGTCATGACTTTTTCTCTTCACTTGGCCTCTTGGCTTCAAAATGTCGTGCTGTCATGACTTTTTCCCTTTGCTTGGCCTCTTGGCTTCAAAATATTGCGTTATCACGACTTTTTCTCTTCACTTGGCCTCTTGGCTTCAAAATGTCGTGTTATCATGACTTTTTTCTCTTTACTTGGCCCCTTGGCTTCAAAATGTCACGTTATCATGACTTTTTCCTTTGCTTGGCCCCTTGGCTTCAAAATGTCATGCTATCATGACTTTTTCTCTTTACTTGGCCCCTTAGCTTCAAAATATCATGTTATCATGACATTTTCCCTTCACTTAGCCCCTTGGATTCAAAATATCATGTTATCACGACTTTTTCCTATACTTAGTGAAATTTTGAGAAGACTACTCCTTACTCCCCTTGATGTGGTCATTTTGACCAACATTATTGGTGCCTCCTAGGGGAATTCTGCCAATGAAATGTTAGAATCTAGAGCCTTTATCCATTGGGGAATGGAGTAAAAATAACAACTAAGAAAAGAAGGGGAGAAAGGGGAATGATACCAAGCAAAAAGATGCTTCTTGCTCTTGTGCAGTCATTCATCGGGAGTGTCTTCTTCTATAGATTTCTCTATTTCTTCCTACCTAGGTGCTATTGCACTGCTTGCTGAGGCTTTTTTAGCCTTTTCCTACTTGTCCTTTTCTTGGACGACTTCATTGTAGGTGGCACAGGCCCTTCTCCAAGTCTCTTCATCCGTATCTGAAGTCTCCTTGAAAGTTAGGTACAAATATTCTAATTCTTCTACCTTGTCATATGATAGGACTTTTGACTTCATATACAATTCATGTAAGCAAGAGTTTATTTGGGTGATATCTTGAGCCATACTAAATATTTGTTCCTCTTGGACCGACTCTTCCCAGCTATCTATCTTCGATTCATCTTCTACAAAAATTTTCCAAGAAGTTTTCAGCTCATCTTCTTCTAAGAAATTAGAATCTTTATCCTAGAAGCTAGGCATATCATAATTTTTTGCTATGCTTACATGTTTCAAAATCCCCTTAGCCTCTACCTTGAGTTCTTGCATTAGTTTAGCACTTTCTATTACCAGCTTGTGCCTCTTGAAGAAGTTCTTGGCAGCTAGTTTGGCTTGGGACCATTTTTCATCCCGTGCTCTATATCCGAGTATTGCTTGTGTGCTTTCGGCCAGGACTTGGATTTTCATTGCTATGGATAACCTTACTTTTAGGAGATTGATGGATGTATCAAATTCATCCTCCACCCAACCTAACATTTCTTTGATCTTGATCAAGTATGACAATGTAGGCCTTGCTTTCATGCTCATATTTTGGATATCTCCAATCATTTCTTTTCTGATTGCCTTGGATTTTTCCTTGGATATCCCACTGGTCTTATTGGTGCCATCTGAGATCTGCTTCTTAAGGTCTTCAACCTATTGGCTCAATAGTTGTACCTATTCCTTGACCTTCTCTACTTTTTCCTTATAAGGGGTCACTTCATTGAACATTTGTTCCCACTTTTTTGCTTCATTTTTAAAGCCTTTTCAATTATCTTTTGCTGATTCAAGGCTTCTTCCAAATACTTCCTTGCCTCTTCAGCCCTGAGGTATTTCTCTTTGTAATACTCGACATTCAAGTATATTATCCCCATGTGAGCTTGGGCTTTTCCCCACTCATCCTCCATTGGTTGAGTGATATCTTCAGTGGTTATCTCAACTTGGTAATCTTCCAAGGTCATTTCTCCTTCGGGATTTTGGATGAGTGGTGTCATATTTAAGGTAGAACATTGCATACTGATAGGATCTAAGGCTATCCCTTCCTTGGTGTGAGCTATATCTTTGGAACTTTGAGTGTTACATGATTTCAACCAGGTAGCAGCATTTAAGGTTACCTTTTTCAAATTTTTCAATTTGGCAATTATGGGGTTACTCTCGAAAGAAGAGGTAGGAATGGATTGGAAGTTTGGGAAGTTGGTGGTATAAGGGAAGGGAATGGTGGCTATGGAGGCATCTACATTTGGTTGCTCAGTGAGGGTATCTGTGGGTGCAGCTGAAGATGCTTTAGGGTCAATTTGGGTTGATGGTGGAGATGGTGGAGGCTATTGAATGGAGGGAGAAGAGACATCACCCTGATCTACAAAATGGGGAGGGGAATTCCTTTGGGGATGAGAAGAAGAAGAAGATGTATCGAGGTTAATAGGAGATATACCTGATTCCTTTTATGGGTTGGTGTCTCCAATTTTTGGTGCATTTTTAGGAGCTTTAGTATAAGTTTTTACTATTTTCTTCAAGCTAGTATCACTAGTATCCATTGCATATTTGGTTGGGACTTGCTCTTTACTAGGGGCTTCTCTTGTGGGGATAGATTTTTTAGCTATTTCAACCACTTCTTGGTTATTTGTCTCTTGTCTCAAGATTTTTTCTGCTTCCTCTATTTCCTTCTTGGTCCCTATTTCTCTCTTTCTTCTATTTCTTCAAGTGTGTCTCTTCTTATCTCATTTTCTTTTGTTCCCCTACCTTTATTGACTCTACTTTCCTCTTTCTCTAGAAGAGAGGGGCATCATCATCATCAGAATCTATGTCTGATGTGGAAGGGGGGATGAATTTTTGAGATGCCTTCTTTGGAGCTTCTCCTTGTTCAATGACAATCTCTTTTCCTTTGCTTTTGCTAGTACCTACCTTTTTGGTAATGGGCTGAATAGGGATACCATTGATGCCTAGTGGTACTTTATCCATGAGAGTTTCAGACCATGTGGCATGGTGATCATCATACCTCTTGCAAAACTCATGGTCAATCTTTATTCCATATCTGGTATGCGTTTGTATATGACACCTCATCTACCACCAAGCTAAGATTTTGGCATGATCCCAATCCTTCCCTTTTTTCTTCATCCTTTTGATAAATTTTTCATCTAACTTATGGATTGGGTTTATGTCAGGGCTCTAGTATATTAAATGCTCATAGAAGTCATGCCATGGAGCTAATGGTTGCATTTTCTCGACGTGCCATTCTAATGGTTCATCTTCTTCATTATTTCTACCCTATCTATCAATCTGCCTATTTGATGCATGAAACTTCTTGAAGGGAGTCTGATTGAGGGTGGCCTATTTTTGAGCAAATTTTTCTATAGGATCATACTTCCACTTCTATGGCAACTCAATCAACTTCAAATTCTTTAGGGTTCGAGTGATTCGCTCATGGTCCCCTTTTTTGAGACTAATACCCCTACAAATTGGAAGGGCATGAGGCATGTACCAGTCTTGCTAGCACCTATGCTAAATTTATAATTTACATACTCAGTCTACCTTACATACTCTAGAGTGAACAATCACTCAGTGACATAATATGGTAGTAAAAAGGGCTTCCCTATGAAGCCATACAATCTGATGACTACTCCTTGAGTCAAGATGAACCAATCCCCTTCTTCTACATGAATGTGTTGTAGAGTATCCCACATATTTTAGGGAATTCTTGGCATAGTGCCATACATAATTTTTAATGCAAGACCTAAGAACTCCATATTAAAGTAGTAGTATGATTCTGCTTTTGAGAGGAGCGATGTCCACTCATATACAGGTAATTTATTTCCATATTGGTCCTTAGTTGTGGTAGAGATGAATTCCAAATTTTTTGACTGAAAGAAAAAGAAAAGCCATACCAAGTAAGAGGAAAACCTGAAGGTATCTGGGAGATCTCTCTATATCTTGAATAGGCCTGCATGTATCTATTGGGCTAGGTATGTTGGCCAATCGAAGAAAAGTGGCACTATCTTCTTATCTACATATGAAGCATCATAGAACTTAGGATTTGACATGCATTGTGCCACCACAATCTACCATCCATAGACCTATGTATCAGATTCTAGCCCTGCTACCATGGCCAGCATGGAGAAAAGCTCCTTGTTCTTGAATTTAGATAGGGGAATCAGAGATTTTGGTAGGGTCCCCTCAGGAGGAGGTTCCAACAAATGTTCTTGCAAAAATAATTTTATGTTGAGGGCAGGGGTATAAAATTTGGTTAAATTGATGGGATCAAAAGGAATAGGGTTTACCATGGGCCTTCTATCACAACTGAAGGTGACCCTAACTACATCGACATCGAGAGTAAATATGACCTCTCCCCTAGAATTTCTTACAATTCTATGTTTTACATCATAAAATTCTACCATGGCTCTAATCAATTCAGGGTAGGGGTGGACAGGGGTGCAAATATACCAAGAGAGTAGGGAGTGGTAGGAGAATGTGCTTGAGCATGATGGTATGATATTCTTTGCTACCCTAGCTTCTATGTCTTTTCGAATCTACTCTAGGTCCTTCCATGTTACCCTGGTATCAGTGATGTGTGCATCTGGGTCTATGAAACCACTTTCACTCTTAGCTGACCTATGCTTTCCTTTAGTGGCTGGAGGAGAAGCCGTCATGGTTGCTTACTATGATTTTGGCATACAAAAAAACTTGGGAGGCACTTAGCAGAGCTTGGAGAACTTTGGGGAAATTTGGGAGCACTACAAGCAAGGGAAAAATTATAGAGGATAAAGAAGTGATGAAAAAGCTTTTGTGGCATAAGTAGATGTGCATGCATGTACCAAGGTGACATGCATTAACTATGGTTGGTGGTGCACACCCCATGACTAATTTTGAATATTGTCAAATGCTTTGTTTCATGTGCCACCTTCAAGAAACCAACTACCATGCATTACCATTTTATTAGGGCCAATGGCATCGCTTTATTTTTTTTCACCTCTTTTTGGCCAATAACTTGGTACGATAGTGCTTTGAGAGGAGAAATTTAAAATTTCAAGAAAACTAATTTTCTCACCTAGAGGTATGGTTGCCTTGATTGTGGCCATTGGATGCCAAAATGTCATGCCATCATGACAATTTTCCTTGAAGTGGCCTTTGGACACCAAAATATCATGAAATCATGACAATTTTCTTTGAGGTGGCCTTTGGATGCCAAAATATCATGCCATCATGACAATTTTCCTTGAAGTGGCCTTTGGACACCAAAATATCATGACATCATGACAATTTTCTTTGAGGTGGCCTTTGGATGCCAAAATATCATGAAATCATGACAATTTTCTTTGAGGTGGCCTTTGGACACCAAAATATCATGCCATCATGACAATTTTCCTTGAGGTGGCCTTTGGATGCCAAAATATCATGCCATCATGACAATTTTCTTTGAGGTGGCCTTTGGATGCCAAAATATCATGAAATCATAATAATTTTCCTTGAGGTGGCCTTTGGATGCCAAAATATCATGAAATCATGACAATTTTCCTTGAAGTGGCCTTTGATCCAAAATATCACAAAATTTTCTTTGAGGTGGCCTTTGGATGCCAAAATATCATGAAATCATGACAATTTTCCTTGAGGTGGCCTTTGGAAAGAAAAAAGAACATATTTACATATAATACATACAAAGTAGAGGGAAACATCTTACTTATAGTACAACTTCAGATGGAAGTCATTGATGGGGATGGGTTGAACCTGACCCTGTTCATTTCTCAACTAGAAGGAGTTTTACTATTTTTCTTTGATTACTTCGAAGGGGCCTTCCTAGAATGCATCAAATTTTTGGTGGTTCTCAGGTTTTGCTTTCTTTTCATTCCACCTCAGAACCAAGTCTCCTACTTTGAAATTCCTAAGAGTAGCCTTTTTGTCGAACCATTTCTTCATGGTGACCATATATTTTTGATAATGGTCATAGGCTTGTTCTTTCTATTCTTCTAATTGTAGGAGTTGAATCAACCTATTTTCCATTGGCTCTACCTCTTCTGTGCTAGTTTGATTGAGCAACTTTAAAGCTAGCATTTCTATGTGTATTGGGAGAACTACTTCTTTACCATAGACTAAAGAGTAGGGAGAGGTATTGATAGACTTCTTTATAGTTATCCTATCAGCCCACAATGCTTGGTTTATCAGAGAGTGCCAACTTCTCTTATTGTCTTTCAGAGTCCACTTCAAGATTCAGAGCAAGTTTTTATTCATTGATTCAGCTAATCCATTTCCCTATGGATAATAGTTTGAGGATGTTTTCAAGTAGATCCCATATTTACATGTAAATTCAATCATTTTTGTACCTATAAAAGATGTGTCATTTTCTATGACCAATGCATCTAGGATACCAAATCTTGTGATCAAACTCTCCATGAATTCCATCACAACTTCTTGGTCTACTTTCTTAGTGGGTATTGCTTCAGCCCACTTAGTGAAATAATTAGTAGTGATCAGGATGTATTTATATCCTAATAGATGAGTTGGGCTCTATTACTCTAATGAAATCTAACCCCCATTGTTGAAAAGGTTCTTCAACCTGAATGGATTTTAAAGGCATCAAAGCATTTCTATTTCTCCCAATGTATCTCTGGCACTTCTCATAGTTTCTTGTTACCCTAAAAGTGTCTAAGAAAATGGTTGGCCAATAACATCCAATCTTGATGATCTTCAAAGTAGTGGTTCTTCCTGAGTAGTGTCCTCCTGATGGGCCCCCATGGAATTCATCCAAGATCTTCTATTTTTGATCATCCTTTATACACCTAAGCAATACTCCATCCAAATTTTTTTGTACAACCCTTTAGGTAACAGGGTGTATTTCAAAGCCTGGATCCTGTATCTTCTTCTCTATGAAGCATTCAAACTTGTTGGACACTTTCTAGTCTAGAAGTACCTGATCAATTCATCAGCCCAATCAAGCTCATCTAAGGGTTGATCATCCTCTGAGGCTACTTCTTGAGTTTGGCAAGCTACGTATTCTGATGAGGCTTGCTTGGCGAGTTCTTGACATAGTGCTCTACCTCTTACTAGCTTGGTTGGATGGATCTCAATATCATATTCTTGTATATTTGACACCCAACCAACTCTTTTATCACCAAGTTCCCCTTGTATGATGAAATTCCTAACATCGAGGTGGACCACATAAACTATAGTCCTACTCTATGAAAGAAAATGCCTAAACTTTTTTAAAGACTTCATTATTGCATAAACTTATTTTTCAATGAAGTTATACTTCTCTTCATGTTCCTGCATAGTCTGACTTAGGAATGCTATAGGCCTCTCTTCATTGTCAGGCCCTTTCTGAGTGAGTACTATGGCGTAGCTCTCTTGTTCACCTACAACATACAAGATGAAACCTCTGGAATAGTCTAGGTTCACTAAGATGGGAGCTTGGGCTATCTATTCCTTTATTTGCTAGAAAGCCTATTTCCTTAAGTCTATCCACTTGAATTCAACATCCTTTTTCAATAATTCGATCATGGGTTTGACAATTTGTGCAAAATATGCTATGAATTTGTGTACAAAGTTGATTTGGTCGAAGAAGGATTGCAAGCCTTTTTTTTTGGGGGAGAGGGAGTTCTAATAGTGCTTTCACCCTGTTAGGGTCTATAGCTAGCCTAACCTTAGAAATGACATGACCTAGTAAGATCCCTTCTTCCATAGTAAAAATGGATTTCTTTGGGTTTAAAGAGATGTCAAACTCTCTGCATTTCTCAAACATGCTTCTAATATGTTCGATGTGATCTTCCTTTCGATGAGAGAACACTATCATATCATCTAGATATATCACTATAATCTTGTTGACAAGTTCCTCAAAGGCCACATCCATTGCTCTTTGAAAGGTTACCCCGACATTGGATAATCCGAAAGGCATCCTATGATAAGAGAATATCCCCCACTTGGTGGTGAATGTAGTCTTGAACTGATCTTCATCCTTGACCCATACCTGATTGTACCCAGAGAACCCATCCAGGAGTGAGAATATTTCTGCTCCTACCATTGTATGTAGAGTCTGGTCGATCTATGGGAGAGGATAATGATATTTTAATGAAGCCTTGTTCAGGTTACGAAAGTCGATGCACAACCTAATATCTCCATTCTTTTTTCTAACTAGGACTAAGTTAGCTACCCAAGTAGAATGCTTGATCGGGTAGACAATCTTAGCCTCAAGCAATTTTAGTAGTTCCTACTTCATTAGAGCTTCGATCTTAGGATTCATCGGTATTTGCTTTTGTTGAAAGGGTTTTGCACCTTCTTCAAGCTCGATTGTATGTTGGATGGTCTCTTTAGAGTAGAATTTAAGGTCACCATAAGTCCAGGCTATGATGTCGAGGAATTCCTTGCATAATCCCTTGATTTGGTCCAGTTCTTCTTCTATAGTGTTTACTCCCACTTTAATGGATTTATCGGGTCCCATTTGAGCTTCTTTATATCTATGCTTGTCAACTTTCATTTTATGGCCAGTTGACCTATCGTTGTTATCAAATAGGCTTTCGAGGGTGATCAATCCTTTTGGGATGTGGTTGTTTTTCAACTGGATCATGCCTGTATCTTCTTCATCTTTAGACACTCTATCATTCGAGCAATTCATCTCATGGATGAGAAAGTCTACTATTTGTTCATCATTTTCAAATACCTACCAGAAGGTATCTCTATCTGGCATGGAGGGCCTGTAGATTAGTCTAACTATCTTAGACTTTTGGATGACATTGTTGATAGGGCAAAAATTTGCACCTACTGAAGCCAATAAATCGGCATGAGTGTTCTTTTCCCTTGGAATTGCTTTGAGGTTTAAATATTCAAAGGATTCTAGCAAGTCCCAAACCTTATTCCTGTAAGCCTTCAGGTAGTGTTGCTTGCTTACACATTTCTCAGTGACCTGGTTTACTATTAATTCAGAGTCTCCAAAGATCTGAAGTTGTTTGATACCCATATTTTTAGCTTTCTTAAGGCCTAAGCAGAGTGCTTCATATTCTATTGCATTGTTAGTGCAACTCTAGGTTAATCGATAAGAAAAAACTTTCTCTTCGCCTATTGGAGAGATTAGAACAATACCTACTCTAGCTCCATTTTTGCATCTAGCACCATCGAAGAAAAGTTTCCATAGTTGATTAGTAGATTGGTCTACCTGAGGGAGAGGAGTGGGGTTACTTTTCTTAGGTTTTACAATTGTGTAGCTCCCCATATCTATTTTGATCATGGCATTGAAGTCTTGGAGAGAGAACTGGTCTTCTTCCTGCAACACATTTAGAGCTTCCTCCATCAAGTTCAAGTCTTCCAGTTCCTCTATCATCATATTCACTATGGTGGCATGTTTACCTTCCTCTTCAAGTTTTTCAATGTGAAAATTCAAAGGTTTCTCATTAAATATTTTCACTCTTTTGCCCTTGAATGGGATTTCCAAGTGTGAGAAATCTAATGATAAATATCCTCCTATTTTGGTGGTGAATTCTCTGGAGAGACACATACCAAAATAAGGTTCTAGATCCACTACTACTACCTCTTGTATAACTGTGAGTTGAGGTAGTCTATGAAGAACTATTGGAATATCTTTAATTACCCCTACGATTTTGATAGGGGTTCCATCTAATTGTAAGACACCAGGACTACTCCTTGTGTATTCCATTCCCATGATATCACATACAACCTTAGGTATCATAGTGGTTGTAGCTTCAGAGTCTATCATACAGTTATGTACTACCCATCCTTCCATTTGAAGAGATAGATAGAAGGGAGGAGGTCTATTTTTTCCTGAAGTGGATATTAGGCTAGCTTGTGTAGAATCTAACTGAGCTAGGGTTCTATTCTTATTTTTCATAGATCTCAAGGATTCTTACAATAAATCAATCTATCCTAGAAATTGCAAAGCTTCATACATAGTTGCTTTGGAGGGAGTTTTCTTCATCTCCTCGACTATGTTGAATGGGAGGGGTTCGACACTTTTCTCTTTTACAATTGTGTCATACTTATTCATGTACCCCTGAGTAGCATCTATCCTTTGATGCTTAGTCAGTGAGGGGTATCTCAATTTATCTCTAGCTTGTTCTTGCATCTCAACTTCCTTCTATCGGGGTGTTTCTTTACGAGTTTTTGCTCCTTTTTGACCTGAACTTTGGGGAGCTTTCTCGTAGGAGGTTCTTTTCTCAATAGGGTCCCTTATAGGTGAAGGCACTTTCAAGGGGTTAAGCTCTTGGGGATCAACCTGCAAGGGTTTCTTTCCTGATCTGGTTAGAACAACTACTTGTTCAATAGAAGGCATCATGAAATTTTGATTCTCTTCTCTGATCATATTAACCTGACCCTTGAGGGTTTTCTCAGCCTTTTCAATAGCTATCTTCTAGACATGATGTTGATGGATCATACATGAGTTTTTACCATGTGGATCATTACATGTAGAACACCAGAAGTTTGACTCTATTGAAGTGTTAGTGGGTTCACTATCTTCATTGGCATAAACCACATTAGATTTGTCATGGTTTCTACCACTCATGGAGGCTTGATATCTTGTTACCTATGGAAACCTCCTTGGTTGGAAATTTCTTTCTACTTCTCTTATTTCCATTGAGGTCATCTTATTCATCAGAGTTTTCATGGATGCTTGCAGATCTTGTAAAGCTGCAAGTGGAAGATCTAGAGTTGATGAAACTATCGCCATAGGAAGTGCAGGAATGGTAGGAAGCATTAGAGGAGTGAGAGGTGCCTATATTACTAGGATATTAGGCTGCCCAGTCCATTTGGGGAGACTTGTATTAGAAGTGGGAGCAGGAGTTGGGAAAGTAGTATTTGATGCTTGTGGTAGATCTAAGAAAATAGGTATTATCATCTTTGTAGGGAACCTTCCAATAGCAATTAGATCTCTTTCTACTTTCTGAGCTTCTTGGTAAATCTTTGGGAAGGTAAATACTTGGGATTTCCTGATAGCCATACTTATATCTGAGTTGAAAGCCCTTAGATAATAATACATTGATTGTTCATCTATCGACCTCAAACCATCAAGTACTCTCTACCAAGTTTGATTGAATCTGATGTTAAAGTCGACTATCTCCTCTTGAGGGTGCTTCTGGATGATGGTAAACTGATTTAGCAGGGAGAATGGGTCAGCATGTTCATTGAACTCTTCCACTAGTTTACCGACAAGTTGGGCCCAAGTAGATATAGTTTGGTTGTCGAGGGCTCTGTACCAATAGAGCATTTTTCCTTTCAAGGAAATGACTAGAAATCTTATCATAACATCTTCCTCAGTGATGTTATGTATTGGGGTGAGCATTGCTACATCTTGGTAGTGTTCATAGGCCATATTTCTAGTACCATCATACTGGGGTAATGCTTTCAAGGCCACTACTGGAATCGGGTGTTGAGCTGCTAGATTCAGGGGGCATGTATGGTTCCATAAAGGGTAAGGTAGATTTGGTTGATTTACGACCATTGTAGTTATGGTTCTACCAGATATTATGGGTATATGGGTAGCTAGAGTTAACGTTCCGCTAGTAGCAATACTAGGGAAGGTTATAGGGGAAATATTTATGTATCTTGTATTGATAGTAGATGAAGAAGTTGTTCTAGCAACTAAAATAGGATTAGCTCTGAGGCTACCAAGGTGTAATTCGAAGAACTCGATGGGCTCTTCGAAATTTTTTGCTTTAGATCTGGTTATCATAAAAAATGGTATTCAACCAGAAAGTAGATAAAGGCTTTCTTAGGGTTCCTTTCTTGGGCGGAGTCGCCAGGTGATTCATAAAAAATAAATAGGGCAAAGGTAATCACCAGAAATTTGATCTGTATATATCGTGGGATTGGGTCCCATCGGGCATGCCAAAAATTATTGGTGCAAAATCTACCTTTGGTTACGTTTGCACCCAAGACTTTGCCAACATTGAAATATCAGGTTAAAATAGAGTTTACCCGATTCAATCTCCAGAGGAGGTTGGTTCCTTGCTTCTTTGGGAAAAGGGAGAGAGAGGGAAATGCATAAAGAGAGGGAAATATAGCTATTTCTAGAAGCATTTAAATGGTACAGATTAGATAACAACAAAGCAACTTTAACAACATTTTATAGAGAAGCATCTATTCAAACCATCAAAATAGAGTAACTAATCCTCTGGTGTAAATCTACTCAAGCATAAGCCTATTGGAATGGTTAATTTTAGAGTTAGCAGAACTTCACCATAGAAATTTAGGATAAGAATTAAAGCAATTTATATTCAACCTAACTTTACATAGCAATTAACAATCCATACATACTTGATAAGAACACCAGTGAGCCAGAAACCAGAATGGATAATATTTATTTGCTTTTAGAAGTCTATGTACATTGCCTTGTAAACATCCAAGAGCCGACCATTTGTTTGGGTCACTCATCCTATATATATAGTTTTACATAACAAAAAAACTGAAAGTTGTTACAACAATATACCCATAGGCTCATTCTAGTAGAGTGGTAGTTAAGAGAGCATGGGATCTTCAACTAGAAATGGTTAAGATCTTCTTGTTACTACAATCTACCTTTATCTTCTTAGAGGCATCATGGTCCAACTATATTTTACTCAAAATATCATGTTATCATGACTTTTTCTCTTCACTTGCCCCTTGGCTTCAAAATATCGTGTTGTCATGACTTTTTCTCTTTACTTGGCCTCTTGGCTTCAAAATATCACATTGTCATGACTTTTTTCTTCACTTGGCCCCTTGGCTTCAAAATGTCATATTATCATGACTTTTTCTCTTTACTTGGCCCCTTGGCTTCAAAATATTACATTGTCATGAATTTTTCCTTTACTTGACCCTTGGCTTCAAAATATCATGCTGTCATGACTTTTCTCTTCACTTGGCCCCTTGGCTTCAAAATGTCATGTTATCATGACTTTTTCCCTTTGCTTGGCCCCTTGGCTTCAAAATGTCATATTGTCATGACTTTTTCCCTTTGCTTGGCCCCTTGGCTTCAAAATGTCGTGTTGTCATGACTTTTTCCCTTTGCTTGGCCCCTTGGCTTCAAAATGTCGTGTTGTCATAATGTTTTTCCTTTGCTTGGCCCTTTGGCTTCAAAATGTCATGTTGTCATGACTTTTTCCTTTCGCTTGGCCCCTTGGCTTCAAAATGTCGCGTTGTCATGACTTTTTCCTTTGCTTGGCCCCTTGGCTTCAAAATGTCATGTTGTCATGACTTTTTCCCTTCACTTGGCCCCTTGGCTTCAAAATGTCATGCTATCATGACTTTTTCCCTTTGCTTGGCCCCTTGGCTTCAAAATGTCACACTTGTCATGACTTTTTCCCTTCGCTTGGCCCCTTGGCTTCAAAATATCATGTTGTCATGAATTTTTCCCTTTGCTTGGCCTCTTGGCTTCAAAATGTTGTGTTGTCATGACTTTTTCCCTATACTTAGTAAAATTTTGAGAAGGCTAATTCATAATCCCCTTAATGCGGTCATTTTGACCAAAACTTACTATGTGAAAGAGGAAATACACCATAAAAATTGAAAGTAGACAAAGTGTAATGAAAATAAATATTTGCAATAGATTTGACATTGATAAAATTTATCTTTTACAAATAGGCCATTTTTGTTACAATCGACCTCCCAAAATTGAGGGTTTTCTTTTACAAGTAAAATATATGGTGTGGCAAGTTATCTTCTTGAGAACACATTATATTTTGGAAGGTTTTAGAATATATGTTGCTTGACCTCTCAATATTCCATGCATATCCAATACTTGCACACAATCTCACAATAAAAATATCAATAGCCTTTATGAGGCCTTTCAAGATAAGGCC
This sequence comes from Wollemia nobilis, assembly GCA_028583015.1. Classification (NCBI taxonomy): domain Eukaryota; kingdom Viridiplantae; phylum Streptophyta; class Pinopsida; order Araucariales; family Araucariaceae; genus Wollemia; species Wollemia nobilis. The sequence continues at coordinate 146,547 of JAQPPZ010001733.1, forward strand.
TTAAATAATGAAAAAGAAATGCAATAGATTAAAAACCAATTGTAGAGTGGTTGATATTTCTCCAAATGAGCTAATAATTTATGGAGATATTCCTATGGATTTCAATAATATTGTATCAAAATTTTAGAGCAATGCAAGTACAGATGAGGAAGTTATGCCCAAAATAATTAGGGTAGGCCTAGCTAGATTCTGCATTTTCTAGACATATTTTGGAGCCTTTGATGCGGATCCGATGCACTGCTAGATGTAATCTATAGGTGTGGCTGCAAAAAATGATTATTAAATATTCCCAAGAGCCTCCATGGTTGAATCCTTCAAGCTCTTTGAATGGTATACCTACAATCACAATATTAAAACACATATACAACAAAATCAAATAGAATTTGAGCAGAGTTTCATTATAATTCTTGTGCACACATGAAAAATGAAATGGAGACCTATTTATAAATTCTCCCATATATGGAGGATATTTATTAGGATGGAAGAGAGTGGGTGAAAAGTAGCATGGTGTAAGAGGGGCATCGTAGAGATTCCCCACTTGGAGTGGATAAATGTGCAAGTTTATCTATTTGGTCTAACACCCTATGACACATTAACATGCCTTACTAATGCTCCTTTTGTAAAGAGATTTCTCACCCACAAAAATAACATTTCTCATCAATGTGCTTGGGTGGAGGTAAGGGAGGAATCTTATATTTCCCCAAATCAAGGACAAGTGTGCACATTTTCCTATTTGGGCTATGACACCCTATGACACATTATGACGTGTCATAACATGCCTCACTAATGCTCTTTTATGGAGAGATTCCTCACCCACAAAAAATGACATGCTTGATCAATGTGCTTGGGTGGAGGGAATCCTCACCCATGTGCATTAATGCACTTGGAATGTGGAGGAAAGAGGGGAAATAAATGCCAACCAGAGTTAATGTGAATTAGAGTTAAAAATAGTGAGTGGTCCCATGATGACTGTGATTAGGTGTAGGAAGGGGCCAAAGTGGGTCAAAGGGGCTAGAATAGGTCAAAGGGGCTAAAATAGCCAATATTAATAATTTCTAAGGTTTGCAATATATTAATTAAAATAATTGCACACATTATTAAATATTAATATTAACCATTGTAAATGTGATACTTTTTAGGTGTCTACAAATACCTCTTTTTATACCACATTGTGTAAAAACACAGTATGGTACAAAAAAACTAAAGATATTGAGTTTTGGCTTGAATATGAACAAAGGAAACTATGGATGAACAATGAAAGTGACTATTGCCTTGAAGAGAGTGATGTAATATTATCTCAAATCAAGAACAATGTAAGATGCCCTAGTTATAGAAGCAACAAATGTCCTTGAATCTTTACCTTTGACAAATTGATGAGATCAATTTGACTAGAATTTTGAGTCTTGGAATCAAGGTTTTGATTAGAATTTTTGAAAGAGAAAGAAAAATCAGTTTTTTTTTTTGCCTCAATAGAGGGGTTAATGATAGCCTCAAGCAAATATTTTTGAACACACAACTTAAAAATTAGGTTTTTTCATACTGAATTGATTTGAGAAAAAAATTGTGGGTACTTGCCAACCTCCTAAAATGACAAGTGGATGGTAAGAAATGGGTAACAAATACGATCCAATTGACAAAATATGGATGAAAATAGTAGCATGGAAGAAGGGAAGGTGCACAAAATGTGATGTTGGTGGTCATGTGCAAAATTTGGGAGCTTGTGTAGCCTGATGATGTAGCCTATGGGCCTAACATTATTATAATATATGATATGCTTGCGATATGATATATATATATATATATATATATATATATATATATATATATATATATATATTCTATGTAAAATTATTTTGTGTTTGTGATGATGATGTGATGTATTATGCATTGAATTGATGATGATGTATGTTGTTAATTTATTGATAATGCATGAATAGATATAGTAATTGAAATGAGATGCATGTGAAGAGACTCATGATGGATGGTTATTTTGATAAAATAATAAATGTGACTAACATGAAATGGAATGGTTATGAAACTATGAATGAAAACATAGGGTGTCTAAATGCATGTTTGATTATTATTCAAAAATTCTTAACAACATTTCACTCACTTGTAAAGTGATTGATTAATCAAGGGTATCAACACAATGGTACTGACATAACTATGGAATAGAAAGGAGTAATTATGATACTATGGAAATAGGGGATAAAATCACTGTAATAAAAAAGATGATATGATTTATCATTTCATCTATCCTAGAAAAGGAAGGATCACCAAGTGCTTTCAGGAATCTCAAATACCCTAGTGACAAGTTACTGATAATATAAGCTCTTGAAGATACTAAGACCAACCAAGGGAGTCAAGTTACTCAAAGACCAATGTATGTGTAGTGATGTTCATTTTTTATTTTGAGAGAGGTTGTACTGACCAATTGTAACTCAAGTCGTTATAAGTTATCTCATCCTCGAGTAGACATAGATCTTTACAAAATAAGGTTGCTAATGTGACATACATGTTGCTACGGGAGGGTATACTCCAATGCTATTCAAGCATCTATAGCCCCATAATCCTTTAGCATTGCTCCATTGTCAACCAAGCATCTATAGCCCTGGTAAAAACGTTTAAAATTCCCTAGGATCCATGATAATTGATACCATTGATTCTTTTTTTTAAATGGATCCTTGGGATCAAATTATGGCATGATAGGATGAGTAGGGGAAAATGTTCACTTTATGGCTTAAAGCTACACATGGCTTCATATTTCCTAGACTCAAAATATGATTAATATGTGAAATATGCATGGTCCAAGAGGAAACCTGATGTAACCAAGAAGGCCTATAACACTCAAGGGATACATGAATTTCAATAAAGGTTGATTGAGACACTAGGTATGGTTGAACGATCAAAAGAACCCAAATATTCTCCAAACCTACAAGAGGAAAGAGACAAAGCATGGTGAACTATGAATGGTGGATATAATGGAAAAGTGCATATAAATATGTTAGATAGATATGACTATGATGATATCGTTGATTAAGACAATCAAAATAATTCGTAACGACGCTTATAAAACGTAAGCAATAAATGATCAAAAAAATATTAGGAAAAAATTAAAATATGATGAGTTGGTGATGGGGTGAGGAATAAGAAAGAATGGACGAGAAAAAAAAGAGAGAAAAATAAAAAATAAATAAATAAAAAGGGGAAGAGAAAATAGGGGGAGGAACACACTAGTCCATGGTATGTAGTCGATCGAAGCATGACCATACAACGAGGAGTGATGTGTGAGGAATGAGAGAAGATAAATAAGGAGAAAAATAGAAAATAAAAATTGCAAGGATACATGTTGTAAGTGGTTGATTTGAAAAATGAAAAGTGATTGTGACATGAGTGTGGTGTGTTTTGATTTTGATTATTTATTTATTATTATGTTTTTAGAGAATAGAGAATATGTTACAAAGGGGTAGTAGTTAGGTTTTGAACACACGCAAATGGATAATGTTAATGGCCTTATATTTCTCAACTCCCTTGAGAGTTGCAAGTTTATAATCCCTCGAGCTGAAAGTTTTAAGATGGAATGGAAAGAAAGGAAATATGGAATAGAAGTTGTTTGATTTAAGATCAAATGTAAGTGGATTAAAGATAGAATGTGCATAGAATGGATATCGAACGTGCATATATTATGTGGTTTTGGTGAGTTGTAGTGGTTATGAGATGTGACAAAATTGGAGGCAAAGAGAAGGTGGGAAGGAGACAAAATTAGAAGGTATGATTCCCCCTAGACCAAAGAGAAGGTGGAAGGATACAAACTAGAGGATGAACCCCCCAATCAATATTATTTTTGAAGGGTAAATGAGTCCCCTAGGCTAGAGGAGGAGGAAAGAGTGAGAAGGATGAAATTAATGAGTGATGGGATGATGACAATGGTTGATGATGCATACAAGGTGGATGAAGTGATACTTGAGAAGGAGACATAAGAATATATTGAATCATGATCAATGTGAGATGCCCTAGTGATGGAAGTGACAAAAATATTTGAACCTTATCATTGAAAAATTGTTGAGCATATTTGGGTGTGGTAAACGAGCCAACCATATGGTAGTTTTCCTCGCAATGCTATAATCGATTATAGGTGGTCGATCAATTCTACCACCTGGATGTAGCATATGCATGTAGATCCATAAAAATATACGCATGGTGTATAGAAAATAAAATTTTATTAGAGTTTATGTTGAGAAATAAAATTCTGCATTTTGAACTAGTAGAGTAAGATTCATGATGATTGCAGGTAAGGTTCTTGGATAGACATTGATTCCAATAATAGATGTTGTGGATTGATCAAGTTCATGATAACATTAACTTGATTGTGTTATTCAATTCAAGTGAGAATGTGGTATGATATGGGCATGATTTGGGTGGATGAATTCAATTGGTGGTTGTGTGCGATATGCATGTGTATAGAAGATACAGACTTATTAAGAGGAGGGAACTGAAGTATAAAGGGGTCATTGGGAGGGGATTATGTGGATGAGATAGTCAATTCTTTGCAATCTAGTAGATATTATACTAGATGCTAAACATGTTGAAATTACTTGATGTCATGACCCTTTTGGCAGTGGTAGATGCAATAGTAATCTTCTTTAAAGCAATTAGGTTTAGGCTGGTTGATTTGTGCTAGACAAATGTTATGTAAGGAGATCACTTTTGCATTGTTCAATCATTGGAAGATACTAGAAAATGGATTCGATAGGGGTATCCAAGGATGGAGAGGTTGAGATCGATTGGAGGGGTAAGATGAAGAAGGTGGAGTGGAAAAGGATTGTATGGAGGAATATTTAGAGTGTGGCATAGAGGCTCTTTGATGGCTTAATCTAATATTAAGGTTGGTGAGTTGGTCCTAAATTTATTGCAAGATAACTGGTGGTGGACTTAGAGTAGGTAAGATAGGTGGGGATGGTTGGATGTGATGGTGAGGATTAAGTTGGGAGGGATGAGAAAATGGAGGAAGCAAAGGTGGATGAATATGATAGGGTGAGTGATGAGGTTGTTGGGGTTGGACCGTGTAAGGGGTACAAGGCAAAGGATAAGGTGGGTGGCAAGGGTCGGGCCATGCAAGGGGTACAAGGCAAAGGATGACATGTTTGAAGAAGAGGTGGAAGAGATGGTATTGGAAAGAGAGGTGGTAGAGATGGTGTTGTAAGGAGAGGTGGTAGATATAGGGGGATCAATGTGAGGATTTGTTCATGGTATTCCTATGATAACACTTGGATGGTATGGTTGGAGGAACTTGATACATTAGGAATAAATGTGAGGGCCCTAAATAGTCCATGGCATGAGGTGAGGGAGAATTTTAAGGTGAATATGGGCTAGGTGTAAATATAGGAGGATTCTCCTTTGAACAAGTTGGTAGGATGTTAGGTGGATGAGATATTTGCCTATTATCTGAGGTGCTAGAGGAAAGGGCATAGATGGTTGCAACTTGAAGAAATTTTGGAAGAAGCAAATGAGTGTATTCAAAATGGATATACTCATCAATATTTTCATCCTTAGGATTAAGAGTAAGAAATTGGAGATCATTCCTAAGGATGACTACCAATGAGGTTTTATGATACCCTAAACCAGATTTATCCTTTGGTAGTTCGTAGGGAGGGTCGACAATATACTATGGATCCTATTCATATCAACCAAGGCCAAATCCATACCAATTGAAACATTGTAAATATTGAAATATTGGAAATACAAATTGGATAGATAATTGATGTTATCATAAAATGGTATTGTAGACTCAATAGAAATAGGTGGCTCAAAGGAAGCATCGATATCCCCATAGAAAAAGTTGGTGTAATTGGAAAAGGAACCAATGAGGATGAAATTGCAAATAGTTAAGGAGATGTCATGAGGGTGACAAAAATCCTTAACTAAATTGAAATTTGAGGGAGATACAATGGACTTATGAAAAAAGTACTCCCCCAAGCCAAGACTAGATGTCTGAACAAGGATATGGGGACTCTTAATGGAATGAGTGGAGGGGAGACTCCAAGTGAGGTAACTTGGAAGAAGTGGAGGGCACAATAGCAAAGGGCTTAGATAGGGTGGAGGAAGAGGATGGTGGTGTAGATTGAGAAGATGATAAATTGGAAGAGGAGTTGGATGGAGTGGTTTGAGAAGATAATGTGATAGTAGGAAGATAAGTAGTTAGAGTAGATGACATAGAATATGAAGCTAAGGAGGAAGTTGATTTGGTAACCTGTGTTGTGGTGGATGTGGAAGTATATGGAGGGGGATTTTCTAGTTGAAATTCCAACTAGGTAGTGCATTGCTCCCAAGACTGACACTCTTAAGGGGTGATGGATGGGATGGATGAAGTAGGAGTAGAGTGGTCATGACTTATTATTCCCACAAAACCTTGGTAATATGGGATATTATTAACTTGATTGACTTGATTTGGTTGGGTTGTCCCATTTTGTGGTAATGGAGTTTGATAGATACCCAAATTTTGATTAGGTGGGGCAAGAGGGTTGTCAAATTTGATAGACCCCTTATTGATCAAATATTACACTATGTGCTTAATTTGGATGCACCTATCAATATCATGAATCTTCTTTTGATGGTAGATGTAATATAAATCTTCCATATACCCTCTTTCTTGAGGTTTGTTCAAATATTCAAGTCTTATCTTAGGCAAGGATATTAGTTTTGTGTTCATAATTTTTTGAAAGATGGTGGACAAGGTCTCTAAGAGGTGTGAAATTGCATTACGGCTATTGAGGGAGTGCAACTTGATAAGAGGTATTTTGATTTTGGATAGGATGTGGCATGATATTGTATGTTGGATACTATGGTAAATGAGAAGGTTGTTGGTGCAAAATTTGAGGTTGTTTTTGGGAAGATTGAGTGGTAAGGCTGCTCAATACTACTTGGTTGACCTGAGCATGTTTGGATTGATTGTTTGTGTTGTTGCACTTGGTATTTTTAACTAGCCATTCATTATTTTGAAGCTTGATTTCACTACTCCATGGGGTACCTTAACTACTCCATGGTATACATTCACTACTCCATGGGGTACCTTCTACTGGAAGGTCATGCCTTTTGTCCTGAAGAATGTAGAAGCTACCTCAGTGGGCCATGACATATTTTCCATGACATAATGCATGATATTCTCGAGGACTATATGGAAAATCATCTAGCTCACTCCATAGAATGAAAGTATCATGTTCATTATTTAATATAAATATTTGAAAGACTTCAACAGTACAAGGTTCATCTTAAACCCGCTAAGTACGTGTTTGGAGTCACATCTGGCAAGTTGTTAGGCTTCATAGTTTGTAGGTGAGGCCTTGAGGTAGATCTCGCTAAGATAATGACTATTACTGACATACTTCCTTCCTGCACCCTAAACAAACTATGTGTCTTGCAAGGTAATATTTAGTCTATTCATTGACTTATTGCCTAACTAGCTGATAAGTGTCAGCCCTTTCTTAAGCTTATTAATAAATATATGGTATTCTAGTGGGATTCTGAGTGTTAGAAAGCTTTTGATGATCTCAAATAGTATCTCACTTCCCCACATGATTTAGGTTCTCATGTGCCTTATAGGAATTTTATGCTTTACATAGAATCCACTGCTCACGCTTTGGGAGCCATGCTGGCCCAACATGATGATCAAAATTGATGTAGGAGCATCCAATGTTGTAAGAGTGATATTGCATCACCCAAAAATTGTAATTTTTTAATTTTGTTATATATCTAGTCTAATTTTTTAGAGGATGGAGAAATTGACCCAACATCGAAATAATCATCCCAATATCTTGAGCAGTTTGGGAGATATGTAAATTTTAGTGTCTCCTAACTTGTCAAAAAATAGTGAAAATTTCCTGCTAGTAAAACAAGTAAAAATTGCAAGTGAATTTTGAAGGCCTTAGAAGCTGCTTAGTTCGTCTTGTGACCTTTTTGAAAACATGTAATATTAGTCAATCATAGCAATGAGCATGAATTTATGACCTCGACAAGTTACCCCCAAAATTCAAATTTGAAATGGATGGTTTTAGGCGGGAAAAGGGAAAATTGGTTCAAAAGGGGGGAATTTCAAATTTGTAATCAGTTAGTCTTGGTAAGCTCCATTCTTCTAAGCAAGGAATATTAGAAATATTTTGGCATTTTCTCTATTTTCTATTTTTCTATGGATTTTATGTGTTTTGGTTAATGCAACTCTACTTCAAAAACAAAGAGCGAGCTATCTACTATATTAGTAGAACCTTGGTTAGCTATGAAACCATGTACACTCTCTTAGAGAATATTTACCTTGCCGTAGTGTTTGCTTACTAGAATTTAAGACACTACATGCTCAACCATAAGATATTGGTAGTTTTAAAGTTTGATCCTTTGCAATATTTGATGTCTAAGTCCCACCTTTTAGGTCGAGCTACTAAGTGGGTGTTGGTCCTCAGTGAGTTTGACTTGACTTTCATAGGTTAGAAGGCAAAGGGTCAGGTAATCACTGATTAGTTAGCCTACAGTTCCCTAGAAGCTTCCCATACTATAGTTATTTAGTTTCTCGATGAGTGTTTCAATGTTGAATTTGAGGAGACTAAGTCTTGGATTTTATTTTTTTATGGAGCTTGATGCATGAAGGGCGTTGGTGTTGGAGTCGTTCTAGTTACCCCATAAAAGCAACTCATCCCCTTATCCTTAAAACTTTGTTTCTCTTGCACAAAGAATACTACATAGTACGAAGCTTTGATCCTTTGTCTTATAGTAGACTTAGCTTTATAGGTTAGATTACTTTTGGTCTTCGGTGACTCTCAACTTGTGGTGAATCAGATTAACAATGATTATCAGAATAGGGATGATAAAATTAAGCCCTACAAGGATATTATTACCAAGTTATTGTCCTTTTTTGATCGAGTAACCATAGATTCTATCCCTAGATCCTCAAACCACCATGTGAATGCCATGGTTGTTATTGCATCTTTGTTCCCTTTGGAGTTAGAATATGATCAAGCATTGATTATCATTAGATAACTTCGATAACCTGCATCACTTGGTTCTTGTCTTGTTCTATTATATTTTTTGACCATCAGAACTTCCCCATCTGAGTCGTGGTATATTGACATCTTTAATTTCCTTAAGGATGGTTCAATGCTTGATGGTTTGGATCATAATTAGCATAAGCTTTTGTGCAAAAGAGCGTTTCGATTTGTTATAATAGATAATACTTTATATTGACGTTATTTTTAAGGTATCCTCTTGCGATATCTTGACTCTAATGAATTTTTGTTTGCTCTTAGTGATGCTCATAAAAAATCATGTGAAGGCCATTTCAACGATCCTTTAGATGGGGTACTATTGGTCTTCTAGGTACTATTTGCTTACCTGCTCATACTCCATTAACTGCTTATCATACTTTGCATGTTTTCTAACATTCTATTTCTCTTGCACCTTCTTCTTGTCATAATTACATTATTGCTTGCTCATGACTACTTGTTCATATAGCTTTTGGGGATTCATGATAATGGTATGTGATGATACCTAGTTAGGTTGTAGCTTGCATGCTTTGCACTCTCACTAGGGCTCTGATTCCTAGTGAAGCCCCAACCTAGGAACCCTACATTTTCATACCTTCTTCTCTTCATTGTTCTTTTATTCTTTTCTTCTCTTATTTATTCTTCATGTATTCCTTGACTTTGAAATTTTTTACAATAACTATCATTTCTCTCTAAATTCAAGGAATACACTCCTTTTTTGGTATGTCCTTGTCTTTTGCATGATTCTCATTATCCTCTATTTTATTTTTTTAGATAAGGATATATGTTATTCTCTCATTTGTTTAAACATTTCATCCCCCTTGAATTTTCAATAGCTAAAACTTCAAGCTAGGGGCACACATGCACAGTTATTTGCTCCTCATTGTTCTTCCTCTCTTTTCTTCTAACACATATACACACTCACATGGTGTTATGATCATATGAATCAGTCTATATACATAATATTACACACCCTTATTGGGCATTACTTGCTAAATACATCATTCACATCAGAAATAATATATCGCCCCTATTGGATTACACTTATTTTAAATCAATGGGCTCAACATCCCATTATAGGATAAGGTCCTTTACCATTTCAGCAAGTCTTGACATACATCCCAGCGGGTAATCGCCCAACAATAGTCACTAGCGAGCAATCATCCATAGCAAGTTACACTCCATATTTTTTTCCATCTATCCATATTAGTGAGTACTACATCCATAATGGGTTTTCACTCCACACTTGGACCTTCTCTTTGGGTATAACACCCTTCATTCAAGGTTCTTGATTAGCTTCTCTTATTTTTTGTAGTTGACCTTCTTGTGATATGTTCTTCTTTCTTATCCTTTCTTCCATTCATACAAGAATTTCATGCTAGCTTCATTAGATTCATGATTGTACCCAGTGATATTTGCTTTTTTTTTTGCTTGTTCTTTCTATGTTTCTTTTGTTTCCTTGGCCTTTTCAAGTTTCTTAAGGAATTCTCATCCTCATTCCTTCTAAAACTTGAGGGGGTACCCTATCCATAGAGGTATTAATGGTAGTAATATCTCACATTGTGTGTAAAATTCCATAGTATCCTTTGTGATACCCCTTTTGCACCACCCCTTATCTAAACCTGGCCACCCTTCTCTGTGTTTGTTGCTTTCTTTCCCATAGAAGTCTAAATATTTCTTTGACATATTTACTTGGCCTTAAATGCATCAAAGAGGGGGTAAAATGTAGACACAAAAAATTGACCCACTTTAGTGGGCAATCTTTCTTGAGTCCTCCTAGGAGACCCCTTAGACCTACCTAGGGCAAGGGCTAGGTCTCTTACCCCATTTTCTTCTATTTTTTCCCCTTTACATGAAATTGTGAGCGTCCTTGATGGGGCACAATTTTGCATAATACGAAATGGTGATCAACTCTGATGGGGTGCAATTTCACATTTTAGGGTTTTCATCTAAGGAAACCCTAATTTCTCAAATTTGGCATGTTTGGCATCAAATATCCTTGGTTTTCTTTCCTTTTTTGCTTTCAAATCCACTATAAGGAGAATTTGAAATAATTTTGAGATCATGGCAATGAAATACAATAAGACAACAAGTGATTTTAAATTGCTCACCAAGTGATCTGCATCCTTTTTCTTCTCTTGCAAATAAGCTAACTCACCATTGTGAAGTATGATTTATTTTCTGTTTCATTAGATTATTTATTGATGTTGCTCAATTTGGTGGATTTGTGTTGGATCCCTAAGGAGAGATTGAATATTCTGGAGATCTTAACCCTTATGTCTACTTTTGCACTATCTGTCAGGTGATTTTGCTCTTCTATATGCATATTTTTTTTTAATAAGTAGCTATTGTATTTACAGTGGGTTTTAACTAGGATCCCAAAACCTGATTACATAAGAGTTAGAAATAACATGCTAATAATAAGTCGTTACAACAAAATTCTAGGCCCAAGGCACCAATACCCTGAAAATGAAAAACAAATAGAAATCCCGCCCAGCAGGAATAGGTAAATTTGAACAATCCTGCCCAACGAGAAACCACCAATTTTGAAGGAAGGTAATTTTGAATATCTCGCCCAGTAGGGAGCAGCTAAAAATCACCATCATGTAAATCCTACCCAACAAGAAGCAGCAAAAAACAATTATAGTATAAATCTCGCCAAGCGAGAAGCAGTCAAAAAACCACCAAAGAGTGAATCCCACCCAGCGAGAAGCAGCTAAAATCCATCCCAGTGTAGATCCCGCCCAATGGGAAGCAGTAAAAACCTCTACCAAGTGAATCTTGCCTCCCGATAAAACCAATAGGAAATGAGAAAAACCTGCCCAGCGGAAAACCCAGCGATTCTGGAGAATCTCGCCCCGCGGGAAACCATCCCGCCCAACGAGAAACCATCCTGCCTAGAAAAAATGGGGAATCCTGCTCAGTAGGAAGTAGCTAAAAACTAGCAAAGAGGAGATCTCACCCATCGAGAAGTAGCCAAAAAGCACCACCAAGAGAATCTCGCCCCCAAGACAACCAGTAGGAAAAGACAATAGGTTAAGGGACTAGGGATACAGGGACTGTGGATCCCAGGCGGTAAAAGGTAATAGCCACAAATATGGGATCCCTGAGAGCCTATCTTGGGGGATCTAGGGTCTGCATGCATATATCATATCCCCCCATGATTTTAAAAATGTAGCAGAACCCAGAGAACCCCAACAATAGGGGCCAAGAATCCCATCCTTGCACAGGAGAAACTTTAGGGAACTAGGACTGAGGATGGGAACATCCTAGGCAAATAAAAATCCCCCCCAAGGCCAAAAAAATGCCCAGGGTGTCCACCAAGGAGCATAACCAGCACGAAGAAGCCTCCAAGCGAGAAATCAAAGAGGGCCCTCCCCACAGGGGCGGGACCAACAGCAGCCACAGGATCCCAGAGAGGATTCACTAGAAAAATGGGGAAAGAGGCCCCCCAAAACCACCCCCAAAGTAGTAAGGACCTCAAAGGAAACCCCAGGAAGTCATAAAAAACCCAACCAATTACCCCCACCACCCAGAGAACCGCAAGGAACCAGATCCACACCAAAAACCTACATAAAACCCTAGGGGAAAGCCTGAGGGAAAAAAAAGTGAAGGGATCTCGAAAGCAGCAAGGAACCCTAGGAAGCACTATGCCAAAAACTCAAACAAGGGAACCCTAACCGACTGGGAGAGGTGCAGAAATAGGAGAAGGATATCCCTCAAGGAGATCATCTACAACAAATAATTCCAGGGAGGTATGACCTAGGATGAGCCAGGTACTGGGCAAGAACCATGGGAGGGGTAGAATGGAAGGGATCGGGACCCTCCCCTCTCTACTTTTTTTCCCTCCTTCGTCCTCTTCTATATGCATATTTTAATTAATAGTATCATGCATTAATTATTTTGTATTGATATGGGGCTTTTCACCTCACTTCTACAAAATTGCACCTGGTCTCTACAGAGCATGATTTCTCCTATGTAAAATCGTGTTTGCATGTTACAGGGTGCGATTTCATCCAAACTACATCCTGCAAAAAACTACAATCCCTAGACCCTAAATCTGCACTATAGTTTGCATATAAGACATATTGCTACATTCTATTCTATTGTTTCATCATTCTATTCTTCTATATTGTGATATGCTTGTTTACTTTCCAAAAGTCAACTTATGCTTTTATTTTTAAAGGTCAACTAAAAGGACCTAGGGGGTTTGACTGATGCACCTACAAGCATTACTATACAATGGCCTAAGTAGAACCCCTAACATTGATTATATTTTTTAAGTGTTTTTTCAAGTTATCTTGTAGGAACTAGAATTGTTGATATTGCTAGACAAAGGGTAAAATATTGGATCAACCACCAGATAAGATAAGTACCCTGATTATTCTTTAGGCTATTTTTTGAATACCTTCTATTTCTATCATAAACCCTAGAAATGATTTAAAAATACATTTAATTGATTTCTAGGCATTGAAAGGAAAATAACATATAGTGTGCACTTAGGGTTAATACTATTTGTGCATATTTTCTTGAGCCCTTGCTTGAATATTTTGTTTATCTCAAAACCCTAGGGTTAGAAAATCATTTAAAAAAAGAATCATTCTAGGGTTAGCTCTTGTCTTCTTGCATAATTTATTTTTGCATTGTCCTTTATCTTTCATAGCATAGATCTAGAAAGGCCAAATATAGTTGATTATCTTGAATCAAATACATCAAATATTCTTGAAAACTATAGGACTTGGAGTGAGTTCTTAAACCATTCTTGGTGAACCCTTCCCCCCTCTTTTACATCGAGTTTATAGAACAATGTAACCCTTGTGGCTCACCTCAAGGCTCTCTTTCTCTCTTGTGGATCCAACATTGAGAATCGTATGCGATAAGGCAATTTTCCCCCTCTACACGTGCATTACAAGTTAAGCTATCAATCTCATCTTTCAACAAGCTATATTAAGTCAAATATAGTCTTTCCACAACCTAGATACTATTCTACCTAAGGGGTATTAATCTCTTAGGTCCACTATGTTCACTCTAAGGGGGTCTCAATCCCTTAGATTATCCTCTAAGTTACCCTAGAACTTATTACTTATTCTTTTTACTAATTAAGCAAGGAAAACAAAGATATATCTATATACTAAATCTAACAAAACATAATTCATAAAACATGCAAAGATATAAAAAAACAACATCTAGGAAGGTCAACACTAAATAGAAAGGATTCAAACACAAAACATAAATAAGTCAAATAATAATCTAAAGATACAACTTCCAACATTTAAACAATCATTACATATTTACGAGTATGGTAAATCCTCCATACTCTTAAAGAATACCATATTACATCAATATCATCAGGGAAATCTCCCCACAAATCTAGTCTATTTGAACATAAGTAAAACATCATAAGTAGAATTACTCTGCAAGCTCCAACCATTCCCTTGCTCCTCCATTGCTCTCCCTCGATCATGTGAGGATAGTAGGGGATCGGGCACTCATGGTTCAGGATAGGCATACCTCTAAATGCATCTACCATTTACATTACCAAATTGCAACTATACAAATGAAATCAAAGCATAAAACCATCTAATGCATAGTTGGTATTAATAAAAATATCTATTTTTATTTTTCCCTCTCATCACCTAATGAGAGTCTCCAACTAAAGCATCTAGATTCCAAGCTTTACTTTAATCAATCATTCCATTCAACTCATTGAATCGCATCATCTCTATTTTCAATAAATCAAATAACACGTTATTCATTTAACTTAATAAATAGCAATTCCCTACGACCTTTATTCCATGAATTAAAGTCCCATACATTTAACCTATAGAATAACTAGGTTCCTTAATTCTTTTCCTAATTAATAAATCAAAATCTCCTACCTCAATTTATTAATAAACCATACTTTTTTTACTTTCACTATGGACAATCCTATACCTCTAAATAATAAAATAACCCTTCTTCTTTGTTTCTACTAATTAAAGACACCTTTCCTTAATTAATCAAATAAACATCCTTTTCCATTTAATATAATTAAAAAACACTTTCTCTAATTAATCAAATAAACATCCATTTTCCATTTAATATAATTAAAGAGAACTTTCTCTAATTAATCAAATAAACATCCTTTTCCATTTAAGATAATTAAATAACACTTTATCTAATTAATCATTTATTATTAAATTAACCTCAAACTTATGATAGCCCTTTGCAACAAGCTTTTAGAAACAGAGGACAACACTTCACAAACCAACGCCCAACTCTAGTCTACGACTTCCAAGGTCGGGCAACCTGCTAAGGACACAATGCTACTCACAAAGTGCTCAAGGGGAACCTGCCAATAATGACTCTATTGCTTGTAGTTTGAACTATGGTCCTCAAACAAGGGTCTAACCAATCAACAGTAGGAGTAAAACAAGGTTCTATGGTGAGCACCCACACCCAACGGTCACGAGATGATGCGATGGAGTATTCTACATAGGAGAAAAGGAAATTAACAGGATTAGTCGGTTGCCCAGAATAGAGCGATGTCTTCAACATGTCAAGGGATGCATAACTATCGCTTAGGGGTATGGGGATGACTCACACACCTCACAACATCTCCCTTAGGTCGACAGACATCGACAAAGTTCATGGCTTCCTAACAGAGACACACAACTGCTAAACTAGAAACCCATACACAAACCAAAGTTACTACAACACATCCCCTATGAGGACAAGTTCAAAACTAGCACACAAAAGTGTGCATAAGCCACAATTTAGTTATGGTTTTGATGTAACTACCCAATGACTCAAACAATAGGTAAGTTAAATAGTAGACAAACAAGGAGGGACAATAGTTTTAAATAAAACCAAAGATGATAGAATACATAATGAGACCAACCAGCAATCCTTTGCCAAGGCTTTTGTCTACTTCTCCTAAAGTTTTCCTTTCTTATCATTTTTATTTTTATTACTAGTTTGCTTCTCTTCGTCGTTGGTTTTTTCTCCCTCTTTTATTTTTCAGATCCCTCTCTTCCACTTATTTCTAGGCACTTGTTTGCCATCAATTCAAACACACTCACTATTCCTTTCCAACTGCCCATACTGACTATCATTACTCTCTCAACTACTCCATGGTAGCAATCCGATCTCGGATTTTACTTCCCAATAAAATACAATTTCCTTGAAATATCGCCAACAAAGTTTGATGCAGATAAGCTTCTCCATACCGTAAATTATTACATGGAGTAGATTCATATTTTATTAATATTATAATAGATTTGAGTTCTCTATTATTTCTAAAATAAAATCTATACAATAATAATTATTTACAAACAAAATTATATATATATATATATTGTTTGAAATGAACTTTATTATCATCTTCAATAAAATTCTTTTCATTTGTAAAATGAAACTATTTTAACATTTTAAAATAAAACTTATTTTATTTATATAAATGAAACTATTTTATCATTTTAAAATAAAACTTCTCTATTCAGAGAATGAAATTCAAATGTCATTTTTTTAATAATACTTCTACTTACTAAAAATGAATTTCCATTGTCACTTTGAATTAAAACCTTTCTATTTGTAAAGTAGAGAGTAAGATGTTTTGATTGAAACAAGAAGCCCTTAAAAGGCATCCTACTCATACATGCTTTTATTTTCCAAGCCATCAATGCAGATAGTGAAGAATTAAAAGATATTCAAACATATGCAACAGACAAGGAGGAAATATTTTCATTAACCTAGTCACCTATCTCAACCTAAGAATTTACGATAGCTACTAGGCTATCAACTTGAGGCTCAAGGTGGCTAGTTATTGATGATTATCCCTAATCGATAATGCATGCTTATATGAAGGTATCCATCCATGTTACCCCCGACTTGCCTTATTATCACTTTTCCAACCTCAAGTACCCTTACCTTTGGTGGATGACTCAACTTCTTCTACCTATGAGCATACCTGATCTTACACATTGGCAACTTGTTAGTAGTATCATATTATTCCATACCAACTAACATCTCATTGTTTCTTAATTACACAAAATCAATTATTAAAGCACCATCAAATTAATACATGGTTTTCCATGCCACAAAGTCCACCAGGGAGGGTCATGACACTTATCATCATAGGTTGAGACATCATTATGGGTTTCAACATGGTGTATGTTAATGTCATCATTCTAGGTCCAAAGGTTTTAAAGTGAGAAAGGTTTGAACTTGAGACCTCCTGTGGCCCAAATCCTTAGAGGGCTATGGATAGCCAACCATCTAAGTGTCACACTTATGAGGGGAAGGGAAATCAATACATTTTAATATATCAAAGCTCCACATATTATCCCTTTTGATTCCCTATGCTAACACAAGTCTATAACATTGTGACATAGGTATGCACACCTAATCCTCCATGGAATGTTGCCTTTCTAGAGAATATTCATTTTTTAAAATTTGAAAATTCATAAAATGGAAAGAAAAGGCAACAACTTTTGGATAGAAAGTTAGAGTATCTAGAGGTAAAATGAGCAAAAGTGTTGAATTGGAACCCACTTGAAATTTCCTAGAGAATCTAGGAATGCTAATAGTTTATTCATATCTTTCGTGGTTTTCCCTACATAACCCTTTTATTGAACATGAACAATTAGAACATCCTCTCATACCTAATAAAAAAAAATTGCCAGTCCATTTGTACAACCTTACCAAGTGGCTTGGAGGTTGTTGCTAAGCATGGAAGTGATCCCATGACTTACCTAACACTAGGAGTCTATCTTAAAAACTCTAGCCTCTTTATCTATTTTTTCATGACTTCCACATAGTCTACCCTCACATCTATACTACTATTGGATGAAACAAATATTGGAAAAGAAAAGGAAGTGGATTTTTTGAAACAAAACTATAAAATACAAATAATATTCTTAAAAATCTTTAAAGATTCAAAATTGAATCTAGGGTATCCATCAGGGCCAAAACATAAAATACGAAAAATAATATTAAGTGCAAGGAGAGGAAAGAAGAACCTGATCAATGAATATTTCTCGTGGAGTAAATCTACTAATCTTGGTGATATCCTCATGATGCAATTCCACCTAGGATTTTATTAGAAAACCCTTCTTTGATTATGCCATAAACCTTAAAAAAATCTTCTTAGCTAGCTCCAACAAAAGTTATCCTTAAGATAAACTAAAGAAAAAACACTTGGTCATGAAGCAATCAAGTAATGAATATTCACACCTACTCTAATACCATGTTGTATTTCATAGTAGTTTCTAGAAATGAATACAATCAAACATTATCTAGTACTATTTAGCAAAGAAATATACAACATGAAAAAGAACACATAGTATGATGGCATGTCCATGGACACCAAATAATCTCATTAAAAATAAATACAATTTCACTCCAACCTAAAGGTAAAAAGGTTGGTATGAAGGAGTATTTATATCTAAATATACGATGCCTTTAGGCCAATGTTGTGAGACTAACCCTCAAGAATAAAATATTATGAAAAATTACAAAAGCACATTTTTTATCATTCACATAGGCCCAAAGGGAAAATATGACAAATGTAAGTAGAAAATATGGTAGTGGCCTCAAAAGTAGCTTAACCACCACATATTCCAACACAATATACTTCTTTAAAAAATGCAATAGTATATATGCTATCTAATAATTGGTGTGTCAAAGTAATACTCAAAACCAATTAAGTCAAAAGTAAATCACACTAAGAAAAGCACAATAAACCAATTAACCTACAACTCAAAATCATATGTAGAATACCAAATTAGAAAAACCTGCTATAGTTGATTAGTACAACATATGATATATTCAAATCAATTTATTGGTAAAAAAATCTCAAACTTGGACACAAGTAACCACATGTATAATAACAATTAGGTAAAAGAAGCTAGAAAATAAGTGCTTATCTAAATATTTTGCTTGGCTACTCTAGTGAAATACACAATTTTAGAACTCGAATATAGGAGGAGAAAAATATTAAATTTATCCAATAATCAATTGCTTATTTTGATGTCCCCAAACTAGTTTACAATTCCAACAACAATTCTATTTGAGGGTCTCAAAAAGATAAAATGAATGCTAAATTTTTCTTTGTTTTTATTTTGACCTTGAAGGAAGTAAAATAAAAAATATATTGTAATTCATGAACTAGAAACCTCACATTTTATGGATCTATATAGAACAAATACAATTCAAGCTTCTCCAATTACAATTTTAGAGTTCCAACCTTGCCAATGTCATCACCATGTTGGAACTTTATTGAGTCCTACAAGTTGACATTCATCCATTGTTTTATCCTTTAAAAAATTATTGATCATCCATTGTAATGCAATGCCTCTTCTATAGTTTCATAATAGGATTTATAAATAGAAAAAGAACTCCTTTTTGGTGCAGTAAATTCAAGGAGGCTCTTCCTAGGCTTAATTATGTTTTGAATACAAAGAAATTATATATTATACACATCAATCATATGCAATAAAATAAAATAAAATCCAACTATAGAAATTAAGACATGCATAAAAATATAAAAAGATATATCATGTTTTGAATCTAGCCCACATCCTTTCATGCAAGTAATTCAATTACATAGAAAGTTTTAAAACAAAATTGGGAATATGAATAGTCATTATGAGTATTATACGCATAAGAGATTAATTAAATATCCCTTGTTTCATATTATTAACTTTAAAATTACTTCACAAACTGGACCTCTCTTATTTTGGAGATTTTGGTCTTCAAAAAATCCTTTTTTCTCTTTCTCTAGCTACTTAAGTTCTTTTGGGTCTAGCTTCTAGTTTCATCTCTTTGAGATTCTACTTTAGCTATGGTTGTTTGAGATATTCCTCTAGGCATTATATCTTATTTTCAATTGATTTAGGCTCTAACTCTCCATGGTTAGGTTCCATGCTTCAACTCTTTAAGCTATTTAAGTTTTTTAACAAAATTAGGAAGGTGAAGAGTCATTGTGATTGTTTCAGACCCACAAGAGATTAATATAACATCCTTCATTTTGTATTAATTACTTTATAGCTTACATATGGATCATTTTATAGGCTATTCAAAAAATGAGGACCTAGTTATCTAAGTATGAATCTAAATAATTATTTGATCACTTATAACAATTATTATAAGATCTTAGGTGTAGAAAAATTTGTTCGACGAAACCCCGTAAGGGGGGCGGAGGTCTAAGGTTCAAATCTCAGGTCTCGTTGAATTGAATGCTTGTCCCTTTCCTAGTTTTTTCAGTGGTGTAAAAGGTTTAAAATGATTGTGGCATGGTGGTTGAAGGGGTGTATTGTGTGAAGATCTATGTGGTGGCTTCAAAGACGAACAACACAGAATATTGTGGTGGTCATAAAATTTGGATAGCCTACCTGGATTCATGGTAGCTACCGATTCCACCATGTAAATTAATAAAAATAATAATTATTATTCTTAACAATAAAAATATCTCAGATTCATTGACCAATTGTAAATATATTTGGAAAGAGAAATCCATATCCCATTTAAGGAAAACAATCAATTCAATTGTTAATACAAATTTATATAGTATTAAATGAAATGAAGATAGTAACTACAATGAATTAACCATAATGCATCCATATCACACTTCCATGTAAAAAAGAGTTTTAAATCTATGTTGTGTGGAAGAATATAAATAGTTGATATAGATACATTAGTAGATACAAATATCGAAAATAAACCTAGTCTTGAGAAAGCTTGTTGCACCTTTGAAAAAATGTATATTACTAAAAACATCATTATAAGAACAATTTTTTGAATGAATTAAGCTATATTATATTAAAAATGCAACTTAATCATACAAAAAAGTGGGTGGATACACACACCCCTAGTAGGGTCTCAAAAATCACTCTAACCACATACGGTTAGGAGAAACCAAATAGCAAATACAAAGACTTTAGTTGGCTAACACAAAAAAGAGGGAATTAAAATCATCCTCTTAGCCAAAAATCAAAGAAAAGCATGCATCCATAGAACATAAATCATTTCCAAACATCGAGGGGAACAAAATTGTCCATAATGTAATCATGGCACTAGGGATATGTGGCAACAAGAGCATCCCATCCATTATCATCAGTGTTATTATCACCCATATCAGCAACGACATTAACCTCTTATGCATTTATATCCTGGGGACGAGGGGTTTGGCCATCACTATGCTAGCCTAGAGTATTAACTGGCATCGCCAAGATCGTATCTCCCCAGCCTACAACCTAGTGTGAAGGTTTTGGACGGACATCCCATCCACTCACCAGCCATGAATTACCAGCACCATCAGAATAATGACATTTAGTCACCGATGGAGGTTGATACTAGTGTCTCCCTACCTATGACAATGTCCTACATTCCTGATGAGATCGAGAATGAGAGCCAGCACGATATTATGATGTCAAATCTTGGGGGACCCAACTGATAGTACATAGTGCATTGTCCCAATGGTCTAAGAGATTCGTCAGGTACTGAATGTCAATATTAAGTTTTTCCACTTGAACCTATATCTAAAGCCAAGAGTCAAAAAATACAACATACTTATTAGCTAAAGGAAAGGAATCAGAAGTTGTGTCTCTAGAAAAAAATATATTGTTTCTGGTCTTTCATAAGTAAAAAATAATATTGACTCTAAAAATATTCCAAACACACACAAGAGGAATAGAAAAATAAGGAGCATCATCCAAGTATTTCAGTCGTTGCCCCACAGGAAAACCTTGAAAAAGCAGACTCCAAGCAAGAAAAGACAGCTTTGGCTCAAGATAAGAAGCCCAAAGCATGTTAAAATATACTTTCCACTATGAATACCTAGATATTAAGCCAACACTAGTTCAACTTACCCACCATGGTAAAATGTGGAGAAAGCTAGGATTATCCCAAACGGGTCTTGTACTGAATTAACGAGATGTTCTTCGGCCAGGACCAGTCCGACTACCAAGGTTTTTAGAAATACCTGGTAATTTTTGGCCAAAAAGATAAGGGAATTCTATATAACATAGTCTCATACATGGTCTTATATTTTTGTTTTAAATTATGAATCCATTTGAAAACCTCCCAAGGAATCCAATATTTGGTATGAGAAAATAAGAAATCAGAAATGGTAGTAATTCCCTTCTTAAAAATTTTTGAGCATGAATCCATTGAAACGAGATCAAAGGGGAGCCTTGGTAAGTAATGATAGATTACCACCAAAAATTAAGAGAGGCTATGAAATCCCTTTTTTTCTCATCACCAGACCAATAGAGCCAAGGTTTAAGAGCCTCTCAAGCTCACCAAATTCTTTGCATCACAAAGGAGCCTTGAATTTTAATAAACATAGGGGTTGTAACAATAGAGGGGAGAGACATCCCCTACCAAAATTTCTTACCCAAAGGAAGGCCTATATAAATACAATACCGAATTAGGACCTTCCAGGCTTCTGGGTCGTCAATAGCTCTAACAACCCACTTTGCACACAGAGTAAATCCCTGGCATTGACAGTCAAACAGACCCATCCCGCCAAAGGACTTGGGAAGACAACAAATTTCCTATGCTACTCTATGAAATCCCTTCTTCTGGGAAGAGCTATCCCAAAGAAAATATTGCAACAACTTCTCTAGCTTTTGGTAATATGCCCAGGATGGAGTCTAGCAGGAAGAAAAATACACATAAGTGGTAGCCAAAATCTTGGAGTAAACTTGGAATTTTCCTACGAGGGAGAGTTTCTTGGTAATCCAACAAGAAATATTCTTCTCAAATCTCTAGAGCACATGATTCCAGAGTTGAGCAAAGGTACTCTAAAAAGCAAAATGAATGCCCATAAACTTAAAAACTTTGCCAGATTGAATCTATTTCCAGGGATATTAAGAAAGCCAATCTAGGTAAGGATTAGTAGGCTGTCGAAATAAGGTAGTCTTATGCCACTGAATGCTAGAGCCTAAAGTTGCACAAAAGATATTAAGGTAATACAAATAATTGGATACAGATTGTTGATATTCCCTAATGATCAGGAAATAATCATCAGCAAAGTACCCATTAACCAATTGAGCTAGCAAATTGGGAAGAGAAATTCCTTGAATGTTTCCCTAATATACTTAGACAGCCAAGAGATATCCAAAGGCTTCTACATCCAGGACAAAAAAATAAGGAGCAATAGGGAAGCCTTACCTCACCAAATAGAATAGGCCCAGGATATCTAATTGAGTGTTATTTAGAGTGAGCACAGCTGAAGCATCCTAGAAGAGCATACTGACAGACTTAACAAAGTTTAGACCAAAGACTAGTGCTTGTAACATGGTAAGAATAAAATTCCACTCATTTTTATCATAATATTTTTCAAAATCAATTTTGATGAATATAACATCCCGTTGAGACTATCTAGCCCATTCCATACCTTCCCAAACTGCCAGGACATTATCCAGGATATATCAACCTTGAACAAACCTAGTTTGTTCAGGCCTAATAATTAAAGGTAGAATAGGATGTAACTTTAAATCTAGATCTTTGGCAATGATATTATAGCTAACATTCAAAAGATTTATTGGCCTTCAATTGATAATAATTTCAAGGTCCCCAGCCTTGGGTATGAATCGAATATTGCCTTTATTGACTAGAGAACCCAAGGAACCTATGATCATTGCTTCTTGATAGACCTTAAGTAATTTTGGGCCAATGAAATCCTAAAATTCTTTGAAGAATTCACAGGGGAATCCATCCAACCCAGGGGCCTTATCATTCTTCATTTGAGAGAGAGCCTGAGTAAGGTTTTCAAGAGACATAGGGGCTTCACAGCTGGATTTTTTCTTAGAAGAGAGCTTTTCTGGCACCATTGCACAACACTCAGCCAAGGCCTGCTACCAGGTGAGGGTGAGTGGTTAAGAAGAAAAAACTTTTTGATAATGGCATACAAAGGTAGATATTATATCAGGAAGCTCAGTGAGTCTACCCCCATCAATTTGAAGAGCTTTAAATTGCATAATCGGTGAAGAGGGATGTAACCGTTTGAATAATTATTTAGACACATTATCCCCAATCTTGAGCCAATACATTCTGGCACGAAGCTGAGCTCCTTTGGCCTCATAAAGCTTTACTTTATTTAGGTCCTGATGAATAACAACAACATGAGATTGCAAATATTGGTTGAATTGGGAAGACTCAAGTCTCACAGAGGCCTCTGATAATTATTTTTTGAGGGAAGAATTTGTAACCCTCCTGCACTGTGCAACTTCAACCCCAAGAGAATGAAGCATAGAAGTCATATGCTGAATGACTTTATTCCACCAAACAATGCAACCAACCGAGCCAGAGGGTCTTGGGAGAATATTCCAGCATCGGATAATATGAGCCCTCATAGAATCATTTTGAATAAAGAAAACATTTAGGTAAAATTACGATTGAAAGCTTTGAGGAGGAGAGGCTCGGGTGGAAATATCAAAAATAATTGGGGAGTGATCAGAGAGGGTAGTGTCTGTAATGGCATGAACAAAAGGGAAATATGGAGAAATCTTGTTAAAGAAGAAGTGGTGGTAATATGTAAGCATTGCTCAGTACAAGCATTTCAAAACCCTTGAAAATCCTGTTTGGAAATTTGACCAGGTGAACCAAACATTCTCAGGGAAGTCAGACTAAGAGAAATAGTAATTAGGATCTGACAACCCTAGTTTATTCTTTATGAAAAAACACTCTTCTCTTTCCTTGATATTCCATCACATTGACATGTGCCCAACCTTATCCTAGGGTTTCTCAATCATGTTAAAGTCACCATAAAGCACCCAGATAGCATGCGGTGGATAAAAATCCAGCCATCGCCACAAACTACACTGATTAGAAGCATCATTAGATGTATATAGATTAATTATTCCAAAATGTTACCCTTGAAACTCAAACATAGTCTAGACAGCTTGATTTGAGAGGTCCACCCCCCAAGAAACCATATTTCTCATCCACTTGGAATAGACAAAAGTAACAGCTCCTCCCTTACTAGAAGTATGATGGGTTGCATGAAAGCAACCACGCGACCACATAAAATTACAAGTACAATCTAGATTAAAATTAAAAAATTTAACTTCTTGAAAACAAAGTCAAGATTATCAAATATGTGAGAGACCTTAGTCAGCTCATCATGGATTAGGTATTTTCGGACTGGGTCTATCAGTCCTCTTACATTCCATGAGAGAAAAAGCATTAAGCCTGATCGAAGTGCATACTATCCTCAACAACCTCAGAGTCCTCGAGATTCCCAAGAGCCCCAAATATATTTATGGTGAAGCGTTATGGGTGGCCCTGATCCTCGGTGAACTACTAATGCACATCATCTATCCGGTACCTCTTATCAACATTATACTTCTCGATGGACTATCGACACACATCATCTATCTGGTGTCTCTTATCAATATTATACTCCATTTCATGAGGATGGTTGCGTGAGTGATGTGTCTTGTAAGTTTGAGAGCCTACTCAACCCATGCCTTTTGGAGAGGAAGAATTTTGAGGATCTGATGGGCATATGTAATTGAAACTACATCTATAAAGGAAGGCCCAGTCCATGTTGTGGGATTAGGTTGAGGTTGCGGAATGACCATGGGTTCTTGAGGACCTTGAGTTGCAGCTGAAGAACTAGCTGCTACATGTCATACCTAATTCTTAGGGTGCTTGTTTCACCGATTATGGGATATAGTAACCCACTCTTCTCCACTCTTAGCCCCTTCAGGCTGCACCATCGAGGTGGTGGTGGGAGGAGGAGGTGCCAAAGTATGGGTCTGAGCTCGATCGGTCATAAGCGGGCAATCCTTGATTTTATGAGAAGATGACTGACATCGATAGCATGTATTGAACAAGTTGATATACACAACATACTATTGATAGGTTTTCCCATTCAGCGTGATATCAATATGTTCAACCAAATCATTAGAAATGTTGACTTTCATGTAAATTCGCTTAATAATACGAGGTTATCATATTCCAAGCAAACACATTTTCTCAAAGGAGCAGCTAGGGTTTTCAAAAAATACCAACACGAAACGGGGAGACCAGGAAACTCAACCCAAACCAATACTTCCAACGAGGCTTCCTTGGTGATGGAGAAGGTATGATAATATTGTTACAAGACTAACATGGAGCTAAGGACAGACCAAGGTCCTCTATTAAGCACTTTCTTAGCATGCTCCACTTCAAAAAAACAAAAAAGTAAGAAACCCTTAGTAAGGTTCTGCATATTAACATATTGAATACCATAGGGTTTCTAGACTTGTTGTACCCAGTAATGAATCAAGGATTCGCTATGAATATATCCAAGGAAATAGCCCACTAAATGGGTGTTCTCATACCACTCACATGATTTGTTAAACTCAGCATCAGGAATGATAACATGAGGGACAAAGTCATTACCTCATGGTACACTTTCACTACCATCCTGCGAGGACATTTCTCAACCACCATTTTGCGATTCGATAGTTCCAACAGCAACTGAAGTTGTTGTATGAGCAACTTCCATTAAAAAGGACCAAACCCCACTTGAAGGTGGAATTTATGCAGATATATGGCAAAAAAAACTTGCAAACTCAGAATTAATGAGGCAGTTTGAACTAGCAAGCACACATGTAAACCTCCACTCAATCCTCTGCCTTCCAATACTTTAACAACCCTAAGATTTGACCCCTCTTTTTAATACAAATACAAGCTTAAAATAGGATATTTTCATTAATAAATAAGAGGATCGTTATTGATTCTAAAGTTTAATATATATATATATATATATGTATATATATACACACACACACATACATATTATATATATATATATATATATATATATATATATATATATTTAAATCGGGTATTTTAAATTTAATATCATGTTATAGATATAACTTTAGATGTGATAGTCCATCTATGGATGTATTAGATATGGAATTAATGTAAGTTGAATACATATATGTTTGGATATGGTATGGATATATTTGGATGTGGTATCTAAGAAATATCATATTTGCCTTCATATATGAGACACAGCTAAAGATATCTAGGGAGTATTAGATGCATAAAATCTAATTTAAAGGTTTCCAAGTATTCAAAATTGTAACTTGATTATGTGTATTATGTTTACATATGAAACAAGTGATAATGTTTCATGGATCATTCATACTAGGGACTACTCATGTTATTGTGTTATTTGTGTAGAAAAGCAAATTAAGCAATATAACTATACTAAAGAAGGTATATTATACATGTTATTGTATTTACAAAGTATTTAGTATTTAGTTTTCTAATTAGCATATAAATACTCATGCATTGCTTGAATAAATTTCAAATGGGTCTCCAAATTATTTTTTTTAGCAATGCTTGATCACATGTCATTTCATTATATAGGTTATCTTTTGGATTGGAAGGATGAGGTGCCTACCTATGGATATACAATATTCAATATCTTAATGACACAAATGAAGAGTTCATGTATTATACTATCTATTTTCATCATAGCATTGGAAATACTTTTCATCATCTTTACTTTTGCTTTTTCCTTTCTATGGGATGGATGGTATCATCAAGCACTTGATGCTCATATTTTAGCTCTTCCTTCAACTATTGTATCAGAATTTTTTTCTTTTCAATTAACCAATTAAATTTTTTCTTCTTGCAATAGATTCATTGCATACTTTTTCTTCTTAATTATTTCATGTAATTGGCTAGTCTTCTCTATATCTTAATTCGTTTTTAGAAAGTAAATTTTATAGTATGTGTTCAAATGCATCATCATAATTGAGACTACTTTGGTTTGGGACTATTTTAACATCAACAATATTAAGATCAAAATCCTTCATCTCCTCATCATTGATTTCAAGTGGAATAATTTGACATGTCTATGCATTGTTTACATTATCATCGCTTGTCTCCTCATATTTTACCTCTATTACCTTTATATTTTTCAATGTTCATTATTGATGAAATTTACTACCAATTGTGTAATAGGAGTGTGATTCACCTAAAAATCCTTTCATTTTTTCCACTAGAGCAAATTTTTGTCTATTTTAATGCATATGATTCATCTAGGTTAACAATTTCATCATCCTTCCATGCAACCAATAAGCTCAAACAAGTGAAAAAAAATATGAAGACTAGATTTAAAAAATTATTTTTGTTGTGACTTCTATATGATCCTTCATTAGTACCTAAAGATATTTAATAGACACTTTTTGCTTCATCAATTATTTATTTTCCTGTTCATCTCTTAAAACCTTTATGCATGGATCTTTGAATCCTTTAAATTTAGGTCTTTTGTTTGGAGGATAAAACCCTTGGTTAGGCATATTTAGTGAATGTATTATGATATCCACCCTAATAGCAAATGACATATAATTTATTTTTTGTACGATAATTTTCATAATTTATTGTTGACTTCTTTATAACATTAGGGTTGTAGTCAAACACTTGTATGCACATATAATACAATTCAACTTTTCTCAACCACTTTTTGTTATCTTGATTTCTATGAATATTAGCTCTACATTTTGCTTTCTCATTTGTTGTGAATTTTAATCAAGATCTAAGGTTTTTTCTCAACCACCTTTTATAATTTTTCATTACTTTGATATCTTGATTTCTTGATGTCTTATTGCTAGATCTAAGGTTTAGGGTTGCTTTTGAAAACCCTACTTGTAATAGGTTTGGGGACCCTTTTAAAACCC
The DNA here is from genome assembly GCA_028583015.1 of Wollemia nobilis. Lineage (NCBI taxonomy): Eukaryota > Viridiplantae > Streptophyta > Pinopsida > Araucariales > Araucariaceae > Wollemia > Wollemia nobilis. The sequence continues at coordinate 175,243 of JAQPPZ010001733.1, forward strand.
CTTCTACTATCAATCAAAAAAAAGTTACCTATCAACACAAATTTTAGGAATTTTTATGATGGTTAAAAAATTTTATTGACTTTTAATTTGTGAGTTTAAAATTTTATTTGCCTTTCATATTCTCAAGTTAATTTAAAAATTTAAATGATTGTTATACACCTTAATTCATATCATGTGGGGACAATGGTTTTACCTCAACTAAGACTAGAGTTCAAGTAGCTAAAGAAAAAATTAAAATGTGAATATAAAATAAGCAATAAAAAATATGAATTTAAATATTTTAGTTAATTAATTATTATTATTTTAATTGATTATTTTAAATTGAAATGTGTTTTGTATTATATCTTGATTATATAGTAGTATTAAAACAGTTTAAAAAATATATATATATATATATATATATATATATATATATATAGTAAGATTTGAACATAAGTATTCTTTTTAAAAACTGAAAAATAAAATCAATTAAACTAATACCATAATACCAAATAATTATTTTTTATTTTTTATTTAAAACATTAAAACTTTTAAAATATAGATACACATTCAAAATTTTAATAATTTGAAATATTAAAAAAAATTAAAAACAAATATAAAGTTATAAATTCTATAAAATAAAAGTTTGAGTACTTCAATTTTTTTTAAGTCCAAGCATTTCAAAAAATTATATATAAAACCCACCTCTTGGAAAAAAAATGTATAGTGAATCCTATCAAACATAATTATTTTTTGTTTAGCAAACATAAGTTATTTTTGGTTTAGTTTAACAAAAAAAAAAATAACATTTTATAAAAAATTTCATGCAACCCAAAAAAACATTTGTTAGTCTTTCAAAAATTTGAATATTTTTTTTGGTAGGTAAAAAAAAATTATTTACTGTTCGGGTTAAAGGGTCTCGTCCCTATTACAGTAGGCATACTTAGAGCCAGCAGTACACAACCGATAAGAACAATCAAAAACCATCTGGGACTTATCCCCCTACTATCTAGCCCATCCAAATCCGGGACCAACAAAAACATAACTAGGACAAAAACACTGCAGTCACAGGCAATCCAGCTGCCTACAGGACAACTTCCCAGGACTACTGGGAATCCTTGTTCTCTTCCTGCTAAACTTTGTCATTCTGGTCATGAGACAGGAGGACATTGAGCAGAGCAGGGAGATCCTTCAGTTCGTTAATTGCATTGGCGAGGAGGGTACTGCCTTCCCGGTAGATGTTAGCGGCCGACTGCAGGTGGTCTATCACTTCGTTGACTCGGTTGAGGGCCACAGAGTGGAGCTTGGCCTCGGCTTTGATGGTCTGGTCCTCATCTTCATCACTGATTATCTCTGGAGATGGGCGTTGGTCGCTCATTTTTTGAGGCTTCAGCCTGCTGGATTTTCTTCTTTTCTGGGAGGGCCTGACCGATTTTTGCTTGAATCTCTGACGCTTACCAGTGGGAACTTCATCCTTGGGAGTGGAGGTAGGGGGCACTTCTTCCTTGCCATGGTCTTGGGTAGGAGGGGGTGATGGGGGGCCAGCAGGGGGCTTAGTAACAGTGGGGGGATCAACAGGGTTGGGGGATGGGGGAGGGCTGGGAGCAACATTGTGGGTGGACTCAGAAGAGCGCTCAGGGCTAGGGGATCGGGAAGGGATTCCCCCTTTGACTTGGTGGGCAAGAGCATGCCTATAAAGCATGAGAAAGAGACCCTAGTGGTGAGGAGGCTTCAAGGATTTACGCTCCCTAAAATTTTTGATGGTAATGATGATGGAACGAAGGAGGAAATCAGGGATGTTAATGGGTCTAACATCATGGAGGTGATTAACAAAGGTGAGGTTATAGGCGCAGAGAGGGTTATTGGGGTTGTCGACAGAGACATATTGGATGATAGGGACAATGGCAGTGTCCCAAGGCCGAGGTAAGGATGAATGTAGAATGCCTTTATTTTCCCAGACCAGATCCTTTCCCTTGTCGAGGAATTGGTCTGTTTCTTCCTTAAAATTGTGTTTATCCCTGCGTACTACCCTACCAACAGGAGAGATACCAGAGACCTGAGCGATAGAGTGGACACTCACCTCGAATCATAGTCCTCGAACCTGAACTTCTCCCTCGTCCCATGATTCAACGAAGTCTCTGGTGACTTCTTCGTCTATCCCAGAGAACAAGTTGAAGAAGTTGATGAATTTTTTGGCGTCTAGCAGGGCCGTGGTCCCTGGCTCGATCTGCAAATTAGTTGGCTCGGTGTAAGCCATGGTGTTGCTCAGACCAGGGTAAACAGAGTTGGAGGGCCAACTTTTGTCGTCATCTTTGATTTGCTTCTATCGAATGATCTCCAAAACCACAAAGCGAGGATTAAAAGGCCTGGTGAGGTGAAAGGAGTGCCAATCGAAGGTCACGGGGATTACTAACCGAAAATGGGGAATAGAGGCGATGATAGTTTCTTTGGCATGGCTCATGAAAAATGGGCCAGAATGGAAAGGAGTGGGGGAGAGGTCGAAATGGGCAACGTGAGGAGCGGGCGGAGGGAAAATGAAGGAAGTGAGGCGAATGGGCGATGCTCGGGGAGTGAAAATGAGGCAACACGAGCTGGTGGTCGAAAGTGAAGGTGGCCCATTGGGCTGGCAAGGGGAGATGACACGAGCCGAGTGCCCTGCACTGAAACCCGTACTGACATCGATCCAAAGAATGATGGAAGTGGTAGAGTTCCAAAGGTTTATGGTGTTAAGAGAAAACACCCGTGGTGTTGATGAAACACCATCATGGTGGCAAGAGCCACCTTTTATGGTTTTCTTTCGAAGTGGGTTGGTGTTAAAAACAAACACCGTTGGTATTGACAAAATACCTTCAAGGTAGCTAACGCTGCATATTGTGGCTGCGTTCCACATCTTGATTGGCTTTTGTGATGACATCCTGAGGGAAGTCTTCTTCCCAGATGATCAGGGTGGTTTGGTTGACTGCTCTGTTGGCCAGGAGGTCAACTACCTTATTCGCTTCCCGAAACACATGGTTGATCGTGCTTTGGGGGTGGTGACTAAGGGAGGCTTGACACTCCTGAATGATGTTCTGGATGTTCCATCCTCCTTTGCTGTTGTTGGTGATGTGGCCAACTACAAAAGCCGAATCTCCTTCGAAGATGATTGGTCTGGACAAGGCTTTGCTTGCCTCAATGCATCTCCACAATGCTCGGGCTTCTACGTAGTTATTTGTTTGGGACCCCAAATTTTTGGCAAAAGCTAGGATGATGTTGTCAGAGTGGTCTCTGATGATACCTCCAGCCCTTGCATTCCTTGGGTTGCCTTTAGATGCTCCATCAAAGTTGGCCTTGAGCCATCCCAAGGGAGGAGGGGTCCATTTGGCATTGGTCCTGGAGCTGGGGGAATTCTGAGCTTTGGTGCATTCTGAGGGAATCCCAAGAGAGACAAACAGAAGAGATTCAATCCCAAAGGTTGGGATGTCAGTGTAGGGGATGAGGCTACTATTCTCAATGGCAAAGGATAGAGCTCTAGTGGCAACAACATCCAAATTTCTTGGGTTCTCATTAAAAATGTGGTTGTTGCGCTCCAGCCAGATTTGCCACACCGCATGGTGAAGCAGGGAATTCCATAGAAAGCTGAGTCTTGGATTTTTGAAGACCCTGGGCCATTGGATGAACAGGTCCAAGACAGACTTGGGCCATACCCAGTTGACCTGGAATCTGCTGATCAAGGATGAGAAAACATCCCATGCGAAGGGGCACTCAAGGAGGATGTGTTGGGTGGATTCCCACGCTTGGGTGCATAGGTAGCATCTGTTGGGAACTATGACGCCCCTTTGAATCAAATTGTCCATGGTCAGGATTCTGTTATGGACTGTGAGCCAGCAAAAGTGTGCCACTTTTGGGATCAGATGCTTGAGCCAAATAATTTTGGCTATGGCCTGGTTGTCAATGGTCCTGGGATTCTTAGGGGGGCAGTCCATCATCTGTGTTGTGGATCTAACGGTGAACCGCCCATCGTTGGACCCTTTCCAGCACAACTCATATTTCTTTTGGGATTGTGGAACAAAGTTTACCCTGAGGACAACCTGAAGAGTTGCCATGGCTCTGTCAATGACTGCATTTCTCACTCTGAACTGGATCTGTTTCCATCGTCGGCTCCCCTATTATGTGGTGATGAAATCAGCTACTCTAGGACCAAACTTATTATCTGTGAGGTGTTTGATGGTAGCCACTTTAGGATCTTTGATGAGGGGATCATTTCTGGCCCAAGAGTCATTCCAGAAGTCTATGTCATTACCATCTCCCAGCTGCCACCTTGAACCACATTGGAGAAGTTGCTTGGTGTGGATTATGGATTTCCAAAAGTGGGAGCCATTGCAGGGGATCCCTTCATCCATGAATGAATGATGTTGCAAGTACTTTCTTTTGACAATAGACACCCATTCCAGGTTGGCATTGGTGGCAACCTTCCATGCCTGTTTGGCCAGGAGGGCCTGGTTCATGAGACTTATTCGATGCAGTCCCAACCCACCTCTATTTTTTGGTGTACAGACCTTGTCCCATGCCACCAGGTGGAACTTCCTTTGGTTATCATTCCCTGCCCACAGGAAGTGCTTCTATATTTTTTCTATAGCTTCTCCCATAGCAACTAGGATTTTGAAGACGGAGAGGAAGTACACTGGGATGCTCTAGAGAACCGACTTAACCAAGGTTGCTTTGCCTGCTTGGGAAAGGAGAGCCCCTTTCCAGCCTACCAATTTCTTGTGGATTTTTCTGTGACACTGTTCCACATAGCCTTGACTGGCCTTCCTCTGAACATTGGGAGACCCAGGTAGGTGGTCGGGAGTTCAGCAATGGTACAACCCAAAATGCCTATGATTTTGCCCTGCCTCTTGATGGGGGTGTTGATGAAGTAGAGTTTACTCTTTGTGAAGTTGATCTTCTGACCAACAGCTTCCTCGTAGAGGTTGAGGATGGACTTGATGACTTTGGCCTCAAAAATCGAGGTAGCAGTGGCCAATAGGGTATCATCTACAAACTGTTGGTGAGTGGAAGGAGGGAGGCCGATGGCCGCCTTGATGTCGGAGATCAGATTTTTGGTGCAGGCACATTTGATGGCTCTTCCCAGACTCTCAGCCAGGATGATGAAGAGAATGGGGGAGAGGGGGTCCCCCTGTCTTAGACCTCTGGTGCTAGGAAAATACCCGGTTGTTGACCCATTGACAAGGACAGAGAACCAAGAGGAGGAGATGCAGTTTGAGATCAGGTTAACCCAGTTTTCGTGAAAGCCATACTTGAGGAGGATTTTAGTCAGGAACTCCCGGTTAACTCTGTCGAAGGCTTTGTTCATATCAAGCTTGAGAAAGAAGGCAGAGGAGTTGGAGTTGTGGGCTGAATGGATAAGCTCATGGACCGTGATGACACCATCAAGAATGTTCCACCCCTTGACCGTACTACCCTGGCAGGGGTCGATGATGGAGGGGAGGATCTCAGTGAGTCTGTTGGCCAGGGCTTTGGATAGAATTTTGTAGATGACATTACATAGGCTGATGGGGCGATAGTCAAAAAGGGACTGGGAATTCGACCCCTTGGGAATCAGGGTCAGGAAAGTAGAATTGACATCTCTGGGAATGATTTCGGTGTGCTGCATTTCAGCAATGGCAAGGCATAGGTCAGGGCCAACAATGTCCCAATAGGTTTGGAAGAACCTAGGGGAGAAACCATCGGGGCCTAGGGCTTTGTCAGGCTGCATAGAAAATAGGGCCTGGTGGATTTCCTTGTGAGAAAGAGGGTTGAGGAGCATATTGTTCATAGCCTCGAAGATGGATCTAGGGATGTTCTTAAGGAGGGAATCCATGGCCTGATCGGGGGATGTGGGGGGCAAGGAGATTCTCAAAGTGGCAGACAACTTCATCCCGAATCTGGTGGATGTCGGAGGTGAAAGACCCATCTTGTCTGATGAGACCTTTTATCCTGTTAGCTCCCCTATGCTTGAGAGTAGAGATATGAAAAAACTTGGAGTTGGAGTCACCTTCCTTGAGCCAAAGCTGCCTTGAATTTTGGTGCCAAAACATTTCTTCTTTGCGAAGGGTATTATGGTAGTCTGAAAGCAGCCTTCGCTCCTCATCCCTGAGACTGTCATCCCCCTACCCTTTCTGAAATCTATCCTCGATCTGTTCAAGCCTGGTTTTGATGTTATGCTTATTTTCAAAGATATTCCTAAAGGTCTCCCTATTCCACACTTTCAAATTTTCCTTGATCAACCAAAGTTTTTGCATTACCTGATTGGTGACAGTCCCAGGGAATTTTCTTTTCCACCATTCAACAATCTGGTTTTTGAGGTCAGGGTGTTGAGTCCACATTGACTCAAACTGGAAAGGTGTCTTGAACTGAGGCCTGCTTACAGTTTCAAAAATGAGCGGGCTGTGGTCAGACCCTATCTTTGGGAGAGCCTGAAGGTTGGCATCTCCAAAGAGGGGAAGAGCCTCTTGTGATAGCAAAAATCGGTCAAGGTGCTCTTGGATGAGGTTATCTCCCTTCCTTCTATTGCTCCATGTGAATTGGGACCCCCTCAGCTGAACGTCCATAAGAGCATTGGAATCTATGAACTACGCCAAATCATTTGTTAATCTATGGGTTATGGCGTTCCCTCCTCTCTTTTCTAAAAAGTGCAAGGGAGAATTGAAATCCCCTGCTAAAACCCATGGGATGTTGACAAACGCTTGCCTCATCTGAGTGATGTTATTCCACAAAGCCAATCTACCTTGAGGTGTGTTGGGGGCGTAAACATTGGTCATGACCCAGGAGAGCTGGGAACTGAGATCATGAAAGAAGATGTTGGACAACCTGTCTTGTCCTGAGATGAATCTACCTTCGACTTTGGTTGGGTTCCATAGGCAGAGGAGGCCACCTGAGGAACCGAAAGTCGGTGAGTAGATGAAGTCACATTTTTTCCAGATGATCTTGGCAACCCTTGGTGACCACTGGTCATCTAATTTGGTTTCTTGGATGAGAAATATTGTGGGGTTAGAGTCTTTCCTCATGGCGACAACCAACCTTTGTTTGGCTGCCCCATTCAGTCCTCTCGCATTCCAGGAGAGGACTTTCATTTGGAACTTTTGGAGGGTTTTTTGCCCCCTTTGCCTTGTTGCGTGGGGGGTTTGGGTTTTCTGCTTTCTTCCTTGATGATGTTTCCAATTTCCTGGAATAAGGTTTTCTGCATGCCATTGGCTATGTCCTCGATGGTGTCACGACTTCTCCATTCTATGTCGAAAGGCCTACCCTTCTTTCTATCACCTCCTACATCAATCTGGGACTTTTTGAAGCTTCGGGTTTGTTTTGGGCTCCAGTGTTCTGGGGATTCTTGGGCAGACTCCTCGTTGTCGGACTCAACATTGTTTGTTTTGGCTGAGGAGGTGGGAGATTCATTCCCAGAAGGTGGGGGTGATGAGGACGGGGGGTGGAGGGCCGAGGTGGTCTGGGAGGTGGGCTTCGATGGACGGTGTTGTTAGAGGGGGGTGACGAGCGCGGAGGAGGAGGGGGAAAGGAATTTTCTTAGGGAGAGTTGGCGCTAGGGCACGGTTGGGGGACTAGGTTTGGACCAGGGAAAACCTTGACAGGGAGCTCTCCTTCCTCAATCATCTCAATGGAACCAGAATCATTGAGTAAATTAAATTTGTTAGAGATAGAGAACATACTACTTGCCTTTTGTGCATCTCCGATTGATGGTGGTCGAATCTATTGTTTGCTCTTGAGGTTCAGGCTCTATCCTGTATCGGTGTTAGTCTTCTATCTATCAGGTTGGTCTGGGTGAGCCGTGGTCTGGAGGTCAGACTTTGCATTTTTACGTTTTGAGCACTAGGGAGGGAGATGCCCTTGATTTTGGCACTCCGAGCAGAAAGCGGGTTTATTCTCGAACTCCAATGGTTGTCTTCATCTGAAAGCTCCATAGATTAGGTTGAGGTGATCTGGAAGCTGAGATTCTAGATTCACATTGATGCAAATGCATGCTTGGGTGAGGCGGGTCCTGGCATGGGTAGCTGGGTCTATGGTGACTAATTCCCGAAGAGCATGGGCTAATCCTCGGAGTGCATCCTCGTAGAAGAAGTGGGCAGGGAGATTTGGGAGTCGGACCCAGATGGGAGCATAGTTAATGCTCTAGGTCTCTGGGTCGAACTCTGGTTCCCATATTCTGAGGAAAAGGCTTCACCTTTCGAAAAACCAAGGACCCCCTAACAAAATGTGTTCTGCATCTTCTCGCGTGTTGAGTTGGATCATAAAAAATCCCCTAGACATTGCGGACAGCTCTAGACTTCCTAGGGTTTTCCATTTGGCTGTCGCCCAACATCGGATTGAGTCCATGTCCGGGCATCCCCCAACGAATTTCCCTACCAGGGAGAAAGAATCTCGGGTGGCATACCCATCCATGAGTTGTTTAGGGCACAAAACATCATATCCCTGGGTTACGAAGTTACTCGAAGTGGCTGAAGTCTATCTAGGTTTGCTCTGGAGGAGCTCTGCATAGGAGGTTTGGCCGCATTTTTTCCCACTGTCGCCTGGCTTGTCAGGGGGTCTTTCCCCTTGGCGTTCCCACTTTGGATACTTCCTCTCCCGACAAGCGGATTGTCCGCTTCTTCATTCGCCATCGCGTGGGGGTTGGGTATGCCGCACGATTGCACGCAGCTCCCCAACCGATCAATAGCTTTGTTCTACTTTTTACCTGCTGTTGAGACGTCGCCCGATGGTTCACTCGCCATCACTCTTTTCTCCTATCTTCCATCATAAAATTATCAAGATAATAGAAACTTGATTGAGCTTATTACTCTCCAAAACTTTAAATATTGATTAACACTCAAGCACTTATTACATCAACTATTGGCTCATTGAACACCTCGTTATTCGTCCATTGCTAAAATTTGTCCACAATCGCCCTAAATTACAACCAAAGATTAAAAACACTCTACTCCTAGAATTCCAATACACAAAATACCTAGAAATCTAGTCCACAATTTCAACCAAATATTTTAAAAAGCACTAAACTCTTGTATTTCTAGTACACTCAATGCCTACCAAGGTAAAATCTTGTAGAGAAGCACAACAATTAATTGCTCTTTACATCTTTGAAAGAAATAATAATTATTTTGGTTTTGTGTTTCAAGTTTTCTATTTTTGTTAATCCTAGTTTTTATATCATTAGGTCTTCTATATGGGCAAAAATAAGAAGCAAGAATTCTAAGAACAAAACCCACATCCCTAAATGAACTCTAGTTGTTACCTCCAACAAATCTTATGTCTAACGAAACATAAGAAATAAAAAACTATTGTGTTGAGAGAAATCATGAATAGTTACAAGTTTTATTCTAATCTTCTTTTGAATAACTTGTTACAACTTCTGAATTTTTAATTCCTTAAAGACAACCACCATTATTAGAAACCTAAAGTGCAGAATAAATCCCTAATTTTGTAAGAGGAAAAACACATATGAGAATTCATTGATTAAAAATGGTCTATTAATTCTTTATCAAAAAATAATTTAAACCCAATGTTTTCAACAATTACCTAGAAGCAATCATTATCAACAATTTCACAAGAGACAATAAATATGTCTACCAAACATAAGTTCCATATAATGCAAATAAGGATGATAACACAAGGGCAAGAGGACAACAAAAAGGGCACCAACTAGCTATTGATAGACTCAAAGCAGACCAAAAGGACACCAACTACAAGTTAAAATATATGCACCTCTAATAACTTGGAGCCTTGAAGCCTTGGAGGTGGAAGAGATTTGAAGTTTGAACACACGATGAATGTTTGTGTTTTTTCTTGCATCTTCCATAATGCTTGAAAGTTGAAATGAAAGACTCAAAAGGTGAGAGGCAAAAGTTGAGAGGGGAGTTCGACTTCAAGTAAGGAACAACATAGCAATTTAATGAAGGTCTAGCCTCTAGAGTCCATAATCAAGGCTCAAAGCCCGAGGGGTTTGGTCAAGGACCAAATTAGCAACCCAATAATGGGTACCACTACCAAAGAAGTGTCCAAAGTAGATATTTGATGCTTGAGGGATTTGTTCATGGGCCAAATTAGCAATCCAAGAATGGGTACCACTACCAATGAAGTGTCCAAAGTCAAGACTCGAAGCCCAAGGGGTTTGGTGATAGACCAAATTAGAAATCCAAGAACAGGTACCACTACTAATGAAGTCTCAAACTTTAAAAAGTAAAAACTAATATAAAAAGAATCTATGATTTTCAAATATATTCACTTGTAGAATTTACAGTTTATAAAAAAGTAACAAGTTAAAATAATATAGTGCTAAACATTAAAAAACATATGGTAAAATATGGTGCTTAACATAAAATAATTTAATTTTTTTTTTTTAAACATGTGTCTATAGAGAACTAAGATTATTTATTTATTTGGGAGATAAGAAGATTCCACTTTTCGCTGACGGTGGATAAAGGAAGAATTTACTTGGATTGCATTCAAAAGAGGGAGAAATGTTTTTATTGGAGTACACTCAAACGGCACAAGCTTTCTAATTTATCGATTATATAACTGTTTAAAATAAACAGGATTCTAATTGGATTTAATGAAATAAAATAAATAAATGTTTTACTCGATAACACTATTCTTGTGACAGGAGATGCATTTCTTGTCACTAAGAAATCGCCAACGACTATGGTAAAGAGGAGAGCAGGCGCCAAGGGCTCCGATTTGAAGAAAATTATTTCAAATTTCTTTTGCCGAAGTAGGGAGCGAAGTGCGAAGTAGGGAAGGGTGCAGTCGGGTTTCGCACGGAGGAAGTCGGGTTGCGCACGGATCTCGGGCGAAGTCGGGTTGCGCACGGGCGAAGTCGGGAAGACAGCTCCAGACTTAGCCAAATTTTGGCCTTGGAAACTTTTCTTGTCCGGAGGCTTGCACAACTGCGGCTTTGGTTTCCTTGGCTTGGGAAGAACCGTATGGGAAGAGAGAAACACCGGATCTGAAAGCAATGTTTCAGATCTGAGCTCTAACTTATAGAACTTGAACAAAATCGCTTTGAGGCAATTTGTACAAAGAACAACAGACTTTAGCACATAAAATAACTGCAAACCCTAAAGATCCCTGAAGCAATAGCAAACTTTATTCATATGAAACGAGGGTTACAAAAGTCCTCAACTAAGGAAATAACATCTGCAGACTAAGCTGTAGGATAAATTGAAAGGCAAAATGTCGAGTCGGCTGCTCGGACATTAATCAGATGAGCCACACTGCTCATTGAAACGCTCTCCTTTCTTTCTCTGCTCTATTCTCCGCACTTTCTCTCCTCTTCTTCCCCTTATGTCTGAAATATCCGAACTACCTTATATAGCCGCGGAAAGAGGAAGATAGGGTTTGTCCTCTGACAGGTTTTGATAGGCCCTCAACTAGGGTTTCTGACCAATCGTCGAACTGGCATTAACTTCTGCGGCGATCGGATCTGTCAGATGTCACATCTGTCAGAGGGTAGGTGCGACGTCATGTCAAACCTTTTTGCTAGGATCCCCAACTGCGCAAGCACAGTCCTTCTTCACCCAATTTCGGAGCACAGTCTGGCGGAGGCGTGAAATCTGGGTTAATATTTCTAACACGACTAACGGCACCGGGGTGTATTTGCAGATCCTTGGCCTCTTAGGGTTTATGAGGAGGGTAAGATTTGTCCCCAGGAAGGCAAGTAGCGAATGACAGTTGTCCTGAGAAAGTCGGGGGAGAGGTCCTGAATGGTTTGCATGCCGTCGTGGCGGAGGCGGGCGAGAATCAAACCCTTAATGTTGTTGTCTGGCAGATTGCACCTCCAGGTTTTTGATAAAGAGAAAGGGTAAAGCTTCTGGTAATGGCCTTCACAACGAGGGCACGCGACTCATACCTCTATTCATTGATAATATTTGGGCCCAGGGGCCGCAGGGCTTAAGGCAGACTTCGCTTGAATGTGAAGGGGGAGGCAGGTGTGGCTGAGATGAATAAAAGCGTCGGAAATGGCGACTATTGCTCTGAAATTCCTCATGCCCAGACATAACCCCTTCGACTATTTCTGCTTCAACCCACAGGTGGAGTATGCGTAGAAAACAAATGATGCCTGTTTGCTGGAGGGTGTTTTCGTTTTGTTATCTTCTGACATGCTTTCATATTCTCTCCGGTCTTCTTTTTATTGTTTCAAAAATTTTTACTGGCACACTGGAATTTTCTTCTGACGGCGTTCATCAGATTAGACAGGCGTGCTTTTCAGGGCATTTCTCGGAGGCATTTCATGAGTTTAAGCCGACGACAATGACGGCGGGAGGATTTGAAAGTGAGGCGTTCGTGGAAGAGCTCATCCTTCTTTTGGAGGAAGGAACAGAAGAAGCACAAGGACCACCGAGGTTCAACTCTTGGTCTAATCCTTTATATGGGATGATTTTAATGTTGTTGTGCCGCGATATCAAAAGGGAAGGCAGAGATTCCTTAAGTGTCATGCGATTTGGGATTTTTTTCAAAAGCTTTTGTTTGCTTTTGTTTTTTTAAAGGCTCACTTACACAGCAACTTACATCCACAGCACCTCAACTTTTTTAACAACATCCCAACTTTTTTAAAAAGTTCACTTGCACATAAAGGTTTTTTTAAAAGAAACTTATTCACACAACTACATAAAAAAAAAAGTTCACTTACACAAGTACATATGCCCCTCCATTTTCATACATACTCTTTTTTGAGTCTTTTTCATACACAATCCCTTTTAAGAAGCTCAATTACACTAACTCATTTCATTTACAAAAGGAGTTACCTACACAAGCTCCCTTACAGAGCGGCTTACACAGTGCACCTTAGTTTAAATTTGAGTTTTCACACATTCTTTGGTTTAAACTTGGGCCTACATAGTACACCTTGATCTAAACTTGGGTTTTTACACATTTCTTAGTTTAAACTTGAATCTGAACTTAGGAATATATTTCTTGATTTAAACTTGAATCTGAACTTAGGTCTTTATATATCCTTGTTTTCAATTTTAATTCTTTGACCTTGGTTTTGATTTTGTTCCCTGAGCTGTCCCACAGGTTTTGCTTTCAATTTTAATTCTTTTTAGACAGGTTTTGTTTTTATTCTTTTGGACCTGGGGTTATCAACGTTCGTGTGAAAGGATTTAAAATTCGTTCTTTGGTTTTATTTTCATACGTAAATCTTTCTAGCGATTTATTATATTTGATTTTTTTTTTTTTTTTTCATGGACAAAGCAATATGGCAATTTAAAGAATAGTTGACACGAATTCTTTCGAGTGTTCATTCAAATGCGTAATTGAGTTTCCTTTTACTTCCTATATCTTTATCGCGTTCAAACTGTGTGTCTAATTTCACACACATCCGACTATGCTTTAGACTTTAGACTTTGAGGTGAGTAGTACTTTTCACGGAATTTATACTTTTAGTATTCAGATATTTTGTGTTTTATTATGTATAAAAGTATAACTCACTCTGTTACATGTAAATGAACCTAATTTAAATACCAGCACCTCAACGACGAGCAAGCAAAGATCAGGCGTTGCTCGTCAATGAGGTTTCATCCATCGTCACGGAAGAACACACAGAAAACACTCTGCCTCCCCAATTCCCATGAAAATCCGGCGGTCTTGCTAACATATCCCAAACCTTTGTACACAAATCATATACAAAATACATGCCCTTGTACATTGAACACCTAAACACATAGATCAAATCCCCCCCGCCTCTGCAATTGATCTCCTCTCCACACGATGACAAAGAATATTCTTCAACCTCATCAGTTTCTTCTCCTACAAGGAGGTTTAGCATCTCACAAGGCATGCATATTTCTGTATCCAACTTGCAATTCATTGTATTCTCGTCTACAATCCACATTCTGAAACTCGTTATCCTCTCCTCTCTCCTTAGTTCCGCTAAAACCAAGCCGATCCTGCACGCCAGACAAAAGTATTTAACCCATTTACAAGGCGAACGAGGCAAGGGACTCAAATTCACCACCCTTCCCCACCGCCTGCTCTGCAACTCAAAACAACAGGCATCTCCCCTGTATTTTTCCACCACATAAATTTTGCCATTGAAGGCAACCGACAATAGCCACTTCGACGATGCGCCGTAGTTAAACTCCTCCGGCAAAGGATCGCAGATCTCCCAAACGCCGGAGCTCACGTCAAACATCTCGACGCATAAGGGGTCTTCTTCAAACTCGAAGGCTCCCCCCATCACAGATATTCGATTTTGTTCAGAGGCGTAGCAAACCACGGGATGCTGTCTCCACACCCGCATGCAAACGGCAGTCTCTTGCCACTTACGCGGCTTCAGGAAACCGTGCGTAAACTTTAGGCGACCACCAGCAACAGAAAACAGAAAGCCATCCCCTTCCGTAACGCCGGTTTCTTCGACGGAGTTAACTTTCAATGGCGGCAGATGGATCCACCTGCCAGCCACAGGGTCGAATCCCCAACTTTTTCCTTTGTTGACTCCGAGAAGAAAGATCCAGGGCTTGGATTTGTGAATGGAATGCGAGACGGCACGCCGCACTGGACTGTAAGTGATGAAGGAACGCCATTGCTTGCAGACAAGAGAAGCCTTGGTTATATCTGAGATTGAGAGAAAACCTAATATTATCTCCATCACATCGTCGATTAAGGACGCCGAGGGCGATGACACCACTAGCTCCATTGTGGAGTCCTATTCTGTGCTGTGTTCTTGACTCACTTATAGGCAGAGAAGATAAGGTTGAAAGTTTAGGCTCCAGATGGCACGGCTTGCCGAGCTATGACATAAGACAGCTGGAAAATTGGGGAAACGTAAATGTTGCACTTGCATGCATGTCCACAAACTTTTTTAGACTGATCTTTCAGTGCCGACAGAGGGGTGGTCGGAATTGGCACTTCAAAATCCATATTATATAAACTGACCACCAAAATCCAAAGAATGAGCCAGTGCATGGAAATGTTTGTTTGGTCAAGTATTTATCAAGAAGATATACAGGTTTAATAGGGATAGTTTGTTTGTAAAGGTAGTAATCTGATCTGAATCCTCAGAGTGCATGTCAGACCAACAATGATGGTACAGATCTCAAGTCACTGGTGGTCCCCTTCACAATGGATTAACAATAACATATCGAAATAGGTTTCATGGGAGCAACCCTTGTAGTTTATATCCTGTGTCTATCAGTTACTAAAAATAGTGTGGTTGTGACCAACTCTCCTATATAACCCAACCAAAAAAAACAAAAAAACTTATCATATAATCCTTGATCATGTTTGGTTGAGATGTAAGGTTGTTGTTTTGGGTTTATGTTATTTTTATGTAAGGAAATTGATAACATCTTTGTTTGGTTTATGCAATCAAGATAGTAATAGGCAAGAACTTGGCTGTTATCAATCAACCTATCCCTTTTTAGGTACTTCATAGTTTGAACTAATCTCTTAAAAAAAAAATCCAAAACTTACCATTCAGCTGTCCCAATAAAAACTTATTTTTTTTAAACAAATTATTTACTACAATATATTTTTAAAATAAAATTTTGTTACAAATAAAATCAGTCCACAGTCGTCCTAAATTACAACCAATTATTAAAAACACTGTACTCCTAGAATTCCAATACACGGAATGCCTAGAAATCCAGTCCACAATTTCAACCAAAGATTAAAAAAACACTAAACTCTTGGATTTCTAGTACATTGAATGCCTACTAAGGTAAAATCTTGTAAAGAAGAACTGATAAAATCGATAATTATTTTTATTTTGTGTTTCAAGTTTTCTATTTCCGTTAATCTTAGTTTTTATATCGTTGGGTCTTCTATATGGACATAAACAAGAAGCAAGAACACTGAGAATAGAACCCACATCCCTAAATGAACTCGAGTTGCTGCCTCCAACAAATCTTATGTTTAACGAAATATAAGAAATAAAAAACTATTGTGTTGAGAGAAATCATGAATAATAACAAATTTTATTGTTAATATTTTTTTAAATAACCTGTTAAAACTTTTGAATTTTTCATTCCTTAAAAGCAACCACCACCATTAGAAACCTAAAGTGCAACATAAATCCCTAATTTTGTAAGAGTAAAAAACACATAGGAACGTTCATTGATTAAAAATGATTTGTTAATTCTTTATCAAAAAAACCATTTGAACCCAATGTTTTCAACAATTGCTTAGAAGCAATAGTTATCAACAATTTCACAAGAGACAATAAATATTTCTACCAAACATAAGCTCCATACATATTACAATGCAAATAAGAATGATAACAAAAGGGCAAGAGGAACAATAAAAAGGGCACCAATTAACTATTGATAGACTCAAAGCAGACCAAAAGGACATCAACTACAAGTTAAAATATACGCATCCAACTACAAGTGAGTGTGGTCTACCGGCTAGGACGCCACTTGCATTATCGATGATGTGACTCGTGTTCAATCCCCATGGTGGATGTGTATAAGAAGTATTACTCAAAAATATATATACACACCTCTAATAACTTGGAGCCTTGAAGCCTTTGAGGTGGAAGGGATTTGAATTTTGAACACACAATGGATGTCTTTGCTTTTTCTTGCATCTTCCACAATGCTTGAAAGTTGAAAGGAGAAACTCAAAAGGTGAGAGGCAAAAGCTGAAAGTGGAGTTCGACTTTGAGTAAGGAACAACATAACATTTTAATGAAGGCCTAACCTCTAGAGTCCAAAATTGAGACTCGAGGCTCGAGGGGTTTGGTCATGGACCAAATTAGCAATCCAAGAATGGGTACCACTACCAAAGAAGTGTCCAAATTCGAGATTCGATGCTCGAAGGTTTTGGTCATGGACCAAATTAGGAATCTAAGAATGGGTACCACTACCAATGAAGTGTCTAGATTCGAGACTCGAGACCCAAGGGGTTTGGTCATATCAAATTAACAAATTAGCAATCCAAGAACATGTACCACTACTAATAAAGTCTCAAACTTTGAAAAATAAAAACTAATATAAAAATAATTTATGATTTTCAAATATATTCACTTGTAGAATTTACGGTTTATAAAAAATAACAAGTGAAAATCTATGATCGATAAGAATGAGTGAGTAGCCGAGTTTGTGTGAGGCAACCAGATGAGGAATGTGATCCGTACGATGCGGGTCCCACTCAACTCTGGTTTAAATCACACTGGTTTACCATAAACCCTTTGGCCTCCGAGGGCTAGGTGGATTGGTAAGTGCTTGTTTGGCCTGACATTTATCAAGAAGATACTTGAGTTCAAACCTTGAGGGCATCGTGTTTGCAAAGGTAGTAGTCTGATCTGAATCCTTTGAGTGTGCATCAGACTAATGATAACAGTATAAATCCTGAGTGACCAGTGAGGTGGAATAGATTTGGTGGGAGCAGTCCCTATGGTTTGAACCCTTGTGCTTGTCAATTACTAAAAATAGTGTGGTTGTGACCAACTCCCCTATGTAACCCAAAAAAAATCTACGATCGATATAAATTTCAAATCGTAATTTACGGTTTCAAATGCCAAATATGGTCTACATATTGTCAAATTCTAGGCCTGCTCCTATTGTTATGCCCTTGAAGAGTGTGGCCCTAGTTGTGCTACTGTATTACTTCAATAAAAAAAATGAAATTAGCTGTTTGTTGAGATTTTTTTTTAAACGAAAAATCCCTTGTGGGGCTGCCTTGGTTCGACCAGGGGGGTTCTCACCGTCAAAGTCACCCGGGAGGGCCGCCTTGGTCTAAGAGACCACGATCACGGAGTCAAAGTCACTCGGGAGTCACGCTCGACCCTGTCGACACCAACATTATCAATTGAATTTTGGGTACCTAGTTTAACTTTTTGGTTGGGTGGAGATTTGAACCTGGGACCTCCCTTGGAGGATTGTCATCTCCTCTCCAACTCACCTATAACACCTGGGTGAACTATTTGTTGAGATACTAAACATAAAATAATTTTAATTTTTTTTTAAAACATGTGCATATAGAGAACTAAAATTATTTATTTATTTATTTAGGATATAAGATGAATTGAGGAGAATTTTTATTTTACTTTTGTATAGAATGTCTTCCATGACAGTGGATAAAGAAAGAATTTACTTGGATTGCATTCAAAAGAGAGAGAAATGTTTTTATTGGATTGCACTCAAAACCGCACAAGCTTTCTAATTTATCGATTATATAACTGTTAAAATAAACAGGATTCCAATTTGGAATAAAATAAATAAATGTTTTACTCGATAACACTAATTTTGTGACAGGAGATGCATTTCTTGCCACTAAGAAATCGCCAACGACGATGGTAAACAGGAGGGCAGGCGGCAAGGGCTCCCACTAACGGCACCGGGGTGTATTTGCAGATCTTTGGCCTCTTAGGGTTTGTGAGGAGGGTAAGATTTGTCCCCAGGAAGGCAAGTAGCGAATGACAGTTGTCCTGAGGAAGTCCGGGGAGAGGTCCAGAATGGTTTGCATGCCGTCGTGGCGGAGGCAGGCGAGAATCAAACCCGTGATGTTGTTATCTGGCAGATTGAGCTCCTCCAGGTTTTTGATAAAGAGAAAGGGTAAAGCTTCTGGTAATGGCCTTCACACCGAAGGCACGCGACTAATACCTCTATTCATTGATAATATTTGGACCCACGGGCCGCAGGGTTTAAGGCAGACTTCGCTTGAATGTGAAGGGGGAGGCAGGTGTGGCTGAGATGAATAAAAGCGTCGGAAATGGCGACTATTGCTCTGAAATTCCTCATGCCCAGACATAACCCCTTCGACTATTTCTGCTTCAACCCACAGGTGGAGTATGCGTAGAAAACAAATGATACCTGTTTGCTTGAGAGTGTTTTCGTTTTGTTCTCTTTTAACATGCTTTCATATTCTCTGCGGTCTTTTTTTTTTAATGTTTCAAAATTTTAACTGGCACACCGGAATTTTCTTCTGACGGCGTTCATCAGATTAGACGGGCGTGCTTTTCAGGGCATTTCTCGGAGGCATTTCATGAGTTTAAGCCGACGACAATGGCGGCGGGAGGATTTGAAAGGGAGGCGTTCGTGGAAGAGCTCATCCTTCTTTTGGAGGAAGGAACAGAAGAAGCACAAGGACCACCGAGGTTCAACTCTTGGTCTAATCCTTTTTATGGGATGATTTTAATGTTGTTGTGCCGCAACATCAAAAGGGAAGGCAGAGAGTGGTCTAACTCTTGGTCTAATCCTTTATATGGGATGATTTTAATGTTGTTGTGCCGCAACATCAAAAGGGAAGGCAGAGATTCCTCAAGTGTCATGCGTTGTGGGATTTTTTCAAAAGCTCACTTACACCCCAACTTATATCCACAACACCCCCAACTTTTTAAAAAAGTTTAGACAGCCACTCACATCCACAACATCCCGAACATCCCAACTTTTGAAAAAAATTCACACAGCTACGTGCACATACATTTTTTTTTTTTTTTTTTTAA
Source organism: Wollemia nobilis (assembly GCA_028583015.1). Classification (NCBI taxonomy): domain Eukaryota; kingdom Viridiplantae; phylum Streptophyta; class Pinopsida; order Araucariales; family Araucariaceae; genus Wollemia; species Wollemia nobilis. The sequence continues at coordinate 194,627 of JAQPPZ010001733.1, forward strand.
GAAGCTCTCACATAACCACATATACCCCTCCTTTTTCATACACTTTTTAAAATCTTTTTTTCATACACTTCTTTTTTTTTTTTTTAAAGAAGCTTACACTCAGGCACAGTCCTTTTTTTAAAGAAGCTCACACTCATGCACACAAATTCATTTACACAAACTTATTTACACAGCCACATATATGGTTATAGAGTGTATCTTAATTTAAATTTGGGTCTTCATATATCCTTTGATTTAAACTTGAGTTTAAATTTGGGTATTCATATATTCCTTAGTTTTCACTTGGTTTAAACTTGAATCCAATCTTTTTAAAAAGCTCTCACTTGTTCATAACCATGAAAGCACAGTCCCTTGGTTTGCACTTAAATCTTTACACATCCGGCTCTTGGTTTGGGTCTTCATACATCCCGCCCTTGGTCTTCAAACATCCAGCCTTTTTGCACTTGGGTCTTCAAACATCCAGCCTTTTTGCACTTGGGTCTTCACACATCCATCCCGTTTTAGGTTTAAATTTGAATCTTCAACATCCTACTTTGGTTTGAATTTAAATCTTAAATTTAAATTTTTAAATTTTAAAGTTGGGTCTCACACATCCCGCCCTTGATCTTCAAGCATCAGCCTTCAGCCTTATTTTTGAGAAGCTCTCACTTGATTAGCGTACCTTTGTTTGAAGGTGTCTCTTCTGAAAAAGAGACCCTGCGTTGTCCGATAGGTTTCGTTTTCAACTTTAATTCTTTGAAATTAGTTTTGATTTTGTTCCCTGCGCTGTCCCACAGGTTTTGATTTTATTCTTTTGGACCTGGGGTTATCAACGTTCGTGTGAAAGGATTTAAATATTTGATTTGATGGCTTTTATAGACAAAGCAATATGGCAATTTAAAGAATAGTTAACACGAATTATTTCAAGTGTTCATTCAAATGCGTAAACATATCGTTGAGTTTCCCTTTTACTTCCTAAATCTTTATGGCGTTCAAATTCTGTGTCTAATTTCACACACATCGAACTTTGTTTTAGACTTTGAGGTGAGTATTACATTTGACGGCATTTACACTTTTAACATTTAGACATTTTATGTTTTTAATTATTTAAAATTAAAATTTATTATGTATAAAAGTATAACTCACTCTGTTACATGTAAATGAACCTAATTTAAATACCAGCACCTCAACGACGAGCAAAGATCAGGCGTTGCTCCTCAATGAGGTTTCATCCATCGTCACGGAAGAACACACAGAAAACACTCTGCCTCCCCAATTCCCATGAAAATCCGGCGGTCTTGCTAACATATCCCAAACCTTTGTACACAAATCATATACAAAATACATGCCCTTGTACATAGAACACCTAAACACATAGATCAAATCTCCCCCGCCTCTGCAATTGATCTCCTCCCCACACGATGACAAAGAATATTCTTCAACCTCATCAGTGTCTTTTCCTAGAAGGAGGTTTACCATCTCACAAGGCATGCATATTTCTGTATCCAACTTGCACTTCATGGTGCTTTCCTCTACAATCCACATTCTGAAACTTGTTATCCTCTCCTCCCTCCTTAGTTCCGCTAAAACCAAGCCGATCCTGCACGCCAGACAAAAGTATTTAACCCATTTACAAGGCGAACGAGGCAAGGGACTCAAATTCACCACCCTTCCCCACCGCCTGCTCTGCAACTCAAAACAACAGGCATCTCCCCTGTATTTTTCCACCACATAAATTTTGCTATTGAAGGCAACCGACAATAGCCACTTCGACGACGCGCCGTATTTAAACTCCTCCGGCAACGGATCGCAGATCTCCCAAACGCAGGAGCTCACGTCAAACATCTCGACGCATAAGGGGTCTTCTTCGAACTCGAAGGCTCCCCCCATCACAAATATTCGATTTTGTTCAGAGGCGTAGCAAACCACGGGATGCTGTCTCCACACCCGCATGCGAACGGCAGTCTCTTGCCACTTACGCGGCTTCAGGAAACCGTGCGTAAACTTTAGGCGACCACCAGCAACAGAAAACAGAAAGCCATCCCCTTCCGTAACGCCGGTTTCTTCGACGGAGTTAACTTTCAATGGCGGCAGATGGATCCACCTGCCAGCCACAGGGTCGAATCCCCAACTTTTTCCTTTGTTGACTCCGAGAAGAAAGAGCCAGGGCTTGGATTTGTGAATGGAATGCGAGACGGCACGCAGCACCGGACCGTAAGTGATGAAGGAACGCCATTGCTTGCAGACAAGAGAAGCCTTGGTTATATCTGAGATAGAAAGAAAACCTAATATTATCTCCATCACATCGTCGATCAAGGACACCGAGGGCGATGACACCACTAGCGCCATTGTGGAGTCCTATTCTGTGCTGTGTTCTTATCTCATTTATAGGCCGAGAAGATAAGGTTGAAAGTTTAGGCTCCAGATGGCACGGCTTGCCGAGCTAAGACATAAGACAGCTGGAAAATTGGGGAAACGGAAATGTTGTACTTGCATGCATGTCCACAACTTTTTTAGACTGACCTGTCAGTGCCGACAGAGGGTTGGTCGGAATTGGCACTTCAAAATCCATTTTATAAAACCTGACCACCAAAATCGAAAGAATCAGCCGGTCCACGTATGGTCGATTACATACAGTCCAAATCATGGGGAGTTTTGTTTGTAGCAGTTGTAATTTGATCCTTAAATCTTGAGCAACCTTTTCGCAACAGATTATTAACATCTAAAAATAGATTTGATGGGAGCAACCTTTGTAATTTAAATCCAGCTTTCACCAGTTACTAAAAAAAAGTGTGGTTGTGACCAACTCTCCTATGTAATTCAAAAAAACAAAAAACTCTCCTTTGTAATCCAAAAAAAACAAAAAACTTATCATACAATCAATCTGTGGTATCCTTGATCAGGTTAGGTTGAGATGTGAGGTTGTTGTTTTGGTTTTATGTTATTTTTATGTAAGGAAATTGATAACATCTTTGCTTGATTACATATTGATTTATGTAATCATGACAGTAATAGGCAAAAACTTGGCTGTTATCAATCGACCTATCCCTTTCTAAGTACTTCATAGTTTGATCTGGTCTCTCAAAAAAATCCAAAACTTATCATTCAAGTGCCCCGTTTTTATTTTTTCATACAAATTATTTACTACAGTATATTTTTATAATAAAATTTGTTATACTGCTTTTTTTTTTTTTTTCATGTTTTCACATTACATTGTTTCTAAGTAGCACTGTTTGATAACATAGTCAGCTGCAACGAAAATGATTTCATTCAAAAAAATAGAACAGGATAATGAAGTTAAACAAAAATTAAGAATACAATGAATCGATTAGATATCAAGGGCGCCGACAACGTCACATATTTATGGTTATTATATCAATACTAAGAAATCTTAGAAAATAGACCAGCTTGTCATTAGCAAATGGTACTTCTCTTAAAGGTTGTCGGTAGGTGTTTTTTAAATAAAATTTTGAATTTTTTTAATTATAATTACTTAAATTATTTTTGTTAAAGATAATATAATGATAGAGTTTTGGTTTTTAGGAGGTTTAACATTAAAATTACGTTAAGAAAGGGATATGTTGGATAATAGTGGTTAAGTGATAATTGACTACTCAATTCGATGTTTTTAGGAATCAGGGTTTATAACGATAACATATTGCCAGTTCTTAACTTTATAAATAAAATTTGTAGTGATAACATCATATAAAATTACTTTTTTTTTATATTAAAAAAAATATATCTATTTAAATTTTATTTTTAAATTTTTTATACAAAATTCCGATGAAATTACAATAATTAAATTAATAATTAAATTTTAATCGATTTTAATAACTTATAAGCGACTTAAAATTAATGTTTTCATTTGCCCTCCAATGAGTTCTTTCATTTTGAGGGTTTAGATTAACATTAGAATAAGAGAATATGTGGCATGGTTTGAAATAAGGTGAAAAATAAAATAAAAATATATTTATTTAGAAAAAATATAATAAATTATTTAAAAAATAGTTTTTAAAAGATTAATATATTGTAAATATAATTTTTTTAATTTGGTTAAATAGATTTTATATGTATTACATCATTGATTATATAGTAGTATTATAAAAATTTGATATATATATATATATATATATATATATATATATATATATATGGTTTGGAAAGATTTGAATATTGGTTTTTTTGAAAAGTCGAGGAATCTAAAATGATTGAGCTAATATTATTTAATGATATATAATAATTATAAAATTATTCACAATAATAATATTTATAAAACCATATTTTTCAACTAATTCAAGTTTTAGTTCTCTCTAAGTTTATCACTCGAAAGTTTTTAGAGATAGGGTTTTGAAGGTGATTGTGTGAGGGTTTTGTCTATGTGTCTAGCGTAAACAGCGATAGAGGTTGTATTTTAAGGCATATGGGACCTAGTGACCATCATTTTTGTTGTTTCTACTCAAGATAAATGCGGGATATGTTGTTGGGGATTCACAATGGGTTAGGAATTCATCATTCAATAAATCTTCATGGTATGGACTTGATTGATAGCTACTTCTAATTTGCTACAAAAAAAAAATGTAAAAATCACACCTTTCCTCAGCGTCCAAGGCATGGATTAAAGAGACCTAGAAACAAGTTTCAAGATACAAACGAAATAAGAGAAGCCTCCTTAGGAAAAGAAAATGATTTAGAACTCAAGCAAACCCAACACTAAGGAACACCCCAAAACATATCCGCTATGGAAATCCCTTTTAAGGGTAAGGATTTCTAGGATTTGGCCCTAGAAATGAATTTTAGGGATGCCCTATGTGGTGGACAGTCTTAGCCTAATGCTAAAATTAATCTTAAGGCTTCTCGTAGACCTCTAAGAATGCATAATATTGATCTTAAAAAATCTAAGTTGGTATTTCTAAGAGTAGCTGATGGAACCTCAATAATTAAGCTAAAAATGGATGACATTCAAGATGTCATAGAAGATCTAGAGAGAAGAGGACTAATTTATCGTTTCTTGGGTTTCTATTTGAGTTTATTTGCTTTTAAAGTGTATATAGCGAAACAATAGAAAACAAAAGGTGAGATACAAATCTCTTTTTATCCCAATGGTTATTTTATTGTTATTTTTGCTAATGATGAAGATAGAAAATATTTCAAGGGGAACCTTAGTGCTTTGGAAGGGTGGGGTTTTTCATGAAGCCTTGGTACACTAAATTTAAATTTGAAGAATAAATGCCTTCTACAAGACCTATGTGGTTTAGACTCTTTGGCCTCCCAATTGAATTCTAGAATTTGACTATATTTTATACAATTAAAACTCCCTCGAAAATTTCATGATGATTGTTGATTTTACACATAAATTTGAACACATTATTTATGCTTATATTTGTGTCTTAATGGATTTCAACAAACCCCTTTAATAAAATATCTCATTACAATTTGGGGAGGACACTTGGGAGTAGGTGGTGGACTATGAGAACATTCCTTTCCATTATAGAATTTGCCTTGAATATGGTCATTTGGCTAGTGTCTATCCAAATAAGATTCCAGATAAAAAGAAAGAGGATACAAATTTAGCAGGTTTCCAAATGCCTAAGAAGAAGAACACTAAAAATAAACTAGTTATGAAGGATCAAGTGATGTTGTCAACTAATATGTTTGGAATTATTTCCACAAATGACCTCTTGGGTGAGAAGAGGACATAATGGAGATATAAATATTAGAAACATAATTTAAATATGCATGGAAGGACTCAGAGACAAACCATTAAATCAAAGGTTTAAAAAAAAAATAAGGGATAAAATATAGACAAGAAAAACAATCTTTTAAATGCCAAAACTTCAAATAATTCAGACCCCAAGACAAACATTGTTGAACCTTTCAATAACACTTTCGTTTCATATACTCATGCTTCAAGGTTATAATATATCCTAGATTCAATTGGGGTAAGACAAGAAACATGTAAAAAAAAATGAATATGGACACTAACCAAAAGGTAGGCTACAAGACTAATCAACATCATATGGTAAAAGAATGTGAAAAACTTGTAGAGGAAGGTAATATTAATACCCTTACCAACATCTTTAACCCCATTATTAATGAAGATCATCACTTGAAATATTAGAGGACACAAAGGGAGCCTTTCAAAACAAAATGAAATTAGAAGAATGATTTAGAAAAACCAATCACATTTTGTTTTCCTTCAAGAGACGAAGATGTCAATAGTAGAAATGGAGTCAATTGCAACTAAAATCTAACCAATTGGAAAAGTGACTTCCCTCAGCTCCCATGGGGCTTTTGGTGACACTACTTAACTCTAGGACCCAAAAGAGATTGTTATTCACCATATGGTTGGTAGCTAGGATCTTTTGGTTGTGGCTGCACAAAGTAAACATTCTAACCAAATTATACGTTGCTTGATTGTTTATGCTCTGACTACTTTGGAGAAAAAGTACAGACAATGGAAGGATATAAATTATATTATCTTCCATTTCCTTAAAGCTTAGGTCTTGATTGGTGGAGAATTCAATACCATCCTCTCTCGAGATGAGAAGATGGGGTAAAATAGGAACCTAGACGAAAGCACGGTGAATGAATATACTGTAAACCTTCACCTTGTGGAAATCCATCTAGATAATGGTCTCATGACTTGGTCTAACAGAAGGCAAGACTCAACTTGCATCATGGAGAGGCTGGATAGGTTCTTGTTCTCTAATAATTTCTTAATTCATGGACACATTCCAAGGTGAAAAATTTTAACAATGTTGATTCGAATCACTGGCCAGTCATGGTTGAAATATGGAAAACCAATGTTAGTTTCTTGCCCTTTCAATTCTAGTTAATGTGGCTCAAAGATAGTTCCTTTAGAACTCAAGTGCAACAATGGTGGGAGGAAGATAAACCAAGGTATGGGATGAAGATGTCCTATTTTATCAAAACATTGTAATACATAAAATCCATAATTAAGATTTGGAATTAGGAGGAGTTTGGAGACATCAGGTAGAAGAAACATGGTCAAATCCCCAAATTTTTTCTTTTTTGACTCCGATAAGAAAGATCCAGTTCTTGGATTTGTGAATGGAATATGAGACGACACGCAACATCAAACTGTAATTGATGAAGGAACATCATTGCTTGCAGATAAGAGAAGCCTTGGTTATATATGAGATTGAAAGAAAACCTAATATTATCTCCATCACATTGTCGATTAAGGACACCGAGGGCAATGACACCACTAGCACCATTGTGGAATCCTATTTTGTGTTGTGTTCTTAACTCATTTGTAGGTAGAGAAGATAAGGTTGAAATTTTAGGCTCCAAATGGCACGACTTGTCGAGCTAAGACATAAGACAGCTGGAAAATTAGAGAAACGTAAATGTTGTACTTGCATGCATGTCCACAAAATTTTTTAGACTGACCTGTTAGTGCCGACAGAGGGTTGGTCAAAATTGGCACTTCAAAATCCATTTTATAAAACCTAACCACCAAAGTCCAAAGAATCAGTCGATCCATGTATGTTCCATTATATATTAAGTGTTTGTTTGGTTAAGCATTTACCAAGAAGATATTTAGGTTCAAACCTTAGGGCAACTTGTTTGCAAAGGTAGTAATCTGATTTGCAGTGTTAGATCGATAATGATGGTACAAATCTTGAGCACCTGGTGGTCCGCTTCACAATGGATTAACAATAACAAGATAAAATAAGTTTGATGGGAGCAACCATTGTACCTTAAAACTTGTGTTTGTCAGTTACAATTACTAAAAATAGTGTGGTTATGACCAACTCTCCTATGTAACCCAAAAAAACAAAAAACTTATCATTCAATCCATGTGTGGTATCATTGATCATGTTCGGTTGAGATGTGAGGTAGTTGTTTTGGATTTATGTTATTTTTTATGTAAGGAAATTGATAACACTTATGTTTGATTTATGTAATCAGGACAGTAATAGACAAGAACTTGGTTTTTAGCAATCGATCTTGTTAGGTAATGGAGCCAAATTGATAAGAAAGGAATTAATTGCCAAGGAGTATTGTTGATGGGCAATGATCAACAATAGGCCCTTGAACGGGGTTCCAAGGGGAAGAAATTTAATTACCATTAAATATTTAATTACCATTAAATATTGTTGATGGAGAAATTTTTTATTGAAAATTTATGGTTGGCAATTTAACTGTATTTTCTTGGTGAAAAACACTTGTCATAAGAACGTGATAAGCGTATGGGTGGTTATCAGCCCATGTTTTTGGCTCATTGTATTTCGACACCACTATGTGGTTTCGGGTAGAGGAAAAGCCATGAATCTCTATATATTTTGTACTGTAAAGACTGCCTCTATGGCGGAATGCTCTTTTCTGGTTTGGAGGAAGAGAGGGGAGGAGACATTGTACAAGAGGAGAAGATTGTTGTATTGTTAATAATACAAAGGACTGATTGTTTCTCCGTGGACGTAGGGTACACTGCCCGAACCACGTATATCTTGTGTCTCTTACATTTGTGTGATTGCTTATTGTTTATTGCACTGCTTAACTAGGGTTTGAACTATTTTTCCATTGTCGCTATTATTATTTGTTTTTTTGCATAGGTTGTGTATTGTTTGTACATGGTGAATTCCTAACAACTGGTATCAGAGTGATCTTGTTGGGAAAGGGCACTCACAGGAGAGTTTTCTGTTCGAGTGGGAGAAATGGGAGAAAGTTCGAAGTTTAAACTGGAGAAGTTTACTAGACAAAATTTTGGTATGTGGAAAACCAAAGTGGAGGATTATCTGTATCAGAAGGATGATCTGTACTTGGCTCTGAAAGGGAAGACTGATGGTAAACCTAGGATGATGGATGATGATGAATGGGATCTGATAGACAGGAGGGCACTGGGGGTGATCCGGTTGAGCCTGGATGATTCTATTGCATACAACATCGGGAAGGAAAAGACCACCAAAGGAGCCATGGATACACTAGCTAAGTTGTATGAAAAACCCTCAACTTCAAATAAAATTTTCTTGATTAGAAAGCTATTTACTATGAAGTTGCAAGAGGGTGGATCTATCCAAGAACACCTTAACGAGTTTTATGTTGTTATGGGTTCTTTAAAATCTGTAGGGCTTGATTTTGATGATGAGGTTATGGCTTTAGGGTTTCTTTGTTCACTACCAGACTCGTGGGGTAGCATTGTAATGGCAGTGAGTAATTCTGTGCCTGGATCTAGAAAAGTTGGTGTTTGATGATGTGATTAGCACAATCCTCAGTGAGGATATGAGGAGAAAATCCTTAGGGGAGGCTTCATCATCTGGAGTAGCACTATCTATAGAAAGTAGAGGTAGAAACAGAGAAAGAGGAAAAGGCCAAGCTAGAGGAAAAATCCAGAACAGAGGAAAATCGAAGGGTAGATCTAAAAGTAGAGACAAAAGCAAGATTGATTGTTGGCATTGTGGGAAGAGTGGACACTTCAAGAGGGAGTGCAAAGATAGAAAGAAGAATGAGGACAATAGTGGAAATGATGCTCAAGAGGTAAACATTGCAGGTGCAATTTATCAGGATGCCCTGATTCTTGCAACAAATTGCACGAGTGAGTATTGGGTTATGGACTCTGGAGCTTCTTATCATGTCACTTCTCATAGGGAGTACTTTGTTGATTATACTCCAGGTCATTATGGAGAGGTTTTGTTGGGCAATAACTGTCCATGTGAGATTGTGGGTATTGGCACGATGAATGTAAAGTTGCCAAATGGAAATATTTGGGTGCTTAAAAATGTTAGGCACATTCTTGATCTGAAGAGGAACCTGATTTCAGCCAGTGCACTTGATTTGGAGGGATGCAACACTACTTTCAGAAATTGGCAATCGAGAGTGACAAAGGGTTCAATGGTGATTGCAAAAGGTGAGTTGACTGGAACTTTGTATTTATTGCAGAACTCATCTTATTGTACATTGAACTATGCTGCTCAGGATGATGCGAAAGCATGGCATTTGCGGTTGGGTCATATGAGTGAGAAAGGGATGAAAATCCTTCACTCCAGAAAACTATTGCCAAAACTCAAGGAGGTTGATTTGGGTTTCTGTGAAGGTTGTGTATACGAAAAATAGAAAAAGGGTAAGATTTCTGAAGGTTGGTCCAGAAAGGAAGAAAGAGAAATTAGAGTTAGTTCACTCGGATGTGTGGGGTCCCTCACCGATACTTTCTCTTGAGGGCTACTCTTATTATGTTACCTTCATTGATGATTTCAGCAGGAAGACATGGATCTTCACAATCAAGCATAAATCTGATGTTTTTGACATTTTTCGAAAGTGGAGAGCATTAGTGGAGATTGAGGCAGGTAAGAAAGTAAAATGCCTTAAATATGACAATGGTGGTGAATATTGCAGCAAGGAGTTTGAGGACTATTGTGCAAAGGAAGGAATTAGGAGAGTCAAGACTACTCCTAGGACACCACAGGAGAATGGAGTCTCGGAGAGGATGAACAGAACTATAATGGAGCGTGCCAGAGCCATGAGATTGCATGCAGGGTTGCCATTGTTCTGTTGGGCTAGTGCAGTTGATACAATAGTTTATTTGATAAACAGAGGACCTTGTACTGCATTGGATGGAGGCATTCCAGAGGAGACTTGGAAAGGTAAACCTATAAACTACTCTTTCCTTAGAGTATTTGGTTGTGAGGCTTTTGCCCACATAGATAAAGAAAATAGGAGTAAGCTTGATGCAAAGTCTAGAAAGTGCTATTTTCTTGGTTATGGTGTGGATGAGATGGGATATAGGCTATGGGATAATGTTGGCCGAAAAGTTATCAGGAGTAGAGATGTGATTTTCAATGAGGATAGGTTGTACAAGGATAGGCACATACAGGTTGAAGAGGATGCACCTGAGTTTGTTGACTTGGATGCAATCCCAGAGCATGGTGTAAAAAGACAGCCTCTTGTTCAGATTGATGAACATGGTGCTCATGTTGAAGAGCATGGTGACCAAACGAATGAGCAAGTTGAGAATGAAACACCTCAAACACCCCCACCACCACTAATACCGGAAGGTTGGAGATCTACTAGGGTAAGAAGAGCACCAAATAAGTATTCTCCTTCTTTACATTACATTCTATACACTGATGCAGTTGAGCCCGAATGTCTTCATGAGGCTTTGAAATTGGAAACTAGGAGCAAGTGGGAGCATGCTATGAAGGATGAGATGGACTCATTGACTCAAAACCAAACTTGGGATTTGGTTGAGCTTCCCAAGGGCAAAAGGGCATTGCATTGCAAATGGGTGTACAGAGTGAAGGACGAAGTTGATGGCAAGCAAGAGGTACAAAGCAAGACTTGTTGTGAAAGGATTTGCATAGAGAAAAGGTATTGACTATGATGACATTTTCTCACCTGTAGTAAAAATGACTTCAATTCGGACTATTTTGAGTATAGTTGCAGTAGAAGATCTTCATCTTGAGCAGTTAGATGTGAAGACAACATTCCTTCATGGGGATTTGGAGGAGGAGATCTACATGCACCAACCGGAGGGGTTTGAGGTCAAAGGCAAGAAGAGTCTTGTGTGTAAACTAAAAAAGAGCTTGTACGGTTTGAAGCAAGCTCCAAGGCAATGGTATCTCAAGTTTGACAGTTTCATGATTGAGCATGATTTTACTAGGAGCCAGAGTGACCATTGTGTTTATTTTTGGGCTACAGGAAATGGTAACTTCCTTATTCTCTTATTGTATGTTGATGATATGCTTGTGGCAGGATCCAATATGCAGGATATTAAGAAATTGAAAAGGGAGTTGGCAAGTAAATTTGCCATGAAGGATTTGGGGGAGGCCAAACAAATCCTTGGCATGAGAATCACTAGAGATAGGAAGGAGAAAACACTGAAGTTGTCTCAGGAGGATTATGTGGAAAAGGTGCTTAAGAGGTTCAATATGCATGATGCAAAACCGGTAGCCCAACCTCTTGCAAAGCACTTTAAGCTCTCAAAGAAGCTATGTCCCAAGACAAAGGAGGAGGAAGAGTACATGAGGAAGGTACCCTATGCTTCAATAGTTGGGAGCTTGATGTATGCTATGGTGTGTACAAGACCGGACATTGCCCAAGCAAGTGGGAGTTGTGAGCCGGTATATGAGTAATCCAGGTAAATCTCACTGGCAAGCAGTGAAATGGATACTCAGGTATTTGAAAGGGACTTCAAAATTCTGTTTGAATTTTGGAGGTTCCAAAGTTGAGTTACAGGGCTATGTGGATTCAGATATGGCAGGTGATTTGGATGGTGGGAGGAGCACTACTGGGTATGTATTCACAGTTGGAGGTACAGTAGTGAGTTGGATATCCAAGCTACAACGTGTTGTAGCTCTTTCTACTATGGAGGCTGAGTATGTGGCCATCACGAAAGGTGCCAAAGAGTTCATATGGCTTCAGAGGTTGATTGAGGAGTTGGGTCAGGAGCAAGGATATGGGACACTTTGGAGTGACAGCCAAAGTGCCATTCATTTAGCGAAGAACTTTGCTTTTCACTCACGGACAAAGCACATTCAGTTGAGGTATCACTTCATTCGATCAACAATGGAGGATGGTTTGGTAAAGTTGGGTAAGATTCACACTTCCCAAAATTTTGTTGATATGCTTACTAAAATTGTAACCAGGGAGAAGTTGAGCTTTTGCTCTACTTCGGTTGGCCTTAAGGAGTAAGGTCATGTTATGAGAAACTTTCAGTCCTAGGGTGCAGGGATGTTGCATCAATCTTGTCTCCAAGTGGGAGATTGTTAGGTAATGGAGCCAAATTGATAAGAAAGGAATTAATTGCCAAGGAGTATTGTTGATGGGCAATGATCAACAATAGGCCCTTGAACGGGGTTCCAAGGGGCAACATTAAATATTTAATTAACATTAAATATTTAATTACCATTAAATATTGTTGATGGAGAAATTTTTTATTGAAAATTTATGGCTGGCAATTTAACTGTATTTTCTTGGTGAAAAACACTTGTCATAAGAACGTGATAAGCGTATGGGTGGTTATCAGCCCATGTTTTTGGCTCATTGTATTTCGACACCACTATGTGGTTTCGGGTAGAGGAAAAGCCACGAATCTCTATATATTTTGTATTGTAAAGACTACCTCTATGGCGGAATGCTCTTTTCTCGGTTTGGAGGAAGAGAGGGGAGGAGACATTGTACAAGAGGAGAAGATTGTTGTATTGTTAATAATACAAAGGACTGATTGTTTCTCCGTGGACGTAGGGTACACTGCCCGAACCACGTATATCTTGTGTCTCTTACATTTGTGTGATTGCTTATTGTTTATTGCATTGCTTAACTAGGGTTTGAACTGTTTTTCCATTGTCGCTATTATTATTTGTTTTTCCGCATAGGTTGTGTATTGTTTGTACATGGTGAATTCCTAACAGAGCCTATCCCTTTCTGAGTACTTCATAATTTAAACTAGTCTCCCGGAAAAATTCTAAACTAGCTGTACCAATAAAACCTTATTTTTTTTATACAAATTATTTACTACACTATATTTTATAATAAAATTTTCTCACATTACATTGTTTCTAAGTAGCACTTTTTTATAACATAGTCAGCTGCAACGAAAATGATTTCATTCAAAAAAATAGAACAGGACAATGAAGTTAAACAAAAATTAAGAATACAATGAATCGATTAGATATCAAGGGCGCCGACAACGTCACATATTTATGGTTATTATATCAAAACAAATAAGAAATATTAGAAAATAGACCAGCTTGTCATTAGCAAATGGTACTTCTCTTACAGGTTGTCCGTAGGTGTTTTTTAAATAGATTTTTGAATTTTTTAAAACATAATTACTTAAATTATGTTTGATAAAGATAATAGAGTAATAGGGTTTTGGTTTTTCTTTAGAAAGTTTAAGATTCAAATCACATTGTAACTAGAAAGGGATAGGTTGGATGGTAGTGGTCAAGTGACCGTAAACTACCCAGTTCGATGTTTTTTTTTTTTAAATTTAACGAAAAACCCTTTGCAGGGTTGCCTTGGTATGAGAAACCATGAGGTTCTACATTGTCAAAATTATCGAGGAGTCACGCTCAGTCTTGATCACACTAGCATAATCAACTACATTTTAGATACCCGATGTGTGTATAGGGTGAAGATTCAAACGAGGGACCTCCCTTGGAGGATTACCCTACCCTCTTCAACTCACCCACCATACGTGGGTACCCAATTCAATGTTTTTAAAGGTCAAAGACTCACCTACCATACGTGAGTACCTAGTGCAATGTCTTTAGGGGTCAAGATTTATAATAGTTATATATTGCCAATTCTTGACTTTGTCTATCTTAACAAGATAAAATTTATAATGATAAAAAAGTATCTATTTAAATTTTATTTAATTTTTTTAATATAAAAATCCGATGAAATTACAATAATTAAATTAATAATTAAATTTTAATCGATTTTAATAACTTATAAGCCACTTAAAATTAATGTTTTCATTTGCCCTCCAATGAGTTCATTCATTTTAAGGGTTTAGATTAACATCACAATAAGAGAATATGTGGCTTATAACGTCTATCAAGGTCACAAGTTTCATATGCGGATGGTTTGAATAAGGGGAAAAAAATATAAATATAATAAATTATTTTAAAAATAGTTTTAAAAGATTGATACATTGTAAATATATTTTTTTAATTTGGTTAATAGATTTTATGTGTATTACAGCATTGATTATAGAGTAGTATAATAAAAGTTTGACAATTAATAAAATATATATATATATATATATATATATATATATATATATATATATGGTTTGGAAAGATTTGAATCTTGGTCTTTTTTCTTAAAAATTGAAGAATTTAAATGATTGAGCTAATATCATTTAATGATATATAATAATAATTAATATATATAAAATCATATTTTTCAACTAATTCAAGTTTTAGATCTCTTCAATTTTATTGCTCGAAAGTTTCTAGAGATAGGGTTTTGAAGGTGATTGTGTGAGGGTTTTGTTTATGTGTCTAGCACAAGCAGCGATATAGGTTGTATTTTGAGGCTTATGGGACCTAACGACCAACATTTTTGTTGTTTCTACTCAAGATAAACGTGAGATATATTGTTGGGGACCCACAATGGGTTAGAAATTCGTCATTCAACAAATCTTCATGGTACGGACTTGATTGATAGCTACTTCTAATTTGCTACAAAAAAAAATAAAAATCACACCTTTCCTCAGCATCCAAGGCATAGATTAAAGAGACCTAGAAACAAGTTTTAAGTTACAAACGAAATAAGAGAAGCCTCCTTAGGAAAAAAAATGATTTAGAACTCAAGCAAACCCAACGCTAAGGAACACCCCCAAAACATATCCACTATGGAAACCCCTTTCAAGGGTAAGGATTTCAAGGATTTGATCCTAAAAATGAATTTTAGGGATGCCCTCCATGGTGGATAGTCCCAACCTAATGCTAACATTAATCTTAAGGCTTCTCGTAGACCTCTAATAATGCCTAATATTGATCCTAGAAAAACTAAGTCGGGATGTCTAAGAGTAGCTGATGGAACCCCAATAGTTAAGCTAAAAATGGGTGACATTCAAGATGTCATAGAAGATCTAGAGAGAAGAGGACTGATTTATCGTTTCTTGGGTTTCTGTTCAATTTTATTTGCTTAGAAAGTGTAAATAGTGAAACAATAGAAAATAAAAGGTGAGATACATATCTTTGTTTATCCCAATGGTTATTTTATTTTTATTTTTTCTAATAATGAAGATAGAAAATATTTCAAGGGGGACCCTAGTTCTTTGGAAGGGTGGGATTTTTCATGAAGCCTTGGTACACTAAATTTAAAGTTGAAGAATAAATGCCTTCTAAAGAACCTATATGGGTTAGACTCTTTGGCCTCCCAATTGAATTCTAGAATCTGACTATATTTTATACAATCAAAACTCCCTTGGAACTTTCATGACGATTGTTAATTTTACACATAAATTTGAACACATTATGTATGCTTGGATTTATGTCTTAATGGATTTCAACAAACCCATGTAATAAAAGATCTCATTACAATTTTGGGACACTTGGGAGTAGGTGGTGAACTGTGAAAACATTCATTTTCATTGTAGAATTTACCATGAATATGGTCATTTGGCTAGTGTCTGTCCAAATAAGATTCCAGATCAAAAGAAAGAGGACACAAACTTAGTAGGTTTCCAAATGCCTAAGAAGAAGAACATTAAAAATAAACTAGTTATGAAGGATCAAGTGATGTTGTCAACTAATATGTTTGGAATTCTTTCCACAAATGACCTCTTGGGTGAGGAAGAGGACATAATGGAGACATAAATATTAGAAACGTAATTTAAAGATGCAGGAAAGGCCTTAGAGACAAACCAACAAATCAAAGGTTTTAAACAAAAAATAAGGGAGAAAATATAGACAAGAAGAACAATCTTTTAAATACCAAAACTTCAAATAATTTAGACCCACGAAAAACTTTGTTGAACCTTTCAATAACACTTTGGTTTCGTATACGCATGCTTCAAGGTTATAATCTATCCTAGATTCAACTGGGGTAAGATAAGAAACATGTTAAAAAAAATGAATATGGACACTAACCAAAAGGCAGGCTGCAAGACTAATCAACATCATATGGTAAAAGAAGATAAAAAGCTTGTAGAGGAAGGTAATATTAATGCCCTTACCAACATATTTAGCCCCATTATTAATGAAAATCATCACTTGGAATATTAGAGGACTCAAAGGGAGTCTTTCAAAATAAAATAAAATTAGAAGAATGATTTAGAAAAACCAACCACATTTTGTTTTCCTTCAAGAGACGAAGATGTCAATAGTGGAAATGGAGTCAATTGCATGTAAAATCTAACCAACAAGAAAAGTGGCTTCTCTCAGCTCCCATGGGGATTTTGGTGACAATAATTAACTTTAGGACCCAAAAGAGATTGTTATTCACCATATGGTTTGTAGCTAGGGTCTTTTGGTTGTGGTTGCACAAAGTAGACAATCTAACCAAATTATGCTTTGCTTGATTGTTTATGCTCCGACTACTTTGGAGGAAAAATAGAGATAATGGAAGGATATAACTTATATTATCTTTCATTTCCTTAAAGCTTGGGTCTTGATTGGGGGAGAATTTAATACCATCCTCTCTCGAGATGAGAAGAAGGAAAATATGAATCTAGACGGAAGCACGGATCTCATGAGTGAATATATTGTAAACCTTCACCTTGTGGACATCCATCCAGATAATGGCCTCATGACTTGGTCTAACAGAAGGTAAGGCTCAGCTTGCATCATGGAGAGATTGGATAGGTTCTTGTTCTCTAATAATTTCTTAATCCATGGACACATTCCTAAGGTGAAAATTCTTAACAATGCTATTTCGGATCACTGTCCAGTCATGGTTGAAATATGGAAAAGCAATGGTAGTTTCTTGCCATTTCAATTTTAGTTAATGTGGCTCAAATATAGTTCCTTTAGAACTCAAGTGCAACAATGGTGGGAGGAAGATAAACCAAGGTATGGGATGAAATTTTACCAAAAATTTACAATACATAAAATCCACAATTAAGATTTGGAATTAGGAGTTTGGAGACGTCAGGTAGAAGAAACAATAATTGGTTGCTTGGCTTGAAGATTTAAATAAAAAAATCCATTTAGATGGTCTCATGAAGAGTAGAAGTATAGATGAAATTAGACTCACAACTCAATTGGAGGAATGGGAAAAAAGAGAAGAGCTCTTATGGAAGCAAATATCTGGTAATCCAATGGATTAGAGAAGGAGATCGAAACATGAAATTATTCCACAAATATCTTCTAGCTTGTAGATTGCACAACTTTATTTCTTCTCTGAAATTAGATTTTGGAGACTCTTTACAAACTTGGGATGACATGAAGTCTATCATTGTCAACTAATTTTTCAAACTATTCATTGTTGTATCTCTTGACTCGACTTCTCAATAGAATGTCCTTCAAGCGATCCCTACTCTTATCACTTTTGAGAACTCTATTTTGACTACTCCAGTTACTATCAATGAGATTCAACTTGCGATTTTTAAAATTCAAAATGGGAATACCTTGTGTCTTTATGGTTTTCCCATCAAATTTTACCAAGAATTGTAAGATATTCTTCATGTCAATTTATTAGAGGTGGTGGAAGAAGCCAAGAAGGCCAAATATTTTTTGAAGGTAATCAATAAAACTTATATAGCTTTGATCCCAAAGGCTCAAGTTGCAGAACATATCTAAACTTTTAGACCAATAAATTTATGTAATGTTCTTCTCAAAATCATTACCAAGATCATGGTGGAGAGGCTAAAACCACTTTTGCATAAGATTATTTCTCCTAAACAAGGAGGTTATGTGGAAGGATGACATATTGTGGATGAGATAGTTCTTGATCAAGAAGCCATCCATTCCATGGAAGCATATCTATGTTCATCCATTTAGACTTATCCAAAGCTTATGATAGAGTGGATTTGCACTTCCTCATCAAAGTAATGAGGCAATTTGGATTCTCTCAATATTGGATAGATTGGATTATGGGATGTATCTCTTTAGTGTCCTACTTAGTTCTTATCAATGGTTTCCCTTCATAGTTATTCCCAGCTTCTAGAGGTATTAGGTAGGGTGACCCCCTCTCCCCTTATTTATTTATCATTCTTGTTGAATGCTTGGGGAGGACTATGACAAAAAAGAGAGAAAAAAAAACCTTGGAGGGATTTACCATTGCTCATGGATCCAGACATATCTCTCATCTTCAATTTTTTGATGACTCTACTTTGTTAGGTAAATCTACGATTACAAAAACTTTTAGAATTAAACAAATTGTTAATTGTTTCTCTAATTCTATAGGGCAATTGATCAATGAAGATAAATAAAAAATCATTTTATTTCACTACTCTCGAAGAAAGGAATCCATGGTTCTAGATAAATTAAAATATAAGAATGCCTCCCTTCTAATCACTTATTTAGGCATTCCTATCAATATTCAAACACACAAAAAATACTAGAATTTGTTGTTGGACAAAGTAAAGAGGAAAATTAAAAAATGGACCAATAGGTAGCTTTCATCTAGGGGTAGAATTACCTTGGTAAAATCAGTGCTTCAAGCTATACCTATTTATGTTTTTATTTTGTTGAATATCCCAAAGGTAGTTCTTCAAGAATTGGATCAAATTAATCACCAGTTCCTCTAGAGTGGTACTAAGAAGAAAAGAAAATGGACCTTGGTGAAATGGGATATTTTATGCCTTCCCAAGCATGAAGGGGGTTTAGGATTCTAATATAATATTAAAAACATTAAAGCTTTAGCTACAAAGTTGTATTGGAGGTTTTTGAATAACCACAATGCTCTATGGGCCAAAAATATTTGTGCTAAATATGCTAAAAATAGAAGTCTTGAAGATATTATTTGCTATTTTGAAGTCTTGAGGTTCTACCATTTTAGCAATTCTTAGGAGTGGTGAGGATTTGATAAAGAAGAATTTATTCTAGATTATTCACAATGGTCGATAGGTAAATTTTTGGATAGATTCTTGGGATGGTCACCAACCTTTGATAACTTAGTTCCTTGATTGAAGGCCTTGGATGGAGGAGCTACACCAAGCTAACTAGATAAAGGTAGCTAATTACTATTGGTACTAGACTGGTAATTTAGAGGTTGGTAGATATAAGATCCCTATTGAGGATTGGCCTATTAAAATTCTAGAAAGGCAAAGGAAAGATATCCAACACACCCTTCATATAAGATCTCTCTCTTGGTCCCATGATAAGGGTTGTTTTGGGTGGAACAACACTAATAAGGGTAAGTATATAGTTACTCAAGGTTATTTTACATTAGACCACAATAATCCCAATTGGTCCTATGACATATGTATACAGTTGTGGCTAAGAAGCTTTTCCTTGAGGTGACCTTTTTAATTTAGCTTTTATTGCATCGAAGAGTGCTCACTAGTGAGCAACTTATGAAACATGGCTTTCATGGCCTATTTAGATGTGAAATGTGTGGAAATAATGTGGAAGCCCTTAGAAATTATTTTTATTATGTGTCCCTTAGCCTTTGAGCTATGGAGGAGAATGACTATCTTACTTAGTTTACAATGGTCCAATTTTTTTATTCTTGAACAACTTCGGAGAGATTGGCCTAATTAGGAGGTTGTTGATCATTTTGTTGGGTAGTTAGTTTGTATTGGAACAACCATATTACTTTGGAATATCTGGAAGTAAAGAAACAACAAAAATTTAAACAAAAAAGGAATGATATTCATTAGATTTGGTAAAATACCATTGTCAATTTAGTTTAATCAATCTAATTTCTTAATCACCCCTAGGACTCCTACCAATGATAGGATCAAGTAATGCAAATATTGAAGATTAACTCTACTATTGACAACCAACTTAAAGGGAATGTAAGTAATTAAAATGGATAGAACAAGGAATTGTCAACGTCCTCCTAAGGCTTTTGGAAAATTCAATATGGACGGAGCCTCTAGGGGAACCCTAGAAAAGCTAGTATGGGAGGAATTGACAAAATTTTAGACGGTTCCCTAGTTTTCACTTTCACTAATAATTTGGGTATCCTTTCCAATAACCTTGTTGAGGGGTATGGTATCCTTAGAGGCCTTCGAGAGGCTGCTAAGGTTGGATGGTAAAAGGTGCTGGTTGAATCCAACTTCCAAGTCATGATTAATCTATTAAATACTCCCTCTAAGAATCATAAGACTGATTAGAGGATAAAAATAATTATTGAGAAGATTCAATTAATCTAGATGGGATTTTTGAGAGTTAAATACAATCATGTGGTCTAAGAAAATAATAGTATTATTGATGCATTAAATAATTGGGTGTTGGATAAAGACAGGGTTATGCATAGTGGCTATTTATCGCTAAATTGGCTAAAATTAGGATTTTTAAAATTTGGATTTGGCTAATATTTGGGATCCTTGACTAGGGCCCATTAGCCAAAAATTTTGGATGCAAATTTATTTTGGGTTGTTTCACCCCAATTTTATAATAATTTTACCATTTTAAGTTTAAATTTTCAATATTACCCCTAATAATAGTGAACCTTCTACATGCATTTGGACACTATTCGCCTGGATTTCAAAACTGATTCACCAAATTTTTATAAATACATTTTGGGGCTGATCCCTTATGCATAACCCTAGATAAATGTGATCTTACTTTCTAAGGCCACCCTTCTATATGGTGGGCTTCACAAATCAGTGATGCTCTTCTATCTATCCTTTCTCTAGATGGCTCTAGTACTAGAGGTACCTAGTTCCTTTTTACTTTGTATTAACTTCTCTTTGGTTCAGTCAAGGTATTTTAATTCCCCAACTCAAAAAGATCATTCTTATGTTTACTCTATTGAATCTTGGCTAAAAGGTCTTTTTGCGTGGAAAGGCCGAAGATAATCTATTTTTTCCATCAATTTAAATTTTCGATGTGTTTTTTTATTTAAATAATTATCAAATGATATGAGTTTAGTCGATTAAGTTTTAAGCTTTTAAGGAGGAGGTCTAAGTTTATATCTTGTAAAGTGATATATATGCAAAATTGTCAAGCCCTTATAATACCACTCTTTCAGAAGTAATATGGGTCAGGTTGTTTCAATCCCATATAACCGATTAAAAATATTAATATTTATATACATGTAAATTAAGCAAATGCAATCATGATGTGATTGTTTCAATTTTAAAAATAAAATAAAAAATATAAATAGATAAATGACAAGCAAATGACTTTTATATGATAGTTGCTTCAAAATTTCAAACAAAAATGAAATGTGGGTATACGTCCCATAAATTGTTTTACATTAGAGAAACATATGAGAATGCAAATGACAAATTATTGAACTTTATATACCAACTGATTCAAAAGTTAAAAAAAAACCATAATCTAGGCATATCTTATAAATAGTTTCAAAACAGAACAAAAAAAACCAACACATGAGTGATAAGTAATTTAGCCTTATATAACAATTAATCTAAAAATGTATCAATAAAAATAAAAAATTGAGCATCTACATTACACATAGTTACACTTCTACAATATTTTTGGTCAAACATTCATTATTTATAAATCCATTTTCATCACCACTTATATTTACATAATATTTTGTACTATAGTTTATATCTACTTAAAAATTTAGAGTATGAATTGAAGTGGAAGAAGAGTAGTGCTTTGTGACATTAGTGCTTATAACTCACATATTGTTATGGAAAAAAATAAGATACAATAATAGTTGAGTCACTATCATATCTCTCCTCTTTGAATGAATTAGTTGAGATGTGATTCAATTCCTCTTATAACTAGATGCAATGCATATCTAATTTATAACATGAATAGAAAACCTTTATAAAGCTCAAGTTAAGCCACTATAAGATTGCCACCATTGTATTATTGTGAAGTTTGATTATCTTATGATGTATTTCTAGAGAAGTGGATACCAATCCCATCTTTATATGTATTCTTTTCAACATCTAATTTGTTGTGAATAGTAGGTTTAGGATGCATTCTATCTATGCACTCAAAAAAGCCATCCATAATCTCATCGTTACTTTCTTGGTTACTTCCAAATGAGAAAGGATCCAAGTAACATGCTAGAAAGGTGTATTCATTATTATCCATATCTCATCTATGATATCCCATAAAAATACCATTCTAACTTACAAGTGGGACCATCTCCATAAAATGAGTGTTTGATATCCTCCTTTGTTGTATACATCACCTCCATAATATATATTGTACAAGGAATTTAATTCTCAACCACACATAACACATTTATGATAGGTTCAAATAGTATGTTGAACTTTATAGATCCATCTAAAATTTTTTCTCTAATAACTAAAATATCTTTGTTTAGTTGAATATATGAAAGCTTACAAGTTTTTCAATCTCAACAAATAACCAAAATACAAGTGATCTTAGGTTAGGGTTAAAGGATTGACCTTAAAGTTTAATATTATAATATTATAATGAAGCCACATATGAAATATGTATAATGGTCAATAAGGCAATATACATGTGAATAAAATAAAAGGTTGGTCATTTCTTCAAGAGAAGACCAACACCACATATTTCAACATCTCCTATTAAATTGAATAAAGGACATGAAGATAAAACCTTGTTAATCATCTCCTTAAAGGACACTTTCCTACACCAAGATGCTTATGTAATCACATGGATCACACCCTGGGCATGATCCTAGTTAGGATATCTATTATCTATGCCACTAAAGGCACATAAATAGGAGCAATCATTGCGTAGACATGAATCCGTTGAACATAGTGCATGTTCAAATCACAACGTGCTTTGTCTAATAATGAAAAACATTATTGTGAACCACCTTGATGAAAATTT
The DNA here is from genome assembly GCA_028583015.1 of Wollemia nobilis. Classification (NCBI taxonomy): domain Eukaryota; kingdom Viridiplantae; phylum Streptophyta; class Pinopsida; order Araucariales; family Araucariaceae; genus Wollemia; species Wollemia nobilis. Next base: position 217,939 of record JAQPPZ010001733.1, read on the forward strand.
TATTTTCAAAGTAAAATAGTTTCATAAACTACTAAGATAGACCCAATTGCTCAATAATAATCAACATCCAATATTTTTTTGTTGAACTTATTAGCAATGTAATACTTATCTTCCATAGAGGAATGATAGATGGTGGACTACTGTTGACAACACTAAGAGATTAATCCAAAACTAAGATAAAACATAAACTTAGTGGTCAAACATTGTTGGTCCAAATCATCTATCCAATATATATTAGAGAAAATTACTAATATTAGAGGATCCTTAAGTGATAATTAATACCTATTTTATAGGTGCCTTTGATGTACCATGGGATTCAAATAATTTTTGTTTAATGGCTATCATAAGTTGCCTACATACACATGGAAAATTTGTTGATAATGAAAGTAATGTCTACACTAGTGTGGGTAAGGTTTAGAAGACCTCCACTAAGGTACCAATACAATGTGACATCCCCAAGGAATAATATGGTCTGCTTGAAGCTTATAGTCTAAAGTAAATATAATCTTGGGGTGCATACATACCTCTATTTAGGGTTATGCATAAGGGGCAGTACTGAAAAAGTAATTATAAATTTGGGGTGAATCAAGGTGAATCATGTATAAAATGTGGGGTGAATTTTTCAAAATTTTACAAAAAATTTATCAGAATATGGCAAATTTTCAAAAAATTTGCACATAAATTATAAAAATTTTGGGGGTACTTTTGACCTATTAAATCATCCTAAAACCTTATAAAAAACACCACCATTAGATCAAGATCAAAAAGAGATTTCCAATGAGTACAAATATACCTATGTTTGGATATATATTGATGCCTAAAACTATGAAATTATTGTCAGTTACCTTATGCCAGTCACCTTCTACTAGTTGGCTTCTGTCACCTTCTGCCAGTCACCACATGGCGAATGGCAGAAGGTGACTGGTAGAAGGTGACTAGTAGAAGGCGACTGGCAGAGGGCAACTAACAAAGGGTGACTGATAATAATTTCATATTTTTAGGCATCAATATAAATCCAAACATAGGCATATTTGTACTCGTTGGAAAGCTATTTTCAAGCCCAATCTAATGGTGGTGTTTTTATGAAGTTTTGATATGACTTAATAGGTCAAAAGCTACCTCAAAATGACATTACCTCCTCACCACCATATTTAGGACCACTTTTGACCTATTAAATCATCTTCAAAATTCATAAAAATACCACCATTAGATCGGGCTTGAAAAGATCTTTCCAATGAGTATAAATATGCCTATGTTTGGATATATTTTGATGCCTAAAACTATGAAATGATTATCAGTCACCATCTCGTTAGTCACCTTCTACCAGTCGCCTTCTGCCACTCGTCATCTGCCACTCGCCATCTGTCACTCGTCATCTGCCACTCGCCTTCTACCACTTGCCTTGTGCCACTCACCTTGTGTCACCCACCTTCTGCCACTTGCCATATACTAGTTGCTTTATGCCACTCACCTTATGTCAATTGCTACATGGCGATTGACAAAAGGTGACTGACAAAGGGCGACTGGTAAAGGGCAATTGAAAATAATTTCACATTTTTAAGCATCAATGTAAATCCAGACATAGGCATATTTATATTCGTTGGAAAGCTCTTTTTTAGCATGATCTAATGGTGGTGTTTTTAAGAAGTTTTGATATGATTTATTAGGTCAAAATATACCTCAAAATTATATTACCTCCTTACCACCATATTTGGGTCCATTTTTGACCTATTAAATCATCTTCAAACTTCCTAAAACTACCACTATTAGATTAGGCTTGAAAAAATATTTTCGAGTATAAATATGCCTATGTTTGGATATATATTGATGCCTAAAAATATGAAATGATTATCAGTCACTATCTGCCAGTCACCTTCTGCCACTCGCCTTCTACCACTCACCTTCTACCACTCGCCATCTACCACTCGCCATCTAGCACTCACCTTCTACCACTCACCTTGTGCCACTTGCCTTGTTCCATTTACCTTCTACTAGTTGCCATATGCTAGTTTCCTTATGCCATTCACCTTATACCAGTAGCATTTTGCCAGTCGCCACATGGCGAATGGTAGAAGGTGACTGACAAATGGTGACTGGCAGAAGGTGACTGAAAAATGGCGACTGGTAGAGGGCAACTAATAATAATTTCATATTTTTAGGCATCAATATAAATCTAAACATAGGTATATTTATACTCTTTGGAAAGCTCTTTTTGATCTCGATCTAATGGTGGTGTTTTTATGAAGTTTTGAGATGATTTAATAGGTCAAAATCTATATCAAAATGATATTACCTCCTCACCACCATCTTTGGGACCACTTTTGACCTATTAAATCATCTTTAAAATTTATAACAATACCACCATTAGATCAGTCTTGAAAAAATATTTCTAACAAGTATAAATATGCCTATGTTTGGATATATATATTGATGCCTAAAACTATGAAATGATTGTCAATCACCATCTGCCAGTCGCCTTCTGCCACTCGCTATCTACCACTCACTGTTTTCCACTTACCTTTTGCAACTTGCCTTGTGCCACTCGCCTTATGCCACATGCCTTCTATCACTTGCCATATTCCAGTTGCCTTATGCCACTCGCCTTATGCTAGTCGCCTTCTACTAGTCGCCACATGGAGACTAGCAGAAGACGACTGGTAGAGAGCGACTGGTAGAGGGCAACTGATAATAATTTCACATTTGAGGCATCAATATAAATCCAAATATAGGCATATTTATACTTGTTGGAAAGCTCTTTTTGATCTTGATCTAATGGTGGTGTTTTTATGAAGTTTTGAGATGATTTAATAGGTCAAAATCTACCTCAAAATGATATTACCTCCTCACCACAATATTTGGAACCATGTTTGACCTATTAAATCATATTCAAACTTCATAAAAATACCACCATTAGATCAAGCTTGAAAAGAGCTTTCTAATGAGTACAAATATACCTATGTTTGGATATATATTGATGCCTAAAACTATAAAATGATTGTCAGTCACCATCTGCTAGTTGCCTTCTGCCAGTCACCTTGTGCTAGTCACCATATGCCAGTTGCCATCTACCAGTTGCCATCTGCCACTCACCATCTACCACTCGCCTCCTGCCATGCACCTTATGCCACTTGCCTTATGCCACTCGCCTTCTACCACTCACCATCTACCACTCGCCTACTACCACTCACCTTGTGCCACTCGCCTTCTGCCACTCACCATCTACCACTTGCCTTCTGCCAATCACATTTTGCCACTCACCATTTACCACTTGCCTTCTGCCACTCACCTTCTATCACTCACCATATATCACTCATCTTCTGCCATTCACCTTCTACCACTCACTATTTATCACTCGCCTTTTGCCAGTCGCCTTATGCCAGCCATCTTCTACCAGTTTCCTTCCACCAGTCACCTTCTGTCAGTTGTGGACTCGTGTTTTGTTAGTCATCTACTTTGTATCACTCCCTATCCAAAAAAAAAAATATTGTAATTGTATGAGAGTCGATTTTAGGGTTAGCTATATAATGGGCTACAAGGGGCGAAATAGGTGGGATATTTTTTTATTTTTAATAACTTTAAGGCAAAAATTAGGTGGGAAATCATATGATAACTTGGCGGATTTACCCTTAAAAAATTTGGATCCCAAAATTTTTGGAAGACCTCCACTAGGGTACCAATACAATGTGACATCCCCAAGGAATAATTTGGTCTGCTTGAAGCTTATAGCCTAAAGTAAATGTAATCTTGGGGTGCATACATACCTCTATTTAGGCTTATGCATAAGGGGTAGTATCGAAAAAGTAATTATAAATTTGGGGTGTATCAAGGTGAATCATGTATAAACTGTGGGGCAAATTTTTCAAAATTTTGCAAAAAATTTATCAGGATATGGCGAACTTTCAAAATTTTTGCACATAAATTATAAAACTTTTTTGGGGTAATTTTGACCTATTAAATCATCCTAAAACTTTATAAAAACACCACCATTAGATTAAGCTCAAAAAGAGCTTTACAACAAGTACAAATATGCCTATGTTTGGATATATATTGATGCCTAAAACTATGAAATTATTGTCAATCACATTATGCCAGTCACCTTCTGCCACTTTCTGCCAGTCGCCATATGGTGACTAGAAGAAGGCGATTGGTAGAAGGCGACTGGCAGAGGGCGACTGACAAAGGGTGACTGATAATAATTTTATATTTTTAGGCATCAATATAAATCTAAACATAGGCATATTTATAATCATTGGAAAGCTCTTTTTGAGCCCAATCTAATGGTGGTATTTTTATGAAGTTTTGAGATGATTTAGTAGGTCAAAATCTACCTCAAAATAACATTACCTCCTCACCACCATATTTGGGACCACTTTTGACCTATTAAATCATATTCAAACTTCATAAAAATACCACCATTAGATCAGGCTTGAAAAATGCTTTTCAACGAGTATAAATATGTCTATGTTTGGATATATTTTGATGCCTAAAAGTGTGAAATAATTATCAGTCACCATCTGCCAGTCACCTTTTGCTAGTCGCCTTTTGCCACTCGCCATCTGCCACTCGCATTCTACCACTTACCTTGTGCCACTTGCCTTGTGCCCCCCACCTTCTACCACTTCCCATATACCAATCACCTTATGCCACTCGCATTACGCCAGTCACGTTATGCCAGTCACCACATGGCGACTGGAAGAGGGCAACTGGTAGAGGGCAATTGATAAAAATTTCACATGTTTAGGTATTAGTATAAATCTAGATATAGGCATTATTATACTTGTTGGAAAGCTCTTTTTGAGCATGATCTAATGGTGGTATTTTTATGAAGTTTTGATATGATTTAGTAGGTCAAAATATACCCCAAAATGATATTACCTCCTCACCACCATATTTGGGACCACTTTTGACCTATTAAATCATCTTAAAACTTTATAAAAATACCACCATTAGATCAGGCTTGAAAAGAGCTTTCCAAAGAGTATAAATATGCCTATGTGTGAATATATATTAATGCCTAAAAATATGAAATGATTATTAGTCACTATCTACCAGTCACCTTCTACCAGTCGTCTTCTGCTAGTTGCCTTCTACCACTCACCATCTGCCACTTGTCATCTACCACTTGCCTTTTGCCACTCACATTGTGCCACTCACCTTATGCCACCTGCCTTCTAACAGTTGCCATCTTGCAGTTACCTTATACCACTCACCTTATGCCAGTAGCATTCTGCCACTCGCCACATGGTGACTGGTAGAAGGAGACTGGCAGAGGGTGACTGGTAGAAGGTAACTCATAATAATTTCACATTTTTAGGCATCAATATAAATCCAAATATAGACACATTTGTACTTTTTGGAAATCTATTTTTGATTCTAATCTAATGGTGGTATTTTTATGAAGTTTTGAGATGATTTAGTAGGTCAAAATATACCTCAAAATGATATTACCTCCTCACCACCATCTTTGGGACCACTTTTGACCTATTAAATCATATTAAAACTTCATAAAAATACCACCATTAAATCAATATTGAAAAGATCTTTCCAATGAGTATAAATATACCTTTATTTGGATATATATTGATACCTATAACTATGAAATGATTATCAATCACCATATGCCAGTTGCCTTTTGTCGATTGCCTTCTGCTAGTCACCATCTGCCAATCGCCATCTACCACTCACCATATGGAACTTGCCTTCTACCATACACCTTGTGTTACTCACCTTATGCCACCCACCTTCTACCACTCGCCATCTACCACTCGCCTACTGCCACCCGCCTTATGCCACTCGCCTTCTGCCAATCGCGATCTACCACTTGCTTTCTACCACTCACCTTTTGCCAATCGCCATCTGCCACTTGCCTTCTACCACTCACCTTCTACAACTCACCATATTTCACTCGTCTTCTGCCACTCGCCTTCTATCGCTCACTATTTGTCACTCGCCTTATGCCAGTCGCCTTATTCCAGTCACCTTCTACTAGTCACCTTCTGCCAGTCGCCTTCCACCAGTCATATTTTGTTAGTTGTGGACTCGTGTTTTGTTAGTCATCTACTTTGTATTACTTGCTATATAAAAAATTAATTTAGTAATTGTATGAGAGTCGTTGTTAGGGTTAGCTATATAATGGGGTACAAGGGGCAAATTAGGTGGGATATTTTTTATTTTAAAATAATTTTTGGCAAAAATTAGGCTGGAAACCTTATGATAACTTGGCAAATTTACCCTTAAAAAATTTGGATCCCAAAATTTTTAGAAGACCTCCACTAAGGTACCAATAAAATGTGACATCCCCAAGGAATAATATGGTCTTCTTGAAGCTTATAGACTAAAGTAAATGTAATATTGGGGTGCATACATACCTCTATCCAGGGTTATGCATAAGGGGTAGTACCGAAAAAGTAATTATAAATTCGGGGTGAATCAAGGTGAATCATGTATAAATTATGGGGTGAATTTTTCAAACATTTTCTAGAAAATTTATTAGAGTATGGCAAATTTTTAAAAAGAGCTTTCCAAAGAGTATAAATATGCCTATGTTTAGATATATTTTGATGCCTAAAAGTGTGAAATGATTGTTAGTCACCATATGCTAGTTGCCTTTTGCCAGTCGCCTTCTGCCACTCGCCATATGCCACTCATCATTTAACACTCATCATCTGCCACTCGCTTTCTACCACTTGCCTTGTGCCACTCACCTTGTGTCACCCACCTTTTACCACTTGCCATATTCCAGTCGCCTTATGCCACTCATCTTATGCCAGTCACCTTATGCCAATCGCCACATGGTGACTGGTAGAAAGCAACTGGAAGAGGGTGACTGGTAGAGGGTAACTGACAATAATTTCACATTTTTAGGTATTAGTATAAATCAAAACATAGGCATATTTGTACTCGTTGGAAAGATATTTTCAAGAACAATCTACTAGTGGTGTTTTTATGAAGTTTTGATATGATTTAGTAGGTCAAAATATACCTTAAAATGATATTACCTCCTCATCACTATCTTTGGGACCACTTTTGACCTATTAAATCATATTCAAACTTCATAAAAATACCACCATTAGATCAAAATTAAAAAGAGCTTTCCAAAGAGTAAAAATATGCCTATGTTTGGATATATATTGATGCCTAAAATTATGAAATTATTATCAGTCACTATCTCCCAGTCGTATTTTGCTAGTCGTCTTCTGCCACTCGCCATTTGCCACTCACCATCTGCCACTTGCCTTTTGCCACTCACCTTCTGCAACTCACCTTATGCCATCTGCATTCTACCAATTGCCATATTCTAGTCACCTTATACCACTTGCCTAATGCCAATTGCATTTTGCCAATCGCCACATGGCGACTGGCAGAGGGCGATCGATAGAGGGCAATTGACAATAATTTCACATTTTTAGGCATCAATATAAATCCAAATATAGATATATTTGTACTTGTTGGAAATATCTTTTCGATCCTGATCTAATGGTGGTGTTTTTATGAAGTTTTGGGATGATTTAGTAGGTCAAAATCTATCTCAAATGATATTACCTCCTCACCACCATATTTGGGACCACTTTTGACCTATTAAATCATATTTAAAATTCATAAAAATACCACCATTAGATTGGTCTTGAAAAGAGCTTTCCAATGAGTATAAATATGCCTATGTTTAGATATATATTGATGCCTAAAACTATGAAATAATTATTAGTCACCATTTTCCAATCGCCTTCTGCCACTCACCATCTACCACTCACCATCTATCACTCACCATTTTCCACTCACCTTGTGCCACTCACCTTGTGCCACTCACCTTGTGCCACTCACATTTTGCCACTCGCTATCTTCTAGTCGCCTTATGCCACTTGCCTTATGCTAGTCGCCTTCTACCAGTTGCCACATGAAGATTGGCAGAATATGACTGGCAAAGAGCGACTGGTAGAGGGAAATGTATAATAATTTCACATTTTTAGGCATCAATATAAATCCAAATATAGGTATATTTATACTCGTTGGAAATATCTTTTTGATCTCGATCTAATGGTGGTGTTTTTATGAAGTTTTGAGATGATTTAGTATATCAAAATTTACCTCAAAATGATATTACCTCCTCACCATAATATTTGGGATCACTTTTGGCATAATAAATCATCTTAAAACTTCATAACAATACAACCCTTAGATCAATATTGAAATGAGATTTCCAATGAGTACAAATATGCCTATGTTTGAATATATTTTGATGCCTAAAATAGTAAAATGATTGTTAGTCACCATATTCTAGCTACCTTCTGCCAGTCACCATCTGCCAGTTGTCGTCTACCACTCACAATCTACCACTCGCATTCTGCCATGCACCTTGTGCTACTCGCCTTCTACAACCCACCTTCTACCACTTTCCAGCCACTCACCTACTGCCACTCACCTTGTGCCACTTGCCTTATACCACTTGCCATATACCACTTACCTTCTGCCACTCACCTTTTTCCACTCACCATTTGCCACTTGCCTTCTACCATTCACATTTTACCACTCACCATCTATCACTCATATTCTACCACTCGCCTTATGCCACTCGCTATCTACCACTCACCTTATGCCACTCACCTTATGCCAGTTACCTTCCACCAACCGCCTTCTGTCAGTTGTGGACTCGTGTTTTGTTAGTCATCTACTTTGTATCACTCCCTATCCAAAAAAAATAATATTGTAATTGTATGAGAGTCGTTGTTAAGGTTAGCTATATATAATGGGGTACAAGGGGCGAATTGGGCGGGATATTTTTTATTTTTAATAAATTTAAGGCAAAAATTAGGTGGGAAACCTTATGATAACTTGGCAAATTTACCCTTAAAAAATTGGATCCTGAAATTTTTAGGAGACCTCCACTAAGGTACCAATACAATGTGACATCCCCAAGGAATAATATGGTTAGTTTGAAGCTTATAGCCTAAAGTAAATGTAATCTTGGGGTGCATACATACCTCTATTCAGGGTTATGCATAAGGGGTAGTATCAAAAAAGTAATTATAAATTTAGGGTGAATCAAGGTGAATCATGTATAAACTATGGGGTGAATTTTTCAAAATTTTGCAGAAAATTTATCAAAATATGGCAAATTTTCAAAAAAATTGCACATAAATTATAAATATTTTTGGGGGTACTTTTGACCTATTAAATCATCCTAAAACTTTTTCATTAGATCAAGCTCAAAAGGAGATTTCCAACGAGTACAAATATGCCTATGTTTGGATATATATTGATTCCTAAAACTATGAAATTATTGTCAGTCACATTATGCCAATCGCTTTATGCCAGTCACCTTCTGCCAGTCATCTTCTGCCACCTTCTTCCAATCACCACATTACTATGCCTATGTTTGGATATATATTGATTCCTAAAACTATGAAATTATTGTCACACATTATGCCAATCGCCTTATTCCAGGCACCTTCTACCAGTCACCTTCTGCCACCTTCTTCCAATCGCCACATGGTGACTAGCAGAAGGGGACAAGTAGAAGGTGACTTGTAGAGGACGACTGACAAAGGGTGATTGATAATAATTTCATAGTTTTAGGCATCAATATAAATCCAAATATATGTATATTTGTAATCGTTGGAAAGCACTTTTCGAGCCCAATATAATGGTGGTGTTTTTATGAAGTTTTGATATGACTTAGTAGATAAAAATATACCTAAAAATGATATTACCTCCTCACCACCATATTTGCGACCACTTTAGACCTATTCACTCATATTCAAAATTCATAAAAATACCACCATTAGATCGGGATTGAAAAGAGATTTCCAATGAGTATAAATATGCCTATGTTTAGATATATTTCGATACCTAAAAGTGTGAAATGGTTGTCAATCACCATCTACCAGTCGCTTTCTGCCAATCACCTTCTACCACTCACCATATTCCATTCACCTTCTACCACTTGCCTTGTGTCACTCACCTTGTGCCACCCACCTTGTGCCACTTGCCATCTGCTAGTCGCCTTATGCCAGTCACCTTATGCTAGTCGCCTTATGCTAGTAACCTTATGCTAGTTGCCATATGGCGACTGGCAGAGGGTGAATAGTAGAAGGCGAATGGCAGAGGGCGACTGGTAGAGGGCGACTGGTAGAGGGCGACTAACAATAATTTCACATTTTTAAGCATTAGTATAAATCCAAACATAGACATATTTTTACTTGTTGGAAAGCATTTTTTGAGAATGATTTAATGGTGGTGTTTTTATGAAGATTTGAGATTATTTAGTAGGTCAACATATACCTCAAAATGATATTACCTCCTCACCACCATATTTGGGACCACTTTTGACCTATTAAATTATATTCAAATTTCATAAAACTACCACGATTATATTAGGCTTAAAAAGAGCTTTCCAATAAGTAAAAATATTCCTATGTTTGGATATATGGATGCCTACAACTATGAAATGATTATCAATCACTATTTTCCAGTCACCTTCTGCCACTCGCCATCTGCCACTTACCATCTACCACTCGCCTTGTGCCACTCACCTTGTGCCACCTGCCTTCTAACAGTTACTATTTACCAATCGCCTTATGCCAGTCGCCACATGGCAACTGGCAAAATGCGATTGGTAGAGGGCAACTAACAATAATTTTACATTTTTAGGAATTGATATAAATCTAAACATAGGGATATTTGTACTCGTTGGAAAGCTCTTTTTAATCTCGATCTAATGGTGGTGTTTTTATGAAGTTTTAAGATGATTTATTAGGTCAAAATATACCTCAAAATGATATTACCTCCTCACCACTATCTTTGGGACCACTTTTGACCTATTAAATCATCTTTAAACTTCATAAAAATACCACCATTAGATCAGAATTGAAAAGAGATTTCCAATGAGTATAAATATACCTATTTTTGGATATATATTGATGCCTAAAACTATGAAATTATTATCAATCACCATTTTCCAGTTCACCATTTTCCAGTCGCCTTCTGCCAGTTGCCTTCTGCCACTCGCCATCTATCACTCACCATTTATCACTCATCATTTTCCACTCACCTTCTACCACTCACCTTGTTCCACTCACCTTATGCCACTCACCTTCTACCACTCACCATTTTATAGTCACCTTATGCCACTTGCCTTATGCTAGTCACCTTCTGCTAGTCGCCACATGGAGACTGCCAGAAGGCGACTGGGCAGAGTGACTGGTAGAGGGCAACTAACAATAATTTTACATTTTTAGGCATTAATATAAATCCAAACATAGGCATATTTGTACATGTTGGAAAGCTCATTTTGATACTGATCTAATGGTGGTGTTTTTATGAATTTTTGAGATGATTTAGTAGGTCAAAATTGACCTCAAAATGATATTACCTCCTCACAATAATCTTTGGGACCACTTTGACCTGATAAGTCATCTTCAAACTTCATAAAAATACCACCATTAGATCAAGCTTTAAAAGATATTTCCAATGAGTACATATATGTATATGTTTGGATATATATTGATACCTAAAACTATAAAATGATTATTAGTCACCATCTGCTAGTTGCCTTTTGCTAGTCGCCTTTTATCAATCGCCATCTGCTACTCACCATCTACCACTCACCATCTACCACTCGCCTTCTGCCACGCACCTTGTGCCACTCGCATTGTGCCACCCACCTTATTCCACTCACCATTTGCTACTTGCCTACTACCATTCGCATTGTGCCACTTGCCTTCTACCACTCGCCATCTATCACTTGCCTTTTGCCACTCACCTTTTACCACTCACTAGGGTTATGCATAAGGGGTCGGCCCCGAAATCTATTTATAAAATGAAGGCAAATTGTCTTGGAATCCTGGTGAAATATGTAGAAGTATACATGGCAAATTGCAATTATTTTTCTCCAAAAATTTTCAAACCGTGGTGAATTTCAAAGTTTTTCTCCAAAAAATTTCAAATTGTGGTGAATTTTTCTGTGTTTGGGGCCATGAATATTGGATTACAAACTCTAAAAATGTATGGAAAACTTAAAGGATTTAGACCGACAATAAAGGCTTTTAGCCTTTAAGATTTATGAAGATCGGTTTGAGACATAAAAGTCAATTGGTTGCAGGCATGTCGATCGATTGTAGACATGACGATCGGTTGTAGACATGCAAATTGATTATAGACATATCGATCGGTTGTAGAGATGATGATTGGTATCAGATATGTTGATCAGTTGCAGATATGCCTATTGGTTGTAAATATACCGATTGACTACAGACATGTCGATCAGATGCAAATAAACCAAATAGCTACAACCATGTCGATCGATTATAGACAAACTAATCGGTTGTACACATACCGATCGATTGCAGCCATGTCGATCGGTTGCAGAGATGACTATTGGTTGAAGATATGTCGATCGATTACAGATATATCGATTGGTTGTAAACATGCTGATCAATTGCAACCATGACATAAAATTCAATTGGTTGTAGACATGCTGATCGATTGTAGAAATGAATATTGATTATAGATATACCAATTGCTTGTAGACATGTCGATCGGTTGCAGAGATGACGATAGATTGTAGATATGTCGATCGATTGCAGATATATCGATTGACTACAAACATGCTAATCGAATGTAGATAAACCAATAAGCTACAACCATGCTGATCAGTTGTAGATAAACTGATCGATTGTAGACATACCAATCGGTTGTAGTCATGTCAATCAGTTACAAAAAAATAGATTGGGTGCAACCATACAGATCGATTATAGACATACTGATTAGTTGTAGACATGTTGATCAGTTGTAAACATGTAGATCGGTTGTAGGCATATCGATCAGTTGTAGACATGACGATTGGTTGTAGATATGTCGATCGATTGCAAGTATGTCGATCGGTTGCAGATAGTAAAATTGATTGCATGCATGTCGATCAGTTGTAGGTATGATTAATTTTGATTGAAAAAATCCTATAACTGACTCACTTATGATGACTGACACCTCTACAACCGATAGAACAATTCCTATCAACACCTCAGCAACTGCCTGACATCTCTACAACTGATTTATCAATGTTGATTAACACCTCTACAACCGATCGTATTTATCGATAAACAAGGCTCTGCAACTGATCAACTTATTTTGATAGACACTCTTATGCAACCGATCGACACCTATGTAACCGATAAATGAATACCAATCGACACCTCTATAATCGATCTTCTTATGCCGATAGACACGACTCTACAACCAATAGACTTATTTCGACATACACTCCTATGTAACCTTGTCAAGTTTTTTGTTGTTTCAAAGCTATTTTCGAGTTAGAGTATTTTTGATGTATGTTTATCGGTACCTAGTACAGTATATATATGGGTAGTATATGAGGCGATTTGGGCAGGAAAAATAAAATCATTTATAATTTGAAGGCGATTTGGGAAGGAAATATAAAATCATTTATAATTTGAAGGCGAATTGGGTGGGAAAATTAAAATCATTTGTAATTTGAGGTCGGAAAATTAAAATAATATTAGGTTCATGATTATCAACGGTGGGAGAATTTACCCCAAAATAACTTCCACCCCATAAATTACGAGCGAATGGGCCCCAGTAAAAGGATCCAAAATTAGCCAATTTAAAATCTTGAAAATCCTAAATAGAGCCAATTTGCGATATTTTGTGCTTATGCATAACCCTGTCACTCACCATCTGCCACTTACCTTCTACCAATCACCTTATATCACTCGCCATCTATCACTCATCTTTTACCACTCACCTTCTGCCACTCGCTATCTGCCACTTGCCTTATGCCACTTGCTTTCTGCCAGTCGCCTTCCACCAGTTGCCTTCTACCAATCGCTTTCCACCAGTTGCCTTCTATCAGTTTTGGACTCGTGTTTTGTTAGTCATCTACTTTTTATCACTCGCTATCCGAAAAAATTAATATTGTAATTGTATGAGAGTCATTTTTAGGGTTAGCTATATATAATGGGGTACAAGGGGCGAATTGGGCGAGATATTTTTTATTTTTAATAAATTTAAGACAAAAATTAGGTGGAAAACCTTATGATAACTTGGCGAATTTACCCTTAAAAAATTTGGATCCCAAAATTTTTGGGTGAATGGGACGACCTATATGGTCCCAAAATTCATAAAATTAACATTGTGAAAATCTGAATATTCGTGCTAAATTGCGAAATTCACCATTGTGCATAACCTTGCCTTTATTCGAAATTGTTGTAGAATATTTAAGGTATAGTTAGGCTACAAGGTAGAGATATTAGAGGGTAATTAAGCAATTTGTATCCCAAAGAAATAGTGAATAAGGTCCAAATATATAATCTTAAAGATGTCATGAAGCATTGAATCTATTTCTTGGATCAAGGATATTGATCTTCCAATCATAAGAAGATCATCAACATACAATACAATATAACCAAAAATTTATCCATCCTAATTTTTGATGTAAACATCATGATCTACCTTATGTTGTCAAAGATCACAACTAAAAATAAAAGAATAAAGGTCCTTATACCAAGTGTGAGGAAATTTTTTAAATCCAACACAAGGACTTCTTAATATGATAAATCAATGGAACAGGCCCATCAAGATTTATTTTGGGTGAATGTCACATATAGATCTCCTCTTAATTTTTTCTATAAATAAGGGCACTCTTTGTATCCATCCAATGTGCATCCCATCCACATGAAATAACAATAGAAATAATAATCCTAATATATTCCATCCATGGAATAGAGGGAAGGTATCCAAGTAGTCAATTTCCTCATTATAAAATAAATCCTTATAAAAAAAGTATGCATTATGCTTCTCAACCTAACCATCAAATATATAATTAGAATTATAGACCCATTCACAACCAACTTCTTTTCCTTCAATAAAGAACATAATTCTATGTTTAATTTTTTATCAATGGTTCATTGTCTATCAACATGGCATATGACACCCCTTGGCCTAAGAGTAAGTGAGAGGATCTCCAAAATCATCAATATTTGAGACCAAGGATATAGTAGAGGAAATTTGATGACACTTCTAATAGAGATTGGGTTGAGAATCCTAGAGGAGGGTACAACTCACTTGGGAATAAAATGATCCACAAAATGATAGGGATCATACTACATAGAAATACCATTAAAAAAATAAATTGAAGCATCAATCACATGATAAGTATCAATTTTAGAATCTACCATCTAACAATGCATATGGGGATAAATCTCATCAAAATTAGGGTCCATAATAAAAATACTTGTTGGTGGAGAGTTTGGAATTGAAACAATAATATCACTAGCACCTACTAGAGGACTCAAATTGATAGTGTGAGAAGCCAAAACCATTGGAGAAAAATTAACAAGAATCTATGAGGGAGAAGAAGAAGAAGAAGCAATAGGATTCTCTAAGAAGAATAGGAGTAGTAGGAAAGATACAATTATCTACCAAAAGCATCTTAAATGGACTAGGAGGATTTATGGAAGTGTCTCATCAAATATAATATCACTTTGAATGATGATATCTCACTTGACTGGTTCATAAAGACGATAAGCCTAATAAGTAAAAAGTATTAGAATATCCCATATGAATTCAAAAATGACTCTTCAAATTGACCTTGTCCTATATATATTTGGTAATATAAGTCCATGCATCTAAACCACAAAAATAGAATTGGGAAACATAAATAATGTTCCTCATGAATCTCTCAAGAGGTATCATATCTTGGACTGCCCGAGTTGGTATCTTGTTGATCATTTGTGTAGGACAAGTCACATTTTTTCCCAAAACTTTAGCTTTATGTTATTGGCATACAACATATAGTGTACTAAAAATTTATACCATAGAGTGCTAAAAATAAAAAATCATGACTAATAAACTAACTACCATCATCAATCTAAAGGTATTTAATATTCTTATCTATCTAATTCTCCATAAGATCTTTGAAATTTTTAAACTTTCTGAAAGCCTCATCCTTAGTGTAAATGGTGTCAATCTACAAGTAGCTAGAGAAATCAACAATGAATATGAGGAAAAACCCATTCCTATAAACATAGTGATAATTCATTGGTCCAAAATGTCATTGTGAATGAGATCCAATGGTGAAGTTACACATCTAGCTTCCCATTTTTGGATCTCATTAGTTCTTCCCAAAAAATAGACACCCTATAAATACTTCTAGGGATGTAATTGAAGGAAATTCACCTCCCATATAAAGTTAACTCAAGTTCCTTAAGGATCCATAATCAATGTTTTTAGACCGATGATGCTAATGCTTTCTAATGTAATTTATCTTCTAGCCACCATAGAAATAAAACCTTTCTTATTACAATAGGAAGAAAAAGAGAAGTGCTCATCAAGATTATACATTTTCTCACATCACAATACCTTGAATCGAATGTCCTAAAACCATAATCAATGTCCTTAATAAGCCACCTAGAAATCCCAAATTTTAAATTTATGTTAACATGGATGATGTAATAATTAGAAAGGAGATTAGGGACCACATATAGAACATGAAATACTTCCATGGATAATAAGGTTCCAAGAGTCACCTCACCACAACCAACCACATATAAGGAGGAATCATCACCAATGATCACATATTCACCATAATGTCATCTGCTATAATCAATCAAAATATGATGATTCTTTATCATGTGTTATGTTGCCCCAAATTTATGATCCATTCATTCAAATATGTAGGTCTAATATGCAAATTAATGGAAGTAAGTGTAGTATCACCCTCACACTCATCACCATCCTATGCAACAAAGAGGTAAGCATCACCCCCACCTCACATGGATGCCTTATCAATCTTAATGATTCAAATATGGTAAAATTTAGCCTATTGGCCCTCTTTTCATACAAAACCAATAAATAAGTGTTATGATCAAGGAACACGTTTTCCCATTGATAAGAGACTATTAAAGCATATGGTCTATAAATATCCTATAAAATTATATTTATTTGATGGTCAAATATAAGAGAATGGACACAACCGCTATGAAGAGATAAAAATGATAATATTTAGAAATTGTTCTTCACATGCTTCAATATAAGAAATATATGGCTTTCAAAAATTTACCCCTCACTAAAAAGCCACCAAAACTAAGAAAATTCATAAAATTGAAAATCCATGTAATATTCACATGTCTCCACGTGTTACAAATTGAGCAAGTGATATTCTATGAAGTTTCTTATCCATATTCACATAGACACACATGTCTATATATATATGTATGTATGTATGTCCATAATCACACACATGTATGTATCTCCATCTACTACTAACTGGACATAAAGCATAGGGAGAAAGGAAAAGTGTCAAGCTCTAATATATGTATGTATGTCCATAATCACACACATGTATGTATCTCCATATACTACTAACTGGACATAAAGCATAGGGAGAAAGGAAAAGTGTCAAGTTCTAATTGATTATGGACACACACACACACACACACACACACACATATATATATATATATATACATATATATATATATATATATACTATATATATATATATATATATATATATATATATATATATACATATATATATATATATATATATATATATATATATATAGATAGATAGATAGATAGATAGATAGGAACTTTGGATTCCCACATTGCTTCCATGTCATCATCAAGATTACAATATTATACTTGAAATCATCACCTCTTGGATACAATAACCTTGCATGCAACATAGTTCAACACATATGATTGTTATAAACAAAGGATATACCACAATAAAAGGTGAATCAATTAATTTCAATAAGGAATAGGTGGATTGGGAATGGTCCCTTATAGCCATCACACACATGACATAAGTCATCACAAGAGATAAAAATGGAAGGACACTAGGTTTAAATCCCCAACTAAATACTTTAAAATTTCTAATGTGTTGTATGCTAACTAGGGAGGCTTCCAACCTATTGGGATCATAAAGATCTTGATGTAGCACAATCATGTTTTCATCTACCATATGTATCACCATATCTAATAGATTTAAAAAAAATAGAACACTACTTGGTTCACTCCTCAAAATCAATCTCATGACCATTGCCCTACTAACATAGGGGTAACATTGTCATTGCACAACCAAAATTACTCATAACAATAACACATAATTATATTCAACAAACCTTATATTGTGAAAACATTTCCTTCTAGATTGGAACCTATAGATTATTCTTCTAATAATGCCATGTATGCCACTAATTGAATGCCCATATTATACCTTTGATTGCTTGCATATAGATCAGTCAAGAGTTATATACTTGCAATAAAATAAAATAAAACAATGGTATTCCCATATTCATCCTAGTCAAGCCTATGATAGTCCACCAACTCCATGTATTCAATCCATACTTTTCCTCCAAAAAAAACAAGATATGTAACCATTAGGTGCCCAAGAAATATTATGAAAATAATATATTTCAATATTAGGCTAGACTTAGGAATGTCGTAGCCTTATATAGGTTACAAAATATGATAATTAACCAATTAGCATAAGTAGCGCTAACGGAGTTGTTAGAATAGAATTATGCTAACAACCTAGACTAAAATATCTTGAGATAGGATATTTTAGTTACTAACCTAAATTAACCACAAGATATTATAGAACAATAAATATCTCCTATGGTAAAAAGTAAATGTAATAACCTATGTAGTATAATGCAATATACTACCTATTTTACCCTAACATCCCCCCTTTATTACATTACTTTGATATACAAAGTTTACTTCGAAACAACTCAAATTTGACAAGTCCAAGTTCCTTTGTGAAGATGTCAGTAACTTGTTTGTCGGTGGGAATGTATTGGAGCTTGATCCTGTGTTTAGGAACTTCATCACAATGAAATGACAATCTATGTCAATATGCTTTGTGCGTTCATGATGGACTGGATTCTTGACCAAGTTAAAAACACTTGAGTTGTCACAAAACATGTGAATAGAAAGTTTCTTTGGTAGGCTAATGGTAGCCAAGATGAGACTTAACCATATCGCTTCACACATAGCTCCACGTGCAGCACGATACTCTGCCTCTGTTGAAGATAAAGCAAACACCTGTTACTTTTTACTATGCCATGAGACAGGACCAGATCCAAGATGAAATACATATCTTGATGTTGATTTTCTGTCATCTAGGGATCTAGTGTAGTCAGAGTCAGTGTAACTCTGTAAGAATAATGAGTTATTATTCTTATACTTTAGACCATATTCTACAATACCCTGAATATAGTGAATAACATGCTTTGCTGCTTTCTAGTAAGAGACATTTGGTTCCTTCATGAACCAAGAAAGATAGTTTACAACATAAGTAATGTCTGGTCTAGTATTGGTTAGAGAGGTGAGGCTTCCAATCATTTGTCAATATAGCATGCCATATACCTATGGTGAGTCATCATACCATGATAACTGAAGCCTTGATTCCATCGATGTTTCTTTGGGCTTACAATCAGTCATACGATATTTTCTAATAAAGTCGACATAATTCTTTTGAGTCACCCTAAGATGATGATTCTTCTATTCTATCTCAAGGCCAAGACAGTAGTAGATAAGACCTAGATCTATCATATCAAATGACTCTTTCAAGTCATTCTTCATGGCGTTGATCAATTTCTTTGAATTTCCAATGATGATCAAATCATCTACATATAGTACAAGAATCACTATTTCAGAAACTGTGTTCTTGATATAGAGATTTGCATCAGATGGACTTCTCTTAAATTCGTGCTATAGTAGGTGACTATCCATTTTGATGTACCATGCTCTTGGGGCTTGTTTCTACCCGTATAATGATTTGAGAAACTTGCAAACCTATTGCTCATGGCCTTCCTTAGAAAATCCTAGAGGTTGAGTCATGCATACCTCTTCTTTTAAGTCACCATTTAGAAAGGCACTTTTTACATCCATCTGATGTAGTTTCCATTTGAACTGTGTTGTCATAGCATAAATAACTCGAATGGTGGTCATCCTTGTAGTGGGTACAAAGGTTTCCTCATAATCAAGGCCTTCCTTTTAAGCATAGCCCTTTGGGCCTTATGCTTGTCTATGGTACCATATGCATTATATTTGACTTTTTAAACCCATTTACAACCTATGGGCTTCTTTCCTTTAGGCAAATCGACTAGTTTCCATGTTTTGTTTTTAATGAGGTATTTATGTTCAACATCCATAGTTGCCTTCCATTGAGGCTGACTAAGTGATTCATCAACTGTAGAAGGTTCATTTTCATCATATGAAGACATGTAAACCCTCTCATAAATTTCCATATCATCTCCACTTTCTAAATCTCTATCAATAGAAAGCTCTTGAAAATCTGCACAAATATCATCAACTGAAGTAGATGCTTCTGCCTTTCTCTATCGAGACATGCTTCATGTATTTGGATGATTGAGAGTGATATCTGGTGGTGAAGTGAGTTTGGAATGTCTCATAGTACTTGTATACCATTTTGGAGATTTTTTATGTTATGGAGGAGTCTGTGGCTATTGATCCTCATCTTCCAGGTATACTAATGTAGTGTTAGATGTGAAAGCTTCATCAAACACTACATATCTACTAACATGTATTTTATTGGTGAATGGATCTATCAACCAATAGCCTTTTGAGAATTCATCATATCCAAGAAAAACACACTACAAAGTCTTCTCATATTACTTATTTATTTTCTCCTTAGGTATATGCATAAAAGCTTTACAACCAAATACTCGTAGATGAGATATGGAGGTTTTCCTTCCACTCCATGCTTCCTGAGGAGTCATACCTTCAAGAGCCTATGTGGGTGCCCTATTTAGAATATATACTACAGTTGTTATAGCTTCAGCCCAGTAAATGTACTCAATATTGGCTCTCTTAAGCATACATCGAACCATTTCCATAATGGAACAATTTCTTCTCTCAACAAATCCATTTGATTGAGGAGAATAGGTTGTTGTTAACTGTCTTTTTATCCCATGTTTCTGCAAAAATAAGGAAAATTATTTTGATGTGTATTCCCCCCCTCGATTTGAATGGAGGGTCTTTATGAAACATCCCAATTCTTTCTCAACAAGTTTCTTGAACTGCTAAAAATAGTCAAATTATTTAGAATTCAACTGCAAGAAGAAGACCCACATTTTTTGTGAGTGATCATCTACAAACAATTGAAAATACCTTTTTCCTCCACAATTGGTAGACATAGGACCACACAAATATGTGTGAACTAACTCCAAAGGTACCTTAGCTCGAAAGGATCTAGGTTCAAAGGTACTCTGTGTTGCTTTCCTTCCAAGCAATCTGAGCACACTGGCAAAGTAGATAAAAGAGTAGGTCGTCCTTTCACCATTTGATACTTACTAAGTTCAAGTAAATACCCTGAGATTAGATGCCCAAATATATTATGCCAAAGAGAAGTGGCATCTTTTTTTATTACTGCCATTGCAATTTGTGGTGAGGTAATTGCATCTAAGGTGAACAAACCATGTTTGTAAGAACCCGTTGCTATCTGTTTTAATTTATGAGTGATAAAGCAATGTTTCTTCCCTTGGTCCAATTTGAATTTGACATTCATGTTATTGTCCAGGATTTGTGGAACTGACAAAAGATTATTTTTCAATCCTGGTACATAAAGAAATTTTTGAATCTAAAATTCTCCATCTAGAAGGGAGACTAAAATACTTCCTTCTCCCTGGACTCGATATGTCTTATCATCAACAATGGTCACTGGTCTACCTTCTCATGCCTCAAATATTTCAAACCAGGACTTATCGCCAGTCATATGCTTACTAGCACCTAAATCTATGTCCCACACAGTATCCTTGTGATGGGAATCTGTATGAGTCATGAGCACTTTGTGTGCTTGTTCAAAATCCAAACTAGAATATTCAGCGACAACAATATGTGCCTGTTGTTGCTTGTTATTATTCTTTGGTTTACCTTTGCCATTCTTTTGTCCTTGTTCATTGAGCGTTTTGTTCTTAAACCAACATCTCTTGGTTTCATGAGTGTCCTTATCATAAATTTTACAATACTGCTTCTTCTTCTGAGTCTATTTGCCTTTACCCTTATATTTGTTAGAATAATATCCTTTCTGTTAATTCCACTTTTTCTTTCCACTTTGCCTATTTGAAAAAAGTGCATTTTTGGATGTCTCATCTCTTTGGAGTTGATTAGCTTTCTCAGTTTGAAGCATATTTATCAACTCTACAAAAGTCACTGTCCTCCCAGAGACTTATAGTGAAGTGATCAACATTCTATAGGAGTCTAGAAGAGCCCTCAAAATGATAGAGGTTAGGACTTTGTCTTCCACTTTTTCTCCTAAGGCTTGCAATTTTATTTTCATATCTGCCACTCTGTAGAGGAATAGCTCTACTGTTTCTCTAGATTTCATATGAAGAGTATGAAGCTGTGTTTGAAGGTTAAGAATCATGGATTGATTTTTTCCCTCAAATATGGTAGCTAAGGCATCCCATGACTCCTTACCATTTTTAGCTTCACTAATATGAGGTTGGATATCATCAGTAATAGCTAGCAAAATCAATAAGGAAAGTCTTTTATCATTTTTATCATATGTTTTCTGATCCACTCCAGGTGATGTGGGTCTAGTTTTAGTGCCATCCACTATATTCCACATATCCTCTACAATTATAATAGCTTTCATCTTAGTTTTCCAGGCAGAATAATTTGAACCTTTAAGTAGTTGGCTTTCATTGAGATATTTGTTTTTCATTTCCATGGTGAAGGTTTCAAATTGATGTAACTAATATGACTTTATATTGTAGTATACCCTCAAAAGAGTATATGGAAGATATTAATCTGCTCTTTAAGATATTTAATGGCTCCTACCTAAACACCCTTCAAGAAGGATGAAAAGTTTGAGGAAATTAAGCCAAACAAATAGAGCAAATTAAAGGGGAGGTTTTGGAAGACTTCTGATTTTGCTCTCTAGGATATTTAATGGCACCTACCTTAACACCCTTCAAGAAGGATGAAATTTTTTGAGGAAATTAAGCCAAACAAAGAGAGTGAATCAAGGTGATTGGATTATGACCTTTTATGGGGAGTGAAAATTGACTTGTTTAACCTATGCAAGGTGTAGCATGATTTTAGTGAAGTTTGGGTTTTTGAAATGCTCTTCAATGTTTTATGATTGTTTAATTGCAAAAAACATGATGGTTAGTGCAATAATAAAAAAAGAGAGCAACCCAAATTTTTATCACTATAGGTGTTATACGCAACCAAAAATGCACCTAGTGTAGCCAATTTTAAGAAAAGGTGTCGAGTACAATCGAGAATGCACCTTATTACTCTAAAATATCCCCCCTTTGTCTTACAATTTTGCAAAAAAATAGAATCACAAATGTGTCTTCTATCCCCCCTTAATTTTTACAAAATTAGAAATCAAGCACTCCTTTCAAGACAAGTCGACACACGACCCGCGTTTGAAAGGCTTCCAGACCAGTCGACACACGACTTGGTTTATTTCTTCAACACTCAAAAAATAGGTGAAGCACTAGGATCAAAATTCTTCTCAAGGTTTGCAACAAAAAAATTGCAATATTGTGTCTTATATCCCCTTTGGAGGAGAAAACAAAAGCAATAATTTGATGTTCTTGCAAAAAAAATGACCCTTTTTGTTTTTATTGCCCAATTTTTAATTTGCATGAAAATATGAAGATTTTGTGTCTTTTGATTTTGCAATAGAATATGGAGTTCCTATATCTCTTTATCTCCAAAAATGTGGGAGAAAACTATAGGAATAAGAGGAGGTATTGCAAAAAAAAAAATTGGTGTCTTATAATTTTCTAAGTTTTAATGCTTAAAAAAAATTATTTTTAAAGATTTAATTTTAAAATAATTAAAAACAATTTTGCCAAAAATAATCAAATCATAAAAAAAATGATGATAAAAGACAAAACTATTTAAAATTATAAAAAAAATTAATTAAAAAAAAAATTAATTGAAAGCATAAACTTTAGAAAAAAAATGAAATTGATCTTGCACCTTTGATTTTGTGGCTTTCAACAAAAAAATAATGCGCGGGGCTTCGATCGCAGGACCTCGTGCAAATCACCGAGTAGCCTTAGCCACTACACTGACCGTCGCGTTGATACCGTAAGAGGAGACCATGCTATTTGTAAAACCCAAAGCGAATATTGTTTTATTTAAAACTCTTGGGACATTGTCCCACATGCATCCTGAGGGTGCATGATTCAGTGTTTAAGAGACCGAATGGATGTGTGTGGTATTTGAATACCTTCGGGAATTTAGGAGACACCAAATTTTTTCTAGTCTCCCCAATGAATGAATGCCACCTCAGGGACACGTTAGCTAAGCTTCATCACCACGATAAAGGGATGATCGCTCACCACGTGAGAGGAAGGTCACTCACCAAGTCAGATCAGATGCTCACCAGGTCAGATTGGATTTGATCGGGTTACGGGATACCATGTCAATAGGTCCCGCTCCTCGAGATTTGTGCACCTACGGGTGTTGTGCCACATCAATCGAATCTAGTTCTCAAAGTTTATGTAGAGTCGGGTACATGTGTTTGGGAACAACAAACCTTGAGATGCGTGTGACTATCGATAGCAAACTTCAAGATGCATGCTAGGTTGCTGATCATGACCTAATGGGAGTGAGAGGGTGCTCCTGCACTCGTGGCACTCCTAGTTGATAGTAGCCACGTGGGAGTGTGAGGGCGCTCCTGCAATTCACGCGGTCCCGTTGGTTTCCTTATGGGGGTGTGAGCCCGATGGGCCAACGTAGTCCTCAAGGACTCATGCCTAGCAAGTCTATGACCTATAATGTCTATGACCTGAGTGATCGGGTTGCTACCAATCTAGATGATCTACCTCAGATGAGGGGCCTGGTTGGATAGTTTGACCTGGCCAGTCAAGCTCCTCGGATGGGCGCAGATCGTGCCATCTCCTGCTCGCTTATCGAGGTGAGGTGAGGTGGCCAAATGGTGTCACCTGCTCTTCCTCCGGGTGGGCAAATTTTTTTTGGCTTTGATGCCAATGTAACCATTAGGTTCCAAAGAATGATTATGAAGATAATATATTTCAACATTAGTCTAGAATTAGGAATGTCATAGCCTTATACAGGTTACAAAATAGGATAATTAACCAATTAGCATAAGTAGCGCTAACAAAGTTGTTAGAATAGAATTATGCTAACAACCTAGACTAAAATATCTTGACATAGGATATTTTAGTTACTAACCTAAATTAACCACAAGATATTATAGAACAGTAAGTATCTCCTATGGTAAAAATTAAATGTAATAACCTATGTAGTATAATGCAATATACTACCTATTTTACCCTAACAAGATAATAATAATTAAAATTTCATCCTCACACATGAAGGTCACATTTATTTTCCACTAGAATGGCATTCTCCATAGGGGAGACCAATTGCCATATGCATTATGTTAGGGATCCATGCTTGATTGAATTATTAAGTGAAAGATTCAAACTTATGTCCTTCCCAACTCAACCTCCAAGTAACACTTTACCCACCAAAGTGATATACATGTCCATTGCCAACATGATTCAACACATGTCAAATATAATATCTCAAATGTCCTTTTAAAAAAGCATGAATTTTACCACCAACATGAATATACCATAGTGCATTTATTTTTTGAAAATTTTAAATTTAAAAAAATGGTTGAATGGAGAGGGAAACATTAATATTGAGAAAATGAGACCTTGGATTTTAAAGAAATGCTAAACTACAACCCCCTTGAATTTTTGTAAAGAATCTAGAAATTGTAAATCTTTATTCATACCTATAACTTCTTATGTTCCAAATTTTTTTCTAGAATATAATGCGTCAAGTCATCTTCTCTCATTAAAATAGCATAAAAATTGTTGGACCGTTTGACAACTTCATCTAGTGGCTTGAAGGTATTTTCCATGCAATGAAGTCTATCCAAAACATTTCTAGCAATTGGGGTGATAAACAAAGTTTAACTTCTATTTTTTTTACAACTACTTGTCATCTATATTTATTGCATCAGTGCAAAAAAATCCATAATAGATAAGGGAATATTTTATTTTACAAAAATTATAAAAGATAAACAGAGTTTGTAAAAAATATCAAAAAATTAAATCCACCATTTTATAGAAAAGTTTATTTATTATCCATGGCATAATTAGGATATTCCATCACAAAAATATAATTAACTAAATGAAGTGAACATCAAAGAGGTAAATATGGTGATGCTATCGATGATTTTTCTTGTAAGCCAATTAATTATGTTGGCAAATAAATATACTTGTGATACAAGTTCTAACTAGGTTTTTAGATGAAACCCCAATAAAAATCATTGGATACTCTAATACTTTGACACACTACTTCCAAGAAAATCACACTATTTTTAGAATCTTTATGAAGGAGCATAAACCAAAATTTGAGATTGAGTTATGGAGATTCACATGCACTTTGATACCATGCTATATTTAAATATATTTAAGAATAAGTGGAATTACTACATTACCTAGAAAAATAAAATATAAACCTCATAAGCATAATATCATATGAAAGGTTCCCTTACAAACCAAATAATCTCATTAACAAAAGAATAAATATTTCCAACTGATGATAAGATGGTTGGAATCAAGGGGTGTAAATGTCCAAATTACCAGTGACCTTAGGTCAAGGTTAAAGAATTGGCCTTTGGATTTATTATTAAAATATTACAATAAAGTCATCTATAGAAGATGTACAATGGTCAAAAGGGAAATAAAAAAATGAATATACTATGAGGTTGTCATAGCCTCAAGTAAATATTAACATTAGATATTTCAACAAACAAATCTGTTTTACACTCTTTTCTATATTTTCTAATTATAACTCTAAGTTACTAGGTTAGAGTTCATTCTTGAGTTCAAGAATAATAATAAAAAAATACCATTGAAAAAATCAGCTATAAAATTTACCATAATATTTTGGAAAAATCAGTATTTTCGTGTTTAGAATAAATATAAATGTATATAGGAACTTCACATTTCATATGAAAATTACATTGAATTCCAAATACCTCTACAAATGAGTTTTTCTAAGACCAATTTCCCCTATTAATATCATTTTAATTTTTATTTGGTTGTTTCGACCTTTAGTTTGCATAGATGCAAAATGAAATCAAGTAGAGATGGGAATTAAATATGAAATGAGAGTTTTTTTCCTTTGAATTTTATTTTTCCAATATTTTCAATTCATTGTAGGATTGAAACAAGCCCCATCCATATTACACCATCATCATGCAGTGGTATTACAATTTGGATATTATCCATGTATCGTTTAGCAAGATTTGAATCCTGATTGTAACTACCCAAAAAAATTCTCCCTTTTTATTTGTTAGAATCCTAGAGTCATGAACCTACTTGGACCATATCTAAACTACCACCATCAATTTATCACACAACCATGATCCATAAGCAATAGTGTGTGGAAATTTCACTAAACAAGTCTACTATTTCATCTTTTTATGTCTTACAGTTTACCACCCCCTTTCTCTCCTTTGAAAGGGTATCTCCGAGAACCAGCTCACTACATATATATTTTTGTAGGAGTTTTTATTTTTCTTTCCATGAAAAAAGAAGCACTCGATTCATCAAAATACACAATTCTTTTAGTGTAGTGATCCCCTCTTTCCTTCTACCAAAGTGTCTTATGCAAATCCTTGAAAGATACTTAGGCCAATCTATGAAGTTGCACTATGCACATAATGGCAAGTTTTATTTCACCTACTTAGGGTCTGGTTAACTCGGTAGCAACCATTTTTTAATATTATTTATCAGAAATGGGACTATAATCCTTGAAAATATACTTATACCGATGGTCAACGACTCATCTACAACTAAGATTTCACTAATCCAACAAAAAGAATAACCTCATGGTGTTAAGAGAGCAAGTACTTAATTATAACTTCAGTCTAAATTCAAACATATCGTATGTTCTACCAAGGCTTCTCAACTAAAAGTCTACTCATACCCAAAGAGCATCCATATCACAAGGATATCACATATTAACTTTTGAAATACGAGGTGATCACCCATTTACACAATCTCCATTTTGGTTTGGATCACATCTCCAAAAGCTTGACCAAATCAGTCTTCTAATTTTGATTACAAGGTAAGAGTGATATGCCTCTGGAATATCTATTTTAACAAACATCCAATCAATCTCACATTGGACATCTAACATGGATTAAATAAAACTTTCATTTCCTTTAGTGTAATTTACATCATTATGTTAAAGTCTTTAAGGTACAAGAGAAACCTTTCTTGATAACACATTCTCTCTATAAGTCACTTCCATAGTTCTTATCTACAAAATAAAGATATTAAATTCCCGATGACAATAATTCAATAATTTTCTACCAAATGCTTTCTTCCATAAGGAGAATGATGCAACAAAATAATTAAATTAAAACATAAATAACTTGAATAAAGCTTGATCACAAGCATCTCAGTTTAATTACAATCTACGAGGATCTGTACAACCTCTATCTCAAAGTATAAAAAGTATTTTCTCTTTAATCTTAAATACAACTTACTAAAACAATTCTTTTCAACGTGTACCACAATGCAAATATACCAACGACAAAGTACTCTAGCTGACATAATCAATTTATAATAATACAAATATTTCTACCATCTAGCAAAAGTCACCCTCATAAATATTAATCATATTATTCACATGTCAAATTATTCACATGTCATAATATTCACATTTGACATATGCTGTAATCCATCATTTAATGTATGTTCATAAGTAGTTGTGAGGATATGATTGTTAATTACAACAATTAAATATTATCTTATCCTATCCAAAACATTGGAACTTATTATTTATAGATGTTTTGACAATAAAATAATCAGTTCTTCATCGATAAATCTTGTCGTGCATATATTTGTGGGTGATTTCGTAATAGTTGATATTCAGAACCTCGTACTAGGTTTACAAATTTTTTCCAGATGATATTGAAATTTTTTATTTTGGCTTGTGCTCTTTCATATTGTTCTTTGGTTTTCCACCCACTCTTGGCACCCACTGCCTTCTCTTGTTTGGTGCCATGGCCCGTTGCCTCCATGCTCATGTTAACACCGGTTCTATGCAACTCAACCATTATTTTTAGCCTCTTCTATGAATTTTGATTGTGATATACTACGCTATTTACCTACTGACACCCTCCTTATTTATCTTTGGTATTTTTTGTTTTACTGCACCTTGACCACTCGTGTCGCTCGACTGACCATTTTTGTTGCTACCTTCCACTCTTTATACTTATTGCAGCCACTTCTTATTGCTTATGGTTTGATTTCTATGGACACCCACTCATGGTCTGATTCTTGCCTATATGCTCTGCTTCGCTATGCTCTGTAATCCTTGCATCCTTGGTGCGATAGCCAAACCTGCTTTAACTATCACTAACAACACCTTAATGTCATTGGTTGTTTCTCTCCCTCAACTCATTGATAGCAATCATTCAACCGACCTCATCCCTCGAACTCTACGAATGATTTCCTTTTAGTGGCCTTGCAATCTATTTTTAGCATCCCATGCAATTTTCCCACTACTCTACTATTTCTAGTGATAGCACATTCCACTGCCCAAGGTTTTCATGCAACAACGTGCATTATCTATTTGTTCTCGTCACTTGCATACTCCTCTTACCTCATTTTTATGACACTACACATGATCTGGTGTCCATTTTTCCTGATTTCAACCTGTTCTACATGTTTTGACCCTCGATCGTAGCTTACCAGTGTCCACCCCTATTTTTTGGCATATCCACCAAACTTTGATGAATAAAATTAAACCTATAGTAAGGTTTTCATATTTCTTGATGATGTTCACAACTTTTCAATGATTGACTTCTTTTTTTGGCTAGGCGTATTATTTTGTTTATTTCATGGGTTTTGTCCCACATCTCTCATGTAGTGGGCCTTTCAGCCTTTTCATTCACCACCACACAGTAAGAGAGTTATCCAGCTTTGTTGGTCTTCCCTAGTCCTCTCCTCATTGCTTGGACATCCCACTCGCTATCCCTCTTGACATGTTTGTCTTCCTCACATAGTTGCTTAGTGATCCACACATAGTTGCTCAGTTATCCCCATCATTGTTTGTGTGCCCTACATGTGCCAAATCATCACCCGGTCCTACTGATGTACTCCACTGCCACTTGTTATCGTGTATCACACTACTTCCTGATTTGACCTATTGTTAACTTATCGTGTGCCACCTTACCACTCGATCTAGCCTATTATTGAATTTGACCACTGATGTAATCTTCCACTTGATTTCTACCCAATACAGTCACGTGTCACACTACTTACTGATATAGCCTATCATTGAATTATCGTGTGCCACCTTACCACTCTATCTAGCCTATTGCTAGCTTTGACCACTAATGTAATCTGCCACTCGATTGCCGCCCAGTACAACCTATCGCTGAATTTGACTGTTGATGTAATCTACCATTCGGTTGTTGCCCAGTATCACCTATTGCTGACTCTATTCACTGATGTAATCTGTCATCATTGCCCTTCGCCATTGGTTTGACAACCCAACCTCACTTTTTTGCATTTAGTACTTTTGGGTGACTGGCATTTTCTACTTTTAGGAGAATATCTGCAAAGTTTGCTTTTATAGGGTATTTATTTTTCTAAGTATACCCTTATATATACTCATTGTAAATCTTGTTTTGAGCCCCAAACATCCATAGTGGTCACTTTTACATTTACCCTTTTTTAGTATTCCACATTGTGTCCCCAAGATTTCCTTTCCCAATGGGCCTACATTCTTGCTTTGTGGCCGCCATTTCTTCCCATTTTTGGTTTTATCCCTGGCTCAAACCTGATATATGGCTGTCAATATGTCTTTTGCAAAAAAATTGGTCGAAGTCACTGCCCATGTCACTTCCTTGGTTGAAACTTTTTAGGACATCAAGTTGCAATCCTCCTCCTCCCACATTTCTCATGCCAAGTGTGAATTTAAATTTATAAAGGCTCTTGAGATTCTAATATTCTCAATATCTGGATCATTGACATGAAGAATTGGTTTACCTTTATTCAAACCCCAGAAGATGATCGAGTTCCATTTGTCAAACTCAAAAATTTTGGCATGGCTAAGGTTCTCATTACCAAATGCCATGGAACTCAAAACCCCATCCTCACTTGGGATGATTTGATCATCAATTTGAAGGCCACCTTTTATCCATACAATTATGACGATGAATTGCTTTATCATTGGCTCCACCTTCATCAGGGAAAGTGTCATTCTGTTCAGGATTATGTTCATTAATTCAACTATCTTTATGTTTTGCTTTATGTTATTGATCCTGCCACTTCCCTCATTTCTAAATTTAAAAGTGGGCTTTTCACACACTTTTATAGAGAGTTGAAATATACTCCTTGCATAGCTCTTGATGCTATTTTCAATCATGCACAACTTGTGGAGGAAAAGCTCATTTCTAGGCAAACCAGACCTTGCTATTCTTCTAGAGGATCGATGCAATCATATCACTCACAAAAACATGCATCTATAAAATCTTCTTCTTATTCCCCTTCTCCTTCTTTTACTCCCGCTTCTAATAACTATCCTACTTCTAAGCATACATTTCATGTTTCTTCTTCTTCTTCTCATGCTAATTCTAGAAAATTTTATAATTATTGTAAACAAAAAGGCCATGATAATACTGACTGTCGCTAGTTAAAAAACTCAAAGAAGAAGACTTTTATTGTACAGTATGATGAGGGCACAACTGCTAACCCCATAAAGACTACTAGGGAGGGATAATTTTATGAGGATTTGAGGTGATAACTTAGTCATGTAATTCTAATGAATCATCATTCTATCATAGGTGACCGTGATAATTTTCTCATCACACGTGCCCATTTGCTTCATGATTTTATGATTGATTGTATAATTGAAAATGACTCGCAAAATAATTTGATTGTGAAGTCCATTGTCGATAGGCTCCAGCTACCTACTACACCACATACTCATCCTTACTCTCTTGAATGGAAGGATAGTCATACAACTTCAAAGATCACATACACATGCACTCTTAAATTTGATATTGGTTCTAAGTTTAGAAAAATATCACTTGTGATTGTGATCCCCATGGATTACTATGGATTATTGCTTGGCAAACCTTATCAATATGATCGACATGCAACCTATGATGCTTATAAAAACAC
This sequence comes from Wollemia nobilis, assembly GCA_028583015.1. Lineage (NCBI taxonomy): Eukaryota > Viridiplantae > Streptophyta > Pinopsida > Araucariales > Araucariaceae > Wollemia > Wollemia nobilis. The sequence continues at coordinate 250,137 of JAQPPZ010001733.1, forward strand.
CTACACACAGCAGCAAGATAATAAGCATTATCTCATTGAATCTACTAAGACCACAACTAATATTATGCTTAGTTGCTGAAAAGCATGCAAAGCCACAAATCAAGCACACACACTTGCCCTCATATTCAATCATCCACAACAACAACAATCTTTAGCACAACCTTCTAAGTTCAATAAACCCATAATAGTTGATACAATATTGCAAAAATATGGAAGTATTTTTAAGGAGCCCACTTCTTTACCTCTTGAAAGGGTCATTTATAATGGCATTGATATAATTCTAGCTGCACTTTTACCTAATTCACCCATGTATAGACAATCAATTTTACAATATGATGAAATTAAAAAATAGCTTCAGGACCATTTAACTAAGGGGTTCATTAAACCTAGCATTTCTCCTTATGTCTCTCCTATTCTTATTGTTCTCAAAAAGGATGGAACTTGGTGATTTTGAATTTATTTTCATGCACTCAACAAAATTACTATCAAAAATAGATATCCACTCCCACACATTGATGATCTCTTAGACCAACTTTAGGGTGCTAAGTTTTTTAGTAATATTGATCTTAAGAGTGGGTATCATCAGGTCTAGATTACCGTTGAAGATACTTGAAAAACTACTTTCAAAACTAAGATGGGTTTGTTTGAATGGCTTGTTATGCCTTTTGGCCTCACTAATGCTCCAACTACTTTTATGAGGCTCATTAATGAAGTTTTTTCGAGAATTATTGGATAGATATGTCATTATCTATCTTGATTATATCATGATATTTTCTCCAACATGGCACACATATTTGCAACATATTAAGCATGTTCTTTCCATTCTTCACAAGAATCAATTGTATGCTAATTTGCCTAAGTTTTATTTTGGGCAAACATCCATTTCTTACCTTGGATTTATTATCAATGAAAAAGGTATTCAGGTTGATACTGTGAAAGTAGAAGTTCTCCTCAATTGGCCTTCTCCTACCAACATCACTGAATTACGAATTTTTCTTGGCCTAGCCAACTTCTACTGCAAATTCATACCAGGATATTCCACCATTGCTTCACCATTACATATTTTGACTAAGGAAAAATCTATTTTCATTGGACTCCTAATGATGCCCATGATTTTGCTACTCTTAAAGATAAGCTTTGTTCTGCTCCTGTGTTAGCCATTCCTGACCTTAGACAACCTTTTGATATTAAAATTGATACCTCTCAGTTTTCCCTTGGTGTCATTCTCAAAAAAAATGGTCATCATATCGCTTATCATTATGAGTCATTTTCCATAGCCAAGAAAAAATATTCCATGCATGATAAAGAACTTTATGCCTTAGTTCAAGCCATAAAATATTAGCGTCATTACCTCCTAGGAAAGGAAACTATTTTCCACACTGATCATTTGCCTTTGTAGTTCCTTCAATCACAAACCAAGATCCAAGAAGCATGACACATGAAATGGGCTTCCTACCTTCAATAATTTTACCTTGTCATCAAGTACAAAAAGGGTAGTCAAAATTTTGTTGTTGATTATCTTAGTCACCCTACTTCTGCTCATGTCTTAAATGTTATCACTACCTCTCACTTGGGTTTTCAGTATTGGCCTTCTAAGTTTCCTCATAAACCTGAATTTGCACAAGTTGATCAATATCTCCAACATCCTTCCTCCTCCAACTTGATCCCTTTTCAGGATTATCATCTTAAAGAGGGTTTGCTTTACCATCTTAAGAAACTTTGTATCCCTCATGAGCATAGAAAATCTCTTATGAAGGAGGCCCATTCTACCCTTTATGGTGGTTATTTTGGAAAACAAAAGACTCTCCATCATTTGTAGAGATTCTTCTATTGGTCCCACATGCAAAGTGATGTTTTGCGGTACTTGAAACAATGTGTCTTTTGTAGTCGGTCTAAGCTAGAAAATCGTAAGTTTGGTCTTGGTATATACCCTTATACATTGCCTCCAATAATTAGAAAAGTATTTCTATGGATCTTGTCAATGGTTTTCCTATGACTATCTATCAACATTATTGTGTCTTTTTCATTGTTGATCATTTTAGTAAAATGGCTAAGTTCATTCCTTGTCATAAAACTAGTTCCACTTCCAACTTAGCCCAACTGTTCTTTGATGTCTTATAGCATTCTTTTGGTCTTCCCACAAGTATTATGTTTGATCATGATTCTCATTTTGTCAGTCACTTTTGGCATTATTTGTGGAAATTATTAGGTGTGTCCCTTAATTTTTCCACCACCTTTCATCCACAGTCTGATGGTCAAACAGAAGTCGTCAATCATATTTTGGTCCAAAGTCTTTGAATATTCCATCATTCATCTCCATCTAAGTGGGATTTGAGTCTAGCTCATATTGAGCATGCATAAAATTAGGCTGTCCATTTGTCCATAGGTGATTCACCCTTTGAATTATGTCTAGGTTTTCAACCTCTTGCTCCATATGAGTTACCATTATCACTTCCATCTCCTATCACAGTCCACATGCTCAAAGAACAAGATAAATCTCACTCTTTCATTTAGAATTTTTAGCAGTTCTAGTTGAAGGTTGTTCACATTTTGTAGTATACTCATTAGCATCCAAAATAGGCCATGGACCATCATCGTATTCCACATTTCTCCCAAGTTGGAGATAGAGTTTGGTTGTATCTTGATCGACACAGGTTTCTAAAGAAGGAACATAGCAAGATCAAACATATTTGTGATGGGCCTTACACTATCATTCATTAGGTGTCCAAGAATTTTTTTTTGTCTTGATCTACTAGAACACTTGGGTATCCATGATGTTATCAATATTGACTTACTATTGTTGTACCATGACTCTACTTTGGAGATAGCCCCCATTGTCATCCATCTTGTAGATGTTGTACCTAATTTATAGCTTCCTTTAGAGGATGATCATCTCTTCAACACCAGGAACCACCACACACATCAAGTATATTCCACTTCCTACCTTGTTGGTCATCACAAACAACTTCCACATCAGACTTGTTGGATCTCTCATTTCCAATTGGTTCATGATTATCCTTCCATTTTGAATGCATTGGAGTCCAATGCTTCTATGGTGGGGAGGAATGATAAGGATTAATAATATTCTTCACATGTCAAATTGTTCACATGTCATAATATTCACATTTGACATATGTTGTAATCCATCATTTAATGTATGTTCACAAGTAGTTGTGAGGATAAGATTGTTGACTACAACAATTAAATATTATCTTATCCAATCCAAAATATTGTAACTTATTATTTATAGATGTTTTGGTAATAAAATAATCAGTTTTTCATCGTAGGTCCAACTCCAATTGTGACTCAACACAAAACATAGGTCCTTCATCCTTTATCGTGATCTTCGACAACCAAACTTGTAGTGGTACATCATCACGTGCAAACTCTCATGATCACCAAAAAGAGAATGTCCACTCATCGGGATCAGAGATGACACCCAAGACACTCAAAGATTTGCCATTTCACCAAAGAGTAACAAGAAAAGCTTTGCATGCATCAAACATAACCATAAAACATACCTCATTACGTATATTCTACTTCATTCAATTGAAGCATTTAAAGATATCAACACATGGAAACTCCCTTATCACAGTCAATATCCATAACATGCATATGAATGTCAAGCACATATCATAATTCAGTTTCTTTCTTTGGTGCAATACATATGTTGTATTTCCTTCAACATAATGCACAAGTTCATTCATTTATTTTAGTTTCTCCTCCTAGTTCTATTTCACCTTTAGCAAATGTCCAGAAGAATACATATGTGAACATCAACACACAGAGAAACTCAACTATAATCTTTGCTTCTAGAGTAGCTTCATTAATGGCATCCTATAAGCTTCCATTCAACATTCCAACTCACTCTACCATCTATCATAAAAATTGGGTGAAGCTCTTGAACACTCGTCGAAAGCTCTCGATTCTAGGAAAATCTGGGTAGGAACACTCAGAAAAACAAATTGTGTTCCCTACAACTCAGCAGTAAGTTTACCCAAAAGAAAACATCTACTCTACCTGAAGTAAGTTTTAGGCTAGAACAGAATACTCATGAGGAGCAGAGGACTCCAACTCTCAAGCACTATGTTTACAAATCTTACTCTTAAGATATTTTTCCCTAGCTTTCCACTATGCACGTCTCAGGGAAAAACAACACAGACCATCGAAACAACCATGACATGTAAGGAAAGTTTTATTTTCAGTTTTCAGTCACTACAAATCCTGGAAATTGGTCAAAGCACAAGCTCTCTCTCTTTCTCTCTACAACAATGATATACATAAGAAAATTCATTTTCTTAATCATTTTTCAATTGTCGCATTCGATTATTTTCCCAAGAAATACATTGACTAACCAACATAGAACTTACTCCTACAAGCAAATTTCATACAAAAAAATATTCAAACATATTTTCTTAAAAGGATTCTACCTGGTGTTCACTGCAAGTTTCTCAAGCCTTCTTACCCAGTAACTCTTCATTTTCCTTTTTCATCGAAAATATTCTCCTCTCACACATTTTCCTCTTATTCCTTCCACCACACAATCATCTCCTTCCAAACCTTTTACCTTCACTTACCAAACCTTGTCCACCTTTCGCAAGCTACCCATTACCAAAATCATTACTCCACTTGCTCGACATGATCCGGTTCTTTCATCAGTAACCAAGGTCGTTAATTAAATTATTTTTATCACAAAGGTGGTGGAGACAACATAACACATATTCTAATGATTTCTCACTCAACATCCAAGCCAAAATATAGCTAAGCAAAGCTATGTTTTCATCAAAATATTTGACGTCAAAACAATTATGAAACAAATTAAAAGAAAACATAATTCCACAAGGTACAAGCCCATATAAAACTAGGAACAAGAAATTCATATTAACATTATTATATTTATTTCTTCTAGGAAATCATTTCTCTCTAGATTCTACTCTAAGAATACTATTCTTAAAGATATGCTTCCTTCTTCCAAAAGGATCATCAACAAACAAGCATTCCATAACCACCAATAATTATACCCAAAAGCAAGCTACTATAAAATAAGCAATCTTTAACTAAAGATCAATATGATAAGTTTTTTTTATGCAAATCATGTTATGCATCTTCATGAAAGAAGCACTCATTCGTGTTGCTTCCGAATACTTCATCAAATAACCCATCACATCATTTCCCTTGGACATTCCCTTTCTTGGTGACCAATTATTTCTACCAACCATAGCAACTCATTCCTACAAAAGTAAGGTTCCATTAGCAGCATCTTATTCATTCATAAAATTTAGGTTTAACAAAAACTTAAACATGAAATGGTCAATTATTTCACTAAGCAATTCTCACCAAAATACATGTTTTGCAAGATAAATTAATAGATAGTCCATCATCTCATCAGAAGAAGCAATAGCAAAACATAAAACTATCCAAATAAAAAGCTTGCCAAGGGAGGGTCATGACATACTCCCCCTTAGGCTTAACACAGTCCTCTGTGTGGTTCCCAAGTTTAAATCAAAACATAATATTTACAAATCATTTTCAAACAAATATGGGAAGTGGTTCTGCATGTCTGCTACTTTCTCCCAAGTAGTGTTCCTCTCAGAATATCGGTCCCACTAAACTTTACACTACTCCAAAATTCCCTTCCTCATCGATTTGGATCGAAACTCAAGGATCTTTATTGGTTGAACCTCTATAGCCTCGAGGTTCACCATATACAAATTAGAGAAGTCCCACACATGCTCAAGGTTAGCAATGTATTTTCTAAGCAAATAAATGTGAAAGGTGTTGTGAATCTTAGACAGATTGGGTGGTAAGGCAAGTCGATATGCCATAAGACTGATCTTCTCCATGATTCCAAAGGGTCCAACGTAGCAAGGATCAAGCTTTGTAGACTTGATTGCACTCTTCCTTGGCTTTACCCTTAGAAATACCTTATCACCCACTACAAACTCTCGTGGTGATCTCTTAAGATCGACATAACTCTTTTATCGATCTGCAGCTTCTTTCAATCATTCCCTGATTGATCTTAACTGTTGTTCCATTTCTCTGACCATGTCGGGACCTAGCACAATCCGGTCCTCTAGATTATCCCATGTCAATGGTGTTCTGCATCTTCTTCCATACAACACTTCAAAAGGTGCCATGCCAAGGGTTGAATGATGTCCATTATTGTAAGAAAATTCCACCAAGTGCAAATAATCCTCCCATCGAGTTTTTTGATCCATACAATACATGCGAAGCATATCTTCTAACACCTAGTTTACTCTTTCTATTTATCCATCAGTTTTGGGTGATAAGTAGAACTAATGTTCAGTTTAGTTCCAATGGATCAATGTAAAGCTTACCAAAACTCAGAGGTAAATCTCAAGTCTCTATATGATATGATCACTTCTGGAAAACCATGAAGCCAAAATATTTCTTTGGAAAATCTATTGGCCACAACCACGACATCATCCTTGGTGTTCCTAGGTATAAAATGTGCAACCTTGGTCAATCTATCGACCACTACTAGGATTGCATCATGTTGAAACCTATTTTTAGGCAACCCTACAATGAAATCCATTGAAATTACTTGCCACTTTTGCATAGGTACGACATGCAGATTTAACAATCCCATCGGATGTCTATGTTCAACCTTAACTTTCTGATATTCAAGACATTGAGTGATAAATTCATTTATGTCCCTCTTCATCCCAGACCAGTAGAAAATTTTCTTCATGTTCTCCCTCATTTTTTCTCCACCAGGGTGAGAAAAATATGGGGATCTATGAGCTTCATTCAAAATCATTTTCCTCAAATTTCCAGCTTTAGGAATAACCACTCTATCCTTAAAGCATAGGAAACCATCTCTGATGCTGAAATATTTATTTCCATCCGGGTTTCCCTTCTAGTCCTTTCCAAATTTGCTTGCAATAAGTATCCTATTTTTGCATCTCTTTAAGTTGTTCCATCAAGTCGTAATGAATACGAGATAAAACAACAAGGTGTCTTCTCCTACTCAAAGCATCTACGACTTTATTCTCCTTTCCTCTTATATACTCAATACCAAAATCGTATTCCATGAGAAACTCCATCCATATTCTCTGCCTAGCATTGAGTAAAGGTTGGGTAAAGATATATTGTAGACTTTGATGGTCTATCCTTAGCTCAAAGGGTCTACCCACTAGATAGTATCACCAACTCTTGAGGGAAAACACTACAACTGCCAACTCCAAATCATGGGTCGCATAGTTAACCTCATGTCTTTTCAATTTCCTGGATCCATAGGCAACTACTGCTCCTTCCTGAGAGAGCACTCCTCCCAAGCCTTCCAATGATGCATCTATGCATATAAAAAAACTTCCCTGAGGGTCGGGTATTCTTAATATAGGGGGTGTAGTGAGCTTTTGCTTAAGCAGTTCAAAAGCTACTTCACAACTTTCAATCCATCTGAACTCCCTTCCTTTCCTCTATAGGTTAGTTATAGGTGCAATAATTTTGGCATAATCCTTTACATACCACCTATAATATCCAGTTAAGCCCATGAAACTTCTGACTTTTGTCACATTAGTAGGTGGCGACCAATTCATAATAGCCTCAATTTTCTTTGGATCTACTGTGATCCCTTATGATGACACAATATGTCCCAAATATTGTACTCTTGTCACATAAAATTCACACTTGGATAGATTCCCAAACAACTAATTTTTCCTTAATAGTTCCAGCACAATTCTGAGATGTCTATCATGTTCTACTTTATTCCGGGAATATATCAATATGTCATCCAAGAATACCAAAACAAACTTGTCCAAATGCTTCCTAAAAATGCTATTCATCAAATTCATGAACGTTGTTGGAGCATTCATCAGACCAAAAGGCAAAACAATAAATTCATAATGCCCATACCAGGTTTTAAAAGTTATCTTGTGAGTATCCACATCCCGGATCCTCAGTTGATGATATCCTGATTTTAAATCAACTTTTGAAAAGATTGTGGCATCCTTGAGTTGATCAAAGAGATCTTCGATTCTAGGTAAAGGATATCTATTTTTGATAGTTGCCTTATTTAACATCCGATAGTCAATACATAATCTTAAAGAACCATCCTTCTTCTTTACAAATAAAACTGGTGCACCCCATGGTGACACACTTGGTCTAATTAGTCCTTTTTCCAATAATCCTTGAAGTTGTACTTTTAGTTCTTGTATTTCTATGGGATTCATTCTATAAGGAGCCCTATGGATAGGCTCTATTCCAGGTTCAAGTTCGATAGAGAAGTCAAATTCCCTTTTAGGAGGTAATCCGGGTAAGTCTTCTAGAAAAACATCCCTAAACTCCTGAAGAATAGGGTGTTTCCCAAACACCTCTTCCTTCTTTCCTTCCTCTATCTCATTTATCTTAACAATATATACCATTCCTCTTTTTTTAATGGCATATTTCTAGTTGCATAGCCAAAAGAATTTGAGGTTGGAAAGCTCCTTGCAGGCTATTCACTCTATGAACAAGCCCATCAACATCTGTATATTCAACCCATCGATCTTGAAAATTAATCACTACTTTATGCTCTTGCAACCAATCCATTCCTATTACTATGTCAAAGGCATGCAATGGTGCAACATATTAACATCCTAAGGTCATTCCACTAGGTAAGGCAATTTTTGCCATAGGATAACACTAGTTTATAGAGTAGGTTTATCCCGAACCATACTCAACCTTCCACCCATGTGCCAAGATTCTAGGCCTTTCTATTATATATTTAACTAAACTAGTGGAAATAAAGTTGTCTGTAGCTCCACTATCAAATAAAATTTTAACACTTTTACCAAATATTTTACCTTTTATCACCAGTGGCATAGCCTAACCATCCAAATTTTGGTTTCCTATTGTTGCGTAAATCTTGTGTGTTGGTTCCTTAGGTGCAATTTCTTTGTACATTAGTTCCTTTCCTTTAGAACCCATCCCTACTCTTTGTGGATAGTTAGTGGCATAATGTGGTCCCTTACAAATATAACATCCTTATTTTGGTCCTGGATGTTCTTTTCGTTTCAGCTCCCCTACTGCTCCTTCTTTTGGTAGGTTAGTCTATCTTTGTGGTGATCTATTGCCACCATTGCCATGATTAAAGTATCTACGATTCCTTCCTCAAAACCTTCTTCTAAATTTTCCTTGCTTTCTATCTTCTTTCCCATCCTATCTTGTAATACTTTTGATTGATTGTTCATGTTCCCACTTCATGAAACCTGAGTTGTTTCTCTTCCTTAGTGCCTCTTTGCCTTGTTCATCTAACCCCTCATAGTCAAAATAAGGTTTGAGATATGTTTCAACTTTCCTTGCTAACTCATAGGCCTTTTGCAATGTTTCTCTGTTTAGGATCTACTCCAAGTATGAACTTGTGGACCTTCATTTTCTTAGTGTAAGCGGGCACATACTTCACCAAATTAACAAATTTTTGATAATATTTCTCCATTATTCTAATTCCTTGATGAAGTTTAGTGAATTCATCAAATTTTTGGGAATAAAAGTATTTCATGAGAAATATTTCTTTGAAAGCTTTTACAAACTCTTCCCATTTTAAGTCAACTGTAGCCGCTAGCTTTCACTCTTCACTAAGGGTTTCCCACCAAGCTAGACCATCTCCTTGCAAATGTAATGTAGCATAAGATGTTCGAGTGCCTGAGGAGAAGTTCTTCATATTACAATATGTCTCTATCTCCTTCAACCAAGCCTCGGCCTTATCCCCATCTTCCTCTCCATTAAACTTGGAAGATTTTAGATATTTCATCTCCTTGCCCAACTCAGCCTCTAGTCGAACTCTTGTTCTCTTATAAGAGGTTCATTATCTTGTTCCCTTCTCGGGTTTCTAGATTGTGTTTCTTGACTTAGCACAACATCCAACAACTATTTTTGGGTCTCCACCTGCTCACGAAGTAGAGCCACTATTTTAGTAAGATTCTCTCTTTCATTGGGGTTTTCTAAACCAACATCAGGTGCTCTATTCTCTGCATTGGTTCCTCGTGTCTACCTTGTTGTTGGGGCAACACCTCCTCTTCTTCTTTTTGGTGGCATTATCTCCTAGCCACATACAAAAGAGGTAATAGAAGTCAGTTTCTATTTCATATTTGAGTAGTTTCTCCTACCAACTAACTCCTATGCTAGACAATTGAGTTTACCTTTTTTTTAAATAAAAAATAAAAAAAACTAGGTAAACTCCTCACAAGGTGTCATAGAGACTAATCATCCCCAATTAAGTTTGCACAATGAGCCGATTCCCCTTTGAACCATGCTCTAATACCAAATGTAACAACCCAAAAATTCTCCCTCTTTCTTTTTTTGTTAGAAGGCCTAGAGTCATGAACCTACTTGGACCATCTCTAAACTACCACCTTCCATTTATCACACAACCATGATCCGTAAGTAGTAGTGTGTGGATAGTTCACTAAACAAGTCTACCATTTCATCTCTTGATGTCTTACAGTTTACCACCCCCCTTTCTCTCCTTTGAAAGGGTATCTCTGAGAACCAGCTCACTACATAAGTCTTTCTATGTAGGAGTTTTCCTTTTTCCATCCATCAAAAAAGAAGCACCCAACTCATCAAACTACACAAGTATTTTAGTGTAGCGATCCCCTCTTTCCATCTATCAAAGAGTCTTGTGCAAATCCTTGCAAGCTACATAGGCCAGTCTATGAAGTTGCACTATGCACATAATGGCAGGTTTTCTTTCACCTACTGAGGGTCTGGTTAACTCGGTAGCAACCATATTTTCAACATTATTTACCAAAAATGGGACTAGAATCCTTGAACACATACTTAAACCAATGGTCAACAACTCATATATGACTAAGCTTTCACTAATCCAACAAAAATAATAACCTCATGGTGCTAAGAGAGCAAGTACTAAATTATAACTTTAGTCTAACTTCAAACATACTGCATGGTCTACCAAGGCTTCTCAACTAAAGGTCTACTCATACCCAAAGAGCATCCAGCTCACAAGGATATCACATATTAAATTTCAAAACATGAGGTGATCACCCATTTAAACAATCTCCATTATGGTTTGGGTCACATCTCCAAAAGCTTGACCAAATTAGTCTTTTAATTTTGATTACAAGGTAAGAGTGATATGCCTCTGAAAGCTCTATTTAAACATACATCCAATCAATCTCACATTGGACATCTAACATGGATTAAATAAACCTCTCATTTCCTTTAGAGTGATTTACATCATTACGTTAAAATTTTTAAGGTACAAGAGAAACCTTTCCTGATAACACATTCCCTCTATAAGTCACTTGCACAGTTCTTATCTATAGAAAGAAAGATATTAAATACCCGATGGCAACAATTAAACCATTTTCTACCAAAGGCTTTCTTCCATAAGGAGAATGATGCAACAGAATAATTAAAGTAAAACATAAATAGCTTGAATAAAGCTTGATCACAAGCATCTTAGTTTCATTACAATCTGTGAGGATCTATACAACCTCTATCTCAAACTATAAGGAGTATTTCCTCTTAAGCTTAAACACAACTTACTAAAGCAATTCTTTTCAACATGTATCACAATGTAAATCTTCCAGTGATAAAGCACTCTAGCCAACATAATTAATTTATAATAATACAAAGCTTTCTACCATCCAGCGAAAGTCACCCATTTGCAACTCCAACTGTGACTCAACACAAAATGTAGTTCCTTCATCCTTTACCATGATCTTCGATAGCCAAACCTGTAGTGGTACATCATCATGTGCAAACTCTCCCGATCACCAGAAAGAGAATGTCCACTCATCAGGATCAGAGATGACACCCAAGACACTCAAATATTTACCATTTCACAAAAGAGTAAAAAGAAAAGCTTTGCATGCATCAAACATAACCGTAAAACATACCTCATTACGTATACTCTACTTCATTCCGTTGAAGCATTTAAAGATATCAACACATGGAAACTCCCTTATCACAGTCAATATCCATAACATGCATACGAATGTCAAGCACATATCATAATTCAATTTCTTTCTTTGGTGCAATACATATGTTGTATTTCCTTCAACAGAATGCACAAGTTCATTCATTTATTTTAGTTTCTCCTCCTAGTTCTATTTCACCTTTAGAAAATATCTAGAAGAATACATATGTGAACATCAACACATAGAGAAACTCAGCCATAATATTAACTTCTAGAGTAGCTTCATTAATGACATCCTATAAGCTTCCATTCAACATTCCAACTCACTCTACCATCTATCATAAATTAGGTGAAGCTCTTGAACACTCACCGAAAGCTCTCAGTTCTAGAAAATTTGGGTAGGAACACTCAGAAAAACAAATCATGTTCCCTACAACTCAATAGTAAGTTTACCCAAAAGAAAACATCTACTCTACTAGAAGCAAGTTTTAGACTGGAACAAAATACTCATGAGGAGCAGAGGACTCCAACTCTCAAGCACTACATTTACAAATCTTACTCTTAAGACAATTTTTCCCTAGCTTTCCACTATGCACGTCTCTAGGGAAAAATAACACAGACCAATGAAAAACAGCCATGACATGTAAGGTAAGTTTTTTTTTTCAGTTTTCAATCACTACAAATCCTGGAAATTGGTCAAAGCACAAGCTCTCTCTCTCTCTACTGCAATGAAATACATAAGAAATTCCATTTTCTTAATCATTTTTCACTTACACATTTGATTATTTTCCCAAGAAATACATTGACTGACCAGCATAGAACTTACTCCTACAAGAAAATTTCATACAACAAAACATTCAAACATGTTTTCTTAAAAGGATTCTACTTGGTGTTCACTGCAAGTTTCTCAAGCCTTCTTACCCAGTAACTCTTCATTTTTATTTTTCATCAAAAAGCTTCTCCTCTCACATGCTTCCCTCTTCTTCCTTCCGTTGCACAATCATCTCCTTCCAAACCTTTTCCCTTCGCTTACCAAACCTTTTCCGCCTTTCGCGAGCTACCCATTACCAAAATCATTACTCCACTTGCTCGACACGATCCGGTTCTTTCATCGACAACCAAGGTCATTAATTAAATTCTTTTTATCACAAAGGTGGTGGAGACAACATAGCACATATTCTAATGATTGCTCACTCAACATCCAAGCTAAAATATAGCTGAGCAAAGCTATGTTTTCATCAAAATATTACGTCAAAACAACTACGAAATGAATTAAAAACAAAAGCAATTCCACAAGGTACAGGCCCATTTAAAACTAGGAACAAGAAATTCATATTAACATTATTATATTTATTTCTTCTAGGAAATCATTTCTCTCTAGATTCTACTCTAAGAATATTGTTCTTAAAGATATGCTTCCTTATTCCAAAAGTATCATCAACAAACAAGCATTTCATAACCACCAATAATTATACCCAAAAGCAAGCTACTATAAAATAAGTAATCTTTAACTAAAGATCAATATGATAAGTTTTTTTTATGCAAATCATGTTATGCATCTTCATGAAAGAAGCACTCATTCGTGTTGCTTCTGAATACTTCGTCAAATAACCCATCACATCATTTCCCTTGGACATTCCCTTTCTTGGTGACCAATTATTTCTACCAACCATAGCAACTCTTTCCTACAAAAGTAAGGTTCCATTAGCAGCATCTTGTTCATTCATAAAATTTAGGTTTAATATAAACTTAATCATGAAATGGTCAATTATTTCACTACGCAATTCTCACCAAAATACATGTTTTGCAATATAAAATAATAGAGTCCATCATCTCATCAGAAGAAGCAATAGCAAAACATAAAACCATCCAAATAAAAAATCTTGCCAAGGGAGGGTCATGACACTGATCTCCTCCTTGAATGTTGAGGAATCTAATTGGTTGAGCTAATGCCATTTGATGAATTTTGTATGTCCAATTATATTTGCTAAATTTATTCATTTAATATTAGAAATAATCAAAGTTTAAATATTTTTGATGAAATTTCATGAACTTGGTAATACTATTGTACATTGATGGTTTTTGATGAGCTTAGCAATCCATTTGGATTTTTCTACAATTGTTGATATCCAAGGAAGTTGTATTGAATTCTCATTACAATTAGGGAGAGTAACACCTTAGCCAATTTTGTGAAAGATGGCTCTAGAGAGATGCAAGCTATCCATAATTTGAAATAAATTCAAGGCAATATCAAGTGTGAAAGAGCATGGAACAAAGTTTTTAGTTCCTAGATAAATCCAAATTGACAAGGATGCAAACATAAAAAACCATATTTCAAAGGAAGAATTTGGGCAAATACGAGTACAAAATCCTAGTAAGTAGACCCTCATGGTGAAAGCTAACAACAAAGTAACAAAATCAATGTTCTGGTAAAAGCCCAAGGTAACACTGTGCATAAAACAACTAGAACTGGAAAGAAAAATACTTAGGTACATCACAAAATTTAAACATCTGGTGATTACAAGCTAGCAATAATAACCAAGACATTGGATAAGAGAAAACACTATTAACTACAAGGAACATCAACCAAAATGCACAAAAGAATGTAGGTCAAAAATCCAGTCAAAGTTCAAAGGGAAGTTATGCATGAAAGGAAAATAATCAAATTTTGGATATGCTACCTTCACACATTGTATTGAGGTGTTCATCCTTCTCGGATGTACGATACTTATCCTACATAGATGTACAACGTTAAATATATCAGCATAGGGACTGCAAATAAGTAATCATAAATTTTGCAACATTCATTTTAGGAGATATTGACATCTAATCACTATAAATTACCAACATGGGCATCTGGTATAGGCAATAAGGTTTCACCTCCAATTGAACTAGGCTCTTGTAGTGTTAATGACTATATATCTAGAGGCCTTGATATTACCTACAATAAATGTGGTGGATCTTGGGTGAGAGGCCTTGTATATAGTATTTATTCCACCCCTCTTCCATATTATGGCTTGGCTCAAGCCCTGAATTATTTATTGATAAGCTTCGAACCCTCTCTTGTAAAGTATAAATGTAATCTGGTTATTACATATATAAGGAGATATGACTATTCCATATTCTATCCTTATTTTTGTATGTGTAACTATGGTGGTTTGTGTCTAAGGAGACCATGTTTCTTGTGCATTGTTAATGATAATGCATGTATTCATCTAATCCTATTGTAATATAGAGAGATTTAGATTCTTGGTGCATCACCCCATAGCAGGGTTATGTATAAGGGGTCTGATCCAATATCTATTTATAAAAATGTGGTGAATCAGTTTCGAAACCTAGGCGAATCCTACCCAAATTCATGTAAGTCATGGAAATTTTTTTCAACCAAAAATTATAATAATGGGGTGAATTTCTGCTAATATTTGGAAAAAAAAATAAACAACAACAAAAAACTATAGGAAAGATAATTTTTATGTGGTGCCAGTAGCCTATAAATGCTACCGGTGTATGTGTGGCTCAAGAATTTTTTTTAGTTTAGAGGAAACAACCACTTCCTACTTAAATTATTTATTAAAATTTTTATTTAAGTAGGAAAAAACCAAGACAATACCTTGAGTTATCAAAAGTTTAACAATCTCCAATCCCTCTTGCAGAGTTAGATCTATCTGCATCAACACGTGAAATGAGAAAAAAAAATTTAATGTTAAGTGAATTTTTACAATTTTAGAAACACAATGTTATAAATGGAAGCATTGCATGCGACATTATTATCATAGCACTTGTGCACTTGAAAAGTACTCTCCATTTAACATATTAATTCAAATTATTTATTGCTTTTTTATTTTCCCCAAATATTTCTCCTTATTAAGAATCTGCTATGCTAAATCATATATCCATGCTTTCATTTCAACTACCTGATGTAGAATATACAGGTTCTCTGATTTAACTTTCACGTGGGACTGTCATTTGAACTTTTCGGGTGTAGGAATTTGTACATTCTCGACTCAAAAAGAGAATTACGGTTACGAACCCCTCTAAAAAATGAGGGAAACACTCCACCCAATTTACAACTAACTTCCTTTGACTTTAGTTGGTACACGTACTTTTACAAAGATAAGGTGAATTTGGATGGATGACATGATTTTTCATAATTTTCAAATTGAATAATCAAAATTTTAGTATGAAAATAATTATTCAAAATTGCGAGGTAGATCTTGTAAAGGAAGGCAAATGTGCCTTTATTATATTGATTCATATGTTATTTTAAAATAATTGTTATTTAGTTGTAGAGTTCAAGATTTGAATTGATGCTGAATTTTTTAGAAGTTATTGATTAAATATAAAGGTTTTATGTGGGATAAAGAATGGATAAAAGAAGTTAGTAATATTTTAAATCTAAGAAGTAAGATATTGTTGTTTTTAATGGTGAATCCAGATTTGATCTGATCAGTGCACCATCCAAATGGTTATCTCTTCCTCTTCTCTTCCTTCAAGGGTTACCTTTAAAAACACTTTTTGCTTTAACCTTTCCAATATTTTCAACACACCTGACACAATACAACACCAATGTCGCCCTCATGCAAAGGATAGTCAACTCCTACGATGGTGAAGCATCCGCTGTCCAAATGACCATCGATAATAAGAATATTTATTTTACTATCAAACCTTCAGATCTACAATGACTTGCAGGACTGCCATATACAGATGGTCAACTAGTGACCAATCAGTATGGTTTGAGTGACGATGATAAACTAACATTGGAGACCAAATACGATCTCGATTTACAACATTTGAGAGGTATATTTTTAAAATTTAATTTTTATTATTCTACATTTTTAAGGTATTCTAATTTTTGTTTTCTAATAATGTTGTCCTTTTTTTAGATCACTCTTCTAAGTCCAAAAGGGGCTTAAACATTTCCAACATTGTAGATAATTTTCTTCGTGCTTGCATAGAACTCTTCCAAGTAAGACTTGTTTTGCAAGGATGACCTACAAACATGTCACTTTGGGCATTGGCTTGTTTGGTTCGATGTCTTTTGGGCACCAGATTTGATTGGTGCACCTACATTTTGAACCACATTAAACAGGATCTTCTCAACGCCCAAAGACAACAAACTGCATATGTAGTAACATCCACCCATTTTATTATTTCCTTTTTTTATGAAGCATATTACAATGTTAAAGATACCCCATCTCCAACCGCATTGCACCCAAAATTGATGGCTATTGGTGCGACCGAAGAAGAAATACAAGTAAAATTATATTTTTGGAAAAACTATATATTCTTCTTTCCAATTATTTTTTAATTTTCTAATTTTTCATTTGAATGCAAAAAAAGTAGTTGGATTTGTTGCTCAAAGGGATGTCACATTAAGGGGTCACATGCATGAAGCCATTGGAGATTCCGACACACAGTCAAAAATGACACCAGTAAGTGCTACAAGAACTACGAAACGTATGAGGTCTTCCTCACCTCATCATCGTAGACCATCAACTCCTTTGATTTCTACACATGTTACAGGTGATTTTGAAGAAGTAACCTCCGACTCAAAAGGTAACCTTACTCTTCGAAACTACTATTTAAAATTATGTATTTTATTGATTTAAAATTATAATTAGTTTAAAGAAACTTTTTATATGTTTTCAGAGCAACGACAAGTGGATCTATCATCAACGAGGACAGAGTCAGCTATGCAGGTCACATCTTCCTCTAGTAAGTTTGGTTTAATTAAAATTGTTTTTATGGCATTGTTTTCTACAATAGTTTTAATTGAAATTTTAATATAAAATTTTGTAGGGGAGCCAGCTCATTTCCAAAGACATAGAAAATCGATGCTTCCACCACCTCCACCATGGCACAACAAGTGCAACCACAACAAGTGCCACCAATGATGAGAGGCCAATATCACATGCATGGGAAACAAATCCTTACACCACCACCTTCGGGATGAGCCATAAGTCAAACACAGACTATGTCTGACTTCTCAACATTTTCCCTTGGGAATCTCTCAAATGTGCAGAGCGCTTCTCAAATACCCTCTGGTAATCTCGATGATGATTTTCTTTTTTAGGATAACAATCCTGAATCTTTGCCTTTCAAGGCAACTGATTTGCTTCATGAGCCACAAAAGCATAATGAAACACAAGAGGTTGTTGGGGTAGCTTTCATCACAATTAGGTCATCCCCCTCCCATCAAACCACCACCCAACATCCTCTTAGCGATGATGAGAAAGTTCATTTTCTAGAAAATGTTTTATTAGCTCTTGATTGTGAAGCTACAGTTAAGGAAACTCTACTTTTAGATATTGAAGGCTTAAAATATTGGGAATATCGAGCAAAGGTTTTAATAAAAGAAATAAATGCCCGATACAAGAATTTTTCAAAAAGAAAGGAGATGTTTTCATTGGTGGAGAATGAACCACAAAAGCTTGATGCCTTGTTACATCAAGCTGAATCCGATAGCGTGGAGTCCAACTCCACATACAATGATGAAATTTTGAAAATTATGCTTAACAGATTGGAAAACCTCAATGCCGAGGCCCAGGCATATTTCAACGAATGGTCAACAGATAAGAAAAAAGTAGCAATTGCAGAAACTACAAGAGTTACCGCTGATGTAAGTTTTACATATAATTGAAAGTCATTTTTTCTTACATATATTTTATTTATTTATATTAACGTCTTTCTCTTCTCTTTTGTAGTCTAATTTTGAATACCTAAAGATGCAAGTCAATGACATGAAAACATTAATTAAGACTGCAAGAACTAGTGTGCTTAATGCTATTGAAGTGAAAAAAATATTACAATTCACCATCAGAGAAAATAATTGGCTGAAGAAGGTGATCAAAGATAATGGCCTGGATGTGGACGTTTTATTAAAAGAAAATGAGAAAGAACTTAATGCACCTTTTAGAGAAGATCCTGCGAAAGAAGAAGGATCATTGCTAGTGGGGTTGACCACTACGACTCAAGGTCTGGTAAGAGCTAGTGCATTGGAAGCGAAGGATATTGATGAGGGATCATCAACACAAACTCATTCTCTAGAAGATCCAACTCATGCTTCAGGCACCCAAGAGAAAGCCAACTAGTTGACTGTAGCTTTTGTTGTATAGCAGTCAACAATTTTGTAAATTGTAAAGGAATGCTTTTAAATCAATAAAAGAGACAATTTCCAAAAATTGTGTATTATCTTTTTGAAATTTTGTTTTAAAAATTATGATGTTTTAATTAGTTAATGTGGATGCAATAAATAATTTTCATTACAAATGAATTGCTAGCAAAGATGTATATAGGCAAAAAGTTCTCTTATGTTTTATAAAAACTTTTAAATGATTGAATTGTAGCACAAATATCTGCTTTGCCATAGAAAAATAATCCAATAACAGGGCTTAAATATTAAACATACAATTTCATCAACATATACATAATCAAATAACAAGGCTATGATATAAAAATACTCAAAAAAAAATAAAAAATAAAAAAATAATAATAAAAATAATTTTTTGGAGATATACACAATAGAATAACAATGATATGATATAAAAACAACAAATTCACAATGTTGAAAGCTAAAACAAACACTTTCCAAATATCAAAAATACATGTCCAAATAAAATGAAAAATCAATTCTCAATATCCTATAGAAATATGATAATAAATAATGTGAAATATATTCAAAATTTTAAATCATCCATTGATTACAATGTTGGAAGCTAAAACAAACACTTTTTAGACTATACAAAATCTTCTGTACTCATACCCAAAAATTTTGTTGCTACAATTTGATCAGTGTTACCATTATCCTCATCATCATGAGTATTCATTTCACCTCTTCTATCTGTGAGAGATTTCCAATATGCCAAAGCTCTATCATAAGGATACTGCTCCACCTCATAGGTCGACACATATACTCTCAAACAATTTTCCAAATTTTTATCCAACCTATTTCGAACTTTAGATTTTACAAACGATAATGCACTAAACACCCTTTCATCTTCCACTGATCCCAAAATCATCGTTTGACATAATTCATATAAAAGAAAATATTCACTCATCGTATGTTGTAAGACACTACTGGGATGCAATATTTTCCACAAACGTGAAATAGAACCTGTTTCATGATGGTTAGTCAATTGTGAAACTTGAGCAACCATTGTCATTCCAAAACTGTTTGATTGTTTTATCAAAAGATCTTTCTTGAGAATACCATTGATTTCAATACCATTAACTTCCACACGTTTAGTGAAATGGTTAGCAAGAGTGCCCATGTATTTGAGAAACAAACCATTTATAGTTTGGTATTCAATACAAGGATCCCAGAACATCGGGTTAACCACACCCATAGCCTCAAGCAATTCATCTCTTTGAAAACGGTCTCTTATTTCTTTTGTCAAGGTTTTTGCTATTTTTCTCAGTTTAATTTTTGTATCATGTACAACTACATCAAATCTATTGTATGTTATGGGCATTTGTTCTACTTCATTTGTAGCTATATCCATTCACTGATCAAAACAATATAAAGGTATTGCCTTTCCGTGGACATTAATACAAAGATGATCATTTATGTTGAACTTCAAAAATTTCTGAGGATCATTGATGTTTGTTAATGTTCTCCAACTCTCAAACATGGGATCCATAAAACTTTCAGCAGATGTGTACATCATATCAATATGCATACAAATTTATTTTCTCACCCTGATGAAATCCACAATATAAATTGATCTTTGTTGTGCAAGTTTTATCAAAGTATTCATTTCTTCCAACATTGGAAGAATACCACACAATGTGAGAAGTGTTTCCAAGTCACTCATTCAGAATAACAAATATTTAGCCTTATCAACTGCCCTACGATTTGCATACATAAACCCTGCCAAGGATTGATATTCTTTGAAAACTCTATATGCTGGTTGATACAATGAAATCCACCTAGTATCTACATCTTTTAACATTTTTTTACCTTTAGTAACTCCTAGTGCAAATTTTTGAAACTCTAAAAATTTTTTTGGACTGCACAAAAAATAAGAATGAATTTCATGGACAAGTTCTTCCACTTTTGCTACATTTTCAAATGTGCTCACAATTTTGTATGCAAGATTCATTCTATGAGCCATGCAATGAATAGGGATCAAATATGGGGTAATTGATGTTTGTAGTCAAATACAAAGACCATTCTTGTGTCCTTGCATTGTAGCAGCACCGTCAACTCCAACGCATATTAACTTAGTGGCTATTTCCATATCATTCATTCCTGCTATTTCCTTTAAACTAGTTACAACAACATTGTAAAGGTTTTCTGCATTGCAATTTTCCACCATCTTACGTACTCCAAGTAAATGAGGTTTCCTTAAATGATTTTCCAATGTGTAAACATGCATGCAAATCCAAGATGTGTTGTCAACAATAGTCACCTCATCAATTGAAAGTGAAATGAATTTGGTATTTTTTACATTCTCTTTGAGGTCCTCTTGCTCAACCAATGAGAGACATTTTACCATTTCCCAACCACTTCGATCTGACCAATGGGCACTAGGAAGGTTCTGCACATCAGCTAGTTGAAATAGATGTTTATAATCAATGAAATCAGATATAGGTCTACCCTTTTTAAGAATAGTGTATACAACAACAAACTGCAAACTTTTTGAAGCTAAAGTGATCTTATTCATTTTTTGAAATTGGGCTTGAATCGTTCCACCTTTCTCAACCAAAGTTTGTTGTTGTTTCATTTATTTATCATATTCTTGTGCATATCTGATATGTGCACATTTTGATGCATCCTTCCACCTATAATTTTTTGATATTGTTCCATCACTTTCTTTTGTTTTTATATAAACTTTTCCACAATGTTTTTCTACTATATCTTTCTTAACTTGCAATCTATGATCCCTTCCATGTTTCCAACTACAAATTACACATCTCAATTATTTTAGTTCTTCACTACTATTCTCTGGCTACACTAGCTCAATAAATGGAAATTTTGATACCCAATCAGGCTGAAATGTTCTATTAATTATCCACTTGGATAACCTGGCACGTTTAGGTTTCTTAGAAGAAGATTCTCCGAAAGTAGGGATTGTATGAGAAATATTATTTTCTTTTCCATTTGGCATGTTAGTTTCAGGAATCTCTTCATGTTGTTGTTGCATTTCATTAAGAAAAATTTCATCTATGGGTATTTCATTATCGAGGATATGTGGAAGTGGAGGTATACCAGGGTCAATAGTATTTTCTGCAATCAAAGGTTTTTCATATCATTTTTTATTTTAAAACACACATTCTATTAAAAACTAGGAATCAATTAATAGTATACAAAGGCATCAACCAAAAAACACCATTTTTAAATGAAAGAAGATATATATAAAATTAATAGTATACAAAAATTAACTAGTTAGTAAGTAAAAGGTGTTTGTACCTTGAATTTGTGCAGATGTCGATGGCTGAATGGATTGTGAAATATGATGAAAGTAATTTAGGATACTCTTTTTATTGGAAGATTGGCCTCCCTTGTTTCCATTGCCAACTGGTGACATTTTACCTATATAAATGGAAGATGAACATGAACATCATATTCAAAAAATAAAAACTATTGGTTAAAAAGAATTATTGGTCAAGAAAATAGGATGACATATGGAACCTAGGATATGGTGCCTATCATATGGCATCCGACATATGGTGGTTGACATATGATGGATTACATATGGTAGATGGCGGTAGACATATGGCAATTGGTATATAGCGGATGATATATGGTGCCTGATATATGATGGATGACATATGGTGCTCGACATATGGCGGATGACATATGGCTGATGACATATGGTGATTGACATATGGCATACACCATATAGTAGATGAAAAATGGTGGATGCCATATGTCGGTCACCATATAGCATCCACTATATGTCTGCCACCATATGTCATCCACCCTATGTCAGGTGCCATAGGTCATCCATCATATGCCAGGCACCATATAGAGGATGACACATGGCATCCACCATATATCATCGACCATATGGTGCCTATATCTGTTGCCATATAGTGGTAGACATATGGCATTTTCCATATGTCATTCGCCATATGGCATCCACCATATGTCATCCACCATATGACAAACACCATATTGCGGATAATGTATGTTATCTGCCATATGTTTACCACCATATGACGTATGACATATGGCACTTGATATATGTAGATAGACATATGTCAACTAACATAGGGTGGCTGACAAAAAGATAAACATATGGCGACTACCATATAGTAACTGATAAAAATACTAGATGTTTATTGAAAATTTGAATAGAAGACATAAATACTGACTTATTTTTATCGCCTGCTACGCTCACCTACTATTGTTATCTCTTGGTTATTGTTTTTTGCGGTAGCTTGTTGTCTATCATTGGTGTCAGCTATCTTATTTATCGCTTACTTTCTATCTTCTACTCATTGTCTCACCTGTTGTCTGTCACCTATTGTTTATCTCTCGCTATTGGGGAGAATTAGTGTTTTAAATGTATGGATATCACTCTCATGTTAGCTATATATAATGGGGGTATAAGAGGTGAATTTGGTGGGATAAATGATTTTTTTATAATTTGAAGGTGAATGTTTGGCGGGAATGCTCCGTAAAATAAGTATCATAGCGGGTGAATGGACCCTAAAAAAATTTGGTCCCAAAAATTTTGGGCGAATGGGCCGACATCTAGGGTCCCTATTTTCACCAAATTCCAATTTCAAAAATCCTAATATTCACCCCAATTTGTGAAATTCTCCGCTATGCATAACCCTACCCCATAGGCCAGGCTAGTTGGGTTTTACTACTTTCTTGAATTACTTTCTTCTCAACCTTTTTCTCATACAAGACTTGGTAGACTAGGTTAGGATAGAAAAAGTGTGCCAAGATCACACCCAAATAAGGAGCTAAGCTTGGTAAATAGTCTTAGATGTTTTACTTAGATCTACCTCCCATTCTCCCCAAATTTACCAGATTATATGCTCCTTGTGAGGCATAGGCATCGACTGCATTGACAATAATAATGTGTGGTCATTATACCTGAAGCATGAACTAGACACAATCTAGTTCCCAATAGTTTAACTGGCATACTGAGTGGGAACCCACTAATTCATCATTGGTCCCATAGTCCAAATAAAATATTAAGCTTTGACTTTGGTGAGGGTCATTGCTAATCTATTTGTATGGAGCACCTTGAAACTCACCTAACAACACCGATTAAAATGAACATCTAGAATAAGTCACTTCGAAGGATATTAGGTTATGATTTCAATGAGGATCTTAATCTATCAACTTGAAGATAAAATATAGTATTCACCTAGAAAATCCACTAAAATCAAAGGATTCAAAAGTTATGAATGAAAGATATGATGCCAAATCCTTTTTTGTTGCTAATCCACAAAAATAAAATGGCCACTCTACCACCAAAAAGTTTTCCAAAATGGAACAAAAGAATCACCTTGCAACCTCTAGTGTCATTGGATGTATGGTATAATATTCCAATACCATATCTTGAATCATTTCCATGCTATAGTGGAGAAAATATGACAACCCTTATGGAGCATCTACAAAATATGGTTTGCACATATCAATTCCATAACATTATAAGGTAAAATATGGCATTGAGACTATTGATGGTGTTATTTAGAGGTAAATATCAAGAGGGATATGGATATATTTCTTCATAATCCATTTTTGAATGGGACCATCTTGCTATCCTATTTGTAGATGAATTTAAAGAAAGAGAGCAGACAACCCCAACCTAAAAGTCTATGACTCTCCAACATCCTCCTACACAACAACCTACTGATCATCCTATGAAGAGTTCTTATATGGAAGGCCAATCCTTCAATTTTCAATCTCAAAGAACTCTTCTAAGGAATTTTTCCATGACTTTTAATCATACTATGAAAATTTAGAATGAAGAAGAGGTGGATGTGGGGATAAAGGAAGTAGGTACTTTAGCACAAATATGGATACAAATACCACTTGATGGATTAGCAAGTAACTAAAATATGGGATGCAAATACCTTTAAAGTGCTCAAGAAACCAATATTGGGAACTTTTCAAACCCACATAGAGAGTCCTTCCACCTCTAGAAACATAAAAGAGGTAAAGTATCTAAGCTAGATGTCAAAGATGCACTATGAAAAGGTCAAGAGGAGAGAGAGAGTCAACACTTGTACCAATCTATCTAGACTAAGGGAGTTGCTCAAGAGTCCTACTTTCTTAAGGGTAAAGGTATTTTACCCAAGGAACTAGAAAAAGAGAAAGAAAAAAATGACTCAAGCAACAACTAGGGGGAATTTTGGCTCCATAAAGGCCACCAATAACATTTGTATATATGTATTATATGTAACATATGTTTTATTATTGTAGTAGAATTCAGATGCCGCTACTTAAAGAGAAATTCCAATTTTGTGAGACCACTAAGATTTCAAATGTTATAGAGTTGAGAAGTCATAGATCTATTGCTCAAATTCCCACCTCTACTTCCATTCCAAAACTTTACCTCTTTAACTCCATATCCAATAAAAAAGGAAAATATTTCTAGGTTCCTTACCTTCATTAAGCTGAAGATCCCCTGTGAGTCACTAGAATTATAGTGAATTATCACTACACTTAGGGGGAGTAATGCCTTAGCTAATTTTTTGAAATATGACTCTAGAGGGATGCAAGCTATCTAAAATATAAAATAAATCCAAGGTAAGGCCAGAAGTGAAAGAGCATGGATCAAAATTTTGAGTTATGGGAAAAGTCAAAATGACAAGGATGCAAACTAAAAAAATCAAATTTTCAGGGAATAATTTGAGTAAACATGAGTACAAAAGTCTAGTAACCAGACCCTCAAGGTCAAATCTAATAACAAAGTAACAAAACCCGAGTTTTAATAAAAACTTAAGGTAACACTATGCATAAAATAACTAGAACTAGAAAGAATAATGACTTGGGCACACTCACCAAATATAAATATTTGGTGATCACAGGTTGGTGATAATAATTAAAACACTGGACAAGAGAAAAAGTAAGGTCAACTATAAGAAATGTTGACCAGACTTAAAAATACATGAAAGGATGAAGGTCAAAACTCTGGTTAGATTCCAAAGTGAAGTTTCATATAAAAGAGAAATGATATGATTTTAAATAGGCTAACTTTGCACATTGTACTGAGGTGTTCCATATTCTTGAGCTTCTCCTACAAAGATGTACAACATTAAGTATGTTAGCATAGGCAGTGTCGAGAGTAACCCCAAACATGATAGCATTAATTGTAGGACATATCAACATCTAATCACTATAAATTTCTAGCATGGCATCTAGCATAGGAAGAAAGGTTTCACCTACAAAATAACTAGGCCCTTACAATATTAACGATTCTATATCTGGAGGCCTTGAAATTTCTTACAATCAATGTGATGGATCTTAGGTGAGATTTTATAAAGGGGCATTTTGAATTTTAGAGAGAAAAGTATCCAAATTTTATCTATAAATATTAATATTTTCTTCATTGTAAAGTATCAAATGTTGATACCATTGTTCCTAATATATAGATCTATATAGTATTTCTTCCACGCCTCTCCTATATTACAGCCTGGATCAAGCCCTAAATTGTTTATTGATAATATTTGAGCCCTCTCTTATAAAGCATGAATGTAATCTAGTTAGTACATCTATAAGGAGCTATGTGTCACAACCAATTTTACCCAATTTAACCACATGTTATTTTTATTTTTATTTTTTACTAACCTAACCCATGTTTACATCCAAAAATGGCATGGAGTCCGCTTATAATCTTTGTATTCTAGTTTGAATTAATATAATCCCTACATGGATTCTTTTATCTTCCTTTAGAAAATGACACAAGTACTACCCATCCCTACACTTACACATGTCAATTAATGAAAGTGCATTAGGTAGAATGCATGCCTGGCTATGCTCCTCATTATTCATTTGAGAAGCTAGATTAATTACCTTCAGTCAATAGAAGGTACACACCAATCCCTACACCCTACATCGGTCTATCAATGCAAGAGCACTAGGCGTATAAGCAAGCTTATTATTTCCTCATCATAAAAGCTAGTCATTTTTTTTTCTTTTTGCTTGATCATTCTTATGAATACTAAGCTATCATAAATCCTTTATCTCCTTATTATTAGAACTTAATTAGTTTTATATCCAAGTTTCAACCACCATCAAAGCTACTACTTTAATTTGGATAACCATTCATTTTAACATGTTCACACCTTTAAGGGGTCTATCAAGAATATGCAATAAATAACTTCTCAAGTAATCAATAAGTTCTACCCTTATTTTCTTTTTAGAAGCTACTATTAAGGAATTTAACATAGTAAATATTTAAACATTCCTCATCACATGCTTTAATTATGCATAATAGAAGTCATTTAAATATTTTTAATACTAAGATTAATGTTGAAATAAAACACATTTATGATAGTATAAATCCATAGCTCAATTATCATTCCAAATAAGAAACACAAATCCCATTCATAACATCAATTCAATACCATAAGGAATCCCACATAAAATTTCCATCACAATAGATTTACCATGGGGAAAAACCCCAAAGGGAAAACCCAGCCAAGAAAATATGCATTCTATTAATTCCCTCAAGTAATAATATTACATTAAAAAAAACTTACCACATACATCATTTCTAGGGTCATTTTATACTCCCTAAGATACACTTCCAAAAAAAAAATCTTCAATTCAAAAATGATTTTTATTAACTGATTTTGGAGCCAAGATATTCCAAGATATCTCATTCTCACATATTGCTTGCATCTCTCATATTGTTCATATGTCATTTAATTCGTAGAAATAAATACAAATAATATTAGAATTTAGAACATGAATCTAGGAATTACATTCTGCCCTTTTTTCTTTTAAAAAGAATAAAACATCTACAATATACCCACTTGTTGAGTGGTAATTTTGCCCAATTGCAAAACCACACTCACCCTTAGGATTTTGATCACAAAACCCTCTCTTGCAAAGAAGTTAAAACAAAACAACTTCTCCAAGGTTTCGCTATATAAGAATTACACATGTGTATTAGTAATATCAATGAAGATATATTAAATTAAGTGCTACGAATACCTTATTGATTGTAAGTAACTGTTAACAAGGGACATGTGTTGGTTTATTTTGTCATGCTATATCAATGATTGTTCATAAAACATAAATAAAAGTAAATGTGAATTGGACCCCATATGACCATGATGTAATCCTTAATTCCTTTTATCTTGAATATTCTTAGGTAGATTTTATCTTCCTTTATTAAGTAGATTTTAAACAAGTTTTATTTTGAACTAAATCCTACTTTAAGCATGAAGCAGAAGATTAAAACCTATCTATAAATATAAATTTCAAATGATAAGAGAATTATTTTTATGTTTCTTTAAACCTCAAGATGAAATTATTTGGAAGACTCACTTTGTAGCTATAATAGCCTTTGATATAATATATAAATTATCCCTCTTTGATGAAATTAATTTTCATAAAGAGACAACAATTTATTGCTTGATCTTAAAATGTCATTATTAATTATACCTCTTTAATGAAATTATAATTTTCATAAAAAATAATAATTTAATGCTTTAAAACAATAGCTTTTGATGTAATGTATAAATTACCTCTCTTTAATGAAATCAGAATTTTCATAAAGAAAGGTGAATTTATTGCTAAAAAATGATAGCTTATGGAATGCCATAAAAATTAACCCCCTTTAATGAAATTGCAATTTTCATAAAGGAAGTTCATTTATGCTTGCAAATAAAAATGTAAAACTGAAAATCTGATTTACCTTCAAAATGTGAAAAAAAATAAAATTTCAAAATTATTAAAATCTGCATAAAACAAAAATTTCAAATAATTTTTATAAAATTGATTTGGCTTTCAAATGAGTTCAAATTTATTTCGGATGAAATATTATAGCTCATTCTTCATACCCATGTATTTATTTTTGTCATTTTATTTATTTATTTATTTTTAATCCTCAAAGTTTAAAAAAAATCTGCAAAAGAAAAGTTAGAAAAATAAAAAAATAAAAAAAATGAAATAACATAAATGCTACAACCCTAAATTTCTCCACAAACCCTGCAAGCATGAATATTCTGCATAAAAACCAGCATTAGTGTTACCCGAATTCACACAGTCAAACAACTAATGCGGTGCAAGCTTCTAAGGAAAGGGTGCAATATACCAAAAATAAGACAAATTAACCATAAAAATGCATTAAAATCTGACATATCTCCATTATATTGCAAACAAAAAGGTATTCAATGTTCAACATGTGTGCAGAAAATCTCAGCCCCAAAATAGGCATCATGTGATGAAAAATAACCCAACGGTTTGGCAAAAAATATTCAGTATCTAGCCTCCAAAATTGTCCATCCAGGTCCTAAAAGATCCAACCCCTCTTCAATGGCTTCGATGGGTTTTTAAAGCTTTGACAATGGACACCTGAATTTTCATTTTCCTTCATCTACTGTTAAGATTCGTCTCCTATGTTATTTTCCTCTTCGATTTCCAAATGTTTCACATTTACTCCTGGGTAACTACCGCATTCCATTTGTTTTATGTCCTCACATCAAGTTGTAAATATAATATTGATAAATTAAATTGAGCAATACGCTACCTTATCTACCGTATAAGTAAGTTAATGATGGATCATCCAATCAATTTTGTAATGGTTGCACATTCTCGCCGGCCATAATGGCATATAGACACGTCTCATATTTGGTGAGGTAATCATGGCATATATAGATAGTATATTTTTATTTTTTGTTTTATTATTATTTGAAACATACACATGAAAGAAAACATAAAGTTTAACAATAAAATCGCTAACAAAAAACTTGACGATAACAAATCATCGACAAAAAAATTTGACAATAAAAATCATCGACGACAAATTGACAATAAGAATCGTCGACTACAAATTGATGATAAAAATCATCGACAACAAATTGATGTTAAAAAATCATCGACAAGAAATTGATAATAAAAATCATCGACAACAAATTGACAATAAAAATATTGTCGACAACAAACTAACGATAAAAAATCATCGATAACAAATTGATGATAAAACTGTAAACCCAAAAAAAAGCAAAAACATTAGACATTTAAAACAAAATTCAAACACCCAAATACCAAAATGAAAGGTGGGTCCCCAATTTTGGGACGAGTTGTGCGATAGTCACAACAAATGTCAATTCTGCTAGGAAAAGCTCCTGAGCATTTCGGGTGAAGAACCCAACCTGAAACGAGAACACACACGATCAATAAAACACAAATTATTTAGCAATGTCCTAAGAAGGTGGGGGTAAATAGATTTGAATTGAAACAATTAATCCATCTGCATTTGCTCAGTGTGTGAAAAAGTGATTTATTTTGTATCTCTGAAAATCCTTTAGATTCTATCATCCCTTTTTACATTAGCCTATGAAGTACAACTCATAAAATGAAAGCTTTTACAGACAGATCCCCACTGTCGGTCAAGTGTATATACCCTCGATGAGGTTTATCTAACTCACCCTTGTGTTTGATTAATACTTTGTAAAGACTTTATTTTTACCCGAGCTATGTCTAGACAGATCCCTACTTTCGATTAGGCGTTCATAGCCCCGATAGAGTTTATCTAGATCTTGTGACTGATTTGATCAAGCTTTTCAATGCTTATTTTCCTTTTTTTTTCAAAAGAAAAACTTTGCAAAGCTTCAAGCATAATTGGGGTTAGGAATCCTACAAGTGGAGAGTGTTGAATTTTTGCCTAGGGTTGCAAATCAAGATATCTTCATCCTTCATAATTTCCAGAAATACCCTTTAATGTATGTGAGTTACATGTGGAGCTCTAGAAAAATCTTTCATTGTTTAGCACTCCACCATCTTAGTCCCAAATTTGAGCATGATCACCAAATAAATCATCCCTATTTTCTTGGGTTCCCCTATTTTCAGATTAGATACTCTAACCTACTACATAAAGAAACCCAAAAATGGGCCAAATATCATAAGCTAGCGATCACGAAACATCACCTCAAAACAAGGGACAACCCAAAATACAAAACTGCACAAAATTAAACTATTTACAAATGTACAATATGGTACAGGATGTTGCAAAGTTTGAGCTATCACTGCCTTGGATCCCAAACATGATTAGCACATTTCAACAGACATATAACATGATAAGAAATCCAAGCTTTGCAAGAATCCAATGAAAACAAGACTAGGCCAAACAAAACAAAAGCCTTAATTTTACCTCTCTCACCCCACCAATTTTATTTAGTTCTATTAACCATCCCATAGGCGAGCTTCAAATCACTAAATTGATAAGACAACAATTGATCTTCATGCTTATTATTATTATTATTATTATTAATTCTCAAAGTTTAAAACAATCTGCAAAAGAAAAGTTAGAAAAATAAAAAAATAAAAAAATGAAATAACAGAAATACTACAACCCTAAATTTCTCCACAAACCTTGTAAGCATCAATATTCTGCATAAAAACCAGCATTAGTGTTACCAAAATTCACACAGTCAAACAAATAATGCGATGCAAGATTCTAAGGAAAGGGTGCAATATACTGAAAATAATACAAATTAACCATAAAAATACATTAAAATCTAACATATCTCCATTATATTGCAAACAAAAAAGGTATTCAATGTTCAACATGTGTGCAGAAAATCTCAGCCCCTAAATAAGCATCATATGATGAAAAATAACCCAACGGTTTGGCAAAAAATATTCAGTATCTAGCCTCCAAAATTGTCCATCCAGGTCCTACAAGATCCAACCCTTTTTCAATGGCTTCGATGGGTTTTTAAAGCTTTGACAATGGACACCTGAATTTTTATTTTCCTTCATCTACTGTTAAGATTCGTCTCCTATGTTAATTTCCTCTTAGATTTCCAAATGTTTCACATTTACTCCTGGGTAACTACCGCGTTCCATTTGTTTTATGTCCTCACATCAACTTGTAAATATAATGTTTGATAAATTAAATTGAGCAATACGCTACCTTATCTACCATATAAGTAAGTTAATGATGGATCATCCAATCAATTTTGTAATGGTTGCACATTCTCGTCGACCATAATGGCATAGAGACACGTCTCATATTTGGTGAGGTAATCATGGCATATATAGATAGTATATATATATATATATATATATATATATATATATATATATATATTTATTTATTATTATTTGAAACATACACATGAAAGAAAACACAAAATTTAACAACAAAATCGCTAACAAAAAACTTGACGATAAAAATCGTCGACAACAAAATTTGACGATAAAAATCATCGACGACAAATTGACAATAAGAATCGTCGACTACAAATTGATGATAAAAATCATTGACAACAAATTGATGTTAAAAAATCATCAACAAGAAATTGATAATAAAAATCATCGACAACAAATTGACAATAAAAATATTGTCGACAACAAACTAACAATAAAAAATCATCGATAACAAATTGATGATAAAACTACAAACCCAAAACAAAGCAAAAACATTAGACACTTAAAACAAAATTCAAACACCCAAATACCAAAATGAAAGGTGGGTCCCCAATTTTGGGACGAGTTGTGCGATAGTCACAACAAATGTCAATTCTACTAGGAAAAGCTCCTGAGCATTTCGGGTGAAGAACCCAACCTGAAACGAGAACACACACGATCAATAAAACACAAATTATTTAGCAATGTCCTTAAGAAGGTGGGGGTAAATAGCTTTGAATTGAAACAATTAATCCATCTGCATTTGCTCAGTGTGTGAAAAAGTAATTTATTTTGTATCTCTAAAAATCCTTTAGATTCTATCATCCCTTTTTACATTAGGCTATGAAGTACAACTCATAAAATGAAAACTTTTACAGACAGATCCCCACTGTTGGTCAAGTGTATATAGCCTTGATGGGGTTTATCTAACTCACCCTTGTGTTTGCTTAATACTTTGTAAAGACTTTCTTTTTACCCGAGCTATGTCTAGACAGATCCCTACTTCCGATTAGGCGTTCATAGCCCTGGTAGAGTTTATCTAGATATTGTGACTGATTTGATCAAGCTTTTCAATGCTCATTTTCCTTTTTTTTTCTTTTTTCAAAAGAAAAACTTTGTAAATATTCAAGCATAACTGGGGTTGGGAATCCTACAAGTGGAGAGTGTTGGATTTTTGCCTAGGGTTGCAAATCAAGATATCTTCATCCTTCATAATTTCTAGAAATACCCTTTAATGTATGTGAGTTACATGTGGAGCTCTAGCAAAATCTTTCATTGTTCAACACTACACCATCTTAGTCCCAAATTTGAGCATGATCACCAAATAAATCATCCCTATTTTCTTGGGTTCCCCTATTTTCAGATTAGATACTCTAACCTACTACATAAAGAAACCCAAAAATGGGCCAAATATCATAAGCTAGCGATCACGAAACATCACCTCAAAACAAGGGACAACCCAAAATACAAAACTGCACAAAATTAAACTATTTACAAATGTACAATATGGTATAGGATGTTGCAAAGTTTGAGCTATCACTTCCTTGGATCCCAAACATGATTAGCACATTTCAACAGACATATAACATGATAAGAAAGCCAAGATTTGCAAGAATCCAATGAAAACAAGACTAGGCCAAACAAAACAAAAGCTTTAATTTTACCTCTCTCACCCCACCAATTTTATTTAGTTCTATTAACCATCCCATAGGCGAGCTTCAAATCATTAAATTGATAAGACAACAATTGATCTTCATGCTTATTATTATTATTATTATTTTTAATTCTCAAAGTTTAAAAAAAATCTGCAAAAGAAAAGTTAGAAAAATAAAAAAATAAAAAAAATGAAATAACAGAAATACTACAACCCTAAATTTCTCCACAAACCTTGTAAGCCTGAATATTCTGCATAAAAACCAGCATTAGTATTACCAAAATTCACACAGTCAAACAACTAATGCGGTGCAAGCTTCTAAGGAAAGGGTGCAATATACCGAAAATAAGACAAATTAACCATAAAAATACATTAGAATCTAACGTATCTCCATTATATTGCAAAAAAATAATGTATTCAATGTTCAACATTTGTGCAAAAAATCTCAGCCCCTAAATAAGCATCATATGATGAAAAATAACCCAATGGTTTGGCAAAAAATATTTAGTATCTAGCCTCCAAAATTGTCCATCCAGGTCCTAAAAGATCCAACCCCTCTTCAATGGCTTCGATGGGTTTTTAAAGCTTTGACAATGGACACCTGAATTTTTATTTTCCTTCATCTACTGTTAAGATTCGTCTCCTACGTTATTTTCCTCTTCGATTTCCAAATGTTTCACATTTACTCCTGGGTAACTACCGCGTTGCATTTGTTTTATGTCCTCACATCAACTTGTAAATATAATATTGATAAATTAAATTGAGCAATACGCTACCTTATCTACTGTATAAGTAAGTTAATGATGGATCATCCAATCAATTTTGTAATGGTTGCACATTCTCGTCGGCCATAATGACATATAGACACGTCTCATCTTTGGTGAGGTAATAATGGCATATATAGATAGTATATATATAATATATATATATATATATATATATATATATATATATATATATATATATATATTTATTATTATTTGAAACATACACATGAAAGAAAACACAAAATTTAACAACAAAATCGCTAACAAAAAACTTGACGATAAAAATCGTCGACAACAAAATTTGACGATAAAAATCATCGACGACAAATTGACAATAAGAATCGTCGACTACAAATTGATGATAAAAATCATCGACAACAAATT
Source organism: Wollemia nobilis (assembly GCA_028583015.1). Lineage (NCBI taxonomy): Eukaryota > Viridiplantae > Streptophyta > Pinopsida > Araucariales > Araucariaceae > Wollemia > Wollemia nobilis. The sequence continues at coordinate 284,879 of JAQPPZ010001733.1, forward strand.
GATGTTAAAAAATCATCGACAATAAATTGACAATAAAAATCATCAACAACAAATTGACAATAAAAATATTGTCGACAACAAACTAACGATAAAAAATCATCGATAACAAATTGATGATAAAACTGTAAACCCAAAACAAAGCAAAAACATTAGACACTTAAAACAAAATTCAAACACCCACATACCAAAATGAAAGGTGGGTCCCAAATTTTGGGACGAGTTGTGCGATAGTCACAACAAATATCAATTATGCTAGGAAAAGCTCCTGAGCATTTCAAGTGAAGAACCCAACCTAAAACAAGAACACACATGATCAATAAAACACAAATTATTTAGCAATGTCCTAAGAAGATGGGGGTAAATAGCTTTGAATTGAAACAATTAATCCATCTGCATTTGCTCAGTGTTTGAAAAAGTGATTTATTTTGTATCTCTAAAAATCCTTTAGATTCTATCATCCCTTTTTACATTAGGCTATGAAGTACAACTCATAAAATGAAAACTTTAACAGACAGATCCCCACTATCGGTCAAGTGTATATAGCCTCGATGGGGTTTATCTAACTCACCCTTGTGTTTGCTTAATACTTTGTAAAGACTTTCTTTTTACCCGAGCTATGTCTAGATAGAGCTCTACTTCTGATTAGGCGTTCATAGCCCCGGTAGAGTTTATCTAGATCTTGTGACTAATTTGATCAAGCTTTTCAATGCTTATTTTCCTTTCTTTTTTTTTTCAAAAGAAAAACTTTGCAAAGCTTCAAGCATAACTGGGGTTAGGAATCCTACAAGTGGAGAGTGTTGGATTTTTGCCTAGGGTTGCAAATCAAGATATCTTCATCCTTCATAATTTCCAAAAATACCCTTTAATGTATGTGAGTTACATGTGGAGCTCTAGCAAAATATTTCATTGCTCAACACTCCACCATCTTAGTCCCAAATTTGAGCATGATCACCAAATAAATCATCCCTCTTTTCTTGGGTTCCCCTATTTTCAAATTAGAGTTCCCCTATTTTCAAATTAGATACTCTAACCTACTACATAAAGAAACCCAAAAATGGGCCAAATATCATAAGCTAGCGATCACAAAACATCACCTCAAAACAAGGGACAACCCAAAATACAAAACTGCACAAAATTAAACTATTTACAACTGTACAATATGGTACAGGATGTTGCAAAGTTTGAGCTATCACTTCCTTGGATCCCAAACATGATTAGCACATTTCAACAGACATATAACATGATAAGAAAGCCAAGCTTTGCAAGAATCCAATGAAAACAAGACTAGGCCAAACAAAACAAAAGCTTTAATTTTACCTCTCTCACCCCACCAATTTTATTTAGTTCTATTAACCATCCCATAGGTGAGCTTCAAATCATTAAATTGATAAGACAACAATTGATCTTCATGCTTATTATTATTATTATTATTTTTAATTCTCAAAGTTTAGAAAAAATCTACAAAAGAAAAGTTAGAAAAATAAAAAAATAAAAAAAATGAAATAATAGAAATACTACAACCCTGAATTTCTCCACAAACCTTGTAAGCCTAAATTTTCTGTATAAAAACCAGCATTAGTGTTACCAAAATTCACACAGTCAAACAACTAATGCGGTGCAAGATTCTAAGGAAAGGGTGCAATATACCGAAAATAAGACAAATTAACCATAAAAATGCATTAAAATCTGACATATCTCCATTATATTGCAAACAAAAAGGTATTCAATGTTCAACATGTGTGCAGAAAATCTCAGCCCCAAAATAGGCATCATGTGATGAAAAATAACCCAACGGTTTGGCAAAAAATATTCAGTATCTGGCCTCCAAAATGGTCCATCCAGGTCCTAAAAGATCCAACCCCTCTTCAATGTCTTTGATGGGTTTTTAAAGCTTTGAAAATGGACACCTGACTTTTTATTTTCCTTCATCTACTGTTAAGATTCATCTCCTATGTTCTTTTCCTCTTCGATTTCCAAATGTTTCTCATTTACTCCTGGGTAACTATCGCATTCCATTTGTTTTATGTCCTCACAACAACTTGTAAATATAAGGTTTGATAAATTAAATTGAGCAATACGCTATGTTATCTACCATATAAGTAAGTTAATGATGGATCATCCAATCAATTCTGTAATGGCTGCACATTCTCATCGTCCATAATGGCATATAGACACGTCTCATCTTTGGTGAGGTAATAATGGCATATATAGATAGTATATTTTTATTTATTTTTATTTTTATTTTTATTTTTTGTTTTATTATTATTTGAAACATACACATGAAAGAAAAAATAAAGTTTAACAACAAAATCGCTAACAAAAAACTTGACGATAACAAATCGTCGACAACAAAATTGGACAATAAAAATCATCGATGACAAATTGACAATAAGAATCGTCGACTACAAATTGATGATAAAAATCATCGACAACAAATTGATGTTAAAAAATCATCGACAAGAAATTGAAAATAATAATCATCGACAACAAATTGACAATAAAAATATTGTCGACAACAAACTGACGATAAAAAATCATCGATAACAAATTGATGATAAAACTGCAAACCCAAAACAAAGCAAAAATATTAGACACTTAAAACAAAATTCAAGCACCCAAATACCAAAATGAAAGGTGGGTCCCCAATTTTGGGATGAGTTGTGCGATAGTCACAACAAATGTCAATTCTGCTAGGAAAAGCTCCTGAGCATTTCGGGTGAAGAACCCAACCTGAAACGAGAACACACAAGATCAACAAAACACAAATTATTTAGTAATGTCCTAAGAAGGTGGGGGTAAATAGCTTTGAAATAGAAACAATTAATCCATCTACCTTTGCTCAGTGTGTGCAAATGTGATTTATTTTCAAAATCCTTTAGATTTTATCATCCCTTTTTACATTAGGCTATGAAGTACAACTCATAAAATGGAAAATTTTACAGATTGATCCCCACTGTCGGTCAAGTGTCTATAGCCTCGCTGGGGTTTATATAACTCACCCTTGTGTTTGCTTAATACTTTGTAAAGACTTTTTTTTTACCCGAGCTATTTCTACACAGAGCCCTACTTCTGATTATGCGTTCATAGCCCTGGTAGAGTTTATTTAGATCTTGTGACTGATTTGATCAAGCTTTTCAATGCTCATTTTCCTTTTTTTTTTTTTTCAAAAGAAAAACTTTGCAAAGCTTCAAGCATAACTGGGGTTAGGAATACTACAAGTGGAGAGTGTTGTATTTTTGCCTAGGGTTGCAAATCAAGATATCTTCATCCTTCATAATTTCTAGAAATACCCTTTAATGTATGTGAGTTACATGTGGAGCTCTAGCGAAATCTTTCATTGTTCAACACTTCACCATCTTAGTCCCAAATTTGAGCATGATCACCAAATAAATCATCCCTCTTTTCTTGGGTTCCCCTATTTTCAGATTGGATACTCTAACCTACTACATAAAGAAACCCAAAAATGGGCCAAATATCATAAGCTAGCGATCACGAAACATCACCTCAAAACAAGGGACAACTAAAAATATAAAACTACACAAAATCAAACTATTTACAAATTTACAATATGGTACAGGATGTTGCAAAGTTTGAGCCATCACTTCCTTGGATCCTAAACATGATTAGCACATTTCAACAGACATATAACATGATAAGCAAGCCAAGATTTGCAAGAATCCAATGAAAACAAGACTAGGCCAAACAAAACAAAAGCTTTAATTTTACCTCTCTCACCCCACCAATTTTATTTATTTCTATTAACCATCCCATAGGCGAGCTTCAAATCATTAAATTGATAAGACAACAATTGATCTTCAATTTTATCTTGTCTATTCCTTACAATGCAAATTTCACAATTCAATTCATGATTTAGAATTAGGATTTCCTTTTTCGATATGAGACCTGTGAGATTCAACGAACAGAAATTGTATATTGCTGCAGAGTTTAAATACATGTGACAGTGCCGTGAATAGCACACAGGCAACTGCACTCTGTTACGTAGTTGTAACAGTACAACATATAGCTATACTAATAGCTAACTAATAGCTAAATAGCGTAATACAGATAAAAGGAGTTAAGTACGCTAACATCCCCCTTTATTACATTATTTGGGTAATGTAATAATTAATAGCTATACTAACATCCCCTTACATTATTTTGCAATACAAAGTGAGCTGCGAAACAATTCAAATTTGACACGTCCAAGTGCCTTAGTGAAAATGTCTCGCAACTTGAGCATCGGTGGGAATGTGTCGAAGCTGAATTCGGTGCTTTGGAACTTCCTCTCGAATGAAATGACATTGTGTGTCAATGTGCTTTGTTTTTTCATGATGGACTGGATTCTTGACGAGGTTCATAACACCCTGATTGTCGCAAAACAAGTGTATTGGAGATTTTGATGGATGGCCCATACTTGTTAGAATGCGACGTAACCATATCACTTCGCACACAGCCTTCACGTGCGGCGCGATATTCTGCCTCTCGTTGAAGAAATAGCAACCACCGTTGCTTCTTGTCGTGCCAAGAGACAGGACCGGATCCCAGATGAAAAATGTATCCATAAGTTGACTTGCGATCATCAAATGATCCGGCATAGTCGGAGTCCGTGTATCCTTGCAAGAAGAATTTGTTGTTCCTCTTGTATTCTAGGCCATATTCTATAGTACCACGGACATAGTGAAGAACACGTTTTGCTGCTTTCCAATGAGTAATCTTAGGCTCCTGCATGAACCTCGAAAGATAGTTTACAGCAAATACGAGATCTGGCCTAGTATTGGTCAGATATATGAGACTCCCAATCAACTGTCGATAGAGAGTGCCATCTACCTGGGGTGAGTCATCATGTCGCGATAACTGAAGTCCATTCTCCATAGGAGTTGCCATTGGCTTGCAGTTCACCATGCGATATTTATCGAGCAATGTCTTGGCATACTTTTTCTGAGACACTTTGATGGTGTGCTCCTTCTGGCTGAATTCCGGACCAAGACAAGAATGGAGAAGTCCAAGATCCGTCATCTCAAAAGATTTGCACAAGTTTCTTTTGACAAGAGAGATCAAATCTTCCGAACTCCCCGTAATGAGCAGATCATCCACATAGAGTACAAGCAACACTATCTCGTAACCCTGTTTCTTGAAATAGAGGTTTGCATCCGACGGACATCTCTTAAATCCATGCTCGCATTAGGTGATTGTCCATTTTTATATACCAAGCTCGAGGAGCTTGTTTCGGACCATACAAGGATTTAACCAATTTGCAAACTTTCTCGCCGTTGGCCTTCCACTTCAAATCCTTCAGCCGAGTCATATAGACTTCTTCTTGGAGATCACCATTAAGAAAGGCACTTTTGACATCCATTTGGTGAACTTTCCACCCATATTGTGCTGCCATAGCACACATAACCCGAATTGTGGTCATCCGAGCAGTAGGTGCAAAAGTTTCTTCATAGTCGATGCCTTCCTTTTGAGCATAGCCCTTTGCAACAAGACGGGCTTTATGCTTATCAATTGTTCCATCTTCCTTGTACTTGACTTTGTATACCCATTTGCAGCCAATAGGTTTCTTTCCATGCGGCGGATCAACAAGCTTCCAAGTTTTATTCTTCATCGGAGACTCATACTCGTATCCATAGCGGCCTTCCACCGAGGCTCACTAAGAGCATCTTGCACCGATGCAGTCCAAGACTATCTATGGTAGACATGAATGCCCTGTCATCATCAATATCCATATCCTCAACTTCTCTACTTGGAGTCACGTAAAGTTCCTCAAAAGATTGACAAAGATCATCAACCTCACCGCTTCTCCGGCTTCTCTTTCCGTTGAGCCATACTCGCGTGTACGAGGTCTATCCAAATTCAAATTGGGAGGAGTGGATAAATTTGCATCTCTCGATTGTATTTGTACACCATTTAGGATTCTCCTTCGGTGGTGGTGAAGAAGATGTAGAAGGACCTCCTGTCCGTGTTGACGAAGGAATCTCCTCTTCCTTTGGTTCCACAATATCCTGGTGTACTGTAGATGTGCTCCGTGATGTGAAATCTTCATCAAAGACAACATCTCTCGCTGATATGAATTTTCTTGGTCAAAGGATCTATCAACCGATATCCTTTAGAGTGCTCAGAATATCCAAGAAAAATACATCTCAGTGTTTTCTCATCTAGCTTCTTCCTTTTTTCTTTCGGTATGTGCATGAAAGCTTGACACCCGAAAATACGTAGATGAGATATGGAGGGTTTTCGACCACTCCATGCTTCCTGTGGAGTCATTCCTTTTAGGGCCTTTGTGGGTGCCCTATTCAAAAGATACACCTGCAGTGGTGACAACTTTCGCCCAATATTGTTGCCCAAGAGTTGCACCCGTGAGCATACAACGAACCATTTCCATGATAGAACGGTTCCTTCTCTCAAGCAACTCCATTCTCGTCGAGGAGTATAGGCAGTTGTTAACTCGTCTCTTGATCCCATGTTTATCTAGGAATGCAGAAAATTCATTAGAGGTAAACTCTCCCCCTCGATCCGAGCGGAGGGTTTTAATAGAAGCCCCCGACTCCTTCTCAACGGATTTCTTGAACTCGTTGGAAGAATGCGAAAGCTTCAGATTTCAGCTTGAGAAAGAAAACCCACATCTTTCGTGAGTAGTCATCTACGAATAACTGAAAGTACCTCTTCCCTCCAACACTGTTGGGTGTGAAAGGACCGCATAGATCGGTGTGAATTAGCTCCAGAGGTTTTCGTGCTCTTGTAGAGCTCTTCTCAAATGGTACTCTATGCTGCTTTCCTGCCAAGCAGTCAGAGCACACTGGCAATGTGGCAGAAAGGGAAGGAAGACCCTTTACCATCTCATACTTGCTGAGCTCAAGTAAGTAGCCGGAACTAAGATGCCCATATCTCTTGTGCCATAGGGAAGTTGCCTCCTTGGTAGAGACAAATCATGGCAACATGTGGAATAGAGATAGCATCTAGTGCAAATAAGCCATGCTTATATGAAGTCATTGCAATCCGCTTACCCTTCCCGGTAATTGTACAACACTTCTTTCCATTCTCAACACGAAAGTTGACAACCATATTTCTGTCCAGGATTTGTGTCACTGACAACAAATTGTTGGCCAATCCCGGAACATAGAGGACCTTGTCAATCCGACACTTGCCATCGGGAAGAGTGACCGAAACCGTACTCTCTCCCCGAACCCCGTAGGTTTTATCATCGACAATGGTGACAGGTTTGCCCTCCTTGGCCACAAATGATTCAAACCACGATCCGTCGCCGATCATATGTTTACTAGCTCCGTAATCGACATACCAAATAGGATCCCTCCGAGTGGAATCTCGTGGTAGTCATGAGCACCTTGTGTGCCCATTCGTAATCCGAGTCGATTCTTCAACAAAGCAACATTCGCCTCGGGGTTGCTTGTTTTTATTTTGTGGTTTGTTTTGGCCTTTTTGCTTGTTCTTATGCCAACACCTCGTTGGTGTCATGGTTGTCTTTCTCACGGATCTTGCACCACCTCTTCTTCTCGTTGAGGTTGCTTGCCTTTTCCTTTCGTATCCTCTTGAGAATTTCCTCCTTTCTCGAAAGTTGCCTCCTTTTTGCCCATTACCTTTCTTCCTAGAACCCCCGCCTCGTTGGTGTATAGGGCTGTATTGGAAGAATCATCCTTGTGAAGTTGGCGTGCCTCCCGTTGTTGAAGCAGATTGACCAACTCGATGTAGGTAATTTGTCGTTGGGACACCTGGATGGAGGTTATCAACATGTCAAATGAAGAAGGTAAAGCTCTCATCACAAGTGAAATGAGAAGCTTTTCATCCACGAGATCTCCTAGAGAACTCAATTTCTCTTTCAACTCGTACACTCTGCACGTAAAGAGTTCAACTGTTTCACCCCTGTCTCAAACTCGAGTTATGAAGTTGTTGTTGAAGATGAAGAATGGTGGATTCATTCTTCCCCTCATAGATGGTTCTAAGGGCATCCCATGCCTCTTTACCACTTGCTTTATCAGCTATATGAGGTTGCACTTCATCGGAAACAAGAAACAAAATGAGCACCTTTGCTCTACCTGTCTTTCTTGTCAAAAGCAATCCGATCCGTCGAAGGACCTCGTGGATCTCGCCGTTGGTGAAGGCCTTGTTGCTACTCCAGTAACAATATCCCACAAATCTTCCATTTGGAGAATAGCCTTCATCTTATGTTTCCATGGTGTATAATTTGGACCTTTCAATAACTGATGCGGATCAGTCATCAATTTTGCAACAACGGCCATAGTGAAGGTTCCTTATATCACCAAATTGGTCCCCCTTTCGATATACCTTTTGCTAGGCCAATATACCGTACAAAATACCCGCCCTTACGTGAGGGAAACTATAGGTATTTAGAAAGATCAACAAAAATCACCCGCCCTTACGTGAGGGAGACTATAGGTGAATTTTAGAGATCATACGATACGTGGAACATAAGCGGTACGGAAAGGGAATCGCCTTGTTGATGGCACCTACCATAGAAGATTCTTCTCATGCGTGGGGCGTAACTTCCCCTAAACACTATGAAGAATACTTCGTCAGGATTTACGCCTAAACACAAGTGCGATAAAGGGTAGTGGATGGAGTAAAAAATGCAAAAAATGGCGTACTTATTCCTCCCCGACGATTTATAGAGAACAAGCTCGTACGTCGTTATAGCAGCTATATTAGGCGGCGGATACAGTAGCCAAATCACGACAGCTTTACCTGTAAGTGCTGGCCAGAGGTATCGCAAATACCGAACGCTGCAGTGCAAATAAATTGCACAGATGGGTTTTATATTCCGGGGACTTTAGGGAGTGTTTGATTTTAATTTTTAATGTTATAGTGCAAAAATGAAATATGCAACATACAACAAAAAAAAATGCCCACTAGAATAACCCACTAGGTGTCGGTCACAGCCGAAAATGCACCTTTTACAATGCCAAATTGCTATTTTTCATAAAAAATTACTCTCAATCCCCCTTTGATTTTTTTTGAAAAAAATCCCTCCTTAAAAGGCTTTCTTTAACAAAGCATTTTTATAATTATTATCAATTTTAAAATTAAAATAAATAATTTTAATTTCTATAGTTTTAAACTTTTAGAAAAAATAAATTAAAATTAAATTTAATTTATTAAAGTTTAAAAACTATATTAAAAAAAAATTAAAATTAAAAATTTTAATTAAAAATAATAATAATAAAAAAATAACTTTAAAAAAAAAAATATACCTTGGGGGAGTCGGCGGGATTCGAACCCCCGACCTGTAGGCTCCCTGAGCCTTACCGCACGGCTCACGACCACGTGAGCCAGCGGGCTGATCCGGAGGAAACAATGGAGCACCTCTCCTTTGTCCCTTCTCGGTCTGCCCAAGCCCTCTGCCACCTCCTCTGCTAGTCGCGGTCCGTCCCGCGTTCTACAGCCTCTTCCTCGTCGCAGTCTGCAACACGCGTCTTCTTCGATTTAAGAGGGGGGGAGGGGGGGGGTATAACGGCGGGCGGGAAAAAAATTTAAAAAATCCCTGCCCGGAGGGTGGTCCCCCTCCAGCGCGTCGCGGAGCGTGGGCTGCGTCTCCTTCACGCAGGCCCGGGGCTGCGTCTAGAATGACGCAGTCATTTTTTTCGGGGGGCGGGGCTGCGTCTAGAATGACGCAGTCATTTTTTGGGGGGCGGGGCTGCGTCTAGAATGACGCAGGGGGGGGGGTTTATACCCCTCCGCCGCGGCGGGCGGGAAATTTAAATTTCCCCCCGCAGCGTCGGCCAAGGGGGAGGGGCCTCCTCCTCGTCGCACGGCCCGCGCGACGATCCGTCGCACGGCTCGTCGCGGCGGCTGGCTGCGTCTAGAATGACGCAGGGGGGGGGGTTTATACCCCTCCTGCCGTGGCGGGCGGGAAATTTGAATTTCCCCCCGCAGCGTTGGCCAAGGGGGAGGGGGCCTCCCCTCGTCGCACGGCCTCGCGCGACGATCCGTCGCACGGGCTCGCTGCGGCAGCTCCGGGAGCGCACGGGCCTGCTGCGACAGCTCCTCTGTCGCGCGGGGGAGCGGGCCCCTCCTGGTCGCGCGCACACGCGGGGAGTGGTCTTTCCCGTCAACCGCGCGCAACGGGGTCCGGGCCCTCCTGCGACGCAGCGCGCCGGCTGCGTCTGCTTCGACGACCGGTGGGGAGTGGTCTGTCTCTTTCTATCGCGACTGCGCGACAAAAAAAAATTTAAAATTAACTGCACACCCGCCCAGATTCTCCAGCCTCGGCTTCTCGTCACGCCTCCCTGCACATCGCTGGCTCTGATGCCATGTTAGATTCAACGAACAGAAATTGTATATTGCTGCAGAGTTTAAATACATGTGACAGTGCCGTGAATAGCACACAGGCAACTGCACTCTGTTACGTAGTTGTAACAGTACAACAGATAGCTATACTAATAGCTAACTAATAGCTAAATAGCGTAATACAGATAAAAGGAGTTAAGTACGCTAACACTTACTATGCCAAGAGACAGGTCCAGATCCAAGATGAAAAATGTATCCAAAAGCTGATTTCTGATCATCAATGGATCTAGTATAGTCCGAGTTCATGTATCCATGTAAGAAGAATTTGTAATTCTTCTTGTAATCCAAGCCATATTTTTTACTACCATGAACATAATGAAGAACCCTTTTTGCTATTTCCAATGACTCACCTTAGGTTCCTGCATGAACCTTACAAGATAACTCACAACAAAACTAAGAGTTGGCCTAGTGTTTGTCATATATATGAGACTCCAATAGAGAGTACCATCTACTTGTGGAGATTTATCATATCGTGATAACTTAAGCCTTGGTTCCATTGTAGTTGATTTTGGCTTGCAATCAGTCATGCGATATTTTTCAATCAATATCTTAGCATATTTCTTTTGTGTCACTCTGATATGATTCTTTTTCTGAGCCACTTATAAACCAAGAAAATAGTGAAGAAGTCCTAGATCTATCATCTCAAATGATTGTTGCAAGTCATCTTTCACTGTATCTATCATTTTCTTTGAACTTCCAATGATGATCAAATCATCCACATAGAGTACTAAAATTACTATGTTAGAACCATTATTCTTGATATATAGATTAGCATCTAAAGGACTTATTTTGAATCCATGCTACAATAGGTGACTATCTATTTTGATGTACCAAGCTCGTGGAGGTTATTTTAACCCATACATGGATTTGACCAAGTTGCAAACTTTTTGTTCTTGCTCTTCAACCACAAATCCTTATGGTTGGGTCATGTACACTTCTTATAGGTCACCATTCAAGAAAGTACTTTTGACATCCATCTGATGTAAATTCCACCCACAAACACACAAACACAAATTTTTACTGAGAGCATAATTAAAAATCGTACATAATTGTTGTTTTACCCAACTAGATATTTGTACAAGGCATAAAGTTATCACACTTCAAGAATATTCATCACTAAAACTGGTGTCTTAAGTGCTCGGGATAGGCCAAATTCTCTTAGTACATTAACTTAGTCAGAACCTTACCCCTTCCATGGGTATCTATTGTTCTTGGCATGGGGTTTGCCCTTCTAGGTCCCATAACACTTGAAAGGGTGGATTCCATAACTCCCCTATTCCAAAGTATGATGGACATGGATTCACAATCCCACTCATGTCCATGAAAGTCCACTAACCCATACAAATTATTAGGTTAATGCTTCAAAACTGGCATAATTATGTCTGTGACTGACCTTTGAATTTCAACTAAAGTTTAGTCAGTGTTCACCATTGCATGGATTCTAAACCAGATTACTCAGTTCCATCTCCAATTGATGGTAATGCTGCCCATACTATCTACCACTGGACCTTCCAACCTCATATACCAACTCTCTGGTTATAAGTCTAGTTGACGATTCCACAACCATGGTAGGTTGTGATATTACTCACGTACCATCCATGTATTCCCAAAGACAATATACCATACCATCATCTCTTGCTCTCATTAGCGTGGAACCTCTATTCAATCACTTGACTAAATTTCAGAAACACATTACATGGTTGTTGCCACTACTGGCTATCGGAGTTGGGTTAGTGCTATCCTCCTCGATAAGCACTAGCTCTCAATACAAGAATGAATTTTTATTCTTATTGACTTCATTTAGCTCTTTTATTTTTCCTAGGTAAAGGTTTCCATATGAGTTTAATACTCAATTTATGCTTAAATTATCATGAATACCCTTTTTTTCATAAATAAATATATAAGTTCTCATATAGCATAAAAATTGAAGCTTTTTCTTTGCACAATCATATAACTAGAAAATTTATGAAGCTTAACTAAATAAATCTAAGTAATAATGAAATAGTCCATTCAAATTCATCAAACTTAAATCACATAGTCACACAACTCAACTAAAGAAGTCTATTAGCAAGTCAATGACTTAATAAAAGAAAACACATACCCATTTTCTAATCCCAAAATTTGGAAAGAACATTTTTAAATTTATAAGCTCTATATAAAGAATTATTTTAATTATCAACATACACATCGACTTGCTCTATCTTGAACTCTATACATTATCAAACACGTATCTTAAACAAGAATCCAAGACATATCCACATCTTTTATAAAGGTCTTCGTAACTAAACATATCCTCATCTAAAAGAAAGATATATTTTTTTTAAGGAATGAGATGACAAAGTCTTCTGAATATAACAATGGTTCCATGTATTTATTTGAAAATATTTATATTTATCAGTTGGATTGGCTATTATCTTAGAGGCTTTTTAGAGCTAAGAGTACACTTGTTTTTTTTAATTGAATATCTATCTTGGAAAACAGACATTCTTTTATTTCCTATAATTATTTTTCAAATAAATTTTCAACATATAAAAAGCATCTGACTTCCTATTATAACATTGCCTTTTTTTCAGATCTCATATCAATCCAACACAGTTCAAGTTTTCTCATCTTTCAAAAATTGAACAACACGTGAAAACGGCTTGCAATTTTATGAGGAGGTTCCTTTGATATTTAAAGTTTTTAAAATACAATTCATAAGACAATGTAATCACAAAGAAACTATGGGTGAACACAACATATGTCTTCCCTTATCCTCATAAATTTTGAAAGTTTAAATATGCATATCCTCGATAGAAAGAATACATTTATATCCTCATGGCACATCTCTGCTCATTCACTTCAAGGAATAAAAATAACCAGACTTGACTTAAAAAACACTTTCATATAAATTGTCGGAGTATATATGTAACAAGATGAAAACCATTTGATTTATAGACAACATATCACTTTTATTTTAGAAAGAAACTATATCACCGTGGCTTCTTGTGCAAGCTAAATCTCAGCAAACATCTCCATTACCATTAGTAGACCACCCGTTCAAGAAAGACATGAGTCTAAATGTGAGAGTATGGGATCAACTTGGCCATAATATGCATCTATATGCAAAAAAAATTCATGCAAGGTACACATATGCTATAGAAACATATCGATTTTAAATAATGAATCACACTCACATAGAGCATGCAAGTTTAGAACTCATTTTAGATTTTAATAAAAGAATTCCCACTCATGCAATACTAGAGCATGCAAGTTATAAAACTCTTTTCAGGTTTTAATATAAGAATTTCCACTCATGCAATGCACAGAGCATGCAAGTTATAGAATCCTTTTCAGGTTTAGATATAAGAATTCTCACTCATGCAATACACAAATCATGCAAGTTATAGAACTCTTTTTAGGTTTAAATATAAGAATTTCCTCTCATGCAAGCACACAAGCTATAAAGGCCATATCTAAAAATTAATGGCTTATCAATTCATTAAAACTAAGTGCAGTGACTTTCATATTTGATAATATATCATCATGAGAGAGTTTCCAAAAGTTTTAAAATCCAATAGCGGCAATATGGCAGCAATTTATCACATAAAAATAATATACAATCCAACATTGGTAACATAGGATAAACATATCACACATGTAGCATACTTCTTTTTACCAGAAATCAAGCATCTAACCTGGTTACATAGCACTCCAATAGACCACTTAACCACTAGAGAATTACCCCCAGTGCTGCAACTATCCATTCGGTACCCCCAAGCTCTCTTCGCATGAGACGTCCATATCCAACAACTTTTTTTTCTTTCAATGCCCTAAAAGTGACATGCCTCTTCATCGTTTTTGTTATTATTAAAAGGAAATCCCCCCCACAATATCAAGGTGATGCCTTCCATGGTTTGTTATTCCAGATAATTTTCCAATACATAGACAAGTGTAGCTTATTTTTCTCCTCCTCCGAGTGGAGGAGAGTGGTCTTAGTGGTTGGTTGTTTAAACATCATTAAACTTGATGACTTCATAGACGCCTTCTTGATATGTTTTATATTAGCTTTCTCCATATAAACAACTATCAAGGTAATTCTTCTTTGATATATTCAATTTAAATATCATTTGAATTATGTTTATTATTATTTATAATTATATATATATAGTCATATATATTTTACAATACATGAGTTTTCTTCCAAACAAAAGCAAACAATATATCTATTTTACTTTTATTTATTTTATATTTTTATTTATTTATTTATTTCAGTTTCCTATTTAATAAACTTAACATTAACATTACTCAACAAAAAGGAGCACACAAGAAATGCACACAACATCAAAGAATATGTGAGAAATGTAGTAGTGACCTTGTACAAAGTGCAATCACATACATACTCTAATGCATCAATAGTCAAAATGATTCATATGCAATTTCTACGATGGGTTTCCATGTACCCATTGGCCAAGGTGCAACGAGACACAACATCATATCTCGCCTGATGCCTTCAACCTCTATCTCCATCAGGGGTGGGTACTCTCTTTCGCCTCCACACGTAAACCTAAACTTGCATCACAAAACTCAATGTAGAATCACATTATTCCAAGTAAAATGTATCAAGCAACAAGGATGTTACAAGATTTATCATATCATGATAACTTAAGCCTTGGTTCCATTGGATTTGCTTTTGGCTTACAATCAAATGCGATATTTTTCAATCAATGTCTTGGCATAATTATTTTGTGTCACTCCGGTATGATTATTTTTTTGAGCCACTTCTAAACCAATACAATAGTGAAGAATTCCTAGATCTATCATCTCAAATGATTATTGCAAGTCATATTTCACTGTATCTATCATTTTCTCTGAACTACCAGTGATGATCAAATCATCTACATAGAGTACTAAAATTACTATGTTAGAACCATTATTATTGATATAGAGATTAGCATTTGAAGGACTTATTTTGAATCCATGCTACAATAGGTGACTATCTATTTTGATATACCAAGCTTGTTGAGCTTATTTTAATCCATACAAGGATTTGACCAACTTGAAAACTTTTTGTTCTTGCCCTTCAACCACAAATCCTTCTGGTTGGGACATGTACACTTCTTATTGTAGGTCACCATTCAAGAAAGCACTTTTGACATCCATCTAATGTAACTTCCACCCAAACTAAGCTACCATGGCATAAAGTACTCGCATGATAGTCATTTTTGAAGTGGGTTCAAAAGTCTCTTCATAATATATGCCTTTTTTGAGCATAGTCCTTTGCAACAAAATGGGCCTTATGCTTATAAATAGTTCCATTGACCTTATACTTCACTTTGAACACCCATTTGTAGCCAATGGCCTTATTTTATGAAGGTATATTAACTAGCTTCCATGTGTTATTTTTCATGAGAGATGTATGTTTAACATCCATAAAAACCTTCCACTGAGGTTCACTAAGAGCATCTTGAACTATTGTGGGTTCATTCTCATCCAATGCAGTCATATAAACACTTTCATCATCCATATCTACTTCTCTATCTTCCTCTGCATCTACATATAGTTCATCAAAATATCGGTAAAGCTTGTCAACCTCTAAATTTGATGCCTCTGCTCTCATATTCTAAGTCATACTACGAGTACAAGGTCAATATAGAGTTAGATTTGGAAGTGAAGTCAGCTTTGAATCTCTCAATGTGCTAGTATACCATTTTGGAACCTTGTTATATGGGGATGGAGTCTCTTTCTTATGCTCCTCTTCATCCAGGTATACAGTTGTAGATGTGTTATTTGATGTGAAAGCTTCATAAAATACCACATCTCTACTAGTGTGTGTTTTCTTGGTCTTAGGATCTATCAACCGATATCCCTTTTAATTCTCATAATAACCAAGAAAAATACACTATAATGTTTTCTCATCTAACTTCTTTCTCTTCTATTTTGAAATGTGCATGAAAGCATTACACCCAAAAATCCTTAGATGAGAAATGTAGGTTTTCTTACCACTCCATGCTTCTTGTGGAGTCATGCCCTATAGAGCTTTTATGGGTGTTCTATTCAGGAGGTACGATGATGTATTCACTGCTTCTACCCAATACTCATGCTCAAGATGTCCTCCCTTAAGCATACAATGAACCATTTCCATGATGGAATTGTTCTTCCTCTCATTAATTCTATTTTACTGTGGAGTATAGGATATAGTCAACTATCTCTTAATCCCATGTGAATTTAGAAATGATGAAAATTATTTGGAGGTATATTCTCCCCCTCGATCTAAGTGGAGGGTCTTGATGGAACATCATGACTCCTTCTCAAAAATCTTATTGAACTATTGAAAGTACAAAAATACCTCTAGTTTTAATTGTAAAAAGAAAATCTATATTTTTCATTAGTAACCATAAACAACCAACTAAAAATACCTCTTTCTACCATAATTGTTTGACATAGGATCACATATATTGGTGTGTACCAACTCCAAAGGTTTCTTATATTGTGAAGAGATTACCTCAAATGGTACTCGGTGATGCTTCCTTGCTAAGCAATTCGAGCATAATAGAAATATGGATGAAAGGTTGGGAAGACCTTTCACCATCTCATATTTGCTTAACTTGAGAAAATATCCTGAACTCAGATTCCCATATCTCTTGTGCCAAAGAGAAGTGACCTCCTTTGTGTTTGTTACCATGGAAACATGAGGTGTAGAAATGATATCTAAGATAAAAAAGCCATGCTTGTATGATCCTATTACTACGTGCTTTCCATTTATGGTGATGAAGCACCGCTTTCTCCCATCCTCAACTCAAAAAACAACATTCATGTTTCTATCTAAGATCTAAGGGATGACAAACAAATTATTCATCAATCCAGTAACATAGAGAACCCTTTCAATATGATATTTTCCATTTATAAGAGTGATGGAAACATCTCCTTCACCTTGGAATTGGTAGGTCTTATCAACAGTGATTATGATTGGCTTACCTTCATTTACCTCAAATGTCTCAAGCCACGATCTATCACCAATCATGCGTTTGCTAGCACCAAAATCAATATACCATATAGGATCCTTTTGCTAAGAAGATGTGTGGGTCATGAGCACCTTATGTGCTCTCTCAGAGTTTGAGTTTGATTCCTCATAAGCAACATGTCCCTTGGGTTGCTTATTCTTCTTTTGTGGTTTGTATTTCCCTTTTTCCTTTTTCTTGTGATCTTGGTCATTGGGTTGTTTATTCTTAAACCAACACTTGTTGGTGTCATGGTTATTCATATCACAAATTTTGTAATATTTCTATTCTTTCTGTTGAGGTTTTTTCCCTTTTCCTTTGATGAAGATCCTCCATTCTAAAAGTTGCCATGTTTCTTTCCCCCTTGTTTGGAGTAAAATGCATTATGTAGCACTTCATATATTTGAATCTGATTTGCCTCCTCAGTTTGAAGTAAATTTACCAACTCCACAAAAGTAACTGGTCTAATAGACACTTATAGAGATGTGATCAACACCTTGTAGGATTATGGCAACACTCTCAAAATAACTAAAGTCAAGAGAGTATCTGCCTCTTATTCTCCCATAGTATTCAATTTGTATTTCAATTATGCCACTCTAAATAGGAACAGTTCAACTATCTCACAAGATTTCATACCGAGTGTATGTAGTTGATATTGAAGGTTAAGAATAGTGGATTCATTCTTCCCTTCAAAATTGGTAATCAAAGAATCCCATGCTTCTTTACCAATTTTTGCATCACAAATATGAGGCTATACCTCATTTGTCGTAGCAAGCAGAATAAACATGATAAATCTTCTATCCTTCTTGTCAAAAGCCTCTTGATCTGGCCTTGGTGTTGTAGGATGTTTTTTAGTGCCAGTCACTACATCCCACAAATATTCAACCTAAAGGATAGCTCTCATATTTGTCTTCCATGGTGCAAAATTAGAACCTTTGAACAACTATAAATCTGATAGATATTTGTGAATAGTGGTTATTGTGAAGGTTCCTTATAACACCAAATGGTCCTTATTTCTATATACCACTAGACCAATTGACCTAATCTGTTTGATATACTCTCTATTATGATATACCTATCGATATGTGGAATAATATGGTCCCCTCTATATACATGACTGTACATGAGGAAGACTTTAAGGTATGTGAACCAAGATCGATTTGTGGCACATAAGCAGTAATGGAAGAGAATTCAATCAAATTTATGACACCTACCTCAAAACCCTTCCAAAAAAGAATGATGAATTGGAGGAGTTTAAGCCAAAAAATAAAAAATAATTATGGTATAAAATGGAGTGAATATTAAAATTGTCTTTCCTTATTTCTCCCTCATGATTTATAGAGAACAATCTTAGACAACATTACCTATAAGTGTGGGCCAGAGGTATCACATACACCAAACATTATAGTTCAATAAATTACACAAATAGGTTTAAAATTTGGGGTCTTTATTGGTTTGAATATTTTACCGTATGATTGAAATGCAAAAAAATAGGAAATGTAAATGCAAGAAACAATCACAAGTGCCCACAAATTTTAACTATAGGTATCAGTTTCCATCGATAATTCACCTATTTACAATACCAATTTTTGTTTAAGATGTCGATCTCCACCGAAAATGCATCTTTGGTATAATGACTTTTGCAAATTATGTGAGATTGGTTTGCAAAAATGATATTCTATTCCACAATTTTCTCCTCCCCTTTATCTTAGAATTTTGTAAAATAAAATGCTTTTGATCCCCCCTTTTTAGTTGCAAAATAAACTAGGGTGAAAAAATTTGATATACCCTTTCAATTTTCCAAAGAAACTACGTGCAAAAAAATTTACTTATCCCACCATGAAAAAAAAATGCACTTGTTCTTGAAAATTTTGCAATGAAAGATAAAATCTCCTATATTTCTATATACTTTGAATGTGCTTGTATAGTGTTAAATTGCAAAATAAAATAAAATTTTGCAAAAAGAAATTCCCTAAGGTATATAAAGAGAATACCTCTCCTAAAGCCACCAATTGCAAAAATACTTTTTGCACTCCGTGGGGTTTGAAGCCCCATTATCCCAGAAAATGTCTTAGCACAAACCGCCTGACCAAATATATTATTGGGTTAGATGTAAACAAGAAGGCACGATGTGAATTTTAATCTGTAGGAGCATTAAATAAAACTTTGGGGATGCTTTGTCCCACATGCAGCACAAGGTTGCAAGAACATGAATTGAAATACTCTCCTGCATCGTAGATTAGTCAACTACCTTCAGGAAGTCAGGCTAATAAAATATTTTACCATCCGTAAGAATGAGATTATCCACATCAAAAAATGCATAACTCACCAAATCATTCCACGTCATATAGTCACCACTCACAGGAATGAGATTTTCAACATCAGCAAATGCGTGTCACCCACCTAGTCAGGCTCCATGTCAACTAATAAAATCTACATTGAAACTATCTCGGTATGTTTTCTTAGGACTTTATGCACATGCCCAATGATATTTTTGCCCTACAAAAATATTTGTATGCTCCTTCCAGAGAATCTGGTCTTCGTTGTGTCTTCTTGTCAGGGTTTGTCAGTGGTATTTCTGCACTACAGGGATATCATGTGTGCCTTTGTCGATATTGGAGTGATTTTAAATCATGGAATGGTTGAAACCTGTGCTCACCATTCGAAGAATAGATTAAACCATATTTCCCAATAAATAATCTAATCACATTGCCCAAGAAATGCTCACTCTGCTCTAATACCATATTAAAGTAGCAACCAATCAACTTAGTATTGCATATTGAAGAGGTATAAATAACATCATGAGGTAGTTTATACGGTTGTGGAACTACCCAACAACCACAACTACCTGCATTATGTGCTTCATGATATTATAAATTCCTATTCAAATAAAATAATGTAATAAACTATATTAGTAATAGTTTATGCTAAAAATGATATACATTGTTATATCATTAGAGGATTTTACATTATGATTTGACTTTGTATATATATAATATATATATTGATATACATGTATATACATACATACATATATATATATATATATATATATATATATATATATATATATATATATATATATATATATATATATATATATATATATATATATATATATATTTTTTGTGTGTGTGTGTGTGTGTGTGTGTGTGTGTGTGTGTGTGTGAAAGAGAAAATACACCATAAAAATGAAAATAGATAAAGTGCAATAAAAGAAGAGATTTGCAATAGGTTTAATATTGATAAACTTTATCTTTTACAAGTAGGCCCTTTCAATTACAATCAACCTCCCAAAATGGAAGGTTTTCATTTACAATTTAATTCTATGGTGTGGCAAGTTATCTCCTCGAGTGCACATTAGGTTGTAGGAGGGTTTAGAATACATGTTGCTTTACCTCCCAAGCTTCCATGCATATCCAATACCTACACACAAGCTCATAGTAACAACATCAACAACATATGTAGGGCATTTTGAGATAAGACCTAAACAATGAAAGAATATTACAAAAAGCAACCAAAACATTACAACTTACAAAATTGAATGCAAAAGTTACAAAACTATGTAAAATGATTACAAAACCTAAAAAGGATACTTGATTTACCTTTTTGTATAATCTAGGGTTGATCTAGAGTTATTTGAAGTCTTAAAGCTCAACCACCCTAGGCGGTTGTGCTTCTGGTCAACTGCCCTAAGTGGTTGAGACTTTGGTTAACTGCCCTAGGCAGTTGTGCTTCTGGTCAACTGTCTTAGGTGGTTGAGACTTTGGTTAACCACCCTAGGTGATTGAGACTATCATCTGATAGAGGGTTTTGATCTTAAATCTAAGCCCTTAGAGATTTGTTTCTGAGTCTTTACTGCAAATATAGTGCATTATTGAATATATATCATTGGTGTAGCTACAAAACAAATGTTAATGGATAAACCCAAACTTATCCATTGTTTATTCATTCGAGCTCCTCCAATGGCAAACCTAAAAGCACAATGTGAAACAAAAACACAAAATATTGAATGAAATTTTAGCAAAGTTTTGTTATAATTATTGTGCACACATGAACATGAAAATGGAGACCTATTTGTAAAGTATTCCATGGGTGGAGGAGAGTGGGGAGGATAGAATAAAAGGGATGGCAAGTGGTATAAATGCATAAGAGGGGCATCTTAGATATTCCCCACTTGGGATGGATAAATGTGCAAGTTTCCTTCTTTGGGCTATGATGTCCTATGACACCTTATGAAGTGCCATAATAATTATGGCATGCCATGATGAATTATGACATGCCATGACACATTATTACATGCCTTATTAATGTCCTTTTTATGGAGATATTACTCACCCACTAAATTAGCATTTCTAATTGTAAGCTAAAAAAGCTACATGTATCAAAAATTTTGAAAAAAAACTATGGATAGCCATATTTTTACTATGACCAAATTTTAATATGCAAAGGAGCAAAATTTCTCAAGAAAGAAGTATAACTGGCTCAGAGAGAAGGAGAAATCATAAAATTGTTGGAAAACATAAAAGCACTAGAAATAAAAAAAGTGCTGGAAAATAGAAAGCGCTAGAAAAAGGTAAAACCAAGTGAAGACTAAGGTGCAGATATTTCTTGTTTCCTTTGTTAGTCACACACAAATATAAAAGCACTAGAAAATAATAATACATTAAAAAATGGGATCCCATGGTAAGAGGTGTTGAGTATCTATTGCAAGTAGAACTGCATGGTTTCTTATTCCTTTGTTAAAAGTGTGTAATCCAGAAAAGCACTCAAAAAGTAAAACCACGGGAAAATTCCAAAATCAAAAATCTATTGGAAAAAGTGAAAGCACTAGAAAAAGTAAAATAAGGTGAAAAAATAAAACATGAGATTTCTTATCTTCTTTGTTGCCCACCTACAAATAAAAAAGCGTTGGAAAAGAGAAAAGCACTGGAAATCATAAAAGCGCTAGAAAATGGTAAAATCAAGTGAAGACTAAGGTGTCATGATTTCTTGTTTCCTTTTTTAGCTATGCACAAAACTGAAAGTGCTAGAAAAATACCTTTCACTAAAGAGGTTTACAAAGAAGTATAGAATGAGAAATCATGTTATTCTTTATCTCCTTTGCTATTGGCATGCAAATAAGAGATGTGTTAGGCTCGATAATTAAAGAGGTGAGATATTGATTTTACATGGTTTTGCAGCTAAAAATTGAAGAGAATATCACATCAACTAAAGAAGAGTGTAAGTGACAAGTGACCATGTGGTAAATCGTAGTCATTCATCAATAAATCAATGGTTTAGGTAACCTCTTCTCCATGTTTGAATATCTATGATATTTTTGTGTGGGTAAAGGTTACATAGGAAGCACAAACTATACTTTTGAGATCCAACTACCACTTTTAGTCTAGAAGATTCTATAATATTCAATTCAAACATATTTAGTAGCGGATCCATGGATAGGAGAGGGGTGCAAGAATCATCAACAGTGGAGATTACCATGACCTAAATTTTGTTGCAATTGATCAAGAAGACACAATTGGTGGACACCATGAATGGTATATCAACAATAAGATCAAGAAGAAGTAAAGTTACCTATAATACTGAGAATGTAATTCACTTTAAATCTATAAATAAAGGTGGTAACCTCATTTCAAAGGATCAGCTCTAAAGTATTTTCTTGCAATTATTTGTACATATTCTACGATAAATAGAAGAAGTATTGCAAGGGATGTTTACCTCAAACTCACATCTGTATTGACTAGGTTACCATAATTTTGTGAAGTTATTTCTGCTACTTTTGCTATGGTTAGTTTATTCTGTCAATTTGGATTGCTTAGAGAAAATTGAAATACTTCATACTTATATGCATGCTTATGAGAATTCTAGTTTTATTAGTCAAAGCATTGATCTTATTTTAATAATTTGGATAATTAATACTGGGTGTTTGGAATAATTCTATAGGTATGTCAAAGGCCAATGATGTAGAGTAATGTGGGGTTTTGAATGTTGTTAATCCCAAATATTAGTTTTGTAAATTGATTCATTGGGATATATCTTGTAGATGATTATGCTATTAGCTTCACCCATCTATTATTCATGCATACATTTCTAACCCTTTTAGTCATATCCTTAATATTTTACCATTTTTGAGTAAAGAGAGTCAACATCCATTAAATTTGATAAAGGTATGCCAACCTTATCTAGAGGTTGAATCAAAGTAATTTGGTTCTTCCAAAGTTTATTCTGGGCTATGATTAGGAGGTGCTCACCTTCATATTTTATAAGGATTATAGTCATAGTACTAGTGTTGGCTTGATGGCAAACCAGACTACAATAATGTTTGGCGTACCCTGTGGGATGATTCATTTCACAATTTAGATAATTCAAGGTTCAGTGGTTTCCTACATTGTTCTATTTTCCTCTAAAACTATTTGGTGACTCTGCTAAGAACAAAGCCTAAATCTTTGGTTGGTGACAATCATCTTCAGTGCTTATCACTTAAGGAGATCGAAGTTGGAGAAAGTGATGGCTCATAGAGATTATCCCTCATGGTGTGACTCAAGATTGTTTAATATCCTAATCCTCCATGAAATCCTTAGCATATCTCTAAAAAATCTCCCTAGCTATGAAGGAAAAGAAAAATCTATGAAAGAGCATTTTCGAGATATAGCTTGGTTATCCTTTGTTTTAAAAATTTTGGCTAAAGATATCATGGTTAGATTACTTGTAATGTTTCTTTAGGGGAAATTAATTTCATGGTATAGATCCTTAGAAGATAAAAGTATCTATAGTTGGATAAATTTATCTAAAGCTCTCATTGATGAGTTTGATAATCTCAAGGATCCCTTCCTACTGCTCATACAACTCTAATTTGTGAAAATATTCCCTCATGAATGTCTATTTGATTTCAATGTCCATTTCAAAATAATGTGGATAAGGATTCCCTAAGAATACTAACCCTCTGACCTCTAAGTATACCTCTTCTACATCTATGCACTCCATCCTGATCTAAGTCTCTTTATTCAATAGACTAAGGAGAAGTTATTCCTCCATGTTTTTCAAGAGGCCTCTCGAGCTGAAAATATGTTGATCACTATGGGAAATATTTTTCCTAGAGAGGTCAATCCTTCCTTTGATCCTTCGTTCAACATTTCTTATGATATACCATAGGGAGTAGTGAATTCATGGCCATGGCAATGAAGTAGTAATAAGGTTTCCTCTAGTTTTCATCTGAGTGGTCCTCAAGGAAATCAGGGGTTAAGAGTAAGGATACCATGCTCAGACTAGAGAAATAAAATGAAGGAATTACATACTTCAAAAATTGAGGGGAGAAGGTTTGGTGGTAAATAAAGTCATTACCAACAAAAAAACTATATCATGGTCCATATACTAATAGTATTAGTATGCATTGAAAAGAGGAGGGGTGGAAATGCCAAAGCTATGGTCAAGGAGGAAATGACTATAGACTCCTATTGGTGTTAGGCTCATTAGTTAGCATTGATCCGATAGAAAAGTTATACCAATAATACTTAAGAGAAGTGGTAGCCCATATGCACCTAAGAAACTATCTTTAGGCTCCATTAATTTAAGAAACTAGAAATTATGAAGAACATATGCAAATACAAGAGCAGATTTCACCTATAAAGCCCCTGAAGCAAAGAAAATTTGAGGCTTACAAAAGCTTGTATTTTCCCACTTTGACTTATGAAGAGAGAAGGATAAAAGTGACCCAATTCCATGAACTATTTAAAAGCTTTGTGCAACATTAGTAAATTTTGATAGAAGACTTGCTAACACCTCCAGAGGTCAATTTGGTCAATGTCTCTATAGGGATCAAAGAATATAGCACAATTTTCAAAGACATAGGCATGAATTTCTAAAAAGGAGAGGATGGTCCATGTTATTTTTTTTTTCATAGAGAAAGGGATATTGCATAATTATGTAGTATATCCTAGAGCTGAAGCATGGATAATACCCCTAAAAATTTGTGAAGTTTTGGATCTGGCTATAGGTAAGATAGAATCCAAGTTGTCGAACTTCAAAGGGAAGACAATAAGAGTTGTAGGTATTTTTAGGTACTTTGTAATGATGTTATATGGAAACCTCACTTTGGCCTTGGTTCATGATATAATAGTAGCCGATATTCTTCCTTTGTTCAAATTTGCCTTTCTAAAGTTTCATTTGGATAGTCCAAAATTGGTTTTGAGTAGGAAACAAATCATGTGAAGATGTCTAAAGAAAAGGATAAAATTAAAATATCTAACAAGGTCCCTTACCCTTTAATTTTTGAAGAATACAAGCAGTATCAATTCCATGTGCTTCTTACCATCATCATTAATGCAAAAATAGAGGTTAATAACCTATGACAAGGGAATCGAGTGCAATGTTTTTCTGAATATGGAAGACAACAAGGGGTGATGACAATAGGTTCTTCCCACCACCAAAATATATCTAGAGACTATTTTATTATATTCCATTTTAGTGGTCAGACAAATGCGATAGAGCAAGAAGTTGAGCCACTATGTTTACATGAGTATGGATATCTCCAAATGGGTCGATGGCCTAGGTGTCATACTGGAGGTAGGTTTTTAAAATCTCAAAGGTTCAAAAATTATCATTGGATTCACACAATGCTCGTGAGGAAAGTAGGAAATCAAGGCATTGTTTATCAAAAATATTGGAAGTCTATGTAATCCCTGATCAGGGTTACGAAGAAAGATCCATATTTAGTATTATATGGTCTGAACATTGTAGATTCATGGGATAGTGTCACAAAATAAGTCCCAAAGCTGAGTGTGGGATTTTTCCATGCTAAATTTTGTGTACATAGTCGGTGAGTAAATAAAATTGCTAACTATAGTCATGATAAATAAGTAGGGAGTTTTTCTCATGGAGCATGTGACTCACAATATTTAGTACATATTTTAGGAAAGTAGTGGGAAGTATGCGAGATCAGATCGAGCAAGTTATATTCTAGGAGATGGGACTTCAAAATAATGTTTTTTTGACTCTATTGCCCAATGGATGAAACCAAAAAAATCCTAAAATAGAGAAAGGAAAATTGGAAAAATTGAAGGTCACATAGATGGAATCAAATGGAGAATGTCATATCTCATGCGAAATGAGCTCAGCTGAAGGTAGAGCCACATGAGTAAAGGAATTTGGTGATGTATAAAAGCCAGTCCAAGTGAGTGGGATATTTTTGAATCTTTAAGGTATGATCTCACAGTCATCAACTGACGTGATGATCACCCTCAAATTGACTCTATATAAGGAGTACCACTCAAAAAATAAATATTTGAAGACATCATGGGCCAGATGGTGCAAACAAGGAGTTGTAGAAGGGTGTATAATTGGCTAAAGAGACTACAATTTGATTGTGTAAGGAAGAGGAAGAGACGTAGAAAAATTTAGATAGTGGCTTGAACTATGGAAATTTATCTACCTTTGATGTGGCCCTGTGCCTTGATGGATTATACATATGATATTTACACCCCGATGGAGTATACATATGGAGGTATGGTGTTGTTCATAGTTTTATTATTTTGTGTACCTCCAATTCCCTTGATTTCTTGCCTTCCTTTCCTTTTCTCCAGTATTTTGGTGTTTCTTCTCTCGCCCTGCCTATGAAAATGCCATCTTCCATCCCTTTCTTAGTTTCTCCCTTTATTTTTTATGGATTTTCATACTATATTTTATCCCTCTCCTTTTTCTTCTACTACCTTTTCATGTGTATTATGAGGTTTATTTTGCTATCCATCGAACCTCTTTGTAGCCCCATTTTGTTTTAGCATCACTTTGTCCTATTTTCTCCCCCTGTGATTTATTCCTCATGTTAGTATCCTCTTCCTCCCCTAGTGCATCCGTTAAGACCCTGTTTCTATTTTTTGCTTCAATGTGTTGGTATTTAGATAAGGCTTTCTAAGTTCTATAAATTTTTGAGTAAAGTTCCACGAGAGGTGCCATAATGTAGGCTATAAAATATACATGTATCAATTTTTTTGAAAAAATGCTATGGATGGCCATATTTTTACTATGATCAAATTTTAATATGCAAAGGAGCAAAATTTCTCAAGAAAGAAGGATAACTAGCTCAAAGAGAAGGAGAAATTAGAAAAGCGTTGGAAAACAAAAAAATACTGGAAATCAAAAAAGCGTTGGAAAATAAAAAAGCGCTAGAAAAAGATAAAACCAAGTGAAGACTATGGTGCAGATATTTCTCGTTTCCTTTGTTAGCTGCGTGCAAATATGAAAGTACTGGAAAACAAGAATACGTAGAAAAATGGGATCTTATGGTAAAAGGTGTTGAGTGCTCATTGCAATTAGAACCGCATGGTTTCTTGTTCATTTGTTAAAGTGTGTGATCCAAAAAAGTTCTCAAAAAGTAAAACCATAGGAAAAGTCCAAAATTGGAAATCCATTGGAAAAAGTAAAAGTGCTAGAAAAAAGTAAAATTAGGTGAAAGAACAAAGCCTAATATTTCTTGTCTTCTTTGTTTCCCGTCCGTAAATAGAAAAGCGCTATAAAATAGAAAAGTGCTAGAAATCAGAAAAGCACTAGAAAAGGGTAAAATCAAGTGAAGACTAACATGTCATGATTTCTCATTTTTTTGTTAGTTGTGTGTAAACTTGCAAGCACTAGAAAAAGGCCTTTCACTGAAGATGTTTACAAAGAATTCTAGAATGAGAAATCATGTGATTCTTTATCTTATTTGCTATTGGCACGCAAACAAGGGATGTGTTAGACTTAGCAAATAAAGGGAAGAGATTTTGAATTCATGTGGTTTTGTGGATAAAAATTGAAGAGAATCTTGTATTGGCTAAAGAAGAGCGTAAGTGATAAGTGGCCATGTGGTAAATCACAGTATTTCATTAGGATATCAATGGTTTAGGTAAACTCTTCTCCAAGTTTAAATCTCTACTACATTTTTACATGGGTAAAGGTTACAGAGGAAGGGCAAACCAAATTTTTTGATATCTAAACTACCACTTTTAGTCTAGAAGATTCCAATATTCATTTCAAATATATTCAATAGTGGATCCATAGAAAAGAGAGGGGTGCAAGAATCATTAATGATAGAGATGACCATGACCTAAATTTTGTTGCAACTAATCAAGAAGATACAACTAGTGAACACCATGAATGGCATAATGACAAGAAGATCAAGAAGAATCAATGTTTTCTGTAATGTTAAGAATGTAATTCATTGTAAATCTATAAATAAAGGTGACAACCTCCTTTCAAAGGGTCATATATAAATTGTTTTTTGCACTACTATATACATTTTTTGCGATTAATGAAAGAAGCATTACAAGGGATGTTTACCTCAAACTCATGTCTGTATTGACTGGCTGACCATAATTTTGTGAAATTTTTGCTATTGCTTCTATGGTTAGTTATTCTATTAATTAAGATTGCTAACTTAGATCAAATTGGAATACTTCATACTTATATGCATGCTTATGAGAATTCTATTTCTGTTAGTCAGAGCATTGATCTTATTATGTTGATTTGGATAATTAATACTATATTTTTGGAATAATTCTTTAAGTATGTCAAAGGCCAATGATGTAGAGTAATGCGAGGTTTTGAATATTGTTAATCCCAAATATTTTTTTTGTAAATTGATTCATTGGGAGATATCTTGCGGATGACTATTTTGTTAGCTTCACCCATCCATTATTCAGAAATAAATTTCTAACCCTTTTAGTCCTACCCTTAAGATTTTACCATTATTGAGTAAAGAAAGTCAACATCCATTAAAGTTGACAAAGGTATGCAAACCTTCTTTGGAGGTTGAATCAAAGTAATTTGGTTCTTCCAATGTTTAGCTTGTGCGATGATTAATGGGTGCTCATATTCATATTTTCTAAGGATTATAGTCATAATTCTAGTGTTGGATTGACGACAAACTTGACTACAACACTAATCAAAGTCAATGGGTGGAGGAAATCCTCACTCAAATGCATTAAATTATTGTGAACCTCTCTTCTCATAACCATAAATAATTTAAAATATCAAAACATTCAACATGCATCCACAAATAAATTGCATAATAAATTCCACACAACAAAATAGAGATCGATTATACCATTGAGGTAGGGCAATAATATACAATACTCCTTTGAGAAGGAAGCCACTCCACAATATATCTAGCTCCATGAGCCAAGAATTCTTGAAGAATACATCATACATACATTTTACAATGGGGATACATCTCTCTTTATACAGGAGTGTGATGGTTCACCTTCCATGAGTTACAAGATCACCCATGTGGTGGTTCACCTTCCATGAGTTACAAAGTGCATAATGATATGACAATATTCCTTGTGGTTACATATGATAATATTCCCCAATGGTTACATATATTATTCTATGACATATCTATTTCTAATATGACATGTGACCTTCCTTAATAATAAATTAATCGCTAATCCATTTGACAATACAATATTAAATTATTAAGTACCTATCGTGGGTACCTAAAATTCCATCCCCCTTACAAAATGTTTCATCCTTAAAATATTAGAAGAGGCTAAATAATATGATCTTTTGATCCATGCTAAATATTGGTACCAATATTGATCATCCATCCATATCAATGAAACTATGATTGGTGGTGGTCTTTGTTGATGTCAATACCATGTGTTGGAAGCATAAATTTCATATTTTTTCATCCATACCTGCTTGTATTAATAACTTGTAGCATATCCAAAGGATTGGCTCATTTGGTTCCTTGTATATTCCTCATTGTTCTTATTGTTGGACATTTTGAATCCCAAAGCTAAGAGTTGTCATTGATTTCAAAAGGATCTATGTAAGTAAGCACTATGTGTGTGTTTCACAAAGAGCTTCATGAGAAGCAAAGGTTTTTGATCAAAGGTTCAAGAAGGGATGCATGGAATTTGGTTCTAAAATGAGCTTCAAGGGAAGCTTTGCAAAAGTTTTTTATTTAAAACCATGGATGGCAGATTTGAAATGGGTTTTTATTAAAACCCAACTTGGATTTCTGTTTCATCGAAAAAGGTGCCCCGGTGATGGAGAAATTTAATTCTAAAGGTTTTATTTAAAACCATGAATGGCAGATTTGAAATGGATTTTTCTTAAAACCCAAGTTGGCTTTTCGTTTCATCGAAAAAGGTGCCCCGATGATGGATATATTTAATTTTAAATATTTAGTTTAAATTTTAATTTATTTAAAATTAAAATTAAAAGTTTATCCGCCGACGTCATGAAGGAAGTTTCAAAAATGCCGACATTTCCAAAGCAAAGGGAAGGCATATAAATATGCCATTGAATTTTTTAATTCAATCATCCTTGCTAATTGATATTTTTGCTTGGTATTTGCGAAGAAAAAGAGCTTATGTTTTTCGTTTAACTGATGCAGCAAACATTAAAGGGAGACAACGACCACTTCCCAAAATGCATTGGGCAGCATGGCATAGTGGTAGCTTGGATTGTGCAAAGGTGTTGGTCACAAAGAGGTTGTGCATTTGATTCCCGCAAGCATTGTTTTTTACTTTGTTCTGTTGAGGTGCCCAAGGCGCATACTTTTTGCTTGGCGAAAGAGGGTGAAGGATAAGAAGCGGGTGGTGCTTATTTTTTCACCAACGAGCCTGCAACTCATGCGACAGCTTGGCCTTGGCTAGGGAATTCGCATTGGGGAAATACGAGGGTTTGAAACCCCTTGAGGTAGCTATTAATGTTTTTATTAATATTTTGTTTGGATTGCCTAAGGTGGAGTGATAAGGGGTAAAGGTTCTTTGTTAGTTGATTTGTTGAGTAACCTTAGGGAATAAGGTCATGGTGGCTATTTGAGTTGTGAATTAATT
The DNA here is from genome assembly GCA_028583015.1 of Wollemia nobilis. NCBI lineage: Eukaryota > Viridiplantae > Streptophyta > Pinopsida > Araucariales > Araucariaceae > Wollemia > Wollemia nobilis. The sequence goes on from JAQPPZ010001733.1 coordinate 315,993, forward strand.
TTTAATTGTGATTTTTTAAATTGTTAGGAGTAATAAGGGTTTTTGATAAAGTTCTTTTTAGTGAAAGTTATTTTGAGTAAGGGTTTCCTTTTAAAAAGAACTTTGGTGGATGTTAAAATAAAGTAGGAGTAATAAGGTATTATTTGGATATTATTTTTGTGTTATTACTCAAGATCTCTAACCCTTGTTAAGAGTTGAAAAATAAAGTGTGTTGAGTGTGACAGATTTAGTGGACAACTCATAAGGCATCAAAAACGTATGAGTAATACTCTCTATTGATTTTATTTGGGTGGTTGATTTTTGAAATATCATTGGAGTGAAAAGGATTGATTGTTGTTTCATTTTTGAAAGTGGTTGAGTTAATGCTTCAAGTTTTTTTGGATTGTGAGTTGAGATTAAACCTTGTTTGGTAAGCATTGTTGTTTAGACCATTGGTTGAGTGAAGTAATTTGAGTTTATGCTTCAAGGTTTTCTAAATTGAGAGTTGTGATTAAAACCTTGTCTTATTATCATTGTTGTTGAAACCAATGGGTGATGCAAAGAACTTGAACTTGAGTTAGAAAAGAACATTAGTATCATTGTTGTGTAATATTTGTTGTTGAGCATTGTTGTAAACATTTTAAGTTAGTTGATTCATGCTTGGACTATGGTTTGTGAGAAAGAGTTGTTTCTTGTGGTGATTTGTTGAGTAGAATTATTCGAGCCTAGTCAAGTGAATGTGTGGAGTGGTTGTTCAAGTTCCATAAAAAAACTATTCTATATTATGATTTAATTGATATTGAGTTGAGAAAGAGATTGAGTTTGAGAATATAACATATTGAGTCTCTAACAATTATCTTTATGCTTCTATGATATTGCTTTGAGTTGAGATTGGGATTTGATTATAGAACATATTGAGTCTCTAATAATTCTCTTTATGCTTCTATGATACTAAGTTGAGATTTTGTTGAGCTGATTTGAGGCAAGTCTTTGAGAAGGCTTGTGGACTATTTTTGTGTAAGCTTTTGTGAAAGATTGCTATGCATATTTGAGCAAGTCCTAGAGAGGACTTATGGAGCATATTGGGACAATTTTTGTGTAAGATTTTTGAGCAGATTTGAGCAGGTTCTGAGTGAGCCTATTGAGTATATTTGAGTAGGTTCTGAGTGAGCCTATTGAGCATATTTGAACAGGTTCTGAGTGAGCCTATTGAGCAGATTTGAGTAGGTTCTGCATGAGCCTATTGAGAAAATTTTAGGAGTTTTTAAGTGAACCTATTGATAGATATTTCGAGGTGATAGAGTACAGAGTACAAAGTCTCAGTGGATAGAGATCCAGTAGGCAGGATAATTGAAGACATATCTGAGTGAGGAGTCTTAAAGTGGAGAGAGATCCACCAGTCAGTGCAGTAGAGACACATCATATTCTAGAATATCACTAGCCATAATAGAAGGGGAAAGAGTTCTCCTGTGGAAGATATCCACAAACTTGAGATTTAGGGGATCAAAATCTCCTTTGGACAGAGGTCCATAAACATTATAATTGGGAAGGATTCCCAAGAGATTGATTGAGAAATTTTTAGCAAAATATTTTCTCTATGGAGTAGATCGCATTGGGTGAACCACGTAAATTGTTGTCACTTTTGTGGATGGTGTTTTGTGCATTGCTTTAATTACTGTTATTGATACTGCTATCTATACATTGCATAATATTGAATTGAAAAGAAAAGTAAAAAGTGATCTTATACTATTCACCCCCCTCTCAGTATAATCTTGTGTTCTTCAATTTGTATCAGAGCGGGTTCCTTTTGAAGAGTTTGAAAACTTGAAGGAAAAGTAGTCTAAGAACACAATGGATCATAAGAATCAAAAGGATGGGTCCTTCAATAATGAAGTACTAGTCTTTGATGGAAGTGACTTCTTGTATTGGTGTATGCTGATGAGATTTCACCTGATGGCTCTTGGAAATGAAGTTTGGGATGCAGTGGAACTTGGATATGATTCTATAGTAAATCCTTCTACAGATAAGGAAGGTAAGCTTCTAATGCATGCAAATTCAAGAGCTATGAATACAATTATAAAAGGATTGGGTATATCAAAAAATATGAAGGTTATGGATTGTAAAACAACAAAATATATGTGGGATCTATTGCATGACATATATGAGGGTGATAAAGGTGCAAGGAAAGCTAAGATCAGAAATCTCAAAGGAGAATTTGAGAACTTAAGAATGAGATATGATGAAAATATTCATGATTATCTCAGTAAGATTGATGAACTTGTACATGAGATGAGAGGTCTTGGAATGAAGGTTGATGAATTTGATGCTTGTGATAAGATCTTGATAACTCTTCCAAAAAGGTATAGTGAAAAGGTTTCTACTATAGAAACATCAATTGATAGTGATTATTTGACAAGGAATTCTTTTCTTGGCATGCTTACTAATTTTTAGATAAGAACAACAGATTTTATTCCTCCAAAAGAAGCTGCATTCAAAATGGACAAAAAGAAAAAGGGTAAAAATACAGAATCAAGAAGTGATTCATCTAGTGATGAAGAAGCTAACTATGGTAGAAGAGATAAAGGTTTCAAAATATTCATAGATGTAAGATCTATTAATTGCTTCAATTTTGGAAAGTATGGACACTATGTGACAGAGTGTAAAGAGCCAAAGTACAATAGTGATGAAGAAAAATAGGATCACAAGTACAAAGAATAAAAAAGACACAGGTACAAGAATAAAGGCAAGGATGGACAAAAAAAACAAGGAAAGAAGTTCTTTCAAAGGAAAAAGAAAAGCTACTATGCGGATAATGAAAGTAAGTACTCAAATGATAGTGATTCTAGTTTTTCATACAATAATATAGATGAATTCCTATTTATGGTTAGAGAGAAAAGGACTTTAGTTATTCTCAAGTGTTTTAGATGTGGTAAATTTCGACATCTTGAAGATAATTACACTAGGGATGGCTATAGTTTCAGTGATGATGGTTTTGAAGATGAACTTGAAAGACCAAATGAGAATCTTCTAATGGCATTAGAAGATGAAGTAAGTGATCCTATAGAAGATAAGCCAAGAGGAAGTAGTGACACAGTAAAGAAGGTAAGAAAGCAACACTCTAAGATTGAAAGTAAGTTTCAAGAATGTGATGAAGAAAGATTATTGCTCATAGAGGACTTAGAAAATTCAAAGGCTAAAGGTAAGTAAGTTTAAGGATAAGTTAGAAGCAAATATTTTGGAGTGTGAAAAGTTAACACAAGAAGTGGCACTACTAAAGGAATATTTAGAGGATTCCAAGAAAAAGTTGTACAAATATGTGAATAGTACAAAGAGTGTAGATAAAATAATCAAGATACAAAGAGGAGCAACAAACAAGACAGGTCTTGGTTCCAAACAGGTTCAAAATAAATGGGAAGAAAAGTATATTTCAAGTCTATAAGAAGAAGACATTTTAGAAGAAGATACCAAAAATAATAGTGTAAGTTGGAATGAGACATTAGAGGATGAGTTGGACAACAAAGAGGTCAAAGATAGAAACAATGAACAAAGAAGATACAGATGGAACAACAATCAGAATAGGAGACCAATGAGGTCTAGGCAAGGAAGCTTTAATGGGAGATGCTTCTCATGTCACGAGGTTTGGGCACATGGCTTCACAGTGCAGGTCATACAAAAGACAGGAATATGGGAAAGGATAACTTTTCCATGGGTATTGCTACTCATGCAATGAGTTTGGTCACAAGGCAATGAATTGTAGGGTTTATGGCAGAAGATAATATGGCTTCACTAAGAGATATCCTAAGACATTTGCACTTCCAAGAAATAATAACATTAAGTGTTATAAGTGCAATAATGATGGTCACACAACAAGATGGTGTAGAGAAAATATTCCAGAAGCAAGCATGAACATGAATGGGAACATGGATGAGAACAAGAACAGGAACAGGAATAGGAACAAAAATAGGAACATGAATGAGAACAAGAATAGGAACATGAACAAAAGTGATGACAGGAACAGGGATGATGACTTGGTAAGAAACAATGAGAGGATTCAAAAAACTCAAAAATAAATAGATAAAGGTAAAGGTAAATAGCAGTGCTTTCAAGGAGTAGAAACCATATCTCTACTTAACTTCTTAATCAACTTCTTTCGATCTTTTATTTTTGACACAAGCTCCTTGGGTTGGATGGTAGAAGTAGTAGGTAAAATCTGAGCGCTTGTTGTCATGGCTCTATGAGTGACAAAATGGTTTTCTAACCATGATGGAGTGGTTGTATAGATATATGTACTCGTATAAGTGCATGTGGGAGTATAAGTGGGTATGGTAGGATAAAATTGATTGTAGGGCAAAGTGTTTGACATCAAATTTGGTCATGTCCATGCTTGGTTTATCATCAAGATTTGATTGTAAGCCCCTAGTTGTCCTACCATAGGGAATTGTTCCTTCCCAAAATCTTGTGGTCTCAATTGTTGATCTACAGTCATAGCTTCCATGTAGGCTGAGGTAAGGGTAGTGACCAAAGGATTTGTCCTAGTGACCAAAGGATTTGTCCTAGTGAACATGGCAATTAAAGGATCCAATGTCCCACAATATATTTGAAGAGCAACACTCTCTGCAATAGTAAAGAGAGTAATCAATATTACATAGAGCTTTCAAAATCTCATGTTGAATGTTCTCAATGTCTCATTATGTTCTCTCCTGCAAGAAGCAAATTGATAATAAATCATGGCAGGATCTATGGGCAACCTAAATTGATTGATAAAATTAGTTTCTAATTGGCCCCAAGATGTAATAGAGTTAGTGAGTAGATTGATGTACCAATCATATGTCGTATCATCTAGGCTCCAAGGAAACAATCTACAAGCCACATCCTCATGTTCAACATTCCATCTAACTAGGATATCCACATAGGACTGAATGTGCTCCTTAGCTAATATTATGCCATTGTGTTTAAACTTGGGTAAAATCTTCTTTATGTTCTTGGGTAAGTCATGAGAATCTCTACTAATGTTCAAAGGACTACCATGAACCCCATACCACTTTCCAACATTTGTAGCCATTTGATTAAGTTGTGATGTGATTAACAATGACAAAAAAAGATGATTGTTAGCAATGCATCACAATAAGAAACATTCCCAAAATATGGTTAGCATCAACCAATATACATGCATCAATTAAACCATAGCATCAAATAATATTCTCCAACTTAAAAAAAGGTTAGTATTAATGCATCATCAAATAGAGAATGTTAGAATCAATAAAATTAATCAACCAAATCTCATTAGTCAAGACCAATGTCTTTAAATAACTCTTTTAGGTAAAATGAGCAAGTTAGCATCTAAATAGTAAGAAAATAAATCAATTCGGGCCTTCCTATCTCCAAAGTGTTGAGTGCTAAATGAGGCCAAAGATGCTAATCCAAAGGACTTGAAATATTTAGTAATTCAAAACTCTCAAGATTACACCAATATCACATTATTCATTGCATGAATGAGTCAAAACATTTAAAACAACAATGAACAACTTAGCATAAATAAAATAACACCAATTCATGCCCTCCTAGCACCAAAATGTTGAGTGGTAATTTTACCCAATTGCAAAACCACACTCCCCCTTAGGATTTTGATCACAAAACCCTCTCTTGCAAAGAAGTTAAAATAAAACTTCTCCAAGGTTCTTCTATATAAGCATTGCACATGTGTATTAGTAATCTCAATGAAGATATATCAAATTAAGTGCTATAAATACCTTAGTGATTGCAAGTAACTGTTAACAAGGGGTATGTGTTGGTTTATTTTATCATGTTATATCAATGATTGTTCATAAAAATTAAATAAAAGTAAATGTGAATTGGCCCTCATATGACCACGATGTAAATCCTTAATTCCTTTTATCTTGAATGTTCTTAGGTAGATTTTATCTTCCTTTATTAAGTAGATTTTAAACAAGTTTTATCTTGCATTAAATCCTACTTTAAGCATGAAGTAGAAGATTAAAACCTATCTCTAAATATGAATTTCAAATGATAAAAGAATTCTTTTTATGTTGCTTTAAACCTCAATATGGAATAATTTGGATGACCCACTTTGTAGCTATAGTAGTCTTTGATATAATAAATAAATGATCCCTCTTTGATGAAATTAATTTTCATAAAGAGACAACAATTTATTGCTTGATCTTGAAATGTCATTATTAATTATACCTCTTTAATAAAATTATAATTTTCATAAAGAAAAAATAATTTAATGATTTAAAACAATAGCCTTTGATGTAATATATAAATTACCTCTTTTAAATGAAATCAGAATTTTCATAAAGAAAGGTGAATTTATTGCTAAAAAATGATAGCTTATGGAATTCCATAAAAATCAACCCCCTTTAATGAAATTGCAATTTTCATAAAGGAAGTTTATTTATGCTTGCAAATAAAACTGTGAAACTGAAAAAATCTGATTTACCTTCAAAATGTGAAAAAAATAAAATTCTGAAATTATAAAAATCTTCATAAAACAACAATTTCAAATAATTTTTATAAAATCAATTTGGCTTCGAAATGAGTTCGAATTTGTTTCGGATGAAATATTATAGCTCATTATTCATATCTATGTATTTATTTTTGTCATTTTAATTTTATTCGATTTTTATTTTAGTCCTCAAAGTTTAAAAAAAATCTGCAAAAGAAAAGTTAGAAAAAAAAAAAAAAATGAAATAACAAAAATGCTGCAACCCAAATTTTTCCACAAACCTTGCAAGCATGAATATTCTACACAAAAATCAACATTTGTTTTATCCTAATTCACACAATCAAACAACTAATGATGTGCAATTTTCTAAGAAAAGGGTGCAATAGCAATATGCCGAAAATAAGACAAATTAACCATAAAAATGCATTAAAATCTGACATATCTCCATTATATTGCAAAAAAAAGGTATTCAATGTTCAACATATGTGTAGAAAATCTCAGCCCCAAAATAGGCATCATGTGATAAAAACAACCCAACCATTTAACAAAAAAATTTCAGTATCTGGCCTCCAAAATGGTCGAGCCAGGTCCTAAAAGATCCAACCCCTCTTCAATGGCTTCGATGGGTTTTTAAAGCTTTGACAATGGACACCTAACTTTTCATTTTCCTTTGTATTCTATTAAGCTTCGTCTCATGCATTCTTTTCCTCTTCGCTTTCCAAACATTTCACATTTACTCCTAGGTAACCATTGCGTTCCATTTGTTTTTTAATCCTCACCTCAACTTATAAATGTAATGTTTGATAAATTAAATTGTGTAATACGCTACATTATCTACCATATAAGTAAGTTAATGATGGGTCATCCAATAAATCTTGTAACGACTGCACTATTCTCGTCGGCCATAATGGCATATAGACACGTCTCATCTTCGGTGAGGTAATAGTGGGTGAACTTGTCTCAATACCTGTGTGCAAATTTAAGCAATTCAATACATCTTACACCCCCATTACTTGGCTTCTCTGACGGTCTAATAATACATAAACCTCCCTTTTTATTTCATTAGTTACTTGGTCTCACTTTGTCTTATCCGCCAAAGAATATCCTGTTGTGTAGATGTCGTTGTGATATACCATGATACTCTTCACGGAGACCCGTGTTGCTGCATTACCACTACGTAGCTCCACTTTACTGAGATGTATTATCAAAATGACTTTGACTCCAATCATCGTGGGGTCTCTCGTCTGCTCCTTAGAGCCCAAATTGCATGTGATTTACCAAATACCATGTCTGCACTTATCTTCAATTCAGACCTGTGACATTTATCTAAAACAACACTCACCCCCAGTTGTGTGTATTCATCCATCTATTACAACGTGGTCCCCACTGTCCCCCTAGGTGAGCACTTTCCTAGCTGTCACAGCTCCACATCATCACACACGTGTCTGTCGCCTCCTAGCAATCCTTCATCTAAGCCACTGTTCAAACTGGGGGACTGGATTGTCCGTTTAGCATGTACACAAACCCATGCTTCCATACGTGCTTGGCCCCGCACTGTGTTCACGTTCAGCGTCCTGGATGAACCATTTCACACCCTCATTTCCTGTCTAGTTTTCACGCATTATCACGTCAGCATCGTCAGGTCCTCCATCTGAATTTGGCTTTCTCTGTTGCCGTCACCATTGGCCATGTTAGGCTATCCAAAGCTCACCAAGTCCTATGATCATGAACCAACTTTAAATCAAGACTTTGAATAATCAAATCTAACACTAAGGATTAAAGGAACCTAAAATTAACAAATATAAAACCAACAACTTTATTAGAATAAAAACTAAAGGAATCTAAAATGATGGATTTGTACATATCCATATATCCTTATATATCTGGTGAGTCTTATTGCTGTCATATTCATATAAATTTTATTATTATTATATATATAATAATTTTGTTTTTCGCGATGTCGTGACACTTTTTCTTCTTCGGTCGCGATGACACAACTTGTCGCGATATCATGACATCTTTTCTCTTCGGCCGCGATGACGCAACATGTCGCGATATCGTGACTCTTTTTCTCTTCGGCCTCGATGACGCAACATGTCACGATATCGCGACACCTTTTCTCTTCGACCGTGATAATGCAACTTGTCGCGATATCGCTACACTTTTTCTCTTTGGCCGTGATAATGCAACATGTCGCGATATCGCGACACATTTTTCCCTTTGGCCGCGACAATGTAACATGTCACGATATCACGACATATTTTCTTCTTTGGCCTCGACGATGCAACATGTCACGATTTCGTGACACTTCTCTTCTGGCAGCAACCTTGCAACATGTCGCGATATCGTGACACTTCTCTTCTGGCAGCAACCTTGCAACATGTCGCGATATCGTGACACTTTCTCTCCTTCGGCCGCGATGCTGCTTCTTGTCACGATTTTGTGACATCTCTTCCTCTTTTGGCTGCAACGGTGCAACATGTCGCGATATCGTGACATCTTTTCCTCCTTGCTTTTTCCCTATGCTGTGGGTCACAAAAACGTAACTGGTCACGATATCGCGACAACTTTCCTCGTCTGGTGTTTTGCTTTTTCTTTGATCTTTAGCACTTGGGCCTCCTCGGTCGGTTTGGAAAACATGTAAAAAACTCTTGTACAAGGTTCAGGGACATTTCAACACCCTTTCAACCAATAAAAAAAATTGTTTTAAATTTTTATTTATTTTATTATATATATGGGTATATATAGATAGTATATTTTTATTTTTTTATTCTTTGTTATTTTTTTGATTTATTATTATTTGAAACATACACACGAAAGAAAATATAAAATTTAACAACAAAATCTCTAACAAAAAACTTTATGATAACAAATCATCGATAACAAAATTTGATGATAAAAAGCGTCGACGACAAATTGACGATAAGAATCGTCGACTACAAATTGATAATAAGAATCATCGACAAAAAATTGATGATAAAAATATCGTCGACAACAAACTAACGATAAAAAATCATCGACAACAAATTGATGATAAAACTACAAACCCAAAACAATGCAAAACATTAGACACTAAAAAAAAATGCAAACACCCAAATACTAAAACAAAAGGTGGGTCCCCAATTTTGGGGCGAATTTTGCAATAGTAACAACACTACCCATCTTTGTTTTCCTTTAAAATATAAAGGATTCCTTTAAGCAATTTATTTCTAACAAACGCAAAGTAATCCATCAACTCCTAATGAGCGTAATCACTCAATAAAACTACTACCAAGAATAAAAAATATTCCCCTAATATAACTGAATATACATCACTTGCATTTGTAGTGCTTATAGCCATCTTATACTATTTTCTAATTTACCAAGGGTCTTCCTTACTTCGTTGTTAAATACAACACAATATGATCAAATGTAAAGTATAACATCCCTAATTAATATGGACCAAATCACATAGCCAACCAACAAATAAATGCAATCCTAAATCTATGATAATAATCCAATTCTCACAAAACCTCTACATAGCTGGAAAAACCCATCCAAAATGCTCTGTCATCGATTTTGGTCATCCATTGGCAGGAAAAAAGTGAACATAAGACTTGTCCATACCTATCAAGCGATAGTTTCTATACTGGAGTCTCCTATGTCTTAGAAGGATGAACTCCTCACAACATATACCCACTAACTAGCTTTGCTATGTGTCAAAGGAAACATACACTCTTAAAATTCTAGCTTCACTATGATAATAGTGGAAAATATATTCTAAATATGGTCAACATCTACATTGCATCTAGATGTCATTGGAAAAATGGTCTAGATACTTCTATCTAATATAGAAGTATTTCTTCAGTAATGAATGTCACCACTCGAAGCAAATAATAGCAAGGCAACTCTCTACTCTACAACCCAACTATAACAAGCTTCATAAACATTTAAGCTAGAAACCCTTCGACTAAAAACCACCAACCTTCTCCCTCAAACTTTGATTTGATCCTTCCAAGAACTCTCTCTAGATAATGTAACGGAAAATACATGATTTGACAACTCTAGATTAAATGAAATAAGGTTCCACAAATTGAATACCTTCTCTCTCTCAACTCACAGACTCAACAAAGAGAAGTAACACCAATTTCCAATACACAGTTAAAACTACTCTAGAAATGAGTAATATCTTTGTTTAACTATGGCTCTTAATAACAAAACTAACAAAAATATTTGAATATATGCATAACATCATTTTAGTAATATGATAGTGAATCTTTATCATCATAAAACACATTGAGAACGAATTTATTTTTTCCAAAATTACCTTGAAGACGTAGTATTTTCTAGTCCTGACAACGATTTTTTCTCTTAACGGTCTCTCCCAACACATCATCTTCTCTACATTTTTCCTTCAAAACAAAGAAAACTTCCCTTTATTCCTTTTACATACCCCTTACCAATCTCCTTTACTCGTATGGCATTCACGTTCCAATAATTTCATAACTTATCGCTTCCTCTCATCAATGCTTTCCTTAATTGATCCGATGTGGCCATAATGGAATTATGCCTCCTATTAGCATAGAGTTCATATCTTCAACCCATAACTTGGATTGGTCCCAACAACTAGAGATGTTTTAGTAGTGAAGGTTCATAATTTTCTTTCACACACAAGCAACTCAATCATAAGCAAAATATACCAATATTAATATTCCATAATTTAAGACTCCTCATGCTATGTAATAACAAGATAAAACATTAGTCTGTTAGGTCTAAGTTAGGATATATATATATATATATATATATATATACATCAAAATTTATCATGAATATTCCAATATGAGTACCAAGTTGGATTTGAAGTTACCTTGCAAAACTTAAATGAAGTCAAACATCATTATTATGAAACATAAGTTTTAAATAACTTATAATACATAATAATTAATCATTCGTTCTATAAATAATTCATATTTTCCTTATCATCAATGTTTTGCAAAACTAGTTATGAAAAGGTCAATCATTCCTTAAATAAAACTACTTAGGAACCAAATTTTTATCCATATAAAAAGTCTACCCAAATGAGGGTCATGACATCCTCCTTCCCTTAAGATTAACATAGTCCTCTGTGTTTCATCAAAGTTTAAACCTAAAAAATTAATTACAATGTATTTTCAAACATAAATGGGAAATATTTATGCATGTCTACTACTTTCTCTCAAGTAGTATTTCTTTCAAAATAACGGTCCCACTAGACCTTAAATTTCTCCAGAGTCCCTTTTCTCATCGATTTGGAATGAAACTAAAGGATATTTATTAGTTGAAACTTTATAGCCTTTGGGCCTGCCATATGCAATTTAGAAAATTCCCACACATGATTAGGGTTAGCTATATATTTTCTAAGAAATGATATGTGAAAGGTGTCATGAATATTTGATAGACTGGATGGTAAGGCAAGTCAGTATGCCATAGGATTGATATTTTCTGTAATTTCAAAGGGTCCAACAAAACATGAATCAATTTTTGTAGATTTAATAACACTCTTCTTTGATCTCACCCTTAAAAATACTTTGTCACGCACAACAAAATCCCCTGGCGACCTTTTGATATTGACATTACTTTTCTATCGATTTGCAACTTATTTAAGTCTTTCTCTAATTATCTTTAATTGTTTCTCAATTTTTTTGACCATAACAAGTCCAAGCACAACTCTATCCTATAGATTGTCCCTAGATAATGGTGTCCTACACCTCCTACCATATATAGCTTCAAATGGTGCCATGCCTAAGTTCGAATGATGACCATTATTGTAGGAAGATTCTACCAAGTGTAAGTAATATTCCCATTAGGTTTTTTGATCCATAAAATACATGCGAAGCATGTATTCTAAAATATGGTTTACCCTTTAAGTCTACCCATAAGTTTCTAGGTGATATGTAGAATTGATGTTTAACCTAGTGTCAATGGCTCGATGTAGAACTTGCCAAAACTTGGATGTGAATTTTGAGTCCCTATCTAAAATGATCACTTCTAGAAAACCATGAATCCTGAATACTTCCTTGGAAAATATATTAACCACAATCATGACATCATCCTTGGTAATTCTGGGTATAAAGTGCACAAACTTGGTCATTATATCAACCACAACTAGAATTGCATCATGCTAGAATTTGGTCTTTGGAAAACCTACAATAAAATCCATAAAAATCACCTACCATTTTTATGTTGGTACATCATGAGGGTACAATAGTCTTATAGGATGTCTATTTTCTACCTTTACCTTCTAGTATTCATGACATTGAATGATAAATTCAGTTATGCCCCTCTTCATTCCTAACTTGTAGAAGGTTTTATTAATATTCTTTCTCTTTTTTGCCCCTCCTCGATGAGCAGAATATGGGGATTTGTAAGATTCATTCATGATCATTTTCCTTATATTATTATCCTTAGGAATTATTACCCTATCCTTAAAATACAAGAAACCATCCATGATGCTTAAATCCTTACTTTCATCAGATTTCATTTCCATCCTTTCGTGAGTTTGATTGCAAAACACATCCTTCTATTGCATTTTCTTAACTTGTTCAATAAATTCTACATGACTACGAGACACGATCGCTATATTCCTGCTCCTACTGAGTGCATAAAGAATCTCATTTTCCTTCCCTTTAATGTGTTCAATGCCAAAATCATATTCGACAAGAAATTTCATTCATTTTCTCTGCCTAGCATTTAAAAAATGTTGAGTAAATATGTATTTCAAACTTTTATGATCTATTCTCAGCTTAAAGGGTCTCCTTAACAAATAATATCACCAACTGTTGAGAGCAAAAACTACTGCTTCCAATTCTAGATCATGGTGTTAGCGTAGTTGTTATGGTTATTACATTATTAGCGTATTGTTAGTGTTGTTAAGTCACTGCTAATAATTGCCTTGGTAGTTCCGTTGATTACGGGCTATTCTAAGGTGAACATGTATTATTTAATTTGGCTATGCTCAATACAATATGTCTCACTTCGTAACATGGTATCAGAGCACCGAGAGGTTCTCGGGCTTGTGAGGAATTTTTCCTCTGAAGATTGCAAGTTGATTTTCGAAATTTTGGCTAGGTTGTTCATTGACTTTTCTGGTGGCTATTGTCAATAATTCTCAGTTTGAACCTGACAAGGAGGAAGACATGCTGATATGATCAAGGATCTTGACTGGGGGAGAGGCTCAGATCCGACAGACCATAGATATATATGACTGTACGTATTATTGATTTTAAATCCCTATCTTCTACGTCGCTTCCCGAGTGTGGAATATTTTTCCAAAAGCCCCCTTTGCACTTCTGTTCCATTCCAAGCCGTATGTCGGCTAAAATAGCGGAACAACAAAATGATCGTCGCTTCCAAAGACTGCATTTATCACAACATTTTTTTTCTTACAGCGAGTTACAGACGCTGAGCAATTTGAGAGGAGCTATGCAATTGTGGAGGTGCACTGCTCAAGTAGCCACAGTGGGTGAGGAGGAGGAGTCTTCCATCGATGTAGAAAATCTAGCTGAGTGGAGATTTTGGAACCCCCAATCGCAACCAGATCCAGAAGAATTACTGTGCAGCAAAAAAAAAAATTGCAGGTGGAGATGAATTGCAGATACGGCATTGTAGAGCATATCTGACATTTTTGATGTTTCTCTACAATAATCAGACAGATCTCAATTCTTGCAGAGATCGTAGACATGGTTTCTAGCCAAAGCATGGTGCCTTCACGCAGGAGCGAACTACGGGATCGCTAGACGAAGCATTCAAATCAGTATGCGCATACATTGCAGACATTACGACTACAGATTTACGATAGCTACAGGCGGGGAGGGCGACGACAAATATTTATGGTGCGATTTACAGATCTCCATTTGCAGATGGTAGCAGTTTTGTGGCTTGATCAGGAGAACAATCGAATCAGATTTTTTCTTATTAGAATTTTTTGGATAATTGTTGCAAATAACGATGAAATTTTCTTTGGTGAAATGTGCATTATCTACCATCATATTGTTTGTACTTGAAAAATTTGTAGGCATTTTGGTTGTTGGATTTAGCCACGCCAAGAGGAAGCGCAACGTCGTGGCGTTGTTGCGAAAGAAGTAGCACTAATAAATGTGATGGTAGCAAACTACGTGTGTCATAGTGTGGTTGAAAACACCACGGTGACCAGTATTCTCGCAATGACGAATGTCCTAGTTGTATCTCTCGTTGTTGGATGCCACTAGTAGGCAATCTGAAGGCCAATGGTTGTACAGTTTGCAGGTCTTAGTCACAACACTCCCAGACCGTTGCTCCATCCAAAAGATCATTGTCACAGCCCATCGAAGGAGGTGCTATCAGAGGAGTGTTTGTTTAGAGGTACGTAATCAGAAAGAGGCCGCCCGTATAAAGGTTCGTCGTGAGGTGGCATCGAATCAGGGAGCGAGGCCCGATGCAGGAAACTCGAGCATGTTGTAACTTTAACAAGGGGATCTTCCCCTTTATTTCTATCCTATGGTGTAGCATGCATACAACGAGGAGAGAGGTGAACTCCCGCATGAAGGGAAATAATTGCCCTGGATGAGGTCGGAGATCAACAACGTCGTTGATAATTCTCGAGCTTGGATAGCAGGTTGATTGTAAATTTTTTAGCAAATCTCAACAAGATTGTTGTTTTCCGTAGATGACATCATAGCGTCCACATAGCAGGAGCCTGCCGCAGGTGCTCAAGAGAGAGGGATACCGTTTTTCATCAATATGGTATAAGGTTTTGCAAATTAAAAAAAAAAAAAAAATCAATTATTTTTTTTAATAATTTTCTATTAAGTGTTTGTTTTTAAAGAATCAATTATATTTATTTTTTTAATTGATTTTATTTAAGAAAAAATTTAGTTTATTATTAAAATTATTTAATTGATAAAATTTTATGTTTGCACATCAAACCTAAGAGGCATTTTTTTGTCAAAGTTATATATTGTGCAATAAGGGGGGATTAAATTTTTTTTCCTCCATCTCCTATTTTGCACATAGAGGGGGATAAATTTTGCAAAACCAAAAGGAGATCAAACCTTGTCAAGGCAATTAAACAAGGCATAAACTCATCAAAACTCCATACCTATTTTTTTTAGGCTTCATAAATAGCAAAATTTTTGTTTGAAGTACTTCATATAGGGGGGATTTTTGGTTTGGTGACATTTTGTGCTAATCTGCCTATGAGGCAAGTTTTGTAAGAGCCTTTTGAGGCCTCATTGTTGCATTCTTTTGCACTAAATGGGGGGATAATTTTTTCTCTCCACCATTTCCTATCTTGTATATAAGGGGAGATATAATTTTACAAAACCAAGGAGGGAAGACTTATAAGGGTGCATTTTCGGCAGTGACCGACACCTTAGTCAAATTATTTTTGCAAAATTTCATTGTAAAAGGTGCATTTTTGACAGTGATCGACACCTTAAAAATGGGCAGATCAAAGAAAAAGCAAGCCCCTAAACAAACTAATGTTGAATCAGTTAAAGGTCCTTACTTTCCACTAGATATGGAAGGAATGGATTTTTATGAGGATGAAAAATATTCTACACTACGTAGTGGTGTAAAATCCATTCTCAAAGATTCTAAAGATTTTGAAGATCTTTAGAAGAATGGTGTTCAAATCTCTATAGGAGTCATAAGGGTAGTCTACATATCATTGATTACTCTTGATATGGCCCAACGTAAAATCTATAGGGACTTTGGTGAGGAAACAAAGGTAAAAATGGTCAATTCTTGTAGTGACATAAGTGATCTTCAACCCATTGTGGTGAATGCTTATTGTGACATGAGTGACCTTCAACCCATTGTGGCACATGCTTGTTGTGATACAGTCGACCTCATATCTTCTATGGTAGATATCAGTTGTCGCACAAGTGATCTCATTTTAGTAGCAGATTTTGTTGGTGACACTAGTAACTTAACAACTGAACCTCCTAAAAATGAACTCCATAATCTCATCAATAACGACAAATGCAATATTTTAAAAAGCATTGATGAAGATGATGAAATTGGGTGTTTTGAAAAACACACCAAAGGATTTGGTTCCAAAATGATGAAGAAAATGGGATTCAATGGTGAGATATTAGGTAAACAGGAACAAGGCATTAAATATCTAATAATGCTAAGTGTCAGGGCAAAGCATGAAGGCCTTGGCTATACTGGACATGCAAGTACTAGTAATTATATGTTTGTAGAACCTAAATATCCTACAACTCCTAAAAAGCATTGTTGCAGTCACTATGGAAATACATGACATGTTGCAACTAAGTGTTGGAGATTACATCCTTGTGATTCTTGTGGATGTATGAATCATTCTTCTTCAAGTTGTTGGTACAAAATCAAAATGTCCAACAAGGTTCATATAGATTATGGATGGACAAATCACACACAATGGACCATGATGAAAGCAATGTTGTATGGATTCTACTGAAAAGGTAAAACCTATGGTAGTCCCCGAGGCAAATCCAATGACAAACCTAGTGGCAATCCCAGAGATAATGACCCAGAGACAGACCTAAAGACAGACCTAGAGACACAGTTCTAGAGGTAGATCTACAGGCAGATCCAGAGGCAATGATCTAGAGATAGATTCACAGGTAGATCCCAAGATAGACCTAGTGGTATAATTCTAGAGGTATGCTTAGAGCTAGAGCCAGAGCCATGAGCCAGAGCCAGAGCCGAGGACAAAGCACGAGCCACCATTCTTTCATTTCTCGTATTATTTTTTCACTATATTGGGGCAATTATATACTTTACCCAAATATTGTTGTATGGGGGGATGTTAGCATAGCTAGTAGTTATTCAATTACCAAAATAATGTAATAAGGGGGGGTGTTAGCGTATTTGTTATGGTTATTACATTATTAGCATATTGTTAGTGTTGTTAAGTCACTGCTAATAATTACCTTGGTAGTTTCGTTGATTACAGGCTATTCTAAGGTGAACATGTATTATTTAATTTGGCTATGCTCAATACAATATGTCTCACTTCGTAACACATGGGTTGCATAATTTACCTCATTTTGTTTCAATTTGATGGATTCATAAGCTATTATTTCTTCATCTTGTGAGAGCACTCCACCCAAACCTTCCAATGATGCATCTATACACTTATAAAAGCTACCCTGAGGGTCTAGTATATTTAGTATGGGAGATGTAGTGTCTTTTTTTGAGTAGATCAAAAGCTTCATCATATTTATCCATCCACTTGAAATCCTTTCCCCTCTTTTGAAGGTTAGTTATTCAAGTAGTTATCTTGACACAGTATTTTACATAACACTTGTAATATCCAGTCAAACCCTTGAAAATTCAAACTTCTATCACATTCATGGGCGGTAGCCAATTCAAAATAGCTTCTATCTTCTTAGGATCTATCATGATCCCTTCTACTGATATAATATGCCCTAAGTATTGCACTTTTGACACATAATATTTACACTTTGATAAATTCCCTTACAACTAAATATTCCTTAGCAGCTCCAACACGATCTCAAGGTGTTTGTCATGCTTAGTCTTATTTCAAGAATATAACAAAATGTCATCCAAGAATACAAGAAAAATTGGTCCAAAAGGTTTCTAAAAATATTTTTCTTCAAGTTCATAAATTTTGCTAGAGCATTCGATAGAACAAAAGGCAAATTAGTAAACTCATAATGTCCATATCTAGTTTTGAAAGCTATCTTATGGGTAACCTCTTCTCAAATCCTCAATTGGTGGTGTCTCGACTTTAGATCAATCTTTGAAAATATAGTGGTATCCTTAAGTTGATCGAAGAGGTCTTCAATTTTGGGTAGAGGATATCTATTTCTAATGATTGTCTTATTTAACATCCTATAGACTATACATAGTCGCAAGAAACCATCATTTTTCTTGAAAAAAACACTAGTGCACCCCATGGTGACACACTTGGTCTAATCAATCCCTTATCCAACAATCCTTGTAAATGCACTTTTAGTTCTTGCATATCAATTAGATTTATTCTATAAGGAGCTCTATGAATAGGTTCCATTCTAGGTTGAATTTCAATTGTGAAATCAAATTCACACTTAGGGGGTAATCCAGGTAAATCTTATGGAATTATATCTCTGAACTTTTGAAGTACTAGGTTTTTCTCAAACACCTCTTCATTATTTTCACCTTCTATTTCGTTTAACTTTACTACATAAACTGCTTATTTTTTCTTTATTTCCTTCTTAAGCTGCATTACAAAGAAGATATAGGGTCAAAAAGCCCCCTACAGGTTGTACACCCTCTATCCTTTCCTACCATATTTTGAGTACTCAGTCTAGCTATCTTGGAAATTGATTACAACCTTATGTGCTTGCAACCAATCCATTCCTAGCACTACATCAAAAGCATGTAACAGTGCTACATAAAGGTAACCTATATTTTTGCCACTATGTAAGATAATTCTAGCCATAGAGTAACATTGATCTATAGAGTAGGTCTACACTGAGACATACTTGACTTTCCACCCATGTACCAAGATTCCTAGACTTAAGCTATTGGAAACAAAGCTATTTGTGGTACCACTATAAATAAAAATTCTAACATTTCTACCAAAAATATTATCTTTTATCAGTAGTGGAGTAACTTATCCTTCCAAATTATGACTCCCTATTGTTGCATAAATTGTGTGTAGGTTCTTTATAAGTTGTTTTCTTTCCTTTCAAACTTGTTCTTGCTTTAAGTGGATATTTGTTAGTGTAATGCAGATCACCAAATTCTTAACATCCTGCTTTGGGTTCTATATGTATTTTTTGTTTCAATCCATCTTTTATTTTCATTGCATATGAAGGATTGACCTGACCCTATGCTAGTGATCGATTATCTCCATTATTGAGATTGTTCGGATTACGATTCTTCCCTTTGAACCTCTTCCTAAACTTTTCTTGCTTCTTGTGATTCCTTATGTACTATCTATGGGAACTCTTGTTTTCCTGTTCAATTTTTCATTTCATAAACCTTGCACTATTTCTTTTTCTCAGTGCCTCTTTTTCTTGCTCAGATTCCCCTTCATAATCAAAGTAAGGCTTGAGATAGGTTTTATCTTTCCTGGCTGGATCATACGCTTTTTGAAGAGTACTAGTTTCCCATGTATTCACTTCATGCCCTACTCTGGGATCTTCTCCTAGAATAAAATTATGTACCTTCATTTTATCTCTATATGCAAGCACATATTTAAGTAGCTTAATGAATTTCTGATAATAAACTTCCACAATTCTAGTCCCTTGTTTAAGGTTGGTGAATTCCTCAAATTTCTTGGTGTAGAAGTGTTCGGTGAGAAATATTTCTTTGAAAGCTATCACAAAGTTATTCCATTTCAAATCAATTGTAGCCTCAATCCCTAGTTCCCCACTATATGTTTTCCACCAATCCAAACCAACCCCTTGTAAATGCAAAGTAGCATAGGATATTTGGGTGTCGGTGGAATATTTCTTCATGTTATAGAAAGTATCTATCTCCTTCAAACAAGCTTTGAATTTATCACCATATTCTTCTTCATTGAACTTGGAGGTATTTAGGTGTTTCATATCCTTACCCAATTCTACCTCAAGTTGAATTCTAGCCTTTTGAGCCTCTGAGTGAATTTCACTCTCTCGTCACATCCTAGAATTTCCAACTTGTGAGTCTTGACTAACTATATCTTATAATATCTACTTTTGTGTTTTCATTTGTTCCATTAGTAAGGCAACTATTATAGTGATATCTTCCCTTTCTATACTAGGATTATTTGCACCTACATTTGTGGCACTAACCTCTACATTGTTCTTTTATGTCTACCTCATCGATGGAGCAACAGTCCCTATCCTTATCTTGGGTGGCATTTTACTTGACCATATAAAAGAGAGATAGTAGAAATCAGTTCACAATTTTATCTTTGAATTGTTTCTCCTACTAGAAACTATATTCTTAGTTACCCTAGCTAGATAATCAAGGTCTATCTTTAGTAGACCCACTTTCTTTGTAGGTATAGTTTTTACATGGTGCACTATCCTAATTCACTCATATATACTTGTGCAAGGAAAATTGTATCCCTATGAACCAAGCACTTTGATACCAAATGTCACAACCCAGTTTTACCCAATTCAACCACATGTTATTATTACTTTTTTGCTAACCTAACCCATGTTTACACCCAAACATGGCATGGAGTCTTCTTATGATCTTTGTATTCTAGTCTGAATTAATTTAATCCCTACATGGATTATTTTCTATTCCTTTGGAAAATGATACAAGTACTACCCATCCCTACACTTACACATGTCAATTAATGTAAGTGCATTAGGTAGAATGCATGCTTGGCTATCCTTCTCATAATTCATTTGATGAGATAGCTTAATCCCCTTCAGTCTATTGAAGGTACACACCAATCTCTACATCCTACATCGGTCTATCAATGCAAGAGCACTAGGCGTATAAGAAATATTATTATTTCCTCACCATAACAAGCTAATCATTTCATTTCTTTGTACTTGACCATTCTCAAGAACACTAAGCTATCATAAATCCTTTATCTCATTATTGTTAGAACATAATTAGTTTTATATCCAAGTTTCAACCACCATCAAAGCTACTACTTTAATTTGGATAACCATTCATTTTAACATATTCAAACCTTTAAGGAGTCTATCAATAATATGGAGTAAATAACTTCTCAAATAATCAATAAGTTCTACCCTTGTTTTCTTTTTAGAATCCGCTCTTAATAAATTTAACATAGTTAATCTTTATACATTCCTTCTCACATGCTTTAATTATGCATAATAGAAGTCATTTAAATGTCCTTCTTAATACTAAGATTAATGCTGAAATAAAACACATTTATGATAGTATAAATCCATAACTCAATTATCCTTCCAAAGAAGAAACACAAATCCCATTCATAATGCATTAATTCAACACCATAAAGAATCCCACATAAAATTACCCTGGGAAAAACCCCGAAGGAAAAACCCAGCCAAGAAAAGATGCATTCTATTAATTCCATCAAGTAATAATATTACATTGAAAAACAATTGACCACATAGGTCATTCCTAGGGTCATTTCATACTCCCTAAGCTACACTTCTTGAAATTTTCCTTCAATTCAAAAGTGATATTTTGATTCACTAATTTTGGAGCCAAGATATTCCAAGATATCTCATTCTAACATACTTATTGCTTGCATCTCTCATATTATTCATATGTCATATAATTCATAGAAATAAATACAAATAATATTGGGATTTCGAACACAAATCCAACAATTATATTTTACCTTTTTTTCTTTTAAAAAGAATAAAACTTTTATAGTATACACACCCATATTCTTTTTCCTTTCAAAGAATGAGAATTCCTTTAAGTAATTTCCCTCTAACCACCACAAAGTAATCCATAAACTCCTACTGAGCATAATATCTCATTAAAAATACTACCAATAACAACAAATATTCTTCTAATATAATTGAATATACATCACTTGCATCCATGGTGCTTACAACCATCTTATAACATTTTCTAATTTACCAAGAGTCTTCCTTACTTTTTTGTTAAATACAACACAAGATGATCAACTGTAAAGTATAACATCCCTAATTAATATAGACCAAATCACATAGCCAACTAGAAAATAAACATAATCTTAAATATGTGATAATAATCCAATTCTCATAAAACCTCTACACATATGGAAAAACCCATTCAAAACAATCCATCATTGATTTTGGTCCTCCATTGGAAGGGAAAAAGTGAACATAAGACTTTTCAATACCTATTAGGAGACAATTTCTATACCAGAGTCTCCTACATATTAGAAGGACAAACTCCTCAAAACATATACCCACTAACTAGCTTTGCTACGATGTCAAAGAAAACATACACTCTTTAGAGTCTAGTTTCATTGTGGTGATAGTAGAAAATATATTCCAAAGATGCTCAACATCTACATTGCATCTAGATGTCATTGGGAAAATGGTTTAGATACTATTATCTAATACAAAAGTCTTTCTTTGACAATGGATACTGCCACTCAGAGGAAATAATAGCAAGGCAACTCTCTACTCTATAGCCCAACTATAACAAACTCCATAAACATTTAAGCTAAAAATCCTTTGACTAAAAATCACCAACATTCTTCATCAAAATTTGATCTAATATTTCCAAAAACTTTCTCTAGGTAACATAAAGGGAAATACATGATTTTACAACTCTATATTAAGTGAAATAAGGTTCCACAAATCAGATACCTTCTCTCTCTCAAATCATAGACCCAACAAAGAGAAGTGACACCATTTTTCAATACACATTTAAAACTACTCCAGAAATGAGTAATATCTTTGTTTAACTATGAATCTTAATAACAAAGTTGATAGAAACACTGGAACATAAGCATAACATCATTGTAGTAAAATTATAGATAATCTTTATCATCATAAAACACATTGAGAACCAATTTTGGTTTTCTAGAATTACCTCAAATATGTAGTATTTTATAGTCCTAACAATGACTTTTCCTCCTGGAAATCTCTCCTAGCACACCATCTTCTCTGCATTTTCATTCAAAACTAAAAATATTCCATTTTCTTCCTCCAATGCCCCCATTACCAGGATCCTTTACCCGTCCACCATTGACATTCCAATAATTTCATAACTTACCACTCTGTCTCATCAATGCTTTCCTTAATTGATCCGATGCGACCATAATGGAACTCTGCCTCCTATTAGCATAGAGTTCGTATCTTCAACCCACAACTTGGGTTGGTCCCAACAACTAGATATGTTTCAGTAGTGAATGGTCATAAGTTTATTTCACATACAAACAACTCAATCATAAGAAAAAATATACCACTATTTAATTTTCCATAATTTAAGACTCTTCATCCTATGTAATCACAAGATAACACATTAGTTAAAATATTAGTTAGGATTAATTTATATATATCTATATTTATATACATGAAAGGTTATCATGAATATTCCAAGTTGAGTACTAAGTTGGTTTCAAAGTTCCCTAGTAAAACTTAAATGAAGTCAAACATCATTTTTATGAAACATTAGTTTTACATAACTTATCATATGGAATAATAAATCATTCCTTCAATAAAGAATTTATATTTTTCTTATCATCAACGTTTTGCAAAACTAGTTATAAAATGGTAAATCATTCCTTAAATAAAACTACATAGAAACCAAATTTTTATCCATATAAAAATTATATACAAAGGAGGTTCAGGACATCCTCCCTCCCTTAAGATTAACACAATCCTCTGTGTTTCATCAAAGTTTAAACCTAAAACATTAATTACAATGTATTTTCAAATAGAAATGGGAAATATTTATGCATATTTGCTACTTTCTCCCAAGTAGCTTTTCTGTCAGAGTAACGGTCCCATTGGATCTTGCATTGCTCTAGAGTACCTTTCCTCATCGATTTGGAACAAAAATCAAGGATCTTTATCAGTAAAACCTCTATAGCATTTGGGTATGCCATTTGCAATTTAGAAAAGTCCCACACATGATTAGGGTTAGCAATATATTTTCTAAGAAGTGATATATGAAAGGTGTCATGAATCTTTGATAGAATGGGTGGTAAGGCAAGTTGGTATGCCACATGACTTATATTTTCTATAATTTCAAAGGGTCCAAAAAAATGTGGATCAAGTTTTGTGGATTTAATAGCACTCTTATTTGGTCTCACCCTTAAAAATACTTTGTCACCTACAACAAACTCCCTTGGTGACCTCTTGAGGTTAGCATATATTTTAGTCGATCTACAAATTTTATAAGTCTTTCTCTTATTGTCCTTAATTGTTGATCCATTTATTTGAATATATCAGGTCCAAACACAAATCTATCTTCTAGATTATCCCAAGAAAATGGTTTCCTACACCTCCTACCATATAGATCTTCAAATGGTGTCATGCCTAAGGTTGAATGGTGACCGTTGTTGTAGGTAAATTCTACCAAGTGCAAGTAATATTCCCATTGAGTTTTCTAATTCGTACAATACATGTGAATCATATCTTCTAAAACCTGGTTTACCCTTTCATTCTACCCATAAATTTTTGGGTGATATGCAGAACTGATGTTTAACCTAGTGCCAATGGCTCGATGTAGAGCTTGCAAAAAATTGTATGTGAATCTTGAGTCCCTATCTGAAATGATCACTTCTAGAAAATCATGAACCCTGAATACTTCCTTGGTAAATTTTCTAGTCACAATCATGACATCATCCTTGGTATTTTTGGGTATAAAGTGCACAAAATTGGTCAGTCTGTCGACCACAACTAGGATTGCATCATGCTATAATTTGGTGTTTGGCAAACCGATAATAAAATCCATCAAAATCACCTGACATTTTTGTGTTGGTACATCATGAGGGTACAATATTCTTACATATGTCTATTTTTTTCCTTCAACTTCTAGCATTCAAGACATTTAATGAAAAATTTAGTTATGTCCCTCTTCATTCCTGGACAGTACAAGGATTTCTTCATATTCTCTCTCATTTTTACCCATCCTGGATGAGCATAAAATGGGGATTTATGTGCTTCATTCATGATCATTTTCCTTAGATTATTATCTTAACCTTAAAACACAAGAAACCATCCTTGATGCTGAAATCCTTTCATCATATTTCCTTTCCATAATTTCTTGAGTTTGATTGCAAGACACATCCTTCTATTGCATTTCCTTAACTTTTTCCATCAAGTCCATATGATTGCGAGATAAGAAATTTATGTGCTTTCTCCTACTAAGTGAATCAACAACCTTATTTTCCTTCTCTTTAATGTGTTCAATGCAAAAACCATATTCAGTAAGAAATTCCATCTATCTTCTCTATCTGATATTTAACAAAGGTTGAATAAATATGTATTTCAAACTTTGATGGTATTTTTTAGCTTTATTATATTATATTAGTACTCAACTCACCAAAGTAGAATTAGAATATGGGTATATAAGAAAGGAATATTGTCATTGTAATCATCATGTAATCATCTTTGCTCATTAAGTGGCTTATAATAATTTGCCCTCTCCAAGTAGTGCTCTCATCTTGGGAGGTCTTACAGAGTTATTTCTTCCTTAAGGAGTATTATTGGTATTGCCCTAACTTAAGGGTATTATCTATATTTGTCTCATTGTGTGGATTATTATTGTGGATAATTATTTGTGGATGAATGATTTGATATTTCTACATATTGGTGAATAATTTATGTTAATGAGAATATATTTTTGTAACAAGAGGTATCAGAGCAACGATTCTAACAAGTGGTACATAGCAACAATTTTAGCAAAGTAGGGATTTTTTTTTTTGGATTATAGAATTAGGGCATATTTTTTTTAGAAAAGCGTCTCATATTTTAGGAGCCATATCTTTGTAAAAGTTTACCTAGTTTAAAACCTAGGAATAGGTATATGGAGATATGATATTATATTGTATAAGGGTTGGCATGGGTCACACATAACCCAAGGTTGATTATATTATAATATTATATTAGTAGTCGGCTCCCCAAAGTAGAATTAGAATATGGTTATATATATAAAGGATATTATTATTGTAATCATCATGGATGTCAATCGTATATAATTGTCTTTATCAATGAAGTAGCTTATGAGACTTTGATCTCTCTACGTGGTCCTCTCAGCATGGGATATCTTGTGGAGTTATTCCTTATGGAGTATTATTGGTGTTACCCTACCTTAAGGGTATTATCTATCTTTGTCTCATAATGTAAATTATTATTGTGGATAATTATTTGTGGATGAATGATTTGATATTTTAACATATTGGTCAATGATTTTGTTAATGAGAATAAAGTTTTGTAAAAGTGGTAACGAAGAAATGATTTTGACAAAGTGGGGATTGTTTTTTATGGATTACATAATTCGGGCAATTTTTTTTCTAGAAAAATATCTCATATTTTAGGATCCATATCTCTATGAAAGTTTATCTAATTTATACGATTCTTAGGTCATTTTATGTGGAATTTGAAAAACTTTAAAATGAGTATTCATATGAAGGATTTTGAGCAGTATTGAGGGAGATTCAACCGTATAAATTTAATTGTCTAGAACAATGGTACTGGCAACTTTTCAAATTGTGTTTTTTTAGAAAAATAAAATTTGATATATCTTTTAATTGTAGGTAAGAAAATTGTATGTTGTGTATGAACGATATTTTTTTGGATTTTTAGCTTCAAATCATTAGGAAGACATATTTTTATGAAACCCTAGTTCATTAATCCCTAGTTTGCATTATCTTTTGTTAGGCCATGAACTTATGGAGCTACAAAAGTTTTCTAGAGAAGATGATATTGATGTTAGGGATTGGTGGAAAATTTTTAAATCCTTGTATTTTAATTCTTGTTGGCACCTTATGCTTATTTATTGTCTTGGAGGAGAAGCTCTCTCTTGGTTTTATAGTTTTTGTAGCACTCGTAATTGTGAACTAACTTGGAAGAAAACAATGAAAGCATTATTGGGTCAATGGGATCCATATAAAATGATAGTTAGTTTGTATGATACACTCAAAGACTATTCAAAATAAATAACATGCTTCAGAAAAACAAAATGAATTAAAAAGAGATCTAGAAAATTTCAAAGTGGTAGAAAACAAAAAAATATGTTAGTGTGTAGAAAGAGGAAACCATACCTATGGTATCAGATAAATTAAAAAGTGGACAAAGGAAATTGTTTGAATATAAAAAAAACTATTTTGTAGATTCATGGTTACATTTAGATGGAAAATGTTACTATTTCCATTAACCCTAGTAGCAAATATAATTTCATTAATATTGCTTTGGCTAAGAGGTTGTAGGTTTAGACAACAAAAATTAAGGGCATACAACTTGAGGGTGAGAATATTTGCATTAAAATTTTCATGTTACTAAGATGGATAATATAGAAATTTTATTGGTTAGCCTTGGTTGGATTCTCTAGGTACTATTAACATTAACGTTTAAAAGAAGTTTATGAAGGTATGGTATAGGAAAAAGAAGATAACACCTTTGGATATTTATTAGCTTAAGGAGAAAGGATCCAAGAAAAAACAAGAAGTGGTTGCAAAGGAAAAAATTGAAGAACAAATAGAAGAACCTAAAACAAAATCCAATAAGGAAGTAGTAGCAACAAAGTACATGGATGAAGCAATATCAACAATGTTTATAGAAATAACAGTAGTAGATTCCAAGGAAGCTTTGATAGAAGAGCACAAGTATGTGTGAAGAAAAGGACACATGAAAGAATATGCAGAATAATTTAAAATAGTGGATCCAAATGTTGAGGAGTCATAGAAGGTATAACATCAAGTTAAGGTTGTAGAATATTACCATCCATACTACCAAGAGTGGCAACAACCTTGGAGGTATGGCTTAAGGCAACAATATTATGGTTATACATGGAATTATAAGGGCAACATATATGGTAGTGTTTGGAAGAGAAATTATAGTGGTCCTAGTTTTTAGAATGGTACAACAACGTAAAGGAACAAATGAAACCATCATTCGAATTATCATAGAGCAAAAAAATGTGAAGCCCATGAAGCATTTTTTGCATACTCAAGTGATAAAATGGCATACCAACATCAATGTAGACCACCATCAGTCAAAGTTTTACAAGGATGGTTGGATGATCAAGATTGTACCAATTGCTAACATTGCTTAGCAAATCATATTATCTAGTTTCTTCTCATATTTTGAGGATGGAATATTATGGTACCTAGAAATAGGCATATGCAGATATGATATTATATTGTATAATGGTTGGCATGTGACATACATAACCCTAGATTGATTATATTATAATATTATACTATATTATGATATAATATTATAGTAGTAGTTGTCTTCCAAAGTAGAATTAGAAGATGGGTATATAAAGAAATAATGGTGTCATTGTAATCATCATGGAGATCAATCATATGTAATAGCTTGTGTCCATAAAGTGGATTATGAGACTTTTCCCTCTCTAAGTGGTAATATCATCTTGGGAGATATCTTGAATTTATTCCTTCCTTAAGTATTATTATTGGTCTTTCTCTACCTTAAGGGTATTATCTATCTCTATATCATAATGTAGTTTGTTATTGTGGATAAATTTTCCCATTTTTTGGAGCAATTTTCAGAGCGGTTTCTAGGATTTCGATGGTTGGTGGGTGTGGGCCCATGGTATTGTGCCCACGTATTCTAATACCACATTGTTATTTAGGGTTGTAAGAGTTTCCTTTATATTGATTGTAATATCCCATTACGGGTAAGGTGAAAAATAATAGAAGAGGAGGTGTGGCTCTTGTTTGCTAGACATAGCTCATATTGGGTGAACCAGGATAAATCTCATGTGTTCTATGTGCATGTATTTTATGAGTTGTTATTCTATTCTAAGTTATTTAATTTTTGCATTATTATTCTAGAATAAGTTTGGGTATAATCTCTTTATTTGGTATTAGAGCCAAATTGTTAGCCATAGAGGGACACCTTTATTGCTAGGGTTTTAGTTCATATGAAGAGGATCTAGGGTTTCTAGGAGTTATAGAAAACCTATTCTGGAGTGGGATTTAAACATAGAAGGAGCATGAATAAAAATGATGGGAAATCAATCAAGGATAGAGATAAAAACATTTGATGGAAAACATTTTGAGCTATAGAAGTTAAAGATGGATGTTCTGCTCATGGAAAGAGATCAGTGAGCTATTATATTTGAAACAAAATCGGCCAGTACATCCATTGAATATTGGGAAAAGTTGAATCAAAAATTGAGGAGTCTAATTTGACTATGTCTTGCAGATTTTGTCCTAATAAATATTTTTGGAGAAGCTACTACAAAGGATCTCTAGGATAAGTTAGGGGCTATATATGAATCTTTGTCTCGGGTGAAAAAATTATTCCTTTGGAAGAAACTGTACAATCTCAGGATGAATGAAGGGGATTCAATATCAGATCATCTAAATACATTCAATACAGTGGTAAGTCAACTTACATCTATTAAAATTAAGTTGAGTGAGGAAGATAAATGTATTACTTTGCTATGCTCTTTACCAGACTCATGGGATAATCTGGTTGTAGAAATTGGTAGTACAACTTCATCCACATTTAAGTTTGAAGATGTTGTGGCATCTCTATTATCAAAGGATATGAGGAGAAAATCCATGGAGGGCACATCAAAGGATACCCTAATAGTAAGAGGGTATGCCAAGGAAAAATATAAAATGAGATTTGGTGATAGATCTAAGTCTAGAGGTAGATCCAAGTCTCGAGGAAATTTTGAGAGAAAATGTTGGAAATGTGGCAAGCCTAGACACATGAAGAAGGATTGTAGATCAAATAATGTTGATTATGGAAAGAGATATGATGAATCCACTTCCACAGAGATAAATAAATCCACTAATGAAGGAGGGGATGTATATTTGGCATCTTGCTCCACATGTTCAAATATAAATGATTGGTTGATCGATATTGGTGCATATTTTCATATGACTCCTCATAGGGGGTGGTTCAGTGAATATGAAAAATATAATGGAGGGGAGGTACTTTTGGGAGATGATTCACCACTTAGAATAATTGGTCATGGAAGGGTGAAAATATTGTTGCAGGATGGTAGGGTTAAACCCTCCTAGATGTGATGCATATTCCTAGCCTTGCTATAAATTTAATTTCTATAAGAAAAATGGCTGATGCAGTAGTAAAAACCAATTTTAGTAGGGATTCATGTAAAATGGTTCATGGATCTATGGTGTTAGCAAGAGGAGTTCGGATTAGAACCTTGTATAAGCTATTGGGAAGCACTATGACAAATGAGTGCAATAGCTAAACTATTCCTGATATTGAATCAGACAAAAGTTCAATGCTTTGGCATCAAAGAATGTGACATATTGGATCAAAGGGACTACCTACCCTATACACAAAATGTATGGTTCAAGGTATCCCTAATTGCTCAATGTATTTTGATTTAACAAACATTGTATTTATGGCAAGCAAAATAATGTGAGTTTCCCATCTAGTGTTGCAAGATCAAAAGGGGTATTAGATCTAATTCACAATGACATTTTTGGTCCTGTTCTTATTCCATATCTTGGACAATCATGGTACTATGCTTATGTCATTGATGATTTTCAAGATATGCATGGATCTATTTTATTAAAAGTAAAGATGATGTGTTTGATAAGTTTAAAGAATTTAAAGCACTTGTTGAAAATCAAACTAAGAAAAAGATTAAGGTGTTGAGGTCTGATAATGGAGGAGAGTATTTTTCAAATAAATTTGAGGATTTTTGTAAGCAATGTGGTATTGAAAGATATAAGACTAGTCCATATACACCCCAACAAAATGGAGTTGTTGAGAGATTGAACAAATCACTGATGGAAAAGGCTGGAGTATGCTCAGTGGTGCTGGTTTGGAACAAGAATTCTGGGCAGAGGCAATGAATGTGGCATGTTACTTGTGAAATCAATCTCCTACATCAGCATTGTTGGATCAAACTCCATTTGAAGCATGGTTTGGTAAGAAACCCTCTCTTTCACATCTTAGAGTTTTTGGTTGTGATGCATACATACATATTCCAAAGGAGAAAAGAAGTAAGATTGATAATAAGGCTATTAAATGTATCTTTATTGGTTATAAATATGGTGTTAAAGGATATAAACTTTGGAATCCAGAAACTAAAAGTATAGTTTATAGTAGAGATATGGTGTTTAGAGAATTGAAAAGTGATCACATGAATGAAGTAACAGAAGAAGAACCTAAAAAGGTACAATTTGATCTCATGGAAGAAGAATCCTACTTATAAGAAGAAGAAGAAGAAGAACCAGATGTTCATACACTTGTGGTAAGGAGATCAACATAAAAAAAAAGGCAACCTAATAGGTACAATCCATCTACTTTTCTTTCTTCCTTTGTTTTATCTATTAATGATGAAGATCATAGAATAGTTAGAGAAGTTGTTAATTATGAAGAGGAAAATATTGGGGAAGAAGCCATGAATGAGGAAATGATGGCCTTGAAAAAAAACAAAACATGGGATCTAGTAAAATTACCTGGTGGGAGAAAAGCAATAGGTTGCAAATGGATATTCAAGAAGAAGCATAATGCTGAAGGAAAAGTGGAGAAATATAAAGCTCACTTGGTTTCTAAAGGCTATTCTTAGGTAGAGGGAATTGATTATGGTGAAGTATTTTCTCCTGTTACAAAGCTCACCTCAATAAGATTTATTTTATCTGTGGCTGCTACATTTGATATTGAAAGAGAGCAAATGGATGTAAAAACTACATTCGTTCATGGGGATTTGGAGGAAGAAATCTATATGAGACAACCTAAAGGATTCATTGCTGAAGGAAAGAAGGATTTTGTATGTAAATTAAATAAATATCTCTACGGACTGAAACAGTCACCTAGAATGTGGTATCAGAAATTTTATACTTATGTCTTAGGACTTGATTTTGTTCGTAGCAATGTTGATCATTGTGTATACTCAAAGAAAATCGGTAATGTACTTGTCATTATTGTTTTGTTGATGTCATTAAAGAAAAATTTCCCATTTTTCCAGAGCGATTCGAGGAGTGATTTTTGGGATTCTGATGGTTGGTGGGTGTGGGCAGTTTTAGCCCATGGTATTGTGTCTACAATATTCTAATACCACATTGTGGTTTAGGGTTGTAATATTATCCTTTATATTGATTGTAATGTCCCATTATGGGTAAGGTGAACAATAATAGAAGATGAGGTGTGTCTCTTTTTTGTTGGACGTAGCCCATATTGGGTGAACCAGGATAAATCTCATGTGTTCTATGTGCATGTATTTTGTGAGTTATTATTTTCTTTTGAGTTATTTAATTTATACATTATTATTCTAGAATAAGTTTGGGTATAATATCTTCACTTTCAAGGGTATTTCTACTCTTATAATTGATTTGGTCATAAAGCAATTCACTGTAGGGTTCATGATAGAAATAGATATGGCCTCACTAGGAGGAACTTCAAGATATTTGCATCTTCAAGGAACCACAAAATTAAATGTTATAAGTGCAATAATGTTGGATATGACCAAGCGATGGAGAACAGAGTTTCTAGAGCTTCCATAGACAAGCAAGAACAAGGATACTTAAATGTACCAAAAGGGTATGTTGAGAAAGAAAGTTGACAAAGGAAAATAGCATTGTATGTTGGGAGTAATTTTAATCCCACCCCAAAATTAATCACCTCAAGGAGATGGGGTGGGGAGGGGGCTAAGATAAGAGTCTTATATTTAGCCCCAAATGATTCCCTTTGCCATTGATGACAAAGAGGGAGATATTTGAGTTAGGGGGAGAGCATTCAGTCAAGGGGAGCAGATTTGAAATCAAGTGATTTGGATGCCATCAATGAAAAAGGGGGATATTTTTGGAAATTTTATCATATTTGGTTGTCATTGATGTCAAAATGGCATGGGCTATGAAAGAACGACAAGAAAAAGTTTGAAGGCCAAGTTTGAATACTATGTGCGAAAAGAGAGCATGTGAAAAAGACTAATATTATAATATTACAATATCTGGCCAACAGGGCCTTTCAAAAGTAAAATAAAGCAAGTTTAAAATAAATAATATTATAATGATCTGCATTATAATATATGGGACAAAGGTTAAAATATTCATTAAATGGTGGTAAAAGGTCAGCCTTAAGAAAAGACCCAAAAAGAATTTTGATATTTAAATTATAATATTTAAATTCATTGAATTTAAATTATTATAATTAAAATATAATATAAATAAAAATCCAAAGTTTAATTTTAAATGATCCGATGTCACCATGTAACTCGAAGTACATATAAATATTTAAAGGTTTTGCATTGGTAAAAGCATATCACGAATTGAATCTCCTTTGCATGCGCTCGATTAAATTTTGAAAGGGAGAAGAAGACAAAGGTTTGCACTAATTTTAAGGTAGAAGTTGCGATGTAAAAGGAAATGATGACAGACTTAGATTCATTTAGGTGGTTAGCCTAGATGGTGGATCCCCTTTGTAGTGAGATGTGGTGGAGGCAAGGTACCGAGTTCGAAACTCAGGGAACACGTAAAATAAAATTTTGTTGCTAAGGTATGTGTTCTATGGTTTGCACTCTCGATTAGGGAGTCATAAGGTTTTGCATTAAATTATTTTTGAGAAGTGCATAGTATATGCCTTATGTCCTGCACACTCGATTAGGGAGTCATAAGGGTTTATTTTAATTAAATATGGATGCATGAAATAAAGTATGTGATGTTATTTTGAAAAGGGATTTGGATTATAATAGTTTTATTGAAAATCATTTTAAGAAAGGAGTTAAAAGGTGTAATAGATATATTAATATTGTAATTTGTGCTTGAGTGATTGGATGATTTTTTACTGAATGTAATTTATTTTAAAGGAGTTAAAAGGTGTTTTTATGGATCAAAATTATTTTTTTGTAAAATGTTTCACATGTTTCATTATTGAAAACAAAAGGAGATTTACAAAGTAATATTTTCAGATTTATTTGAGCATATTTTGGAAGGAATATTTTGTGGATGTTTTGAAATAGATTGTTGCTATCTAACCCTTGGAGTGGCACAAGGAGGATTAGTTGGGTATAAAACAGGTTTTGAATACATATCTCCATCAAAGCAAAAAGGTATGGACACATCATCATTTGTTTGAAGTGTTTGTTGGATTGAAGGTTGTGGAACATAAGGTGGAGTGAAAAAAATTATTTGATAAGCATTTTTGGAAATATTTGAGTGAGATCTATATGCTTCATGGTTGAATATTTAGAGAATATTTGAGATAGAGATTGGGAATTATTTGAGTTAGGGTTTGAGACCTACATTGTTCTCTTTGTTTGAAGAAGTATGAAAACACTTGTTTAGGGTTTGTGAGCAAGTTGTGTTTCATTGGTTGAATGATTGAATGAAATTATTAAGCATTGGTTTTGAGTGATATTGAAATTCAATGTGCAAACATTAGAAATCAGATTTGTGAAAGCGATAAAATTAATGATTGAGTAGAACATATTGAGTTTTTGATAGAGTACATAATTCTCTATATGTTCTATAGGTTAAATTAATTCTGAATAGAATGTGTCTAAATTGCTTCAAGTTAAAGGAATTACTTTCAATATTAGACAAAGCATTTGATAGCATTGTGAGGAAGATTTGATATTGATTGAGAATATTTTGTAAGTTGTTCTAAGGATGTGTTAGAGCAGGTTTGAGCATATGCTAGAGAAAATTTGAGCAAGTCTTTATGAAGGCTTGAGAGCATATTTGAGCAAGTCTTTATTAAGGCTTGAGAGCAGAATTAAGAAATTTCTTGAGAGGACTTGAAGGTAAATTTGTGAAAGTCTTGGTAAAGACTTGAGAGCAGATTGAGCAAGTTCTTGAAAGGAATTGAAGACATATTTGAGCAAGTCTTGGTGAAGACTTGAGAGTAGATTAAGAAAGTTCTTGAGAGGACTTTAAGGTAGATCTAAGAAGAGTTGATTGGTTATTTGTTCAAGCTTTGTGTTAAGGCTTGGGGTAGATTTAAGAAAAGTTGATTGGTGATTTGATCAAGCTTTGTGTTAAGGCTTGAGGATAGATTTGAGATAGAAGTTAGTGTAGATTTATGAGCATATTTGTGAGCAGATATAGAGCATATTTGTACTAGACTTGGGATAGAGTTTGGTGCAAACTTGAGATAGAGCTGAGAGTAAGCTTTGGAGGTGACAGAGTAAAGAGGACAATAGTCTCCAGTGGATAGAGATCCATTAGCCAGGGTAGTAGGGACAAAGGTCTCCAGTGGATAGAGATCCATTAGCTAGAGTAGTGGGAACACAAGTCTTCTAGAAGATCATCAACCACAATAGAGGGGAAGAGTTCTCCTGTGGATAGAGATCTATGAACCAGAGTAAGGGGAAAGAGTTCTCCTATGGAGTGTGATCCACGAACCAATTGGAAATATAGTGTTCTTCTATGGAGAGAGATCCATGAAACAGTTGAGGAGATAAAGGTCTCCTGGATCAAGTTCCATGTATTAGAGAAAAGGGGAAAGAGTTCTCATGTGGAGAGAGATCCACAAATCATAACATAGGGGATTGGTGTCTCCTTTGGACAAAGGTCCATAAATATTGTAATAGGGAATTTATTCCCAAGAAGATTTTTTGAGAAAATTTAGTAGAAATATTTTCTTCGTGGAGTATCCCACATTGGGTGAACCATGTTAAATTGGTGTCTCTATTGTGTGTGATGATTTATGTATTGCTTTTATTACTGCTATTGATGTTTCCATTGATAATATTGGATAATATTATTTGGGAAAAAAAGTGAAAGTTGGTATTATCCTATTCACCTCCCCAAGTATAAGCTTGTGTTCTTCAATTATTGTAGATAAGATGTTTATTATAAGGAATAAATGTTTGGAAGAAATCTTGCTAGTAATGATTTTCTAAGGCTTGGTTAGCTAAAGAGAATCATTACCGAGGGAAGTATGGGATTTCATTTATGGGTTTTTTCTTTTGGAATGAAATTGCATATTTATATTTTTGGCTTAGTGCATGGTAGTCTTGCATAAGCAATTATATGAGTTGACTTGATCCCTAAACTTTTATAAAAGATCATGGGAGCTCTTTATTCATGGAGAGGATCATGAAAATAAGGTGGTGCAAAGGAATTTAGGTGAATGTGCTTTAATGTATTTGGGAATGAAATGTTGTTATGTAAATGGAAAATTTTGTTATGTAACACTTGGGTATTTTATTCCTACAAATTTAAGGTTCAAAAGTCTGTATGTATGGAGTACTTGGTTTTTGAGAAAATAAAATAATGAGCTGGTTATGTTTTCATTGAGGGAAGAAAAACAAAGTTATATGTTGGCTTTGATCTATTTGAGTTGCTATTCTAGATTAAATTAAAAATTTCTATGCTAGTATAGAAGTTAGCATTATGGCTACTTTAATCTTATTCCTTAATTTTAGCAATATGTTTCCTTTATACTAGCCTTCTATTAAAAAATATGTTCTACATTAATTTAAAGATCTAGAATAATGTTATAATTAAGCATATTATTCCATTATATCACTTTATGTTCTTATTAAGTGAGAGATGTTAAGTTATATTGGAAAGGGTTTCTATGAGGGTGAACCTAGAATCTTTTTACGATCTTGAGTCAAAGAATTAACCCAATCTTAGGAGGACTTGCAATGATGCAATAACCGGGTGGACATGAGTCCTAGAAGACATTGTGGTGATGCAATAACTATGTTCTCATGAGTCTGGAAGGAGTTGCAATGATGCAATAGATAGATTCTCATGATTGATACACCTTGAAAAATAAGGATCGAGTGTTCCATAAATATGAAAATAGTGGAGTCTCTCACAAGATCATAGTGGTGGTACCTTGAATGATGATGTTTAGGTGATTATACTCATTGACAGGTGAGTGGTAATGACCTTAGTTAGCCCACGAAGGTATGGTAACTAATAACTAAGGCTTACACCAAAATAACATTCATACATAAACTTATAGAAAGGTTAGGGAATATGCATCTCCCTTTAAATATTATGGGCATTAAAGGATAATCCCTATGCCATGGTTAAATTTTTCTATACTAGTGATGGAATGGGAAATGTGGGAGGACCTCTTTGGCATATTTTTAAATGCGAGGTTTAGTAAGGTAAATCGTAAAAAATATGGGATGTTGGCTACTCATATGCACTTGAGTGTCATCTATAGCGACATTAAAATAAAATGTGGTGAAGCCTTAAAAATTTTGAAAATAATATTTGGATCCCTCTATGTGAACCTACATATATATATATATATATATATATATATATATATCTCGAGGTTGGTTTTGGTGGGTTTTTATAGTTAGTATCAAAGCTCTAGGTCCATGGAGTGCACCTAGGATGAGCCTAGACTTGATGTGCTAGTTTGGAGAGACTTACATACTAAGGACCTTAATGTGATCTAGGATAAGCCAAGTATTACACATTGATTGGACTAGTTAGACTAAGGAGTAAAAATCCTAGAGAGTATAGTTTCTTATTGGGGAATGACACCTTGTAGTGAGGCAAGCATGACCATGATCATTATAAAATGAGTGATAATGGTCTAATTTATTTCATAGGGGAAATTAAAATAACTTATTATTCATACAATTAAGCAAAATTATCACTTACCCAACTCTTTTGTATGTATAGGAGATAGAAATTGTGTTAAGAGGTAGATTATCCAAGTAGTGGGATCGACTACACAAGATGAAACTATAGTGCATATCCAAAATAAGGTTGTATGAACAATGGAATCTAACAAGAGAACTAGAAAAATAAAGGACCCTAATAGGAATTCGAGAAGGGCAACTAGACCCAGCAAGAGAACTGGAGGAACAAAAAGTTCTAGTGAGAGGGTGGAAGATCTTTCTTCCATATTTAAGTTGCTTCAGGAATCGATGGAACAACAACAAACATTTTTAGGGACCCTGATCAATAAGGAAACTAGTGCCAAGGATATAGAGGATAGATTGGAAGAGAATAAATTTAGAAGAAGCCAAGAGGGTAAAGTTTGGATAGATATTGAGCTAGATAAAAACCTTAAGAATGTTAAAGTAGCTAAATTTAATGAAAATAAAGGGGGTGATGTAGTAGAGTCATGGTTGAATGAGTTGGAAACCTTCTTTTCCATGAAGAGTTACTCTTCTAAAACCTAGACTGTGTGGGATACACTTCATATTTAGGATGTGGCTTTAGAATTGTGGAACACATTCAATATAGGTAAAAGGATCCAAGATATATATTTTAAATGGGAAATTTTTGTCAAGGTATTTAAGAAAACAATTTTTTTATTAGTTTTATGTAGAGAAGTTTGAGGAATTCTCTATACTTTAGTAGGTTCAGTGACGATAGAGGTATAATTTTCAAAGATATGTTATATTTTTGAAGTATGTTCTAGAGTATGAGAAAAATGAACAACTAAAGGTGCATAAGTTCATTTTAGTGGTGGATCCTAAGATTAGAAAAATATTAATTTTCTCAAACCTAAAACTCTGCAAAAGGCATATGATTGGATCAGGTAGGAAGAGAGCAATCTTCAAACCAAAAATTCCTTCAACTACTTAGGGTTTATAGAGGCAAAGAGGAAGGATCTCAAGAAAATAAAGAGCATAGGGTTTATGAAATCGGATAAGGAGAAAAAAATAATATTAAAGGAAACCCAAAGTTTGGTAATAAGAATAATGGGAACCAAGGGCAATATAAGAAGTTCCAAAAAAGGATATTTCCAACCCTCAACCTCATAAATAGAATAATTCAGCACAGAAAGAGGTAACAAAGGAGAAAAGGTAGGAAAAATTTCAAGCAACCAAGATAGGTTGCTTCATCTATGGGGGTCCTCATTATGTTAATAAGTATCTAAAATGGCCAAATTTGAGTAAAAAAATAAAGGAATAGCCACACTGAGTTTATGCTGCTACTGGGAGTCAGGACCTAGATGGACAAGTGACATCTATATTACTAAATGATAAGTTTTTGCAAGGATGTTAAATTCTTAATAGATAGTGGAGCTACATATAGTTTTATTTCCACTAGTATTATTAGGTATATGCCAAAAAGACCTAGATATTTGGAACAAGAGTGGAAAGTCGAGTATGGATCTAGACAAACCTACTTAGTGGATCAATGTTTATCTATGGATGAGATAAACTTACCCAAAAGATTCACAATATGACACTTATATGTAGCATCACTCTGTGCTTTTGATATTATCCTAGGGATGGATTGGCTGAATGCACATGTAGCCTTAATCAACTTCCAGGAGAGGTGGATGGATTACATCAACAAGGATAAAATGAGAGTAAGAGTTTAAATTAGGTAAGTATCTTTTTGACCCCACATGTCACCAGCTATGCAGTTGAATAAAACCATACTAAATTCTTGTGAAGCTCACTTCCGCCCCAAAATTTTCAAGTTAAAAGTGATTGAAGCGTCCACCCTACATAGGCGAGTCACACATGAACTTGGACCTCTTAGGAGACAACGCGAGATCAGGCTATTTTCGATTGTAAAGATGAGATTTTTTCCCTAAAATAGGTGGTATGTTGTATGTAGTCAAGATAAATGGAAATAAGGGGAATTAAGAGGCTGACAAAATATTTAATAAATATCCCTTTTTACCCAAATTTAAGGATGTATTTTCAAAATACCTCCCAGGATTACCACCTCAATGTGAATTTGATTTCACCATTAGACTAATGCCTAGGGTAGAACCCATTGTAGGGATATATTATAGAATGATCCCTATTGAGTTGTAGGAGTTAAAGGTAACTTCAAGATTTATTGGAAAAGGGATTGATTAAACCTAGTGTGTAACCTTGGGGTGCTCCAGTACTATTTGTAAAAAAGGATGGTTCCTTGAGATTGTGCATTGATTGTAGGATGTTGAATAAGTTGACCATGAATAAGGTATTCTTTTACAAGGAATGATGATCTCTTTGATCAGTTGAAGGATACCACAATATTTTCAAATATTGACTTGATCGATATATCATCAATTGAGGATTTGAGATGACAATACTCACAAAACAATCTTTAAGAATAGGTATAGATACTATGAGTTCACTATGTTGCCATTTGTGTTGAGGAATGCACCACCACATTTTATGAATCTGATGAACAATGTGTTTAAGAAATATCTAGATAAGTGTTTTTGGTATTTTTAGATGATATCTCTATATATTGTTTCACCAAAGAGAAAAATGGCCAACATTTCAGGATAGGGTTAGAGGTGCTGATGAAAAACCAACTATATGACAAGTTGTCCAAATGTGAGTTATATACCTCACAAGTTTAGTATTTGGGACATATCATCTTGGTAGAAGAAATTTATGTAGATCCTAAGAAAATTGAAGCTATCTTAAGTTGGCTTGCACTAAAAAATGTGTTTGAAGTAAGAATATTCATGGGGCTCATTGGTTATTATAGGTATTTTGTAAAGGATTATTCAAATATTACCTATTCTATCACCATTATTCATAGAATACGAAAATATTTCAAATGGTCAGACAAAAGTGAAACCGCCTCTAAAATTTTGAAGAATAAGATAACTACAACACCAATTCTGAAGATACTAGACCCTCTTGGGTATTTTATAGTGTGTAATATACTTCCTTAGAAGGTTTGGGTGGGTTTTTGTCCCAAAATGAAGCTGGAGTAGCATACGAGTCTAGGGAACTCAAGAAACACGAGTTGAATTATGCTACTCATGACCTAGAGTTAACAAAAATTGTGCATGCACTAAAGGTCTAGAGGTACTATTTTTTGGGTAAACATTTTGAGCTAATCACAAACCATCAATGTCTAAGGTATATTTTGACCCAACTTATGTTGAATGCAAGACAAAGAAGACATATAAAGTTCTTAGTAGAATATGATTTTGGTATTGAATATATCAAAGGGAAAGAAAATAAAGTTGTATATTCCTTGAATAGGATAAGGTACATAACAACATTAACCCATAGTTATATAGACGTGATGGACAAAGTCTAGAAAATGTAGATACAGAATTAGTATTGCATTGAAATCTAGGATAAAATTGAGGGAAATCCTAAAGAAAATAAGGATTTCAACATAAAATATGTACCTTTATGCTTCAGGGATAGGGTTTTCATACCTAAAATGGTGAATTAAGGATAATTATCATGCAAGAGACACATAGTTATCCATATTATTCTCATCTAAGAGGGTAAAAAATAAGAAAAAAATAAAAAATATCTACTGGGTTAGGAATGAAACTGGATATCACTAGTTTTATTGCAATAAATTTAGAATACCAAAGGATTAAGGCATAACATTGACACCTAGTAGGGAAATTATACCCACATGATATACCTACTTAGAAGTGACAAGTTATATCTATGGATTTTAGTGTGGGTTTACCTAAGACTAGGTACCAACATGATGCAATTCTAGTAGTGGTTGATAAATTAACTAAGATTGCACATTTAATACTAGAGAACATCAAGGATGATGCACCAATGGTGGAAAATAATTTTATAAAATAAATTTTTAGGTTACATGGTTTTCCGAAGGTGATCATATCAAACAAGGATTCTAGGTTCATTTCATAATTTTGTCAGGCTCTTCACTGTGTAGTGGGTACCAAGCTAAACATAAATTATGCATATCATCAAAAAATAGGTGAAAAAATGGAGAGGGTGAACCAAGTTTTAGATGACATGATTCACATGTACTACATGGATCAAAAGTCTAAGTGGGAAAACTTTTTACATCTAGTGAAATTTGAATATAATAATGGATACCATGCATCCTTATGAATGGATCCATTTGAAGCCTTGTATGGTAGAAGATGCAAAACACCTCTATCATGAGATAATCCAGAGGATTGGGTGGAGATTGGACTAGATATTTTCAAAGATATAGGGTAGCTCAAAGGAATTTAGCAAAGGTTAAAGGAATCTATCAATCGCCAGAAGAGCTATGCTGATCTGAAAATATCACCAAGAGAATTTTGTAGGGGATATAGAGTCTTCTTAATGGTAAGACCCATGAAAAGTGCCATCAAGTTGACTAAGTTGGATCCTATCTATTTTGGGCATTTTGAGATCATTGATAAGATTAGTCTAGTAGCCTATAGGCTCACCTTGTCACCCAACCTATCAAATATCCATAATACTTTCCACAT
Source organism: Wollemia nobilis (assembly GCA_028583015.1). Classification (NCBI taxonomy): domain Eukaryota; kingdom Viridiplantae; phylum Streptophyta; class Pinopsida; order Araucariales; family Araucariaceae; genus Wollemia; species Wollemia nobilis. The sequence goes on from JAQPPZ010001733.1 coordinate 358,083, forward strand.
ATCCTTACTTAGAAAATATGTTGCTGATCCTACTCATGTTCAAAATGTTTCTAATTTGCAAATGGTAGAGCCCTTAGCCATTGAGGTGAGATTGGTAAAGATTCTGGGGTTTCATTCCAAGATGTTAAGGAAACAAAAATTAGATTAATGTAAGGTCCAATGGGACCTTCAACTAAAAATTGTGCAACATGGGAAGATGCTGAAGAAATGAGAAAGCAATTCCTATAATTATTTGAATTAAATATATATGTATGCTTATTGTAGGAACACAAAGGATTACCTTTAGTCCAAAGGAGGATTATGTAATGGCCCTCCTTGGTAGAACTTGATCTTGATACTGAATTATGTATTGATGTGTGGATATCTAATGCATGCTTTTATTTCTATGTTATCAAGATGAGTTGGTATTGCATTTTATGCTTTGCTTAAGATATATGGAGAATATGGTATTGTTGATGAACTTTATAAATTTAGGATCAGGTACTATCATTTGTGGATTGGTATGGGACAACCACCAAAGTTGAAAGAAAAATGAGAAATGATGGTGATGACTTGTTCATCGATAGCTCAAGGGTTAAAATATACCCTTCGTATAGATGCATTGCATTTTCTTGTTGTTTGAATACACCATTGGACCATGAGATTGATAATAGAAAAGGAGTCATACTTAGAAATGTAGGGGATAATGTGTTAGTTATCTTAAAAATCCACCTACTTAAGAATAAAGCAATGAATGTATTATGGATTTGGAAAAGTCTTTGTTTTATATATGTTTTGGAAGTATAGAATTGATTGGATAATCCGATAAAATATTAATAAGGTTAGCAATATTAAGACTTGAAATATTAATATCCATGTTAATAATTAATATTAACATTTGATATTAATTTAATTATGGAATGTATAGTTAAAAAATATTGCTAAGGAATGATTTTGGATGTTAATTGCAATGCTAAAAATATCTCTTCTTCCTCATTTTAAACATGTTTATGCTTATGAATGCATTTAGATTTAAAGGAAGAAAATTATGGTCTAAATATTGTCTAAATACTAAATAAATATTAGTATTAATTAATTTAAGTGCCACATTTTTTTTTGGGTCTTTTATTTTTTGTACATGAGTTTATGCGCATTGATGAGTTCATGGGTTTACGTTGGCTACCATGCGAAATTTTGAGATCCAAGGTAATGTTGAATGATCAAGGTGATATAGGCTCAAATGCTTCTCCACCTTGGTAGCATAACACATGTTTTTGGAAGGAAATGTTTCCTTTATATCCCTTGGAAAGGTAGTGTTTGGATGTTTTTTGGTTTTGGGGCTTTTGGGAAGGAGTTGGATTGAGAAGAAGTAGGAGTAATTTCTAGACATAGAGGTCATTGTAGTGGGTACGTGTTGAAGAGGTATTTTTTCTTAGGAATCACATTTTTTTTTATGTTTATTGTTAACTACTTGTTGTATGTTATGAATACACATACTCACTTAATTTTTCTTGTATATAGAGTTGGTTTGTTATTGTAGATTGCTCTTGTGTTCAATTGCCTTAATAGCTTCCTAGTTTGGTTCGTAATTTCTCTTGAAGATATTGGCCAAAAGTTTATTTGTGGTTTGAGTTCCTTTGTTATATTGCTACCTCTCCCTTAACATGGATAGATGTAGCATATGTCTATTATATTTTTTACTCCCTTAGTTGTAGTAGAATTTGTTTTGGTTTTTGATAGGTATCAGGTTGCATTGGCTTCTTTTCAAATTAACACTTAGGTCCTATGTTATCCATATTAAAGTATTGAATTTAACTTTGGACATTTTGAGAATGTTGTTGTAAATTTTGTAGGGAGCATCGGGTTGTCAAGTCTAAGTAATGACTAGAGTATAGTATTTTCTAGGCTAGCTCCTTTTATATGTTAGCATGTGTACATTTTGGTTGATCTTAACTTGCATGGGTTTTGTTGGATGTTAGTTTTCTTATTTTAAAAGTAAAATTTCACCTTTATAGTATGTATAAGCTTATGTTTTCTTCTTTTATGTCACTTTGAAGAAAGAATTTATTTTTTAAAGAGGGCATGGGAGAGTTCTTAAATCTATTAGTTGGTTATGACTGTAGAATGAACCTTATGTTTTATTTTAGGATTACTGAATATTTTGGATTTAGATGTTAACATTTAACTTTGAGATAAGGCTATTTTAAAAATAGAGGAAAAAACTTATTATAGATAAGATGCTTATTTCCAGGAAAAAATGTTTGGAGAGAATCTTGCTAGTAATGATTTTTTGAGGCTTAGGTAGTGTTGGGCTTCAAAAATCTCAACTTAATTCACACCCATAATTTTCAATAAGTCTAGTGGTCTAGGTGGCTATAGGGTATAAGGTCAAGTCAAAAATAAAAAAGGAAACTTTGAGAAAATAATCAAAAGTCCATCCAAAAAGTTTGAAAATCATGGACCATGGCCAAAAATCATCCAAGTCTGCCTTATTTTCACCCAAATGATCTTCCTAAGGTTTCCCTAAGTCATTCACAAAATCTAAAAGGCCATTAATAACCCATCACTCTTTCAAAAATCCTTCGTTGATCCAATCTATGACCACTCTAAGCTATCGTCGATAGACTTAAGCCCATAGAACATCGTCGCTCATTAAAAAGCCTTATAGTTGATCCCATCAATGACCAACGTTAGTCATCAGTGACAAAACTAAAGATCAAAATATTCTCATAACTCATCCAAATCTCCCATCGCTAATGCCATCCCCAAAATCTCTTTTTCATTAGTGACCATACTAAAACCTAGCCTTAAAAGCCAAATCTACCATCATGCCTACAAAATTACCATCACTGATCCCATTCAGGACTAAAGTCTACCATCAACAATAAGTTACACCCAAAAATACATTGTTGCTCTTAGAAACTCATCATCACCTATCAATTGTCAATAAACATTCTTCAATAATGACTGCATCAAGAAAGAAACAAAGCTAAGTTTAGTGTCACTCTTTCCAAGCCTCATTGACGATCTGATCAATGAATACTCAGCCTCATCCATGATAGCAAATCTCAAGTTCAAAGAAAGGTATTTATCAATGTCAATATAACAAGTCCCCCTCCCAAAGGATTTTGATCAAGATAAGTTATTTTAAATATAAAATTTTATACACCTAAAGTCTCATTGTTGATCTGATCTATGACCATAGTATCCATCAACGACTGTCTAAAACCCACGCAAAGTCTTCATCACTCATTAACATTTCTCACCATTGATCCATTGTCCGTCCATCAACGATAGTATTTTTCATCAGTGAAGATTAGCCTCAGGTCATGTGGTCTGCCTATTGGTTTTCAATTTTCCCAAGATATAAGCGACAATAACCAAAGCCAAGAGAGTTCATTGCCAACCCAAAGCTTTATCACTTATTTAATAAGTGAAGCCTCTTTCTCATCAGTGACCACCAAATAGTCCAGTTTGGGCGTATTATTCTTCATCGCTCTTGGGGATAGTTGGTCACCAATTCATCAGTGATAACGAGTTTTTATTAGCAATGAAGTTTTTCAAAGGAATTATAAGGTTTGAGTCATCATGGTATTAGGTATTCCCAAATGTCAACCTAAGTTTGCCGTAAGCCTTATAGTCATCATCGTTGATAGAAAATTACCTTCCCTCATCCATTGAAGAAAGCATTTTTCAATCAATGAACAAGTCTGAATGTCATCCTCACAAAAGCATATAATTGATTCATTAATGATAGCCCTAGATGGTCAGAAATGACATACTTATGTGTATTCCCATTGCTGATTAAGAATATCCATATATGATTCATCAATGACAAACCAAGGCAAAAAGCTAGAGAAACATCAATGGTCTTAGATCATCCTGTGCAAGATCAATAAAGCTGGTTCTACATGGGAGGATGTGTGGCTCACTATTCAAGGATTGACTGGTGGTATGGAGTGTCAAAAAATCCAAAAGCCAAAAGTGGTAAAATTATAAGGCATAATGAGAAGAACATATCTCTTTCAAGCAGATGAAGATTGGTAATATCGTTCATGGTAAGTTTCAAAACTATGGCTGCAACAAAATACAAGAGCCCAAAGAAGTAATGCAATACCATCAGCTTAAGGTTGCTCAGAAGAAAAGTGATAAAAGTGAGTAAAATTATCATTTACTCAAAAAAGAGATTATTGAACCACGTGAATAAAATATTTCACACAAGCTAAAGACCTCCAAGGCTGTACCAAGAAAAGCAAGGCCATGGAACAAGCAACTCAAAGGATAAATTCAATGTAGACCCAAGATATACAAATCCACTCATATATGCAGAACATGATGTTATTGTCATCAGCTAAAAAAATGGACTATCTCAATGTGGCTTTAAATGAAGGAAGTAGGCATGACAAAAGAATCAATAGTAAATATGGGCCAGAGCATGCAAAAAGCAATGACCATGAAATACTATGAGCAATGCAAAAATTTCCTATGTAAAAGACGTAAAAGGTGCAGTAAGAAGAAGAAAATGTCCAAATAGTAGCATTTTTTGTGCTTCAAAAGTATAGTAGTGCCTCGATGGAATGTAGTTACAGAGGGATCATCCTGACGGAATGTAGTTATGGAAGTGTGCCTTTATAGTCACTCCTACCAATCTGCATGCTTCTAGATCTCGTTTTTCATTTTGTCTTTCCTCCCTGTCTCCTTCTCCCCCTCCTTCTAGGGCTTCTTCTCAAAAATTATCTATAGCTTCCACATCCAACCACCACCATTTCATGTACATATTTCACCCACTCTCTTCCATCTTGCCTTATCCATCATATTTTTTCTTTTCTACCTTCACCATCAAGTCGGGTCCCCCTCTGTTTCATTCTAAAAACATACCTACGTCAGTCCTAGTCAAAGAGCACCTAAAGATGAGAAGGTAGATGACTAGGATAATAGGAACAAAAGGAATACACTCAAATTACCTTTTGCACAAATTGAACAACATATTCAAGTTCCTGGCCCACCACTATTAAGGAGCCCCCTTCAAATAAAAATCCGAACAGATAAGTCCCAATAACAGATGAAGTAGTCTTAGAAAAATAAGTAGCTTGGTAAAGGTTTTGATAGTTGGCATCAACTAATTCTACTGTAACAAACTTGGGAAGCCAAAGAGATGCAAGACTGTAGAATGTTTTCCAAGTGGTAGCCTCTACACCAAGCATCTGTAACTAATTTTGGATAGCCCAATTATAAAAGGAGTCAAGGTAGCCAGGCTTCATCATCAAGAAAATCATGTAACAAGCTTATGTGAGGTATTCTGAGTGTTTTGTCTAGGTTATTATATTTCCTCTATTTTTCTTTATTTTAGCCATCTTCTCAAGTTCATCCCACCCTTGTGCAAGTATTGTCAAAAGTGAGGCAGTCTATCTGAGATGATTTCCAGAAGTTGTTCCAGAGAGCCAGAGTCTATATGTCACTACTATTAGGATAGTAGATAATATTCCCCTATTACATCATTCGAATGGGGTGACCTATACATTGTATTATTCAGAAAAAACTTGAGTATTATGTTGGGTTCATTCATTGTAAATAGATCATTCTGAATATAATATAAAATTATTTGGTTCTCTCTTTCTAGCAAACTTTTGTGCAATGTGTGTTTGTTATCTTGTCTACATCTTGCATTATTTGAACATGTAGACAACATTTCTTCATTGATTAAAGAATTTGTGTTTATTACGATATTCGAATGAACATAGATTTATCAGTATTTCTTTCTCTTTCTATTCTTTGTCATATGAATGATTAAAACTGCTATGATAGCCCAATGGATAAGACATTGGTCTACTTTTAATATTGAATGCTTGTATCATATGCTTGGTCAATAATATTTCATTGCTTATTTCAATCTGGTTGAGCTGGTTTCTTGAGAAACATTACATAAGCTCATATTAGGGTGTCCAAACCTGGCCTGTTTAGCTTCCAAGTTATCCTAGGATGAAGTGGTGAGTCAACCAGAGCTCACATATCTGCTTGTGGGCCTCCAAGGATTTGAAGAACGTGACAGTCTGTAAGGATATTCAAATCTTTCCACAATAATTTTCTAGCATTGTTGTTGGAAATGTTAAAAACACCCCAATTTTAACCCCCTTTTTGGTGTCATTGTTGAGGATCGAACCTTTTGTGTGTCAATTTTATTTTTTTTAGAAGGTTTATCTCCAACGACAACTTGTTTTTACAACACCACAATTCTCTAGAATTTTGTTTCTATCTGATAAATTATAATTTTCTGAGAGCCTATGAGTGCTAGGATTTTCAAAATATTATCTAAGAGATTGAGGAAATTTTAGAGTTGAGCAATCTTGGCCTGAGTGAGGTCCTTCTCATACTAAAAGTACTAGTGACTCTGAATGAACCCAAAATAATAAGAATGAGGATCTGACCTGGTGCACACCAGATGTAGTAGCAAAGAGCTCTTCTCGATATTTGAAGACCTAGAGGTATTTACCCATACCCGCAAGGGCCCAATCCTTAAAAATTTTATTTATTAGAATAAGGCTTATACAGTTGGTAATAAGTCTAGTAATAAGTCTGGTAAAAAATGTGTCCCTATAAGCAACTCTATTATTAGAACTTTCATAGTCAATACCCCTCTCATCACTATGGCATAGCCAAATCAGAACTTGCAAGTATGGAGGACTAATAGGTATAGACCTTTCCAACTACCTTAGAATTTGCATCCCTTGCTAGCCAAAGCCCACAAATATTTGCCTAAGTTCCAAGGCAACACTATTTTCTCTGAAGAATTTCACATCAAAATCTTCCTATATGCATTAGACAGTCTAGAGGTTGAACATGAGGATGTAGTTCTCAAGTTGTTCTTACAAACATTAGAGGGTGATGCAAGAGACTGGTTCAATTATCTCACAGTCTACCAAATCCCTGATTTCTAAACCATGGAAGGTGTATTTTTAAAGAAATATGGGGAAAGAAAGAATGAGTAGTCTTTGCTAACAGATCTTGCAACAGTCAAGAAGAAAGAAAATGAATCTGTAGAAGACTTCAACAGATGATTTTTCAAAATTAGAAGCAAAATTCCCATTACCTTGAGACCCACTGATCATCAAGCCATATGCTTCTATAAGAATACCTTCTCTGGAGAATTTAGTTATGAGTTTGAGCAGCATAGGACCAACACCATTGATGACTGTATGGAACAAGCCCTAGAAATAGAGAGAAATATGTTAGACAATGGGAAGATGAAGCCATACACCTCTGAGTCAAGTTCCAGCCAAGTAGATAGGAAACCCAAGAAGGTAGGGTTCACAATGTTGAAGAAGGTTGAGGTCGACCCCCTAGAAAGATTGTCCAACCAATTTACAAAAATGTTCAATACAATTAATAATAGGCTATCCAAAATTGAGAGGGATAAGTCTGAAATGATGAACAACCAGCCCAAATGCATCCTGATAATAGATCCCAATTTTGGAGGAACTTTAATAGAAATTGGACAAGAAATAATGGGGAAGAAGGGAGAAAAAATGGAAATAATGGCTGGAAAAGGAGAGAAGGCCCAAAAGACATGGATGCAGTCCCAAATCCCATGGCCATTGCCAATACCGTATCTGACTTTTAGTACCATTGTAGTGAGTGTGATGCACCCCATAACAAAATTACCTATGCAATCTATCTAGGGGCACATCCCGATGATAATATAGAAGAAGAATCATATGAGGAAATAAGAATAAATTTCTGTTGGACTAAGGAAGATGAGGAAAGAGAAAAATAGTTTGAAAAAGAAATGGAAAAATTACCTAAGTCAAAAAAAGAACCCAGAGCTATGGTCTTAGAGAATCTAGAAATCCTTAAAATACCTCAAGAGAATAGATATGAAATGATGAAGCTAGGTAAGATTACTCCAATAGCTAAAGAGGTGGAAACCCTAGAAAGAATGCATGTTATTAATCTGAGAGGTAGAATAGTGCCAGATAGGGTAAATAAGTCTGACAAGGTGGACATAGTTCATCAAACTCAAAATAGAGATAAAGCTACCAAGAAAAAAAATAATAGCAATCAACAAGCAACCTCTAAAGTTGAAACAAGAAATGAGGTTCAAAAACAACTAGAGTCTGACAAGAATGTTGAAGTCAAGAAGGCTGAATTTGATGTAGGCCAAGAACTGGCTAAACAAAAGATAAATATCACCTTTGGAGAATTAATGACTATACCAAAGTACAGATATCAGGTGTGTCAAGCCTTTGGTTTGGTTGAACCATCTAATGATCACATATGCAATTTCTCAGCAGTAGAAAAGCCCAAGCCCATTCCTAGAAATCCATCGACAGTGAGACCTTTCTATATATCCTTAAGATATAATTCAGACTTTGGGGAGCAATATGTAATTCATAATTGCATGTTAGATAGTGGAGCATCACATAATGTCATGCCCAAACAAGTGGTAGATCAGTTAGGCCTAATATGCACCAAAGAATCTCCCTAATATCTATCATGGACAGTAGACAAATCCCATGTGCAAGAATTATTATAGGACTATTAGTCTATTTAGACCAATACCCAAAGAAAGGCATAGTCATGGATGTGGTTGTAGTTGATGTAGATCCATTTTTCATTGCTACTATCAAGACATTGGGCTGAACAATTAGGGGGTTCCATCCAATTAGACTGGTCTTATGCCACTATTCCCCTTATAGCTAAAGAGCAAGCTACCCTCAAGAGAGAACCCTTCCATAGGTATTCTATTGAATTTAAAAATTTGATAATACCACTGTCAACTTAGTCTAGTCTTTTTAAGAAAAAGAGATAGGAGTCTATTCTATCTGGCATTCCTCATTTTTAGCTAAAGTACAAAAAGCAATTGATATGGACCCACAGATAGTCGCGGAAGTTGATGTTGAGTCCACAAGGATTTTAACATCATAAATATGGACCCTCACATTTTATGGGGCCAAGTCACACACTAGGGTAGGGGCTAGAGTCAAACTGACTGACATCAATGGGAATTATTTAGGTATTCCATATAGACTGCACTTCCCATGCACAAACAATGTGGTTGAATATGAAGCATTATTGTTAGGCTTGAGAAAAGCCAAAGAACTAGGAATTAATTATTTGACTATATATGGTGATGCCAAACTAATAATACAACATATTAAAGGTAAGTATCAGGCCAAGCACCCCAGGCTGAAACAATATAAACAGGCTATCCAAGAAGAAATTAACAAATTTCTAGCCTTCAACATCACATATATCCCTAGAGGACAAAACCAGACAGCCAATATATTGGCCATAAATGCCTCAGGTGCAGATAGTCCAGAGATAGACATAGAGTATCAAGAAAGGTTCCCTACCATTTTAGTATATCATTTGTCTATCCTAGACAACATAGTGTATCTGCAAGTTTTTTAGGATGACATAGACATCAAAGATTTTATGACATTGCAAAATAAATATGTTGAGATTATATGTGATGAAGAGGATGAAAAAAATATGAAAAGGTGATCGGAGAGCCAATGGAGGTAATACAATTAAAGACCAATAAGTTACCCAAAGGTTTGATTTCACTAGAAATTCTATTTGATGATTTTGATAAAGCCCATAAACCAACCTTGCAAGGATTGGAAGTAGAAGAAATTAATATTGGCATCGAGCAAGAGCCCAAAATGGTTAAGGTTGAAAAATCTATGTCAGAGAAAGAAAAAAATAGTACATAAAATATCTAAAAAAGCATAAATATGCCTTTGCTTGGAGCTATGAAGACCTCAAAAATTTTGACACTGAGGTAATGAAGCATATTATCCCACTCAAAGAGGGCACTAAACCACACATATAAAAATAGAGGAAGTTTAATCCAACACTGCACCCTATAATGTAGAAAGAAGTCCAAAAGCTATTAGATGCCAAGATTATCAGAAAAGTCAGATTTTTGACATGGATAGCAAATTTGGTGCCAGTAAGGAAGAAAAATGGAGATATCAGACTATGTGTAGACTTTAGAAATTTAAATAAGAACTCCTTGAAAGATAATTATCCACTACCAAACATGGAACAACTATTACAAGCAGTTGCAGGATCAGCCATAATGTCTCTATTGGATGGATTCTCAGGTTACAACCAAATTCAAGTTAACCCTGAAGACAAGCATAAGACAACATTCACTACTCCTTGGGGAACTTTCGAGTATCTTAGAATACCTTTTGGATTGATGAATGCAAGAGCCACATTTCAAAGAGCTATGGATTTCACTTTCAAAGGTTTGATGTTTAAAATGGTGGTAGTCTATTTGGATGACATAACAGTCTTCTCCAAAAATCTTGAAGATCACTTTGAGCATCTCACTCAAGTATTCACTAGGTGTAAGGAATTTGGTATTTCACTAAATCCCAAGAAGTGTATCTTCGGGGAAAAGTAGGGTAAGCTGTTGGGGCACATTGTCTCCAAAGAAGGAATTAGTATAGACCCTGAAAGAACTGAGGCCATTGCCAAGATCCCTCCACCCAAAAACTTGAAAGGAGTCAGATCGTTTTTTGGGAAAATTAATTTTGTCAGAAGGTTTGTGCCAAATTTTTCCCAAATTGCAAAGCCTATAAATGCCATGATCAAGAAAGAAGGCATTATTATATGGATAGAGGAAAATTTGTAGGCCTTTCAAAAAATCAAAGATGCTATCACCCAAGCTCCTGTATTAGCCTATCCAGATTATCACAAAGATTTTAAAATCTACTCTTTCTCTTTAGAAGATGCCATTGTTGTTGTATTGTCACAAAAAGATACAAAAAACATAGAGAGACCAATGGTATTTATGAGTTCAGTATTGAAAGGATCACAACTAAAGTACACCATGATAGAGAAATAGGCCTTCGCACTCATAAAAGCTTTAGAGCACTTCAAAGAAATTTTTGGAGCTAATAAAGTTATAGCCTGTATTCCCTTCTCAGCCATCAAAGATGTTTTCACTCAGAATGAGCCTACAGGTAGTTTAGCTAGATGGACAGTCAAGCTACAATAATATATGGTGGAATTCAAAGCTGTGAAGACCATTAAAGGATAAGGTCTAGCAAAGTACATAGCAACTAAAGGGGGGAAGACTTCAATAATACAGTGGACACTATTAATATACATCAAAATGATAAAAAGAGAGCATCTGAAGATGATTGGTATAAAGACATTGTGAAATACTTGTAGATATTGACACTCCCTACTAGCTGCACTTAGAAAATAATGAGAAGTATCAAATTGCAAGCACAAAAATATCATATCTAGGAAGATAAACTTTATTGGAGACACCCAAGTGGTGTGCTACTGCTCTACCTTTTTCAAGAAGAAGTAGCTAGAATCATTGAGGAATTTCATGCTGGCTTTTGTGGAGGATATTTTGCACCAAAGGCAACTACTAACAACATCATGAGGGTAGGTTATTACTGGCCTTCTATGTTCAAATATGTACACCAGCTAGTAAGAAAATTTCAAAACTATCAAATATTTGATGGTAAGAAAAAGCTGCCTACAATGCCTTTAAAACCTGTGATAGTAGAAGCTCCTTTCACTCAATGGGGTTTGGAATTGATAGGAGAGATTAATCCAAATTCATCAGGGTAAACCAATGGATAATAACTTCCATAGACTATTTCACCAAGTGGGTGGAAGTTTCCCCATTAAAAAGATCTACTACATAAGTCATTATTAAATTTTTGGAAGAAAATATCCTGACCAAATTTGGGGTGCCTAGAAAATTGGTAACTAACAATGGTAGTAGTTTTATTTCCTATGAAATGGTGGATTTTTATAGTAAGTACAATATTGAACTAGCTCATTCAACCAACTACTACCCTCAAGGAAATGGCCTAGCAGAATCCTTGAATAAAAACCTTATAACCAAGATTAAAAGATCTCTAGGTAGAAATAAAAAGAGTTGGGACAACGAGCTGAAATTTTCTCTGTGGGCCGACAAAATTTCCATCAAGAGAGCTACAAGAAGAACACCTTATGAATTGGTATATGGAGAATAGGCCTTACTTCCCCCACAAGTTGAGAGACCTACCTTGGCTTTGTTACTCCAAGATCACAAAAATCTTGACGGTCTACAAAGAAGAATGGATCAGATTGTCAAATTGGAAGAAGACAGAAGAGAGGCTCTCAAGAGAATGACCCAAGAAATACAAAAAACTGCTCAATTATTCAACAAGAAAGCCAGGGGAAAGCCATTTGCAGAAGGAGATATAGTATTGTATTGGGATCCCAAAAATGACAAACCAGGAGAAAAAGGCAAGCTAGAGCCCAAATGGCTAGGCCCTTATCAAATTTTCTAGAAGATAGGCCAACACACCTATAGGTTGCAGACCCTACAGGGTGAAGAGATGCAATTCCCAATAAATGGCCAATATTTGAAGATCTACCATCCCTATAATGGGGATTAGTTTGGTATGAACTATTTGTGTCTACCTTTGTACATATGTATATATTACAATTCAATCAGTTTCAGTCCTTTTATAGTCCTGTGTGTTTCCATTCCAGTTTATAGTAGTAAGTTTTCAGTCTATTATGTTTTTAAGTGTTTAGTTTTTTTATGCTTTCAAATTCTATTTAGTCTTAGCTAGGATAGTCATGAAGTAGAGACTCTATAGAAGTTGAGTCCAGAATTGAGTCCTTGAGAGTAATGCCTATATGAAGACTATTGCAAAAGGTCCACAGGGGAAAGGTTTCAATCAGGTCTACATTTCTTGCAACTAGATATTCTAGAGTCCTCAAGAGAAATTTTTATCCTGATAGATCAAATATTTCTCTTGTCCCAGATAGAGCTTGTGTTGGGCTTCAAAAATCCCAACTTAATTCACACCCCTAATTTTCAATAAGTCTAGCGGTCTAGGTGACTATAGGGTATAAGGTCAAGTCCAAAAGCAAAAAGGAAGCTTTGAGAAAATAATCGAAGTCCATCCAAAATTTTTGAAAATCATGGACCATGGCAAAAAGTTGTCCAATTCTGCCTTATTTTCACCCAAATGATCTTCCTAAGGTTTCCCTAAGTCATCCGCAAAATCTAAAAGGCCATTAATAACCCATAGCTCTTATTAAAATCCTTCACTGATCCAATCCATGACCACTCTAAGCTATCACCGATAGACTTAAGCCCATAGAATGTCATCGCTCATTAAAAAGCCTTGTCATCGATCCCATCAGTGACCAAAGTTAGTCATCAGTGACAAAACTAAAGACCAAAATTTTCCCATCGCTCATCCAAGCCTCCCATCGCTAATGCCATCCTCGACACCCTTTTTCATCAGTGACCACACTAAAACCTAGCCTTAAAAGCAAAATCCACTATCATGCCTATAAAATTACCATCATCGATCCCATCCATGACTAAATTCAACCATCAATGATAAGTTACACCTAAAAATACATTGTCGCTCTTCAAAACTCGTCATCATTGATCAATCATTGAGAGAAATTCTCCATTAGTGACCACATCAAGAAAGAAATAAAGCTAAAATTATCATTGCTCTTGCCAAGCCTCATCGCCGATCCGATCAGTGACTACTCAGCCTCATCCGTGATAGCCAATCTCAAGTCCAAAGCAAGGGTTTTACCAATATCAACCTAACAAGTCCCCCTCTCGATAGATTTCAGTCAAGATAAGTTGTTTTAAAGGTAAAATTTTATGCACCCAAAGTCTCATCACTGATCCAATCCATGACCATAGCATACATTAGTGACTGTTTAAAACCCGTGAGAAGTCTTCATTTCTCACTAATATTTCCCATCATTGATCCATTGTCTGTCCATCATCAATAGTCATTTTCATCAGCAAAGACTAGCCTCAAGTCATGTGGTATGCCTATTGTTTTCAATTTACCCAAGCTATAAGCAACAAGGCCCAAAGCCAAGAGATTTTATTGCCAACCCAAATATTTATCACTAATTCAATCAGCTTGGGGAAAGCTGGTCACCAATTCATCAACAACAATGAGTTTTCATCAACAATGAAGTTTTTCAAAGGCATCTAAAGGGTTGAGTCATCATGGTCTTAGGTATTAGTAAACATCAATCTAAGTCCACCCTAAGACTTATAGTCATCATAATTTATATAATATTTGCTTCCCTCATCCATCAACGATAGCATATTTCCATCGATAAACAAGTCTGGTTGTCATCCTCACAAGAGCATTATTATAGATTCATTAGTGATAGCCCCAGAAGATCAACGATGACATACCCACATGTATTATCATCACTCATTAAGAATACCCATTGATGATTCATTAGTGACAAACCAAGGCAAAGAGCTAGAGAAACATCAATAGTTCTAGATCATCTTGGGCAAGATCAATAAAGTTGGTTCTACATGGGAGGATGTGTGGCTCACTATTCAAGGAATGACAGATGGTATGGAGTTTCAAACAACCCAAAATCCAAAATAAATAAAATAATAAGGCATTCCAAGAGGAACATATCTCTTTGAAGTAGATGAAGATTGGCAAGATCATAAACAACAAGTTTCAAAATTATGGCTGTAGAAAAATACAAGATCCCAAATAAGTTATGCAACACCATTGACTTAAGGTTGCTCAGAAGAAAAGAGATAAAACTGAGTAAACTGAGCCTTTACTTGAAAAAGAGATTACTAAACCATGTGAATAAAATATTTCACACAAGTTGAAGACCTCCAAGGTTGTACCAAGAAAAGTAAGGCCATGGAACAAGCAACTCAAAGGATAAATTCAATGCAGACCCAAGATATACAAATCCGCTTGTATATGCAAAATATGATGTTGTTGTCGTCAGCTGACAAAATGGACTATCTCAACGTGGCTTTAAATGAAGGAAGTAGGCATGACAAAAGAATCAATAGTAACGATGGGCCAGAGTGTGCAAAAAGCAATGGCCATGAAATACTATGAGCAATGCAAAATGTTCCTGTGTAAAAGACATAAGAGGCATAGTAAGAAGAAGAAAATATCAAAAAAATAGCATTTTTTGTTCTTCAAAAGCATAGTAGAACCTCAATGAAATGTAGTTACAAAGGGATCACCCCGACGGGATGTAGTTATGGGCATATGGCTTTATAGTCACTCCTACCAATCTGCACGCTTCCAGATCTCATTTTCCATTATGTCTTTCCTCTTGATCTCCTTCGCCACCTCCTTCTAGGGCTTCTTCTCACAAATTATCTGTAGCTTCCACATCCAACTGCCACCATTTCATGTACATATTTCACCCACTCTATTCCATCTTGTCTTATCCATCATATTTTTTCTTTTCTACCTTCACCATCATGTTGGGTCCCCCTCTATTTCAATATAAAAATATACCTACATCATTCATAGCCAAAGAGTTTTATAAGATGAGAAGGGAAATTCCTAGGATAATAGGAATAAAAGGAATAGACTTAAATTATATTTTACACAAATTAAACAACATATTCAAGTGCTTGACCCACCACTAGTAAGGAGCCCCCTTCAAATAAAAATCTGAAAAAATAATTCTCAATAACAGATGAAGCAATATTAGATAAATAAGCATCTTGGTGAAGGTTTTGACAATTGGCATCAACTAATTCTACTATAACAAAATTGGGAAGCTGAAGAGACACAAGACCATAGAAAGTTTTCCAAGTGGTAGCCTCTACACCAAGCATTTGTAACTAATTTTGGACAACCCAATTATAAAAGGAGTCAAGGCATCTAGGCTTCATCATCAAGAAAATCATGTAGCAATATTATGTGAGGTATTCTGAGTGTTTTGTCTAGGTTATCGTATCTCCTCTATTTTTCTTTGTTTTAGCCATCTTCTCAAGTTCATCCCACCCTTGTGTAGGTGTTGCTAAAAGTGAGGCAGTCTATCTGAGATGATTTCCAGAAGTTGTTCTAGAGAGCTAGAGTCTATATGTCACTACTTTTAGGATAGTAGATAAAAGTCCCCTATTGCATCATTCGAATGGGGTGACCTATACATTGTTTTGTTTAGAAAAAATTAAGTATTATGCTAGGTTATTCATTGTAAATAGGTGATTTTGAATATAATACAAAATTATTTGGTTCTCTCTTTTTGGCAAACATTATGCAATGTGTGTTTGTTATCTTGTCTATATCTTGCATTATTTTAACATGTAGACAACATTTCTTTGTTGATTAAGTAATATGTGTTTATTATGATATTCAAATGAACATATATATATATATCAGTATTTATTTCTATTTTTGTTCTTTTCCATATGAATTATTAAAAATGTTATGATAGCCCAATGGATAAGACATCAGTCTACTTTTAATATTGAATGCTTGTATCATATGCTTGGTCAATAATATTTCATTGCTTATTTCAATCTGGTTGAGATGGTTTCCTGATAAACATTACATAAGATCATATTAGGGTGTCCAGACTTAGTCTGTTTAGCTTTCAAGTTATCCTAGGATGAAGTGGTGAGTCAACCAGAGCTCACATATCTGCTTGTGGGCCTCCAAGGATTTGAAGAACATGATAGTCTGTAAGGATATTCAAATATTTCCACAACAATTTTCTGGCGTCATTGTAGGGGATGGATTTTCCTTATTTTCACATGTTAAATATCCCATCCCCATACGACATATTTCTAATTTGCAAACACCATATTTTTTTGGCACCGTTGACGAGGATTGAACCTTTTTTGTGTTAGTTTCATTTTTTTAGAAGGTTTATCTCCAATGATAAATTATTTTTACAACATCATAATTCTCTAGAATTTGGCTTCTTTTTGATAAATTGTAATTTTCTAAGATCCTGAGTGCTAGGATTTTCAAAATCTTACCTAAGAGAGAGGAAATTTTAGAGCCAATAAATTTTGACCTGAGTGAGGTCCTCTTTGTACCAAAAGTACTAGAAAATCTAGACAAACCCAAAAGAATAAGAAGGAGGATCTGTCCTGGCACACACTAGACACAATGACAAAGAGCTCTTCCTAATATTTGAAGACCCAAAGGTATTTACCCTTACCTGCAAGGTCCCATTATTTAAAAACAATTCATCAGAATAGGGCTTATACAACTGGTAATAATTCTAGTAAAAAAATTGTTTTTGTAAGAAACTTTGTTATTAGTACTTTCGTAGTTAGTACCCCTATCATCCTTATGGCACAACAAAAATAGAAATTGCAAGTATGGAGGACTAATAGGTATAGACCTCTCCAACTACCTTATAATTTGCATCCCTTGCCAGCGAAAGCCCACAAATATTTGCCTAAGTTCCAAGGTAACATTGATGTCTCTGGAGAAGATCACATCAAAAATTTCCTATATGCATTAGATAGTCTAGAGTTTGAACATGAGGATGTAGTTCTTAGGTTGTTATTACAAACATTAGAGTGTGAAGCAAGATATTGGTTCAAATGTATCATATCCAACCAAATCCCTTATTTATAAACCATGGAAGGTGTGTTTTTAAAGAAATATGGGGAAAGAAAGAATGACTGATCTTTGCTAACAGAGCTTGCAATAGTCAAGAAGAAATAAAATGAGTCTGTAGAAGACTTCAACAGATGATTTTTAAAATCATAAGTAAAATACACATTATCCTAAGGCCCACTGATCATTAGGCCATATGCTTCTATAAGAATGCATTCTACTAATAATTCAGTTATGAGTTGATGCAGCATAGGACCAGTACCATTGATGACTTTATGGAACAAGCCCTAGAAATAGAGAGAAATATGTTAGACAATGAGAATATGAAGCCATACGCCTCTGAGTCAAGTTCTATCCAAGTATATAGGAAACCCAAGAAGGTAGGGTTCACAATGTTAAATAAGGCTAAGGTCGATCTCCTAGAAAGATTATCCATCCAATTTATCGAAATGTTCAACACAAGTAATAATATGCTATCCAAAATTGAGAGGGATAACTCTGCAAATTATGAACAACCGGTCCAAGTATAGCTTGATAATAGACCCCAATTTAAAAGGAAATTAATAGAAACTAGATAAGAAATAATGGGGAAGAAGGGAGCAAAAATGGAAATAATGGCTGGAAAAGGAGAGAAGGCCCAAAAGATATGGATGCAGTCCCAAATCCCATGGCCACTACCAATACTATCTCTAAATTCCATTACCATTATAGTGAGTGTGATGCACCCCATAACCCTACTGCCTATGCAGTCTATCAATGGGTATATTCTGATTACAATATAGAGGAAGAATTAGAAAAGGAAATAAGAATAAATTCCTTTTGTAATAAGGAAGATGAGGAAAGAGAAAAATAGTTTGAAAAAAATGGAGAACTTACCTAAGTTAGTAAACAAACCCAGAGCTATGGTATTAGAGAATCTAGAAATCCTTAGAAGACCTAAAGAGAATAGATATGAAATTATGAAGCTAGGTAATATTACTCCAACAATTGAAGAGGTGGAAACCCTAAAAAGAAGGCATGCTATTGATCTAAGAGGTAGAATAGTGTCAGATAGGGAAAATAAGTCTGATAAAGTAGAAATAGTTCATCAAACTCAAAATAGATATAAAATTGCCAAGAAACAAAATAATAGCAATCAACAAGTAGCCTATGAAGTTGAAATAAGAAATGAGGTTAAAAAACAACCAGAGTCTAACAAGAATGCTTAAGTTAAGAAGGTTGAATTTAATGTGGTCCAAGAACTGGCTAAATAAAATATAAATATCACCTTCGATAAATTAATGACTATACCAATGTACAAATATCAGGTGTGTTGAGCCTTCAATTTGGTTGAACCATCTAAAGATTATATGCAAGTTCTCAGTAGTAGAAAAGCCCAAACCCATTCCAAGAAATCCATCGATAGTGAGACCTTTCTATATATCCTTAAGATATAATTCAGATTTCTGGGAACAATATGTAATTCATAATTGCATGTTAGATAGTGGAGCATCACATAATGTCATGCCCAAACACATGGTAGATCAGTTATACATAATATGCACCAAATAGTCTCCCCCAATATCTGTCATTGGATAGTAGATAGGTCCCATGTGCAGGAATTATTACGGGACTATTAGTCTATTTAGAAAAATACACAAAGAAATCCATAGTCATGGATGTGGCTATAGTTGATGTAGATCCATTTTTTTTGCTACTGTCAATACATTGGGTTGAACAATTAGGAGGTTCCATCCAATTATACTAGTCTTACACCACTATCCCCCTTACAGCTAAAGAGCAAGCTACCCTCAGGAGAGAATCCTTCCATAGGTATTCTATTGAATTAAAAAATCTGACAATACTACTATCAATTTAGTCCAGTCCTTTGAAGAAAAAGAGACAAGAGTCTATTCTATCTAGAATTCTCCATTTTTAGCTAAAGTACCAAAAGTAGTTGATATGGACCCACAGAAAGCCACAAAATTTGATGTTGAATCCACAAGGATATTGATATTAGAAATGTGGACCCTTACATTTTATGGGACCAAGTCACACACTAGGGCAGGGGCTGGAGTCAAATTGACTAATATAAAAAGGAATTATTTAGGTATTACATATAGATTGCACTTCCCATGCACAAAAAATATGGCTGAATATGAAGCATTATTGTTAGGATTGAGAAAAAACAAAGAACTAGGAATTAATTATCTGAATGTATATGACAATGTCAAACTAATAATACAATAGATTAAAGGCAAGTATCTGGACAAGCACCTTAGGATGAAATAATATGAACATGCTATCCAAGAGTAATTTAAAAAATTCTAGCCTTCAACATCACATATATTCCTAGAGGATAAAATTAGGTAGCCAATCTGTTTGCTATAAATGCCTCAGGTTCAGATAGTCTACAAATAGACACAGAGTATCAAGAATGGTTCCCTACCATTTTAGTATATCATCCATATTTCTTAGACAACATAGTGTATCTACAAGTTTTTCAGGATGACATAGACATCAAATATTTTATGACATTGTAGAATAAATATGCTGAGATTATATGTGAAAAGGAGGATGAAGAAGAGCTAAAAAATGTTATCACTAAATCTATGGAGGTAATACAATTAAAGACCAATAAGTTTCCCAAAGGTTTGATTTCATTGGAAAGTCTGTTTGATGATTTTTATAAATCCCACAAACCAGCCCTGCAAGGATTGGAAGCAAAAGAAATTAATATTGGCACCAAGAAAGAGCCCAAAATGGTTAAGGTTGAAAATTTTATGTTAGAGAAATAAAAAGAGAGTATATAAAATATCAAAAAAAGTATAAATATGTCTTTTCTTGGAGCTATGAAGACCTCAAAACTTTTGATACCGAGGTAATGAAACATATTATCCCACTCAAGGAGGGCACTAAACCACACAAAAATATACAAAGGAATTTTAATCCAACATTGCACCCTATAATGTAGAAAGAAGTAGAGAAGCTATTAGAGGCCAATATTATCAAAAAAGTTAGATTTTTGACATGGATAACAAATTTGATGCCAGTAAGGAAGAAAAATGAAGATATCAGACTGTGTATAGAATTTAGAAAATTAAATAAGAACTCCTTAAGAGACAATTATACACTACCAAACATGGAAAAACTATTACAAAAAGTTTCAAGATCAACCAAAATGTCTTTGTTGGATGGATTCTCATGTTACAACCAAATTTAGGTTAACCCTGAAGACATACATAAGATAACGTTCACTACTCCTTGGGAAACTTTTGAGTATCTCAGAATACCTTTTGGATTGATGAACATAGGAGCCACATTTCAAAGAGCTATGGATTCCGCTTTCAAAGGCTTGATGTTTAAAATGGTGGTAGTCTATTTGGATGACATAACAATATTTTCCAAAAATATTGAAGATCACTTTGAGCATCTCGCTCAAGTATTCGCCAGGTGTAAGGAATTTGGTATTTCACTAAATCCCAAGAAGTGTATATTTTATGTAAAGCAGGGTAAGCTATTGGGGTACGTCATCTCCAAATAAGGAATTAGTAGAGACCCTCAAAGTACTGATACCATTGCCAAGAACCCTCCACCCATAAAATTAACATGAGTCAGATCATTTTTCGGGAAAATTAATTTTGTTAGAAGGCTTGTGCCAAATTTTTCCCAAATTGCAAAGCCTATAAATGCCATGATCAAGAAGGAAGGCATTATTAGATGGATATAGGAAAATTTATAGGCATTTCAAAAAATTAAATATTCTATCACCCAAGATCCTATATTATCCTGTCCAGATTATCACAAAATTTTTAATATCTACTCTTTCTCTTCAGAATATGCCATAGTTGTATTGTCACAGAAAGATACAGAAAACTTAGAGAGACCAGTGGTATTTATGAGTTCAATATTAAAAGTATCATAACTAAAGTACACCATGATATAGAAATAGTTCTTCGCACTCATAAAAGATTTAGAGCACTTCAAAGGAATTTTTGGAGCTAATAAAGTTATAGCTTGTATTCCCTTCTCTACCATCAAAGATGTTTTCACTCAAAATGAGCCTATAGGCATTTAAATTAGATGGGCAGTCAAGCTATAACTATATATGGTGGAATTCAAAGTTGTTAAGACCATTAGAGAACATGGCCTAGCAAAGTACATAGCAACTAAAGGGGGGGGGAGACTTTAATAATACAGTAGAGGCTATTAATATACATAAAACTAATAAAAATAGATCTTTTGAAGATGTCTGGTATAAAGACATTGTGAAATACTTACAGATATTGACACTCCCTAGTGGATGCACCCATAATAGAATGAGAAGTATCAAATTGCAAGCACAAAAATATCATATCCAGGACGATGAGCTTTATTGGAGACACCCAAGTGGTGTGCTACTGCTCTGCATTTTTCAAGAAGTAGCTAGAATAATTGAGGAATTTCATGCTAGATTTTGTGGAGGATATTTTTCATCAAAATAAAATGCTAACATCATCATGAGGGCAGGTTATTACTAGCCTTCTATGTTCAAATTTGTACACCAACTAGTAAGAAAATATCAAAATTATCAGATATTTGAGGGTAAGAAAAAGTTATCTACAATACCTTTAAAACCTGTGATAGTAGAAGATCCTTTCACTCAATGGGGTTTGTACCTAATAGGAGAAATTAATACAAGTTCATCAAGGGGTCACTGATGGATAATAACTACCATGGACTATTTCACCAAGTGGGTGGAAGGTGCCCCATTAAAAAAATCTACTACACAAGTCATTATAATTTTTTTGAAAGAAAATATCATCACCAGATTTGGGGTGCCTAAAAAATTGGTAACTGATAATGGAAACAATTTTATTTCCTATGAAAATAGTAAGTACTATTGAACTAGCTCATTCAACCAACTAATACCCTCAATAAAATGGCCTGGCAGAATCCTCAAATAAAAACCTTATAACTAATATTAAAAGATCTCTAGGTAGAAATAAAAATATTTGGGACAACAAGGTAAAATTTGCTCTATGAGTTGATAAAATTTCCATAAATAGAGATACAGGAAGAACACCTTATGAACTGGTGTATGGAGAATAGGCCTTTCTCCCCCCACAAGTTGAGATATCTACCATGAATTTGTTACTCCAAGATCACAAAAATCTTGATGATCTACATAGAAGAATGGGTTAGATTGTCAAATTGGCAACTGATAATGGCAAAAATTTTATTTCCTATGAAATTAGTAAGTACTATTGAACTATCTCATTCAACCAACTACTACCCTCAAGGAAATGGCCTGGAAAAATCCTCGAATAAAAACCGTATAACTAAGATTAAAATATCTCTAGGTAGAAATAAAAATATTTGGGACAACAAGGTAAAATTTGCTCTATGAGCTGATAGAATTTCCATAAAGAGAGATACAGGAAGAACACCTTATGAACTGGTGTATGGAGAATGGACCTTTCTCACCCCCACAAGTTGAGATATCTACCTTGAATTTGTTACTGCAAGATCACAAAAAGCTTGATGATCTACATAGAAGAATGGGTTAGATTGTCAAATTGGAAGAAGATAGAAGAGAGGCTCTCCAGAGAATGATCCAAGAAATACAAATAATTGCACAAGTATTCAACAAGAAATCCAAGAGAAATCCCTTTGCATAAGGAGATATAGTATTGTATTGGGACCCTAAATAACATGAGCTTATACTAAGAAGGGGGGTGAACAATATAAGATAAAATTTTTTACTTTTCAATCCATATGACAACATCAACAATATCAAAGAATTAAACATTCCACAAATCATTACACACACGAGAGACATGATTTAATGTGGTTCACCCAATGTGGGCTACTCCATAGATAAAATATTCTTTATAAATTTTCTCAATAAATTAATTTGGGAATCAATTCCCTATTACAATATTTATGGACCTCTATCCAAAGGAGACACCAATCCCCTTGATATGATTCATGGAACTCTATCCATAGGAGAAATTTTTCTCCTCTATTATGGTTGGTGATCTTATAGAAGACTTCTACTCCCACTGCCCTAGCTTGTGGATATCTTTACACAAAATACCTTTATCTTTACTGCTCTAGCTAATGGATCTCTATCCACTGGAGACTGTTGTCCTCTACTCTATCACATCCAAAATTTGCTTTCTACTCTGCTCAATCCTTGTCTAAAATCTATCTTGAAATCTATTCCAAATCTAGCACAAATATACTCTAATTCTGCTCAAAAATCTGCACCAGACTCTATCTCAAATTTACCTTCAAGTCCCCTCAAGAACTTGCTTAAATGTGCTCTCAAGTCTTCACCAAGACTTTCTCAATCCGCTCTCAAGTCTTCACCAAGACTTGCTTAAATCTGCCTACAAGATTTCAAAAAAGCTTGCTCAACTCTATGCTTAATATTTCACAAAATATTACTCAACTTTTTCCTTAAGTCTTCTCACAAGACTTGCTTAATCATAACATACTCAAACCAATATTTAGAATTTCAACACTATTTTTCAATCAATGAATTACAAAAATTTCTCATTTATTTCCAACAATGCTTATCAAACAATCCTTTTCACTCCACCTTATATTTCACACTAACATTCCAATCACTTTAAACAAAACATGATTTACCCATACCTCTTACTTGATTGATGAAGAATTGTCCACAAAACTTGTCTTACTCATAACCAAATCCTTTTGCCAAATCAATGTTAGATAGCAACAATCTATCTCAAAATCCTCATAAGAATATTGACCTCAACAAATATTTCTTCATACAATTCCAAATCACTTATGCACCTTATTACTCCTATCTTAAAATAAATTTCATCAACAAGGGTTACTAATCACATAAACAAAATTCTCACATCCACCTTAGAAATCCTTTTAACAATAAATTACTTTAAATAAATTCAAATTTATTGCTCACTAAACCTTATGACTCCCAACTATGAGCATACACAATACTATTTATTTAACCCTCATTAATTTCAAATCATGGTAACAAAACTTTATCCAAACCTTATAGCTCCCAACTACGACAAATAATAAAGATTTATTTAAACACCTTATAACTCCTAACTATAGAAAATGCACATACCTTAATGTAAAAATCAAATGCCTCTATTGTCGCTCGAATCTACAACCTCCTAGCCCTATGTGCCCTAACACAAGGGCCAATAATATGTTGGTTATGTTACCCCACATGAACCAAGGAGCACACGCTCCTTAATTTCCCATTTTGCTGATGCAAAAATCGAATGGTCTGTGCTTGAACAAAACCCTTCGTGAGGTTTGAACTTCACATCTCATTGCTCCCAATGCATTGCACCAACCAACTCAGCTGCCACCTCACTTAGGTGGGGACAGGTGTCTTCCATGATTTGACCTTTTGCCTCCTTCGAACAACACGAATGCCTGCACCTTCCTCTCTCTTCTGCGTGCGAGTAATAAAACGTGCAAGGGTAAATATCAAATGCAAATGATATCTTGGCTTAGGCTAACCTTAGCCTTATTTATACACATGCCCAATATAATTTTTGATGTCAACTACCTTTGTTTTAATTCGAATTTGAATATTTCGAATTATTATATTTAATTATAATTATTTAAATCCTAAAGGATTTAAATATTATAATTTAAATATTTAAAACCTCTTGGGCTTTTTCACCTTGCCACCATTAGAAAATATTTTAACCTTTTCCAAATTACCACCAAGGTAATTTATTGCCACCATTAATAATTTAACCTTTGCCAAATTACCACTAAGGAAATTTATAAATCCTTTTTCAAATATTATGGAGAGTTCTTCCTTTCTTCTTGCTACCTTATACCTCTTATGCCAACAAGAGAAGTATTCTCATAAATATTTCCATCAACTTATGACCTTTAACATTTTGACATTAATCAACCCTTTTGACATTAATTTCATCAAATTGGGACATCCAACCTTTTGACATCAATGACAACAAGATATTCTCAAATTTCCAACAATATCCCTCTTTTTCATTGATGGCAACCCTTTTTATTTAAGAATTCCTTTTACCTTTTTC
The DNA here is from genome assembly GCA_028583015.1 of Wollemia nobilis. Lineage (NCBI taxonomy): Eukaryota > Viridiplantae > Streptophyta > Pinopsida > Araucariales > Araucariaceae > Wollemia > Wollemia nobilis. Next base: position 383,473 of record JAQPPZ010001733.1, read on the forward strand.
AATACTGCTCCCCCTAAGAAATTGCTCCTCCTAACTAAATGCTCTCACCCTAACTCAAATATCTCCCCTTTTGACATCAATGGAAAAGGGAATCCTTTGGAGCTATAGATAAGAATATTAGCTCAACCCCCTCCCCACCTCCTCTCCTTGAGGTGATTAATTCTGGTATGGGAATAAAACTACTCACAATCTTCTTCTGAGATACTCAAAAGTCTCTTTTGGAAGTGGCTTGGTGAAAAAATCCGTAATATTCTACTTTGTAGTAACATATTCCAACCTGACTTACTTATCTATCACTTGCTCTCTCAGAAAATAATATTTTATCACTATGTGCTTGGTCCTGGAGTGCATCATTGGATTCTTTGAGATATTTATAGCACTAGTATTATCACATAGTATGGGGATAGGGTGATCATGCTCTATCTTGAAGTGCTTTAAAGTTTGCTTCATCCATAACACCTATGTACAATAAGCAACTGCTGCAATATAATATACCTTTTCTATGGATAATGATATTGATGCCTATTTCTTGCTTAGCCAAGAGACTAAACAATCTACAAGAAAGAATTCGCCTCCACTTGTGCTTTTTCTATCATCAATACTACCTGCCCAAACTGCATTTGTATATGCTATGAGAGTGAAATTATCACTTTTGGGGTACCAGAGCCCAAAATTCATTATCTATTTTAAGTACCTGAGAATCCTTTTTATTGCTATTACATGTGTTTCCTTTGGTGCTGCTTGAAACCTTGCCACTAGTCCCACTACCTGCATTATATCTAGTCTTGTAGTTGTGACATATAGTAAACTGCCAATCATAGATCTATATAATTTTTGATTTGCCTCAGGATATTCATCATCTTTACTTAACTTGCATCCTGTAACCATGGGGGTACTTATTGGTTTGCAATATTCTAACTTGAATTTCCTTAGCATATCTTTTATATGCTTGGTTTGTGAAAGAAATACCCCTTTCTCTTATTATGAAATATGAAGTCCAAGAAAGGACAACTCACCAAGCATTGACATTTCAAATTCACTTTGCGTTCTCTTTGCAAATTTCTAACACAGATTATCATTATTTCCTCCAAAAATGATATCATCCACATAAACAACCATAATTATTAAGTCATTTCCTTCATTTTTTATGTATAAGTTACTATCCACTATTCCGTTTTTGAAACCCTATTCCTGAAGATACTTATCCAATATTGAATACCAAGATCTAGGAGCTTGCTTTAGTCCATAAAGTGCCTTCTTTAATCTGCATACATGGTCTCATTTATCATTTAGGCTGAATCCCTCACGTTGCTCAATGTAAACCTCTTTTTCGTGGACACCATTTAGAAAGGTTGATTTAACATCCATCTGATATACTTTGAAGTTTTTGAAACTTGAAAAATATAAAAACATACTTGTGGCCTCAAGTCGTGCAACTAGAGCAAATTTCTCATAAAATTCAATTCCTTCAACCTGTGCATAACCTTTGCATACTAATCTTGCTTTATTTATGGCTACCTAACCATATTCATTTAACTTGTTTCTGAAAACCCATTTAGTGCCAATCACATTTTTACCTTTTGGTCATGGGACAAGTTCCCAAGTCTTACTTTTTTCCATTTGATCTAGTTCCTCATCCATTGCCTTGATCCAAAACGTATCTTCTCTTGCCTCATTGAAGTCTTTGGGATCAATTTTAGATAACAAATAAAAATGTCACTTGTTCCTATTATCTTTCTCCTTGTCTGTCTCTCATTTGGATTTCCAATGATTATATCTCCTAGATGATTGTTTTATACATATCTGGATGGAGTTTTGGATAGTAGTCTTTGTGTTTCTTCTTCTTCTTCTGATTCTTCACCTAACTCTTCTTGGCAACTTTCTTCTTCTTGATACACAATTTATTGAGTTGGTTCTCTTGACCCTATCTTCTCATCAATTGTCACATTTATACTTTTTATAATAGTACATGTCCTTTTGTTATAGCATCTATAGGCTTTAATCTTGGTGGAATAGCCAAGAAAAATACCCTCATAACATCTTGAGTCAAAATTATCCAAATTTTTCTCTTGTCATCTTATGTAAAATTTGCTTCCAAATATTTTGAAGTATTTGACTACGGTTGTGTTGAGTGAATATTTTGTCTCACAACAAAATGACCACACAACTAGAGTTTCTGACAGGAAACTCTTTCTTGCAAAGAAATAAGTTATTAATTTTTTATTTCTCCAAGCTTCTTGTGGAACAGATCTCTATATGCATAAAACCGATTTCAACTTAATGCACATAAACAAATATATCCCAGAATAACTCAGATCCTGCAAGTAACTGTTAACAAGGGGCCTTTGTTGATTCACAGCCAACTTTGTAACCCTAATTTGTTAAAATAATCAATCATGCAACAAAAATCCTTCTAATGTTCTAACATTAATGGTTTATTCTAATGTTAATTGGTTCATTTTATCTTTGTTTAATCATTCTGTTATTTTAACGTTAGTCTTTAATATGTAAGTATGAGATTAAACGTATCAGGAACTAAAACAGAAAATGTTCTTATACAAATCAGCTGGAAAACCAAAGAAGGATGTTAATCTGGTTAGCAATCTCCTCCCCGCAAAACCCCAAGTTAAGAGATGAAGTTCTAAGACAACCCGACCGAGCGGACCTGTACTAACACACAATCCAATCAGATCGGATGCATGACTCTAAGGAAAGAACATAATCGCATCATTTCGTCATTCACCTATCGTAACCCATCTCATGGCGTAAACGAATAGATACAATAAAAAATGATGCAAAGGAAAGATTGACAATGAAAACAGTAGTCTTAGCTTCGATCTCCTTTTGATTTTACACACAAAAGTCGCTTTTACCAAATAACTCCTTTATTTCAACAAATAATGTCCTTTTTTGTTACAATCTCCAGCCCCGTATCCATTTACATTTCTGCTATTTAAACTTTCTGTCGCTGCTCTCGGCTGCTCTGTGACGCTTCGTTTCAGTTTCTAGGACGCTTCGTTTCAGTTTCCCGCCTCTTGGTGTTCTAACCCTTCGCATGCATTTGCAACGCTTGATCTTCTCTGCGGCCAACAACTGTCGATTCGAAGCGTTACTCTGATCCTCATGCATTTTGCCACGTGTTCAGCGCTCTCTGCATGCTCAGTAACGGTCCCCAAAAATCTTGACTAAAAATAGCCCGCGGCCTTGCTTCTTTGCTTTCGTAGCGATATCGCGACATGTCGCGAAATCGTGACATGTCGCGATATCGCGACGCTTTCATTCTCCGTACGCTTCGGCTGTAACCCCGTCATGAAATCGTGACCATTTTACCCATCGGGCCATCTTACCGCAACCCATCGCGATATCGCTACCATTTCTCTGCTTCGGGCATGGTCTTCATTTCTGTCACGATATCGCTACCATTTCTCTGCTTCGGGCATGGTCTTCATTTTTGTCATGATATCGCTACCTCTTCTCTATGGTCATCACTTCACGTCGATATCCGCTCATTTTCTCTCTTTTCCATATCGACATTTTCTCTCGTCACTTTGACACATGTCACGAAATCGTCGACCATTTTCTCACACTTTCAAAACACGAAATCGCGACCATTTTCTCCACTTTCAAAACACGTCACGAAATCGTGACCATTTAATCACCCTACACTTTGCCAAAACATGTCGCGAAATCGTGACCATTTTCTCCTTCGGCCCTTTCTATCCACTTGCGTCGCGAAAATGTGACACGTCGCGATTTCGCGACGCCTCTTCGAGCTATGCACCTCTATCCACTTTCAACAAAATCAAACACGTCGTGATTTCCGACTTTTTTCCCACACGTTGACCATGTTGACCGTGATTTTGCGACACGTCACGATTTCGCTACAGTTTTTCCTTCTGCCTTTCTCTCTCCTCTCTGGGCCGCGACGGAGCAACATGTCACGATTTCGCTGCCATTTTCATCGTCCGTACACTTCGTCAAAACACGTCACGAAATCGTGACCATTTTCTCTACGTCGGAGCGACATGTCGCGATATCGCGACACTTTTCTTTTTGACGACGGGCGACATGTCGCGATATTTCGCGACATGTCGCGATTTCGTGACACTTTTCTACACTTGCACATTTTGCCCCCTTTTCTTCATTTTTGGCATCTGGGTCAGTGAGATTTTCTCTGAAAACCTGCAACAAGGTGGGTCCCCAATCTTGGGGTGTGTTGTGGATTAACCACAACAAATGGCGACTCTGCTGTCAAATGCTCCAGAGCATTTTGTGAGAACCCAACCTGAAATATATGAGCTTAGATACAGGCGTTAGCACATAAAAGATAAACAAATACCAACAGATCAGAAGTACATGAAACATCAGAATCATTAGTATTAGCTCGGTGTGTGCTATTTGTTTTCATTCCCCATCGCTTGGACTTGATCAACCTTCCATTGTCAGCTTTGCATGCATGCATGTGTGAGATTGTAAATGATTTGTGAAACCTAATGAAAAATGCTTAGAGATTTGCTTCTACAAATGCATAGACTTTCTAACATCATATACAAATATTCAAGATTGTCAAACCCTCTTAGGATCAACCATGTGTATAATGAATTGTTTTATTAGATCCCAAAGTTGGTTATGAGTCACTATTATCTTGAACCTATGTGTAAGTGAAAGTGAAATCAGAGCTTTGGGAAATCAGACTCCCAACTTAATCTAGATGGGGGTTTAACCCTATTCTTACTACTCTGATTTGGAATTCATTACCTCACTTTGAGCAAAATGATTTAACCAATTATGGAAGAAATGGTCATGCTAGTCCAACCCTCTGAACAGTCAGTGGTCTTGTTTTTTAGACAAGACATGCTGTCGTGCATGGGCATACCTAACCCCATAATCCATGACTTAACTTCATTTCTTTGGACCTTGGGGATGACTACCCATCCTTTGCAGAGGACAAGTAGTACGATCCTTTCAATCCAATATAAATATGAGATGGGAAAAAGTTAATTTTACTTCTTGGATCTTAGGGATGACTACCCATCCTTGCCAGGGACATGTAGTACGATCCTTCCAATCCAAGACTTAGATGAAAATGAAGAATATTATTTTATTACTTAGACCTTGGGGATGACTACCCATCCCTTGCAGAGGACAAGTAGTACGATCCTTCCAATCCAAGTTTTATCTTGATATGAGACATATGAGCTTTGGGGAATCAGATTCTCAACCTAGGCGAGATGAGAATTATGCCCTATCCTTACTACTCCATGTGGGTCAAATCAAAGCTTTGGGGAGTTGGATCCTCAACCTAAGTTTGATGAGGACTTAACCCTATCCTTACTACTCTGATTTTAGGCTTTAAGCTTAATGGAAGTGGTAAAAACCACTGTTTTAAGGATCATGTTGCATAATAGGATAGACATGAAATATTCCTTTCGCTTGACCCTTTTCTTCCAAGGAAGGTTTTGATCATTTTGCCCAAGATCTTTTTTAGTGTGTACAAATTGTGCTTGGTTCTAGATATCCTGGGGCTCAGTTTCCAACCTTAGGATTTTTCTTTATTTATGTTATAGTATAACCTTAAGAGGATTTAACACACTTTAATGATTTGTATCTGAAATGCATATGCAACTAAGATGGCATGTATATGCAAAGTGAGATGTAAGATGAATGCAATGCTCTTTAAATTGCAACTGAAGTATTACCATAATTTGTAAAACTGACTACTTCATGCATCACAAGCCTCAAGCGATATTAATTAACTGTTTGTATTACATGTGGAGCTTTTACAATATAATTCCAATGCTTCATATTCTCCCAATCTTAGGCATGTGTTTAACATTTCAAACTTTTATTCCTTTTTTTTTTTTTATATATAAGACAATGAAAAAAAAAGTCAAATAAACACACCACCTAAATGTCCAACCTGCACACACAAAACAAAGCACAACATTAATACAAAGACCTGAACATGTCAAAACACCCAACTTAAATATCAAATCTACACACAAAAGAAACCAAGCACAACATTAATACAAAACTAGACATGTCAAGAACACACACTTAAGTATCAAATCTGCACACAAAAGAAACAAAGCATGGCATAATTACATATAATACAAACCCAGCTTCCTCAAGCCTGGAAGTAGTGTTTCAAGTGCAACCCATTGATAGGTAATGCCAAATCCTTTCCATCCAAGGTTCTTAGTCTAAAACTGTTTTCCCCTAGGACTTCTGAAATCTGGTAGGGACCCAACCAAAGGTAATCAAACTTATCATGCTCCCCTTTCTTCTCATGTCTTTTATCCCATAACAGCACTAGATCTGATATTTTAAAAGCCTTTGCTCTAGACTTTTTGTCAAACCATATTTTTACTACATCCTGGTGTTTACTAAAATGAAGCATAGCTTCATCCCTTTTTTCATCCAGAAGCATTAATTGTGTTAGTCTAGACTCAAGTTTATCATTAGTTCCGAAATAATCTTTCATGAAATGCAGTGTTTGTAATCTGAGATTTGTAGGAAAAATGGGATCCTGTCCATAAACCAGATGGTAAGGAGATGTTCCTATTGCTTCTTTGACTCTGATTCTGTCAGCCCAAAGGGCCAACTTAAGCTTGTTGTGCCAGTCCCGCGGATTTCTTTCCAACAATTTTTTTATGACATTTAACAGATTCTTGTTAGATGATTCGGCCAATCCGTTACCTTGCGGGTAATAATTGGAAGAGAATTTTAAACTCACGCTGTTATCAAATGCCCAATTAGCAAACTCTAGAGAGGAAAAAGCTGGACCATTATCACTTACAATGGAGTTAGGCATCCCGAACCGAGTGACAATGTTATCCTCTAAAAATTTAATAACAACCTCCGAAGTAGCATTCTTTGTGGGGATAGCTTCGGTCCACCTTGTGCAATAATCCGTAGCCGTCAGAATGTATTTGTGGGAATCAGATGAATTGGGACTGATAATCCCAACAAAATCCAAGCCCCATTGCGCAAAAGGTCTAGACTCAATTACGGATTGTAAAGGCATGGAAGCGTTCCTGTCTCTATTGGCTGCAGTTTGACATGTATGGCATGACCTCACATGAGTATGGGCATCTTTGAATAGACGAGGCCAATAATAACCGGCTCTGAGGATTTGATGGGCTGTGGCATTAGCGGACCCATGCCCTGTCCCATGTTTACCATGAAATTCCTCGAGGATTTGCACTGCCTCCTTTTGATCAACGCAACGAAGGTAAATACCTTCATGGTTTTTTTTGTATAATGTGCCGGATCTAATTAGGAAATTAGCAGACTTCAAACGCAAGGCTCTTCGTTGAGTAGCATTCAAATGCGGTGGACATTCACCATTTAGTAGATAGTACACCACATCTGCATACCACTCATCTTTGGTTATATCTGAGACTTCATAATGTTGACATGGAATTGCTAGATCCTGCTCTGCTATTGCCTTAACCAACCCTTGCCCCCGAACTATCTTCATCGACTGAATCTCAAGATCAAACTCCTGCAAAGTTGAAACCCACTTACCACGTCTTTCACCCAATTCATTCTGTATGAACATGGCTTTGACTGCAGGATCTGGGACGATAGCAAAGACCCTACTGTGGACTATGTAATGCCTGAATTTTTTCACAGTCTTAACCAGAGCATACATTTGCTTGTCCAAAATAGAGTATCTCAGCTTCGCATCTTTGAGAGGACTACTCAGGAAGGCAATGGGATTTTCAATGCTGCCTTCACTCTTCTGAGTTAAAACACTCGCAAAGGAGTGATCTGAAGCAAAGGTGTAGATATAGAAAGGCTTCGTATAATCGGGACTCACTAAAACCGGGGCTTTAGAAATCGCGTCCTTGATATTTTTAAAAGCATCTATACTTTCATTTGTCCACTTGATCTGGACTTCTTTCTTTAACATGTCGTTCAAAGGCTTTGCTATTTCGCAAAATCTGCAATAAATTTTTTGACAAAATTGATCTTCCCGAAAAATGATCTCAACCCCTTCTTGCTAGTGGGACAAGGAATCTGCTGTATGGCCTCTATTCTCTCAGGGTCAATGGAAATTCCATCCTTAGATATTATATGCCCCAACAGCTTTCCTTTCGTTACCCCAAAAATGCATTTCTTTGGGTTGAGAGAAATACCGTGTTCCCTGCATCTTTGAAAAACTTTCTTAAGATCCCTGACGTGGTTTTCCCTGTTCTTAGAAAAGACAGGAATGTCATCGACATAGACAATGATGCACTTACCTATGAGCCCTTTAAAAGCAAAGTCCATAGCTCGCTGGAAAGTGGCACCTGCGTTCAATAGTCCAAAGGGCATTCTCCTGTATGCAAAGGTGCCCCACTTTGTGGTAAAAGCAGTTTTCATCCTATCACTAGGATGGATAAGGACCTGATTATATCCCGAATAGCCATCCAGGAATGACATCATCTCCGACCCGTTCACCTTTTGGAGTATTTCATCAATAGTGGGTAACGGGTAGTTGTCCTTTTGGGAGGCTTTATTAAGATTTCTAAAATCGATACATAACCTTATTTCTCCACTCTTTTTTCTCACGGGGACCAGGTTAGCAACCCATGTGGAATGCCTAACAGGAAAGATGATCTTAGCTTCTAACAGTCGCTTCACCTCTTTCTCTATCAAGGGTTCTAATAATGGATTAACTCGCCTTTGCCTTTGCCTGAAGGGTTTGAAATCTGGCTTCAATGGAATCGTGTGCATTATGACATTCTGATCATAGGTTTTCAACTCCTTATAACTCCAGGCTATGCAGTCTATGTATTCTTTTAATGCATTGGTGATGGAATCCTTCTCCTGCTTGGTACATGCTTTTGCTATGAATACTTCTCGAGGATTTTTTGCACTTCCAATGTTAACTAAATCACAGGCCTCTCTGGGGGGTGGAACCTTTTTACCCTCTCTGGGTTGGTATCCAATGTCGAAAGTTTTTTCTAATGAAGCCATCTCATCTGGCATCTTATTTCCAGTAACTTTTTCGTCCAAAACTGCCTCCTCTAGGTCCCTTTCGTCCTCATCTATAACCTGCTTTTCAAATATACCAGAATTGGTGACAAAATGGAATATGTGCCTGTCACTGTCAAACACTTGGAAATTCGTGACATTATCTGGTATCGAGGGACAAGGGACCAGCTCTATGGAGAACTTCTTGCATTTCTTATGGTCCACTGGCTTCAACATACTCGCAGCCACGGCTAGGGAGTCTGCCAGGCGATTGCCTTTCCTAGAAATCAGAGATATGTTAAAAGCATGAAACTCGTCTATCAAATCTCTAACCCTAGTTCGATAAAGCCTGAGCCGCCTATCCTTACATACGTATTGTCCCTTGACTTGCTTTACCACCAGTTCTGAATCACCAAGAACCTTGATATATTTAATTTTCTTTCGAAGGGCCAATTGTAGTCCGAGAATCAAGGCCTCATATTCTGCCATATTGTTGGTGGCAGGGAACTGTAGTCTGTATGCGACGAACGTAGGCTCTCTGTCCGAACATGATAATTCAATACCGGCTCCTGCTCCTTGCCTGGACTTGGATCCATCAAATCTTAAAGTCCAAATGTCCTGGTGTCCCTCAGTTACGTTGCACCCAATCCTTTCATCTTGGGTATTTTCAGGTGTTTCTATGTCCAAACAATATGCTCCCAATTCCGCTTCAATGTACTGGATCTCATTCGGTTTGTTGTAATCTGTGATCATCTCTTTGAGCCTGGGTTCACTATCAATCCGAATTTGATTGGCCACTCCCCTCCAAGGCAACCACATATGTGAAGAATCTGTCACAATGTAACCGTTTAGGTTTTTACTCCAATCTCTTCCCAAAACCATGCCATATTTGATAGGAATGTCGAGCACCAATATGTCTATGTGTTGTTGAACCCTAGGTTCTGAATTGACTTGAATAAGCACATCACCCAATTCTCCCACTGCCTCCATGGTTGATCTATCCAGCTGCACCACCCTGCTTCTAGAGGGCTTTGGTGTAAGTCCCAATTTTTTACAGATTTCTAGGGGCATGATGGTAGCCGAGGCCCCTGAGTCTATTAAACAATTGTGCAAGTTTTTACCTGCAATTCTAATGGTTATCAAAAAAGGAGGTATATCTCTTTTTTCCTTTTGTAAAACCATTCGGGACTCAGCACTTTTGGCTTCATGAACTTGGGCAGATGGATTTAATCTCTTTGGTGAACTTACTTCTTGGCCTAATAATCGGGACATGTCATACATCGAGACGTTGGCCTTAGTCTTCTTCATGTCTTCCACTAAGTCATAAGTGGGTTTTTCTGAGTTTGGCATATCTTGCACCATCTTAGACTTTTCCACCATGGATGGAGGAGGGGGATTGACCTCTCCTTTAAAATCAGGAGGGAGTAATTGATTGTTTGGAGGTGTAGAGGAAGTTTTGGGCTCCTTAGAACTCCTAGTGTAATATTTGTGATTTCCTTTCCCAAAACGTTTGTTGGCATGAACTTCCAAGGTTTCTTCATCTTCGCTTCCAAAAAATTCTACATCCTCCTCTTCTTCACTTTCTTGGGAATGTATAACCTCAGTCAATATAGACTCATGCTTCCCGTGGCCACAGTGCATACAATCGTTATCACTGGGTCCCGATTCTCCAAAATCTTTCGAGACATCTGCCTGATTGGCTACGGGATTGGGTACTCGCCCATTATTCGGTTGCGTGTTGTATGTTCCTTTTCCTCTATGGTTATGAGGCCGGTTATGACCCATGGCTTGGTCCACTTTTTTATTGACATTTCCTACCGTGACCAAAACTTTGGCCAAGGTTTCCTTCATGTTTTCTATGGCGGATTCAGACCCTTGAGGTTGAGGCACTGTAATTCCGGGTCCAGTTGTGTTTGCTGCATTAGCCACCTCTGGAATAGGTACAATGGCTTGGGTCTGAGCAGGTGGATTCCACCCTGGATTCACACTTTGAATGGGAGTAACTATTGGATAAGTCGTTGGGCTTGGCGTGCTAATGGGAGCAAACCCCGGCATGGTCAACAAATTACTGCCCATGCCGAACCCAGGCAAACCCATCGGGCTATTTTGAATTAATCCCTGCGTTTGGACTGAGGCATTCGGATAACTTTGAAATGGTGCCACTTGAGCGGGTGTTTGAAAATTATTCATCATAGGGACCTGTGGTGCCATTAACTGGTTCATCATGGCAAATTGACTGTATGGACCATATTGTCCCATCCCAGTCAATTGAGACAATCCTGCCCCTGGCAGGTTCATCTGTTGTTCGAGAGTCATTGTTTCTGCATAGGCCAAAGGAAGCGTCGTAACCTGAGGGTTCCTTCTAGTCAACAAAGACGTTAAAGGATCTAAGGCTCCGAAATATAATTGCAAGGCGACCGCAGGATCTACCGCAAAGTGACGAGTCACATTCGTGTATAGTTTTTGGAACCTCTGATTGAATGTTCGTATGGGTTCATTGGGTAATATTTTGCATGATACGAACAAATTATAGATTATGGAGGGATCCACTAACATTCTGAATTGGCTTATGAAGGCGGTTTCTAATTGGGCCCATGAAGTGATGGACCCTGCTGGCAGATTTCGATACCATTCATTGGCCGTGGGGTCTAGACTAGCAGGGAAAACTCGGCAAGCAACGTCCTCGTGAGTAACCCCTTGCCTAAACATGTAATCTTTGTAGATTTGGACATGATCTTCTACTGTTGTGGGACCATCGTGAATGAATTTGGGTAATCCCCTTTCAATGTTTCTAGGCAAGTCGTGGACTGCCCCGAGAATATCTAAAGGGGAACTTTGAGCACCATACCAAAGGGCAGGTGGCTGTTGTTGTTGTTGTTGTTGCTGCTGGGCCATGTTATTCAAAGGTGTTAACCCTGTGGGAACAATGGAACCGCTTGGAACTGTGGAGACAGATACACCTGGTGCTACTGTCGCACTTGAAATTAAGGGCTCAGGCCCGCTAGACGTACTTGAGTCTAAAGAAATCCCTAACTCAAGTATACTGGGTGGTATTTCGACCTCTAATGTTTTGTTTTTCGGCCTCCTAGCAGTGGGAGAAAGGCTTTGGAAGATAGTTTCCCCTGTGGTTTTAGACCTTGTAGCTATGTACTCAGGTTGGGCCAGCTTGGAAACTCTAGAACTCTAAAAGATTTCTCTCAACTCACTTGCCAAATAAAATATCTAAATGTTATACCTGCAAGCACAATGGGTGGAAACAAAACTACCCACGTTAATTGTTAGAACAAATCAAAATTACAAAGCAATAAAGAAGGCCCTCCTTCTAGCGCCAAAATGTTGAGTGAATATTTTGTCTCACAACAAAATGACCACACAACTAGAGTTTCTGACAGGAAACTCTTTCTTGCAAAGAAATAAGTTATTAATTTTTTATTTCTCCAAGCTTCTTGTGGAACAGATCTCTATATGCATAAAACCGATTTCAACTTAATGCACATAAACAAATATATCCCAGAATAACTCAGATCCTGCAAGTAACTATTAACAAGGGGCCTTTGTTGATTCACAGCCAACTTTGTAACCCTAATTTGTTAAAATAATCAATCATGCAACAAAAATCCTTCTAATGTTCTAACATTAATGGTTTATTCTAATGTTAATTGGTTCATTTTATCTTTGTTTAATCATTCTCGTTATTTTTACGTTAGTCTTTAAATGAGATTAAACATATGAGATTAAACGTATCAGGAACTAAACAAAAAATGTTCTTATACAAATCAGCTGGAAAACCAAAGAAGGATGTTAATCTGGTTAGCAATCTCCTCCCTGCAAAACCCCAAGTTAAGAGATGAAGTTCTAAGACAACCCGACCGAGCGGACCTGTACTAACACACAATCCAATCAGATCAGATGCAAGACTCTAAGGAAAGAACATAACTGCATCATTCTGTCATTCACCTATCGTAACCCATCTCATGGCGTAAACGAATAGATACAAGAAAAAATGATGCAAAGGAAAGATTGACAATGAAAACAATAGTCTTAGCTTCGATCTCCTTTTGATTTTACACACAAAAGTCGCTTTTACCAAATAACTCCTTTATTTCAACAAATAATGTCCTTTTTTGTTACAATCTCCAGCCCCGTATCCATTTACATTTCTGCTATTTAAACTTTTTGTTGCTGCTCTCGACTGCTCTGTGACGCTTCGTTTCAGTTTCTAGGACGCTTCGTTTCAGTTTCCCGCCTCTTGGTGTTCTAACCCTTCGCATGCATTTGCAACGCTTGATCTTCTCTGCGGCCAACAACTGTCGATTCGAAGCGTTACTCTGATCCTCATGCATTTTGCCACGTGTTCAGCGCTCTCTGCATGCTCAGTAACGGTCCCCAAAAATCTTGACTAAAAATAGCCCGTGGCCTTGCTTCTTTGCTTTCGTAGCGATATCACGACATGTCGCGATATCGCGACGCTTTCATTCTCCGTACGCTTCGGCTGTAACCCCATCGTGAAATCGTGACCATTTTACCCATCGGGCCATCTTACCGCAACCCGTCGCGATATCGCTACCATTTTCTCTGCTTCGGGCATGGTCTTCATTTTTGTCGTGATATCGCTACCATTTCTCTGCTTCGGGCATGGTCTTCATTTCTATCATGATATCGCTACCGTTTCTCTGTGCATCAATTTGTCATGATATCTCCATTTTCTCTCTTTGTCCAATCCACCTTTTCCCGTACACTTTCTCCAAATCGCGACCATTTTCATCAGCCATACACTTTGCCAAAACACGTCGCGAAATCGTGACCATTTTCCCTGTCGGGCCACTTTGCCAAAACACGTCGCGAAATCGTGACCATTTTAATCAGTCCGTACACTTTGGCAAAACACGTCGCGAAATCGTGACCATTTTCTCCTTCGGCCCTTTCTATCCACTTGCACCGCGAAAACGTGACACGTCACGATTTCGTGACGCCTCTTCGAGCTATGCACCTCTATCCCTTTTTCACGATTTCGTGACCATTTTCTACCCTGTGCCCTCTATCCACTTTCAAGCCATGAAAATCAAACACGTCGCGATTTCACGACGTTTTCGCCCACCTGCTGTCGTTGACCATGTTGACCGTGATTTTGTGACACGTCGCGATTTCGCTACAGTTTTTCCTTCTACCTTTCTCTCTCCTCTCTGGGCCGCGACGGAGCAACATGTCACGATTTCGCTGCCATTTTCATCGTCCGTACACTTCGTCAAAACACGTCGTGAAATCGTGACCATTTTCTCTGCGTCGGAGCGACATGTCGCGATATCGCGACACTTTTCTTTTTTCAGCGGCGACGGTGCGACATGTCGCGATATCGCGACATGTCGCGATTTCGTGACACTTTTCTACACTTGCACATTTTGCCCCCTTTTCTTCATTTTTGGCATCTGGGTCAGTGAGATTTTCTCTGAAAACCTGCAACAAGGTGGGTCCCCAATCTTGGGGTGTGTTGTGGATTAACCACAATAGGTTGATCTTCCTTTCCAGAGCTCATATGGGCTTTTGTGATGAGTTACTCATATTTGAGATCTATTGATGATATACACTGCTGTATGTACTACCTATTTCCACAAACCATATAAAATATTAGACTCATTTAATATGGCTCTGACCATATTTTCAAAAGTCTTGTTTTTCCTTTCAACTACCCTATTTTGTTGAGGAGTTCTTGCTACTGAATATTCTCTTTTGATCCCATGTTGTTCACAAAAGTCTATGAATTCATTTGAGGTAAATTCTCCTCCTCTATCTGATCTTAAGCCATTAATCCTTTTACTTATTTCATTTTCCACCAATTCTTTAAAATATTTAAACTTCTGAAGAGCTTTTGACTTTTCTTTCAAAATGGCTACCCAAATCATTCTGGAATAATCATCTATAAATAATATAAAGTAACTTTCACCTTGTAGACTCTTTGTCCTTGTAGGACCACATAGGTCAGTGTGCACTAGTTTCAATGGTTCAGATGATATAAATTCTTTTGACTTGAAACTTGTTCTAGTTTGCTTCCCATGCTGACGTTTTGCACACATTGTATTTTGTGGCCTTTTTATCTTGGGTAAATCTTTCACAGCCTGCTTGTCACTTACTTTCACTATGTTGTCAAAGTTCAAATGACCCATTATTTTATGCCACAACCAACTCTCATCTTCTTGTGATATAAAATACTTTTCTCCTTTAATATCACTTAGCATGTAGAGGTTGTTTGCAGTTCTATTTGCATCTGCAATAAGATTTCCAATTTTAGACTTTATGATCCCATATCTATTTGGATGAAATGCAACCATGTTCTCCTGATCACAAAGTTGGCTTACACTTAGTATATTATGCCTCAACCCCTTGACATACAATACATTCTCTATATTTGTTTTTACATTATCTAAACTCAAAGTTCCCTTTCCACAAATTTTTGCTGAACCATTATCACCAAATTTTACTAATCCTCCATCAATTTCTTTGAGTACAAGAAATTTATTTTTATCTCCTGTCATATGAATAGAACAACCACTATAAAGGAACCACTATTTTCCCTTATATTGAAGATGAAGGTTTGTTTGTACTTACATTGATCTAACTTTCTCATGCTCTTTTCTCTCTCTCCTAATTGTTGAAGTATTCTTTTTACTCGACTCAAGAATTACCATTTTGTACCATTTAGACTTGTGCCCAAAATTATTGTATTTATAATATATGACATAATTATTCATAAGAGGTGCAAAAGAATTGAAATTTCTATCAACATTATTTTTCACATAACCAATGCAATGTGCAACTCTATGACCATATTTGTTACATGAAAAATAATAGCCATGGAAGAGATTTTGTAACCTATTGGAGTGCCTTAAATGATATGGTCGAGTGCTTCTTCTTTTTATGTTCTTTTGATTTACTTTTATCCATGGATCTTATTTACCTACTTATTTCCTCGTGCCTTTTTCTTTTAGAGTATTATCATGAG
Organism: Wollemia nobilis; assembly: GCA_028583015.1. Lineage (NCBI taxonomy): Eukaryota > Viridiplantae > Streptophyta > Pinopsida > Araucariales > Araucariaceae > Wollemia > Wollemia nobilis. The sequence goes on from JAQPPZ010001733.1 coordinate 399,434, forward strand.
TTATGAGCTCATATTTGTTTGATGTCTCTCTTTCTTGATATCTTGATTCCTCTTTCTATTTTCATAACTTTATATCTTACTATAACTTAGTATTTTCAACTTCAATCCTTAGAGAGATAATTTTTTATTCTAATATTTCACACTCTACCTCTCTTGCCCTTAATAGTTCTATCATATCCTGTTCAATTTTATTTCCCTCTTCCACCTTTACCTTGAGTTTTGTAATATTTTATAAAAGTTCCATCTTTGCTTCTTCATCCTCTTGAATTTGATCCTTCAAACTTGAGTTCTTCTTTCTAACCTTTTCCAAGTTCCTGAGAGCGGCAAATAATTCCTCTTTTATGTTGATTATGGCCTCTTCTTCAGTTTTTGAATTCATGTGTGTTCTTTCCAGATATTCCTCCAAGCTTTTAGTATTTTCACAGAGAGACCTGCTCTGATACCAATTGAAGAACATGATATTATACTAAGAGGGGGGGTTAACAGTATAAGATAAAACATTTTAGTTCTCAATCCATATGACAACATCAACAATATTAAAGTAGTAAACATTCCATAAATTATTACACACGTGAGAGACATGATTTAATGTGTTTCACTCAATGTGGGATACTCCATGGAGAAAATATTCTTTATAAATTTTCTCAATAATTTTTTTTGGGAATCAATTCCCTATTATAATGTTTATGGACCTCTATCCAAAGGAGACACCAATCCCCTTTCTCTGATTCATGAAAATCTATCCACAATAGAACTCTTTATCTTCTGTTATGGATGGTGATCTTCTAGAAGACTTTTGCCCCCACTACTATGGCTTGTGGATATCTTTCCATAAAATACCTCTATCTCTACTACTTTGGCTAATGGATATCTATCCATGCTATCCTCTACTCTATCACCTCCAAAATATGCTCTCTACTCTACTCAATCCCTGTATCAAATTTATCTTAAAATCTATCCCAAATTTAGCACAAACATGCTATAATTATGCTCATAAATCTACACCAAAATCTTTCTCAAACATGCCTTCAAGTCCCCTCAAGAACTTTCTTAAATGTGCTCTCAAATCTTCACCAAGACTTGCTCAAATTTGCCTACAAGCTTTCACAAAATCTTTCTCAATTTTGTCCTTAATATTTCACAAAAGCTTACTCAACTCTGTCCTTATGTCTTCTCACAAGACTTAATCATAACATACTCAAACCAATATTCAGAATTTCAACACTATTGTTCAATCAATAAATTACAAAACTTTCTCATATATTTCCAACAATGCTTATCAAAAAATCCTTTTCACTCCACCTTATATTTCACACACACATTCCAATCACTTTAAACAAAATATAATTTACCCATACCTCTTATTTTATTGATGAAGAATTATCCACAAAACCTATATTACTCACAACCAAATCCTTTTGCCAAATCAAGGTTAGATAGAAATAGTCTATCTCAAAATCCTCACAATAATATTCACCTCAACAAATATTTCTTCATACAATGCCAAATCACTTATATACCTTATTACTTCTATCTTAAAATAAATTTCATCAACAAGGGTTACTAATCACATAAACAAAATTCTCACATCCACCTTAGAAATCCTTTTAACAATAAAGCACTTTAAATAAATTCAAAGTTATTACTCACTAACCCTTATGACTCCCAACTATGAGCATACACAATACTATTTATTTAACCCTCATTAATTTCAAATCATGGTAACAAAAATTTATCAAAAACTTATAGCTCCCAACTATGGCAAACAATAAAGATTTATTTAAACACCTTATAACTCCTAACTATAGCAAATGCACATACCTTAATGTAAAAATCAAATGCCTCTATTTTCGCTCGAATCTACAACATCCTAGCCCTATGTGCCCTAACACAAGGGCCACTAATATGTTGGCTATGTTACCCCACATGAACCAAGGAGCACATGCTCCTTAATTTCCCATTTTGTCTATGCAAAAATTGAATGGTCTGTGCTTGAACAAAACCCTCTGTGAGATTTGAACTTCGCACCTCACTGCTCCCAATGCATTGCACCAACCAACTTCGCTGCCACCTCACTTAGGTGGGGATAGGTGTCTTCCATGATTTGACCTTCTGCCTCCTCCGAACAACATGAATGCCTGCACATTCCTCTCTCTTCAGCATGCGAGTAATAAAACGTGCAAGGGTAAATATCAAATGCAAATGATATCTTGGCTTAGGCTAACCTTAGCCTTATTTATACACATGCCCAATATAATTTTTGACGTCGACTGCCTTTGTTTTAATTCGAATTTGAATATTTCAAATTATTATATTTAATTATAATTATTTAAATCCTAAAGGATTTAAATATTATAATTTAAATATTTAAAACCTCTTGGGATTTTTCACCTTGCCACCATTAGCAAATATTTTAACCTTTTCCAAATTACCACCAAGGTAATTTATTGCCACCATTAATATTTTAACCTTTGCCAAATTACCACTAAGGTAATTTATAAATCCTTTTTCAAATATTATGGAGAGGTCTTCCTTTCTTCTTGCTACCTTATACCTCTTATGCCAACAAGAGAAGTATTCTCACAAATATTTCCATCAACTTAGGACCTTTAACCTTTTGACATTAATCAACCCTTTTGAAATTAATTTCATCAAATTGGGACATCCAACCTTTTGAAATCAATGACAACAAAACATGCTAAAATTTCCAATAGACCCAAAAATGACAAACCAAGAAAAAAAGGCAAGCTAGAGCCCAAATGGCTACGCCCTTATCAGATTTTCTAGAAGAAAGGCCAACACACCTACAAGTTGTAGACCATGTAGGGTGAAGAGATGCAATTCCCAATAAATGGCCAACATTTGAAGATCTACCATTCTTGTAATGGGGATTATTTTGGTATGAACTATTTGTGTCTGCCTTTGTACATATGTATATATTACAATTCAGTCAGTTTCAATCTTTTTATAGTCCTGTGTGTTTCCATTCTAGTTTATAATAGTAAGTTTTTAGTCTGTAATGTTTTTAAGTGTTTATTTTTTTGTATGCTTTCAATTTTTTTTTAGACTTAGCCAAGATAGTCATGAAGTAGAGACTCTGTAGAAGTTGAGTCTAGAATTGAGTCCTTAACCGTAATTTATATATGAAGACTATTGCAAAAGGTCCATAGGGGAAAGGTTTTAGTTTAGTCTACATTACTTACAACCAGGGATTCTAGAGTCCTCAAGATAAAGTTTTATCCTGATAGATCAAATACTTATCTTGTCCCAAATAGAGCCTATGTTGGGCTTCAAAAATTCTAACTTAATTCACACCCCTAATTTTCAATAATTCTAGTGGTCTAGGTGACTATAGGGTATAAGGTCAAGTCCAAAAGCAAAAACGAAGCCTTGAGAAAATAATCAGAATTCCATCCAAAAGATTTTAAAATCATGGGCCATGGCAAAAAGTCATCAAATTTACCTTATTTTCACACAACTAATCTTCCCAAGGCTTCCCTAAGTCATACACAAAATTTAAAAGACCATTATAACCTGTCGCTCTTTCGAAACTCCTTCATCGATCCAATTCACGACCACTCTAAGCTATCACTGATAGACTTAAGCTCGCAGAATTTTGTTGCTCATTAAAAATCCTTGTTGTTGATCCCATCAACAACCAAATTTAGTCATCAACGACAAAACTAAAGATCAAAATTTTCCTATCGCTCATCCAAGTATCTCATTGCTAATGCCATCCTCGATAGCCCTTTTTTATTAGTGACCACACTAAAACCTAGCCTTAAAACCAAATCCATTGTCACACCTACAAAATTACCATTGTCAATCCCATCCTTGACTAAAGTCAGCCATCAATGATAAGTTACACCTGAAAATACACTGTCACTCTTCGAAACTCGTCATCATCAATCAATCATTGATAGACATTATCCATCAATGAACACATCAAGAAAGAAATAAATTTAAGCTCAACATCACTCTTGCCAAGCCTTGTTACCAATCTAATCAGTGACCACTTAGCCTCATCTGCAACAATTAGTATCAAGTTCAAAGCAAGGGGTTTATCAACGTCAACCTAACAAGTTCCCCCTCCCAATGAATTTTGGTCAAGATAAGTTGTTTTAAAGGTAAAATTTTATGTACCCAAAGTCTTATCGCTGATATGATTCATGACCATAGCATCCATCAATGAATTTCTAAAACCCGTGCAAAGTTTTCATCGCTCATTAACATTATCCATCATGATCCATTATCTGTCTACCAATGATAGTCTTTATCATCAGTGAAGACCAGCCATAGGTCATGTGGTCTACTTATTGGTTTTCAATTTTCCCAATATATAAGTGATAAGATCCAAATCCAATAGGGTTCACACCAGCACCAAGCTTTATTACCGATTCAATCAACGAAGCCTCTTTCTCATCAGTGACCACCAAATAATTTAGTCAGGTTATATTCTTATTCATCGCTCTTGGGAAAAGTCGGTCACAAATTCATCAACGACAATGATTTTTTATTAGTGAAATTTTTTTTCAAAGGCATCCGAAGGGTTGATTCATCATGGTCTTAGGTATTCCCAAACATCAACCTAAGTCTACCCTAAGCCTTATAGTCATCATTGTTGATAGGATGTTTCCTTCGCTCATCCATTGATGACATGTTTCCATCAGTGAACAAGTCTGGTTGTCATCCTCACAAAAGCATTATTATCGATTCGTTAGCGACAATCCTAGACAATCAATGATGACATACCCACGTGTCTTCTTGTCACTCATTAAGAATACCCATCAGCGATTCATAAATGATAGACCAAGGAAAAGAGCTAGAGAAACATCAATGATTATAGATCATCCTAGGCAAGATCAATGAAGTTGGTTCTACATGGGAGGATGTGTGGCTCACTATTCAAGGACTGATAGATGGTATGGAGTGTAGAACAACCCAAAATTCAAAAGTATCAAAATCATAAGGTATATTGAGAAAAAAATCTCTTCAAAGTAGACAAAGATTGACAATATCATTCATGATAAATTTCAAAAGTATAGCTACAACAAAATACAGGAGCCCAAAGAAGTAATGCAACACCATTGAATTAACGCTTCTTAGAAGAAAAATGATAAAACTGAATAAATTGACCCTTTACTCAAAAAAAATATTACTGAACCACATGAATAAAATATTTCGCAAAAGCTAAAGACTTCCAAGGTTGTCCCAAGAAAAGCAAGGCCATGGAACAAGCAACTCAAAGGATAAATTAAATACAGACTCAAGAGATACAAATCCACTCGTATATGCATAACATGATGTTGCTATCATAAACTAAAAAAATGAAATATCTCAACATAGCTTTAAATGAAGGAAGTAGGCATGATGAAAGAATCAACAATAAAAATGGGCCAGAGCGTGCAAAAAGCAATGACCATAAAAGACTGTGAGCAATACAAAAACTTCCTATGTGAAAGACGTAAAAGGCATAGTATGAAGAAGAAATATGGAAATAACAACTTTTTTTGTGCTTCAAAAGCATAGCAACACCTTGACGGAATGTAGTTATAGAGGGATCACCCCAAAAGAATGTAGTTATGGAAGTATGTCTTTGTAGTCACTCCTACCAGTTTGCATGCTTCCAGATCTCATTTACTATTTTGTCTTTCTTCCCAGTCTTCTTCGCCCCCTCCTTCTAGGGCTTATTCTCACAAATTATTTGTACCTTCCATGTCCAACCTCTACAATTTCATGCACACATTCACCCAATTTGTTCCATCTTTGTTTTATCCATCATATTTTTTTTTTGCCTTCACCATCATGTCGGGTCTCCCTCTGTTTCACTTTAAAAATGTACCTATATCAGTCCTAGTCAAAAAGCATTTGAAGACAAGAAGGCATATGACTAGGATAATATGAACAAAAGGAATAGACTCAAATTCCCTTCTGCACAAATCAAATAGCATTTTCAAGTACCTGGCCCACCACTATTAAGGATCCCCCTTCAAATTAAAATTTCAATAGATAAGTTTGAATAACAAACAAAGCATTCTTATACAAATAAGCAGCATGGCTAAGGTTTTGATAGTTGGTATCAACTAATTATGTTGTAAAAGACTCGGGAAGAAGAAGATATGCAAGACCGTAGAAAGTTTTCCAAGTGGTAGCCTCTACATCAAGCATCTATAACTGCTTTTGGAAATCCCAGTTATAAAAGGAGTCAAGGTAGCAAAGCTTCATCATCAAGAAAATCACGTAGTAATATTATGTGAGGTATTCTGAGTGTTTTATCTAGGTTATCGTATTTCTTCTATTTTTCTTTGTTTTAGCCATCTTCTCAAGTTCATCCCACCCTTGTGTAGGTATTTTTGAAAGTGAGATAGTTTGTATGAGATGATTTCCAGAAGTTGTTCCAGAGAGCCAAAGTCTATATGTAACTACTTTTAGGACAGTAGATAATAGTCCCCTATTGCATCATTTGAACATGGTGATCTATACATTGTATTTTTTAGAAAAACCTAAGTATTATGCTGGGTTATTCATTGTAAATAACTCATTCTAAATATAATACAAAATTATATGGTTCTCTCTTTCTGGTAAACTTTTGTGCAATGTGTGTTTGTTATCTTGTCTACATCTTGCATTATTTGAACATGTAGATAACATTTCTTTGTTGATTAAAGAATATGTGTTTATTAAAATATTTGAATGAACATAGAGTTATCAATATTTCTTTCTATTTCTATTCTCTATCATATGAATGATTAGAACTGCTACGATAGCCCAATGGATAAGACATTGGTCTACTTTTAATATTTAATGCTTGCATAATATGCTTGGTCAATAATATTTTATTGCTTATTACAATATGGTTGAGCTGGTTTCTTGATAAACATTACATAAGCTCATATTAGGGTGTCCAAACCTAGCCTATTTAGCTTTCAAGTTATCCTAGGATGAAGTGGTGAGTCAACTAGAGCTCACATATCTGCTTATGGAACTCCAAGAATTTGAATAATGTGACAGTTAGTAAGAATATTCAAATCTTTCCACAACAATTAGCTAAAGATAATTATTACCAAGGCAAGTATGGGATTCCATCTATGGGTGTTTTCCTTTGGAATGAACTTTGCATTTGTATGTATTTGGATTAGTGCATTGCATAAGTAATTCTATGAGTTGTGTTGATCCCTAAAATTTTCTCAAGGATCATGGGAGCTCTTCCTTCATGAAGAGGATCATGAAAAGAAGGTGGTGCAAAGTCCATTTAGGCAAAAGTTCTTTAATTTATTTTGGAATGGAATGTTATTATGTAAATGGAAAATTTTGTTATGTAACACTTGGGTATTTTTTTCCTACAAATTTAAGGTTCAAAAGCCTTTATGTATGGATTACATGGTTTTTGAGAAAATGAATTAATGAGTTGGTTACGTTTTCATTGAGGAAAGAAAAGCAAATTTATATGTTAGCTTTGATCTATTTGAGTTGCTATTCTAGATTAAATTAAATAGATGTTCTATGCTAGTATTATATTAGAAGTTAGCATTATGGTTACTTTAATCTTGTTCCTTAATTTTAGCAAGATTTTTCCTTTATGCTAGCCTTCTATTGAAAATTATGTTCTACATTAATTTAAATATCTAGCATGGTGTTATAATTAAGCATGTTGTTCCATTATAACACTTTATGTTCTTATTAAGTGATAGAGATGTTAAGTTATCTTGGAAAGTGTTTATATGGGGGTGAACCTTGAACATTTTTTGGTCCTTGAGTCAAAGAATTAATATAAGCCTAGGAGTTGTGGTGACACAATAACCAGGTGCATGTGAGTCCTAGAAGGAGATGAAATGATGCAATATCTCTTGTACTCAGACCAGGTGGAACTAATAAACAATGATTTATTTAAATAATTTCGTAGAGCCAAAATACATATCAAAATAAACACAGATTATAACCTCTAATTTATAAGACGAGAAAGGAGGTTAGGGGAGAAGCGGGAAGGGATGAAGTCGGAGGAGAAGATGAAGGGAAGTTGGAGGAATAAGGGGAAAGGGAGGTGGAGGGATAAGGGAGAAGAAGGAATATAGGAGAGAATGGAGGGATAAGGGAAATAGAAGAATTTGCCGACAATATTAGAGTTTGCCAACAAAATTAAACTAACCTAGCCTAACCACTTAGTGTTCACACTTGCTACATTCTCCCCCTTAAAGGTGAGAGGACTGACAATACAGTCTCTCAGCTTTACAAATTGAGCTTTAGCCAGCGCCTTGGTGAAGATGTCCGCAACATTCTCCAACGTGTGGCAATAGTGAAGCTCAACAGTTTCAGTTTCCACCATATCTCTGATGAAGTGGTACTTCATATCAAAATGCTTTGATCTACTATGGTGGATAGGATTGTATGCCAACTGAATGGCACTAATGTTGTCACAGAATATCCTTGTTGGACCACTTTGCTGCTCTCCAATTTCTTCTAATACCTTTCGTAGCCACAAAGCTTGAGTACTAGCATGAGTGACCGCTATATACTCAGCTTCTATTGAAGATAGTGCTACTACTAGCTGCTTCTTGGAACTCCAAGTTATTAGTCCCGATCCCGGACTAAAATAGTTCCCCGAGGTTGATTTTTTGTCATCAATGTTGCTACCCCAATCACTATCACTCGAAGCCTACAAGCTTGATAGTGTTACATTTATGGTAATGGATTCCAAAATCCCATGTACCCTTTACATATCTGAGAATTCTCTTAGCTGCCTACAAATGCAACTCAGAAGGGTTAGACATAAATCGAGAGACAAGAGAAACAACATACTGAATATCAAGTCTGGTGTTGGCGAGAAACATCAAACTCCCAACCATGCTTCCGAAAGTGGTCACGTCAACTTTTGATGCTCCATCATCTTTGCTTAATTGGATCCCATGTCCAACCGGAGTTGCAACTGGTTTGCAATGCTCCATAGCAAATTTATTAAGCATGTCCCAAACATACTTATGTTGACAGATGAAGATCCCCGTATCTGATCGATGAACCTCCATTCCAAGGAAGTAGTGCATTAAGCCAAGATCCTTCATCTCAAACTCGCTCCATCATGGAGTGTTTGAACTTCATATTCAGTTTTTCATTACTACCCATGAATATGAGATCATCCACATACAAGCAAACTATGAGGATGTCATTTCCTTGTTGTAGGTAGTAAAGGGTGGGTTCATTTCTACTTCGGGTGAACCCAAATTCTTTGAAGTACCCATCAATGCGTGAGTACCAAGCTCGTGGTGCCCGCTTGAGGCCATAAAGTGCCTTCTTCAGCTTGTAAACAAGATGTTCCTTGTATTTTTCCTCAAATCCTTGTGGTTGCTCAACATACACTTCTTCTATCAAGTAACCATTTAGAAATGCACTTTTCACATCCATGTGTTGGACTTTCCATCCCTTATTTGCAGCTAAGGCAAGAACTATTCTAATAGTCTCCTGTCTGGCTACAGGAGCAAAAGTCTCTTCATAATCAACTCCATATTTTTGAGTGAATCCCTTTGCAACTAGTCTCGCCTTGTGCCTTTCAATGCTACCATCAGCATTAAACTTGGTCTTGTAGACCCACTTACATCCAACACATTTCTTGCCTTTAGGAAGCTTTACCAGCTCCCAAGTGTCATTGTTTTTTATAGAGGTTATCTCCTCTTTCATGGCATCTTGCCAAATTTTTTGAGTACATGCCTTCTCATAACTAGAAGGTTCAAGTTGTGCACTAGTTAACAAAGCATAGTTAACTTGATCTCCCCTAGGTTCCTGCTGGGAGACATCATCACCATACAAGTGCATACTTTCTAATCTGTGTAAAACAGAATCCATTTCACTAGCTTGACTCCTAGTGTATCTTCTTGAAAAATTTTTATCCAACATCTGAGATGATGGATGATACTGTAGAGTTCTCTTACCTTTGGATGGAGAATCAATGTCCATTGGTGAGGAACGTACAGATCGCTGTGGAGAAGGACTTGGTGAAGAAGAAGAATCAGAAGATGAACTTGGACTTGTTGGAGGAGACTACTTTCCTTTCTGTGGTGTCTGTTGTTGCACTTGCTGAGAAACTACATCAGTGGATTCAACATCACTGAATATTTGGGGCTTACCCCATTCTCCCCCTTCATCAAAAATTACATCCCTGGAAATCACAAACTTTCTAGTCCGGGGATTATAGAGTCTGTAAGCTTTTGTATTCTCATAGTATCCTACAAAGATACATGCCTGACTCTTTGGATCGAGCTTCTTCCTAAGCTCATCAGGAATGTGAGAATAGGCCAGCGAGCCAAACACTCTGAAATGCTTAACATTTGGCTTTTTACCATACCATGCTTGGTAAGGTGTCAGTCCTTTCAAACTTGAAGTAGGACTTCTGTTCAAGATATATACGCTGGTCCTGGTTGCATCTGCCCAATATGAATTAGTCAAATGCTTCGTCTGAAGCATAGACCTTGCCATCTCCACAATGGTGCGATTCTTCCTCTCTGTGACACCATTCTGTTGTGGAGTGTAGGCAGCAGTGAACTGCCTCTTAATGCCATGTTGCTTACAAAAATTCACAAACTCATTAGAGGAGTATTCTCCTCCCCTATCTGATCGAAGACATTTTACAAAATATCTACTCTCACTTTCAACTCTTGTTTTGAAATCAATAAAGCATTCATATGCTTCATCCTTATGTTTCAAAAAATATATCCAACACATTCTAGTATAATCATCAATAAAGAGTAGAAAGTAAGAGTTGTTACCCGCACTCGTGTCCGCATCGGACCACGGATGTCGGTATGCACTAGCCGGAGTGGATAGCTAGCCCGCCATGCTTGTCCATGAGGAAACTTTGATCTGGCATGCTTTCCAAGAGCACACCCTTCACAGACTTCTTTACTATCCTGAACTTTAGGAAGTCCAGTGACCATGGCTTGGGAAGTTAGCATTTTCAAACTAGCAAAATTCAAATGGCCATATCTCAAGTGCCATAGAACACTTGGATTGGAAATAGCAACACTAGCTAACTTATCTCCCCCTGGCTGGCCAAAATTTAAAGGAAACAATCTATTCTTTGACATTGGCACTTGAGTAATGATTCTATTATTGTTATTTTTATCAAAAATAGTGCATTTACCCTCATCAAAAAGCAACTTGTAGTTCTTTTCTAACATTTGTCCAACACTTAAAATATTATGTTGGAGATGGGGTGTATAATAGATATCACTTACTTGTTTGACTCCTTCTTTAGTTGGAACTGCCATAGCTCCAATGCCTTCTACTGCCAATGATTTATCATCTCCCAATTTGATGCTGGATTTGTAGGAGGAATTTAGAGTAGCAAAGAGCTCTTCTTTGCCACTCATATGGTTTGAACACCCAGTGTCCAAGATCCATGTATCATTCATGTTCTGATCTGCTCGACCATATGAGAGAAAGAGATTTGTGGCCTCTTCCTCTTCTCCAAAGTTTCCAAACCGATCGCTCTCGGTTGCTACTAGTTCCTTGTGAAGTCTTAGTCCAACAGTCACGAGCATAATGGCCAAGTTTGCCACAATTGTAGCAAGATTGTTTTGACTTATCTCCTCCTTTACCTCTGCCTGATTGTTTCCCTCTATTTTGTTGTCCTCCTCTATTCTGCTGTTGTTCACTGTTGTTTGAGAATCCTCCTCTGTTCTGATTTCCTCCTCTGTTAGGAGTTCCACCTCTCTGATTATTTTTGCCTCTTCCTCTAGACTTTCCTCTGGCCACGACCTCTACCTCTCGCCTTCTTGAGAAGCAAAGGCTTTATCATCTCCTCCATAACTTGTGGAAGGAGATGGCTGTAATCTCTCCTCATGTGAGAGAAGTGAGCCAATGAGGGTTTCAAAAGATAGAGAAGTTAGGTCTTTAGATTCCTCTATAATGATGGCTACTGAATTCCACTTAGGAAGAAGTGTTCTCAACACTTTCTTCACTATAACTTCAGGCTTTACATCTTCTCCTAAAGTGACCATCTTATCTACTACGGCTTTCACACGCACGCAATAATCACCAACCTTTTCATTTTCTTGCATTTTAAGAGTTTCAAACTCTCTTTTCAAGGTTTGGAGTTTAACTTGTTTGACTTGGTCACTACCCCTATAACTTTCTTGTAAAGCATTCCAAGCAGATTCAACAGTTTTAAAAGAAGCTATTCTAGGGAAAATACTTTTATCAAGGGCGGCATGAATGTGATAAAGGGCAAAAGAATTATTCTTTTGTGCTTCTTTTCTAGCCCTTTTATCAGCACCACTCAAAACTGCCCACTCAGCAGTTGAAGGTTCAGTATATCCCTCTTCAATCACATCCCAAAGACCTTTGCCAATCAACAGAGTTTTCATTTTAATTGACCAATACTCGTAATCACCACCATTGAATTCAGGGATTGGTAAACTAGTATTGGAAGCCATTTTAGAAAGCAACTTTTATTTCAACTTCAAACAAGCTGTACAAAGAAGTACAAAATAGATTATTGATTTACTGATTTAAATCAAATCTAGCTTTCTTAAAATGCTCACTGATTTGGCGTTCTTCTTCTTGAGGATTTCCCAAGACTGGAAAGGTGAAGTTGTCTGCTTCGTCGTCACTGATTATAATGACTTCTTTTGCTGCTGCTGCTGGCTCAAGATGCCTTTTGAGAACAACTCGTTCTTCAATTGCAGGTTTCACCTCCACTGGTTCTTTTTCCTCTGGCTTCGTCGCTTCTGTTGGTTCTGAATCAGGAGAGCGAGGTGTATAGCTCTCACTCGTTTCAACTTCAGGCACTGTAGGAGTATAACTATCACTTGATTGTCCTTCAGGTACTATTTCAACCATCTCGAATTCAACTACTCTTTGCCCAAAGATATTATCTTCAGAATCGCCTCGTATCCAGAATCTGGTTTTCTCTGATGTGCAATCACTTGGTTTTCCAACTGACAAAACACAGTATGAAGTCCACTTTGTTGGACTTTCCTGTCAAAGGAATCGGAAGTCTCTCTTCTCAACAGAGAGAGCAATGCATAATAGCATCCAGATGACCGAATCATCTACCCAAAATTACATCACATGCACTGGGTTACAATAATGATGCTAAAAAAAACTTTTCACCCTTTTATTTTTTTAAACAATTTTCCAAAATTTGTTTTAATAAAGCCCTTAAAAATTTTTAACAATTTTTTATATATATTTTAAATTAGTTTTTTAAATAAAAGTTTATTTAAAAAAACAGAATAAAAAATATAAATAAAAATTATTAAATATTTTTAAAAAACTTTAATTAAAAACTAATAATGAAAAATTTAAAATAATAAAAAAAACCTTTTTTTTTCGTCGCGAAATCCCCGACGGGATTCGAACTAAGGACCTCCGCGTCCTACCCGCAGGCACTAGCCGCTGCACCACGCGGCTCCGATGGTAAGAAGGACGATCTCTGCCTTCTTAAACTTTGCGTACGACGATTACAAAAAAAAAAAAAAAAACTTTTTTTTTTACCCCGACGGGATTCGACCCCGGGACCTCTATTCCGCCAGCAAACAACACAACCAACTGCGCTATAGGCTTCGACGGGTAAGGAACAAAACCACCTATTCCTTATACCGTTGATGGGCGGAGATTTAAAAAAAAAAAAACTAATGTGGATTTATCCCACATTCAGTGGGAGGAAGACTCTGTAGTCTTCTTATATGCGCGCGACCGCATATAACATCGATTGCCTTTGGGCAATCGCTCCTCAGCTCTATGCTTCCTCCTCGGCCAATCTGCATCCGCCATGTGTTTCCTTAGACGAATCCACTTTTGCCACGTGTACAAACCAATTTTTGCCATCATCGCACACGCTCGACCACCACATCAGCTCGACCGCCACGTCAGCTCACCACCTCTACTCGCCACGTCGACCGCCATGTTAGCTCGCCACGTTGACCTCCACGTCAGCTCATGGTTTGCCTAGTCAGTGCTCTGTCAGCGCCCACCACGTGTCAGCTATTGCCATGTCAGCGTCCACCTCAGCACCTCGATCTACGTGTCCACGTCAGTTGTCTGCTCTGCGACTGCTCTGCCACGTGTCACCTCAAAATGCATGCCCAACTCTACGCTCTGCCACCTCCTCGATCCGATCGCCAGCTCCTCGAACACGGTGCACCCTCGAGATACGTGCCCAACACGCTCGCCACCAAGTCACCATGCGACCTCGAGATTCGTGCCCGTGCGACCTCGAGATTCATGCCCAGCATGCTTGCCCGACCAGCTCTGATACCAAATCTTGTAATCGGACCAGGTGGCAATAATAAACAGTGATTTATTTAAATAATTTCGCAGAGCAAAAATACATATCAAAATAAACACAGATTATAACCTCTAATTTATAAGACGAGAAAGGAGGTTAGGGGAGAAGCGGGAAGGGATGAAGTCGGAGGAAAATATGAAGGGAAGTTGGAGGAATAAGGGGAAAGGGAGGTGGAGGGATAAGGGAGAAGAAGGAATATAGGAGAGAATGGAGGGATAAGGGAAATAGAAGAATTTGTCGACAATATTAGAGTTTGCCGACAAAATTAAACTAACCTAGCCTAACCACTTAGTGTTCACACTTGCTACAATATTTAGGCACTCACAAGTTTAGAAGGAGTTGTAGTGATGCAATAGCTATATTCCCATGATTGATACACCTTTAATGATGAGGATCAAGTGTGCCATAAATATGAAAATAGTGTAGTCTCTCACAAGGCAAAAGTGGTGGTACCTTGAATGATGATGTTTAGGTAATCATGCTAATTTTCAAGTGAGTGATAATGACCTTAGTTAACCCATGGAGGTGTGGTAACTAAGCACCAAGGCTTATGATAGATTAACCTTCATAGATAGACTTGCAGAAAGTTTAGGGAATAAACATCCTCTTTTAAGTGTTATGGGCTTTAAAGGATAATCCTTATGTTGTGGTCAAAATTTCCTATACTTACAAGGGTATGGAAAACATGGGGGGACCACTTTGGCATCTTTCTAAACAAGAGGTTTAGTAATATGAACCCTAGAAAATATAGGATGTTGGCCGCTCCTATCCACTTGAGTGTCATTTGTAGCAACATTAAACTCAAATGTGGTGAAGCCTTAAGAATGCTAAAAATAATATTAGGATCCCTTTATGTGAACCTACTTGAATATATATATGTATATATATATAGGGTTGGTTTTAGTGGATTGTTACAAAATGTGTCATTATAAATGGGCTCTTATAACTCTTTTCAAAATAATTATCTATCTAATTCATAATATTCCCCCTTATTAAATCAATATAGGTGACATAATATTCTAAACAATTGATTGATGATTAATTAAGATATACATAATAGTTCATCAAGTATTCTAAAGTTCATGGACTAGGACATGCACTAGATTTTATAATTTACACTAAGATGAGTAGGGACACACTCTACTATTCACATCCCCAAATTTATGATCAATCATAGGGATAAACTCAACTTTTCATGATCTTATATCAAATTTTGATAGTGAAACACACTTTATCCATTACCAAAGTTATTAATACAAACACAACTATCTAAATTTTTTGTGGCCAAGAACACACTGTAACAACCCAAAAATTCCAACCCACTCGAGGAGAGATTTGTTTTTTTAATTTTTATAAACACTCATTAGAGATTTATTTAATACTACTCTCTATAGAACTCTCTATGATTTTTTCTACTAACTCAATACCCCATCGTTTAAGTTGTTATATATATCACACTTGCATTAGGGTTTGGTGAGAGACAAAGAAAGAATATTTTTGTATTGGATATGCTCAAGTTAATGCAATAATAAGATAATACTATGCTAATTTTTTTTCGTTTGATGGTTTTCAAGATAAATATTATATAATGTGTGAATATGTGATCTTCTTATTTTGAATATGTTATTACTACTTTTTTTATTTAGTTTATTGAGGTTCTTTAATTATCTTCATTTGGTATCAAAGCTAGGTTTTAGCTTTGTTCGAGGAGTAAAGGTTTCAACCCTGTGATAAATCAATCTCTATTTGTGTGCTTCCCATAATTTTCCTTTGCTTGGATGCTTTCACGTACGGATCCAACTCAAGAATTAATTTATCATAGAGTTGAAACCCTTACTCCTCAAACAAAGCTAAAACCTAGCTCTAATACCAAATGAAGAGAAATAAGGAGCCCCAATAAACTAAATCAAAATCTAGGGGTAAATCTATTACCTTGGAAAAGAGGAAATGTTGGAATTATGGTAAAGCATTTCCTCTTTTAGGGGAAACAAATTTACCCTTAGATTTTAATTTATTTTATCTAGGCTCATTATTTCTCTTCATTTGGTATCAGGTCTATGTTTTAGCTTTGTTCAAGGAATAACGATTTTAACCTTGTGATAAATTAATTCTTGAGTGGAAGACGTACGTGAAAGGATCTAAGAAAATAAGAAAGATGGGAAGCACACAAATAGAGATTGAAAAAATTAATGTATAAAATTTTGAGTTGTAGAAACTCAATATGGAGGATCTATTGGTTGATAGATATTAGTGGATTATGATATTTGAAACAAAACCAATATCGATGATAGATGAGGATTGATTGAAAACCGATAAGGCAAGAAGCTCTATCATATTATGCTTATCTAATTTGGCATTTTTGAATGTATTTACAAAGACCATGACAAATTTGTTATGGGAGAAGTTGAGAACATTGTCTCAGACAAAATTATTGATAAATAAACTCTTTCTTTGAAAGAAGTTGTATTCACTTATGATGAATGATGGTGACTCTGTGGCTGAACATCTAAATATTTTTAACACTAAAGTAATACACTTTTCCTCTTCATCCATTTTTACTTCTATAGAGGTTAATTGAATTACCAGTGTTAAAGGTATTTTGATGTTTAGTCATAGAGTCACCATCATTCATCTAAAGTGAATACAACTTATTTCGAAGAAAGAGTTTATTTACTAGTGACTTTGTCTGATACAATGTTCTTGGCTTCTCCCATAACAACTTTGTCGTGGTCTCTGTAGATACATTCAATAATACCAAATTAAATAAGCATAATCTGATAGTGATCCTTGCATTCCTATCGATTTTCAACAAATCCTCATCTATCATCGATGTTGGTTTTATTCCTGAGTCTGTAATCCATTGATATTTATCAACTAATAGATCCTCCATCTTGAGTTTCCCCAACTTAAAATTTTGTTCATTAAATTTTTTAATATCTATTTGTATGCTTCTTATATTTTTTCTTTGCTTGGATCCTTTTGTGTATGACTTCCACTCAAAAATTAATTTATCATAGGGTTGAAACCCTTACTCCTCAAAAAAAGCTAAAACCTAGCTTTGATATCAAATGAAGAGAGATAATAAGCCTCAATAAACTAAATCAAAATCTAAGGGTAAATATATTACCCTAGAAAAGAAGAAATGCTTTACCACAATTCCAACATTTTCTCTTTTTTGGAGTAACACATTTATCCCTATATTTTAACTTAGTTTATTAGGGCTCCTTATTTCTCTTCATTTGGTATCAGAGCTAGATTTTAGCTTTGTTCAAAGAGTAAGGATTTCAATACTATGATAAATTAATTTTTAAGAGGGAGTCATATACAAAAGGATCCAAGCAAAGAAGAAATATGGGAAGCACATGAATAGAGATTGAAAAATTTAATGGATAAAATTTTGGGTTGTGGAAACTCAAGATGGAGGGTCTGTTGGTTGATAGAGATAGTAGATTACGGTCTTGGGAATAAAATCAACATCTATGACATATGAGGATTGGATAAAAATCTATAGAAAGGCAAGGAGATCTATCATATTGTGCTTATCTAATTTGGTATTGTTGAATGTATCTACAGAGACCATGACAAAGTTGTTATGAGAGAAGCTGATAATATTGTATCAAACAAAGTCACTGGTAAATAAAGTCTTTCTTCAAAAAAAGTTGTATTTACTTTGGATTAATGATGGTGACTCTATGGTTGAACATTTGAATGCTTTTAACACTATGGTAAGTTAATTAACCTCTATAGAAGTAAAAATGGATGAAGAGGAAAAGTGTATTATTTTACTTTGTTCATTACTTGATTCATGGGATAACCTTGTTATGGCTATTACCAATACTACATCTACATTAAAAGTAGAGTATATAGTAGGAACTTTGTTATCTAAGGAGATAATATGAAAATATTCTAAGTATTATCATCAAAAGTAAGCCTTGATCGTGAGAGATTGTTCTCAAGAAAGAAGAAAAAGTAAATTAGGAGAAAGAAATCAAAATCTAAGGGTAAGTTTGTTGCCCCAAAAAAGAGAAAATTTTGGAATTGTGGTAAAGCAAGGAATTATAAAAGAGACTATAAATCTAAAAAGGTTAATAATAATTGATCATATGATGAAGGAACTTCTATAGAAATGACTACAAATGAAAATTCAAGGGACTTATTCTAAGCTACATCATGCTCAAGTGAATGTGATGACTCATGGTTGATTGAATTAGGTGCTTCTTTTCACATGAATCCTCATAGGGAGGGAATATATGAATATGAAAATATAGATGGAGGTAAATTCTTCTTGGGGGATAATTCAACACATAAAATATTAGGTCAAGGAAGAGTTAAGCTGATGCTAAAATATGGAAGAATTAAAACCCTTCCTGGTGTGTTGTTAATTTTAGGTTTGGCAAGGATGAATGATGTAGGTGTGAACGTGGTATTAAATAAGGATATATGCAATATGATCCATGGATCCCTAGTTTTGGCAAGATAATTTCATATAGGAAATTTTTTTAGACTTGAGGCTAGCACTGTAAGTATTAATTGCAATAACTCTTTAGTTGTATAGTAAAATAATATGGTTGAAATGACTTTGAGTATTCCTACAGTGAAGAGAATGTTGTGTCATTGACACATGTGGCATATTGGTGAGAAAGGACTTCAAACATTGAAAATAAAAGGTATGGCTGAAGGACTTTATGATTGCTCATTAAATTTTGATTTTTGTGAGAACTATGTTTTCTGGAAATAAACTAGAGTCAAGTTTACAAGTAGTGCTATAATATTTGAAGGAATTCTACATCTAGTTCACAGTGATGTGTTTGGACTTGCAAAAGTACCTTTATTAGGTAAACCTATATATTTTGTTACATTTATAGATGACTTCTCAAGAGAGACTTCAATATATTTTCTATGGAATAAATCTGAGGTTTTTAATAAATTTAAAGAGTTTAAGGCTCTTGTAGAAAATTAGATTGAGAAAAAGATAAAGGTTTTGAGAAGTGATAATGGTGGTGAGTATTGCTCTAATGAATTTGAGAAGTTTTACAAGGACTATGGAATAGAAATGTAGATATCAACTCTGTATACTCCACAACAGAATAGGGTTGCAGAATAGATGAACATGACATTGATGGATAAGGCTAGAAGCATGCTAAGTGGTGCAGGATTAGAAAAGATATTTTGGGTAGAAGTATTAATGGCTCATTATCTCATCAATAGGTCTCCTACCTCAGCTTTAGTGGACAAGACTCCACATAAAGTATGGTCTGGTAAGAAACCCTCTCTCAAACATCTAATATTTTGTTGTTGTGATGCTTATATGTATGTCCCAAAAGAGAAAAGGACTAATTTAGACTATAAATCTAAAAAATGCATATTTGTGGGTTATAGTACTAGTTTTAAAGGATATAAGTTGTGGAACCCAAAAATACAGAAGGTTTTTTATAGTTTTAATGTGATATTTAGAGAAATAAAAGGGGTTTTAAAGCAGGAAATGCAACCAAGCAAAGAACCAGAAATAGTGGAGGTAAAATTGAAATAGGAGGAAGAACCTATGGTAGAACCTGAATTACAGAGAAAGTTTGAAGAGGAATATTTAGAGGAATAGAGTGAGGAGGATGTTGAAGATGCAAAACCTAGAACTCCAATTTTGAGAAGAAAAGATTAAGAGAGAAGACTTCCAGATAGGTATAGTCCTTCAAATTTTTATTCTGCATTTAATCTATTAGTTACTGAGGAAAACCCCAATATTGTAAAAGAGGTACTTTAGTCAAGTGATAATAAGTCTTGGAAAATGGCTATGGAAGAAGAAATGGACTCCCTAAATAAAAATAAGACATGGAACTTGGTGAAATTACCTCCTAGCAAAAAACCTATTAGTTTTAGGTGGTTATTCAAGAAGTACAATATGGAAGGAAATTTGGAGAAGTACAAGGCTCATTTGGTAGAAAAAATATTTTATCAGGTTGAGAGATGTAGCACCCTAAAATTGGTGCAGTTAAACCTTAGTAAAAATATAAAAATTTTAATTTTAACCCAAATCGCCTGTTACCCGCTTTCCTTGTTTTTCGCATCATTTTTAGGATTTGTTTTGACCGTTGGATGATATCATCAATGATCAGACGAAATTGTCCCAGATTTGACGAATTTTTCTAGAACATAACATCCATAAAATTTCATCCCAAAAATGAATTTTCATAATTAGCTTATGTTTCAACAACTTCTCTAACTTGGGCAAAAAGCGTGTCTGCGCAGTTAGAGTCTCCCCCATTGGAGATCTCCCAAATTGGGATGATCTCCAACCTCCTAACCTCTCCTTAACCGTATATAAAATAGTATTTTCTCAATTTATCCCTCTAAACCCCCTGGCTGACTTATTTCTTTGCAAATTTAACTTTTCATGCATTAGAATACCTTCGCACCTTCGTTTGCATTACGTATTTCAAGTTTTCTTACAAGGATTTTATTGTTTTTCAGTCGAAGCAACCTCAGATCGTCGCAGGTGATTCCAGATGATTTCGGACGATCCTGTCATAGATCGGCGATGATCTAGTACGATTAGAGGTGATCTCGACTGTAGTCCAGATTGGAGGTAATCAAAACCTGGAGTTTGTATTTCTTTGTCTTCTCTCTTCATTTCTTTCTATATTAACTTGGTTTATTTTATTCTTGCATCCTAAAGTTTACCTCATTTAGCATAGATGTATGATAAAGTTAAAACAAATTATTAAACTAATGCATTTATTTTAATTCCTATCTGGATTTATCATCTAGGAAAATTTACTATCTTTTCTATCATTTCCCTCTACTTTTGTAGTTGCATATTTGGTTTTTGGTATCTATTTTTGTGACTGTAGGTTTTTAATGATCGATGATGATCTCGTCTGATCTCAGATGATCGAATGAGATCTGAGACGATCCTGTGCGATCCTAGATGATTACGTATGACTTGAGACGATTTAGACTTCTACAAACCTTAGAATCTTCATTAGACATCCGAAATCAGGTATATTTTGTCCTATTTCACATATTCTTTGTGTTTAGCACTTATTCATGTTTTCCATATTCATATAAATTAGCATTGATATATAGAATAGCTTAGATTCATCTTGGCCAAACCTAAGAATTGAATTATTAAAGTATAAAATGAACACATCAAACCTACTCTCAACCTAGGTGTGGAAACTGCCACTCAAAATTTTTCTAGTGAACCCACCATTCGTTGAAAATTCACCCTTATACCCCTCCCCCGAGAGGCACAACCTTCAAAGGGCCTCTTAGTCTGAGATATTGTACCATACTTCTCGCATCCCCCTTTCAGGCATGGATCCTATAGCCTGAAGGTAAGAATGCAAAAAATTTGGAGTGATACATTTTGGTGAACCCGATGTGAAAACTAAAAACCTTTTGAAAACAATCCTAATAAAAAAAAAAACAAAAAAAAAACATAAATGCATTTAGAGTCAAAAGGCAAACAATTTAAAGTTGCATATCATATTTAGATGGTAGATTATAATAAAAGACGAGCTATCACCATTAATGTTGAGAATCAATTAGCAGCTATAGAGATTACTTCTTTGCTTAGAGTATCTCAAAAATATAGAGTCTCACCTTTATGGGATGAACTTAATAGGAGATTGAATCTTATTTCATCTAGATCAACCGAACTTAGGCAAATCAAGAGGTTTGTCCTAGATAGAATCCTGGATCCTGATCAAGTGACCTTATATCATGAGCTTCAGAGAGCTTGCCATAGATGGTTAGCAGATAAAAGAGCCCTTGTGTTTTCTGAATTGTACACCTTTGAGGAATACCTCGACAATGTAGGTGTAGTACATAAATTTCTATCTCGTATAGAGGATCAAGAGGTCATTATTACGAATAGAAAGAGATGGAATAGAGTTCCTAGAGTTGTGTTATATCGAGAGTATTGCCATGAGATCTATTTTTACAAGTCAGATTCAGAAGTAGATAACATCACCTTAGCACACTTTGTCAAATTCCTGAAAAACCATTTCCAATTTGAAGAGGAGCATTTCATGACTCCTGATGAACTTGATCCCATCAATGACATCTATAAACTATTTATAGAAAACTAAGCCGTTATTTTATCATTATTATTTCATGCATTTAGTATGCTCTTTGTTCTCTTTATAATATTATCATAAAAACAAAAACAAAAAAAAATATAACAAAAATCAAAACATTTTCTTTTAAGTATTATAGTAGGTATATAATTAAAATATATACCTCCCAAATTTGCTGCAAATATATATATCAATATATATTTGCTAAAATCTAAATTTAAGCATAATGACTAGACTCAGGAATGGAAAACAAATTGAAGTAGAAGAATATTGGTTAGGAAAACCAATAAATAAACCAGATGTCCTTCCTGAAGACCCAATTCAGGAAGAAGGAACCCTAGATCAACAAGAAGAAGAATTTTTTGAAGGAAATGAACAAAGAGAAACTATTAGAGAGGAAGGATCCTCATCTCCTAAAATGTCTCCGGAAGGAGCAGTTACTTTTGAGAATATGGAACATTTCTGGAAGTTCCTCAATACTAACATTGGCGCCCTTAATAGAGTAGTCCATATGGACAAGGATCAAATTAGTGACACTCAAGCAACCCTAGAATAAATATATCACACATGCACTAATCCCTTGTCCTTCATTGATCAAGAAAGTGATCAAGCTGGACCATCCAATTTGGATATGGCCGCTATAATCTAGAACATGCAACAACAACAAGTTACCCAACCATCTAGAGTGCCTGTTACCAAGCCTAGGGTTATTCCCACACTAAATAAACCGTAATTCACTGATCTATTTCATCAAGTTATTGATCAACATACCTCAAATCAACAAAATCCTAAAACAAAACCAAACACCAATTTCCAACAATCTGGGATACAACATAATGCTACAAAAAATCTTCTTCATAATACTCTTCCTACCAACCATTTGCATAACAACAATATAGCATCTAATCCTTACGTCACGCCATCCTACACTCACAAATCCCATGCTCATGTACCACCGAACCAATATGGTGGACAAAATGGTAATCTAAAAGCCATGGTGAAATAGTTAGTCTCACGCATGGACCAGATAGATCCCTATCATCCCTCGTACAATTATCGAGAGATGTGTAGTCAGCCTCTGGATCCTATAGTTGTAGCACAACCATATCCTAAACACTTTCCTATGCCTGTCCTACCTATATACAAAGGAACTGAATATCCCATAGAGCATCTTCGTATGTTTAGGATAGTGTGTCATGATATATCACATGATGATTTGTTATTACTAAAAATGTTCCCAAAAATTTTAGGAGGAATGGCATTAGAGTGGTATTATCAATTACCCACTCATTCTTTGAGGAATTTTGAAGAGACAACTGAGTCTTTTGTGCATAAATTTAGCGCCTACATTGAAAGGCATGTAACCATTAAAGATTTGTACAACCTAAAACAAGATAAAGATGAATTTTTTTCTGGTTTCCTAGCTCGATGGAGACAGTTGATAGGAATATTACACTTTGTGTTACCTTATCGAGAAATGATGGATATCTTTATCAATAATTTACAAGAACAAATATCCTATGAGTTATCAACTACTACCTTGACCACCTTCGATCAAGCTATAGATTTAGCTCGAAGAGTGGAAGATGCTCTCATTAGGATAGGTCAGCTTAAAAAGAAAGATGATGAGAAAACATCTAGAAATCAATATAAAAATAAACAAGTTGTGGGTGATGGAGTCACTGATAGTAGAAATATCGCTACTATTAATGCTACAAAAACAATAGAGAAATTTATACTGAAACCTCCTGATAAACCACCCCAAGAATTTACTAGGTTAAATCAACCTTTATCAACCATTCTCCCATAATTATTAGAACGAGGTTTGATCCAATTACCAAATATCCGGGAACCTGATCCAACTATACCCGGGTATAGAGCTGATTTACACTGTGATTTCCATAGAGGACCTGGACACGCTACCAACTCTTGTAAAAGATTAAAACATAAAATACAAGATTTAATTGATAAAAATGAGATGGAGGTGCAAGCCTTCCAACCTAAACAAAATCCTCCTTATAATGCTCAAAATAACATCCCCCAAATTCAAAATCAGAATGCCAATCAATCGTTGGACATATTTCAAAATCCTTTACCAAAGCATGGTAAAGAGGTGGCTAATCAAATTGAGCATCATAATGTTCCCCCTCCTACCCGATATGTAGGGACTATTAGTGGAAATTTACCTATTCATGATCCGTAAATCTTTGACACAACTTTATCTATGGTTACGACCAGACCTCTATATAATATTCGGACACCTGATCTTAGTGATACAGAATACGAGACTGAAAGTAGCATGGAAATTACCTCAAATCAATCAAATAGTTCTAAAGATGAATCAGACGCTATTCAACCCATTACAAATTCTATGGTTCTGGAAGAACCATTTTCTAGAAGAGTCACTACTAGACCATATTCTCACCAATTACTTTATAATGAACAAGCCATAAACGCTAGACCAAGACCCATTCATCATTCATAAAATAATATTGTAGGTACCATCAGAGCTGTTACTCGACAACAGGCTCAAAATTCTCAACAAGATCAAACTCAGAATGATGGCTCAGCTCCATTTGTTTTGAAAATTCCTAATAAAGGGAACCACACGCCTAATGTTCAACCTAAACCTCCTTATAATATTAATGAACAATTATCAAATACTACAGCTAGAATTTCTCTTTTGGACCTTTTAAGATCTTCTCCTACACATAGGGATGAATTAATGCTCACATTAAGCCAAATGATGGTACCACAAAATATTCAACTTGAATCCATGTCCAATACTATCATAACTCGAGAAGTCGATTGTCTTAACTTTCGGGATAGAGATATACCACAACATAGTTTACATAAGGATAACCCTGTTGAGTGGTATTTTCACACACTTGTGAAAGTACACTCTCCTTTAGGATTTGGACTCCAAATCCCCTCTTGCAAAGAAGTCAAACAAACAACTTCTCCAAGGTCTCCGTTGTATTAGCATTTGCAACTGAGTATTAGTAATCTCAAATAAAGATATTCAATTTAAATGCTTGGAACACCTTAGTGATTGCAAGTAACTGTAAACAAGGGGCAATGTTGGTTTATTTCACCATGAAACTTTAGTGATTGTTCATTATTTTACTTTTTTTTTAGATTTTGTAATTTTTAAATGTTCATTTTAAATAAATTAAACCTTCTGGAAAAATAAAATAAAATGAAAAAGAAATACAGAAAATTAAAAATAGAACACATTCAGTCTGATGCTATCCTATTCCGACAAAACCGAAGATATGAGGTTTTCATGCATGCAACCTAACCTATTGGACCTGCAAAACAAGCACAATCCGGATAAGCTAAGTGTTGGCTCCTAAGGATTTGAATGAGGTTTTCAGATTTAAGCATTCGCATGCAACAACCAAGAAAATACTTGCATCAACTACATTTACAAGCCTAAAATCTGAAAAGGGAAAATAGACATTTAATCTTGCATGCAGAAAATGACTCCTTCTTTCTTGCCCATAAAATGCAAATTTTTGAACAATTCTGCATTAAAAATATGTCCTGTTACAATAGCAGAATCTCCGGTTTTTCTCAAAACCAGCAAAAGGGGGAAGAAAAACACTCCAAAGCAGGCCCAGAACGGCTAATCACCATCAACTCTGCAACCCCGCTCGCAGCGGTTTTCGACCCGTATCAATCTGTGCCTCTGCTTTTATACTTTCTGGTACGGTTCTCTGCTTCGCTCTGCGGTGCTTCGTTTCACCTCCCAGATTGTATCGTTTCGTATTCCCTACCTTTTCATTTGCTTTTGACTTTATGTTTAATGTCGAAACGTTTGATATTCTCTATGAATGTAACGTTTCTATAACCCTTACATGCATGCCACGTGTTTCGCGCTTCTCTGCATGTTCCGTAATGGCCTCCTTGTAAATCATGACAAAAAATAGCATGTCGCGATATCGCGACATTTTTATGCATGCAACTTTGCTCTTCTACATCGCAAAATAAGACATGTCGCGAAATCGTGACTTTTTTCCACACCTTTCTCCTTCATGCACCGAACATGTCGTCAAATCATGACATTTTCACTTGTCCCGAAATACATGTCGCAAATCGTGACATTTTTTCTTCGCTATCAATGCAACCTGTCGTGAAATCATGATCTTTTTCTCTATCGGTTTTGTTGCACTTAGCAACTGACATGTCACAAATCGTGACACTTTTCTTTTTGTCAAATTTTTTTTGCTTTCAAAATCGTGACGCTTTTCTCTTTTCTTCGCTTCTGTCACAAATCGTGACTTTTTATTCTTCTATCATGAAATCATGACGCTTTTCTTTTGCCTTGCAACTTGTCATGAAATCGTGACAATTTTCTCTTTCTTTAAATGCAACTGTCGCGAAATCGCGACATTTTTCTATTTCGCTCATCTCTTGCCTTGGCCGCAAAATGCAACATGTCACGATATCGCGACAATTTTCATTTTCCCTGACGCGACATGTCGCGATATCGCGACAATTTTCATTTCTCGTCGCGACGAGCTTGACATGTCGCGATATCGCGACACTTTTCATTTCTGTCGCGACGGAGCAACATGTCGCGATATCGCGACAACTTTTCATTTTTGGCCGTGACGGAGCAACATGTCGCGATATCGCGACAACTTTTCATTTTTGGCCGTGACGGAGCAACATGTCGCGATATCGTGACAACTTTTCATTTTCGGCCGCGACGGAGCGACATGTCGCGATATCGCGACAACTTTTCATTTTTGGCCGCGACGGAGCGACATGTCGCGATATCGCGACACTTTTTCTCTTTTGTGAAATTTTTGCTTTTTCCTTGATTTTTTAGCATCTAGGCTACTGAAGTTTTCTTTGAAAGCATGCAAAAAAGGTGGGTCCCCAATTTTGGGGTGTGTTGTGGATCAGCCACAACAAATGGTGACTTCATTATCAAATGCTCCTGAGCATTTTGGTGAGAACCCAACCTGAAATATACAAGCTTAGATACAGGCGTCAGCACATAAAGATAAACAAATACCGATAGATCAAAAATACATGAAACATCAGAATCATTAAGTATCAGCTCGATGTGTGCAATGTGTTTCATTCCCTATCATTTGAACTTGATCAACATTCCATTGTCAGTTTTACTTATGATTTGTATGCAAGGCTATGAATGATTTGTGCAGGATTTGATGTATGATGAAGATGCTAGAGATATAACAACTTGCTTTACAAAGGCTCAAACCTTCTAATATCATGAACAAACATATTAAAGATGTCAAACCCTCTTAGGACCAAATATATGTATATTGAATTAATTTACTAGATCCCAAAGTTGGTTATGTGTCACTACCATCTTGAACCCATGTGCAAGTGTAAGTGAAATCAGAACTTTGGGGAATAGGATTCCCAACCTAAGCGAGATGGGAATTTAACCCTATCCTTACTATTCTGATTTGGAGTTCATTACCTCATCTTGAACAAAATGATTTAACCTGTTATGGATGAAATGGTCAGGCTAGTCTATCCATATGAGCAATCAATGGTCTTGCTTTTAGACAAGACATGTTGCCACGCATGAGCATACTTAACCCCATAATCCATGACTTGGGTTTCATTCATTCTTTTCTCTCTTTTTTTCTTTGGACCTTTGGGATGACTACCCATCCTTGCTAGGGACATGTAGTACGATCCCTCCAATCCAATATTAAGATGAAATGGAAAATATTATCTTTTATCTCTTGGACCTTGGGGATGACTACCCATCCTTTGTAGAGGACACGTAGTACAATCCTTCCAATCCAAGATTGAGATGAAATGGAAAACATTAGTTTTACTTTTATTGCTTGGACCTTTGGGATGACTACCCATCCTTTGCAGAGGACATGTAGTACGATCCTTCCAATCCAAGCTTTATGATGAAATGGGAAAAATGGAAGCTTTGGGGAATCGGATTCTCAACCTAAGCGAGATGAGAATTAAGTCCTATCCTTACTACTCCATGTAGGTCAAATCAGAGCTTTGGGGAGTTGGATCCTCAACCTAAGTTAGATGAGGATTTAACCCTATCCTTACTACTTTGATTTTAGGCTTTAAGCATTATGGGAGTGGTAAAAACCACTGTTTTAAGGATTATGTTGCATGATAGGACAGACATGAAATATTCTTTTCACCTCACCTTTTCATCCAAGTATGGTTTTGACCATTTTGCTCAAGATTCTTTTTAATGTGCATGGAATGTGCTTGGTTCAAGATAGTTTGGGCAGCAGTTCCCAACCTTAGGATCCTTTTAATATATGTTATGTAATAATCCTAAGAGGATTCAACACCTTCTCAATAATTGCCCATGGAATGAAAATGTAACTGAGATGACATGTATATGCAATGTGGAATATGACATGAGATATGAATGCACTACTTCTTTTGGAATATATCATCTAATTTACCATAATGTGCAAAACTGACAACTTCATGCATCACAAGATTCAAACGATATTATTTAAATGTTTGTGTTACTTGTGGAGCTTTCTACAACACAATTCCAATGTTTCATATTCTCCTGATTTTAGGCATAAGTTGACATCTCAATTTTTTTTTTTTTTTATTATTATTTTTATCAAAACAAACTAAACATGTCAAATGAAATCAAACACACAACTTAAATCCTAATCCAAATAGCAATCCCAAAAAGAAACTTGAAAACACAAACCCAAACCAAAACCAAAATTTATATACAATATAGTACAAGATGATGCCAAGCTTGGACTATTACTTTCCTGGATCCCAAACATGATTAGAACATTTCAAAAGACATATGTCACAATACACATGCCAAATGTTGTAGGAATCCAACAACAATAAGATCAAACCAAGCAATGCAACAAATTTCAACTTGCCATGCTCACCATACCAATTTGATTTAGTTCTATTAGCAACATCATAGGTGAGATTCAAATCAAATTGATTAGACAATGGTTGGTATTCAATTTTATTTTGTCTATTCTTTAAAGTGCAAGTTTCATCATTCCATTCATGATTTAGAAGTAGGCTTTCCTTTTCAAATGTGAGATATTGCAAACAAGAGCCTATTTCTAAAAGTCTTGAATTCAAATTATTTTTCGAGATTTTGAAGCAATCAAAATCAATCAAAACTTGACAAACATCACCAAGATTTGACATTTCATCATTAATGACATTAGCATCCAAAGGGACATCATGTAACCCATCACTTAAAATTTTTGTGGCTACTACCAAAGGTAAAGATTTCACCTTGTCACCCATACTCAACCCATCATGATTAGAATTTATCACAACTTGATGAGTGTTAGTAGCTTTTTCTTTTTCTTCATTGTCTTCTTCATCATCCAACACCTGTTCAAAAACACCAAAGTTAGGCACCCAATCAAACATGCATCCATATTTTTCAAAACAAGAGCCTAATTTTTCAAGATATGTGTCACGTGACACCTTTCCATGATCAATGGCTTGAGTTGCCTCAAAATCCATATTTTCATTAGGATCATCAATAGTATCAAACCCACACCACTTAGGTTTTGTAATTTCATCATTTTGAGATGGCATAGACATTGTAGAAACAATAGGTGGATCAAGATTTTCGATTTCTTGCCCCTCAAGGGGAACAAAAACAATTGATTCTCCTTCTTCATCCATGGTAGTAGAATCATTATCCTTCTCCAACCTTTGATGAGATTCCAACCCTTCTTCCAAAACATTCTCAGATTGCACAGGACTTGTAATATCCTCATGTGAAAAGGCAATTGTATTATCCTGTATATCAATAGGCACACAAAATTCATCAGAAGGCTTGGAGTGAGCATGCTCTTCCCAAGAATCATAATGATCATCTTTCAAAATCAAATTGTGATGCTCAACTATTTCTTCATCATCTTTTAATTCATCAACATGTTTCTCATCAAATTTATCTTCACCTTCCTTAGATGGTTCAATTACTTCCAAAATTGGGTTATTGCTTGTATTCAAATTGATAAGGCTATCATAATCCACATGTGTAACCCATGATTCACGTTTAACATAATTTGGAAGGTGTGAATTTTCTAGGCCATTACTTTCAACAATGTCATCCAATGTGTCATCCGAAACAGATTCATCCTCATAGAATTCATCTTTTGGTGAGTCAAGGGTTTCCAATCTGTCACATGTTTCAATACTAGTTGGATCTAGTACTCCTCCCTTGCCTAAAATCATATTCTTATGAAAATCATTAAAATTGATTTTAGAAACATCTTTTGAATCAAGATGAGTATTTTGAAGTTGATTCATACTTAAGAAAGATGGTTGATCTTGCATAGTAGGTTGAGGATTTTGAAATTGATTGAAGCTTGGGAATGATTGTTGATTCTGAAATTGATTCACACTTGAACTTGGTTGAGGTGGATAAATCATTGGGTGGGTAAAGGAGGTATTAAATGATTGAAGATTATATGATCCAAAACCCACACCATAATTTTGACAACTCAATTGTTGCTCAATTGCCATTGCTTGAGTATAGGCTTGTGACAAAGATGTGATTAGAGGCATCCCTCGCAAATATGTGGAAGTGAGTGGGTCAAGAGCATTTACATATATTTGGAGAGCCATTTCTTCTTGAAGAGCATAAAATGTCACTAATTGAGCATATAATCCAAAGAACCTTTCAGAAAATGACTTCACATTTTCACTTGGTCCTTTTTTAATAGTGAAAAACTGCTGATACATGCGGATTGGGTCAACTTGCTCTTTGTTGAATTGATTAAGAAATGCTGCCTCTAGCTGAGCCCAAGAAGTGATAGACCCTAAAGGCAGACTTGTAAACCAATCATATGCCACTTTGTCCAAGGTGTAAGGGAACATTTTACAAGCAACATCATCATACCAACTTGTTAAGTGATTCGCACAGAATTTGAATGCTTGAATGTGTTCTTTTGCAATATTTGTCCCGTTAGACAAAAATCGAGGAAGACATCTCTCAAAACCAACGGGCAAATAATGTTGAACTCCCGGTATGTTCAATGGGCTACCTGTCATCCACGGTGAAAACATAGCCATTAGTGAATCTTAAAGAATATAACTTTAATACCCAAAAATTCTTTTTTTTTTTTTAAATTAAATTAAATCACATTATTCCTGTATGAACAATCAAAGCGTTAGACCAAGTGCATAGCAATTCATGTCCTCCTTTTAACAAGTACAAAGTTGTATTGTTAAAAGAGGGCTAAAGATAATAATCAATAGGGCATGAAATATTCAAAATTTAAATCCCTATAGCATTTAAATCAATCTGAAATAAACCGGTTCAGGCCCTCCTTCTAGCGCCAAAATGTTGAGTGGTGTTAGAGGAGGCCGAAGATGCTAATCAAATGGACTTGAAATATTTAGCAATGTAAAGCTCTTAAACAATTATAAACCTGTAGCATCTAAAATCACGATAAAATAAACCCTTTCATGCCCTCCTTCTAGCGCCAAAATGTTGAGTGGTATTTTCACACACTTGTGAAAGTACACTCTCCTTTAGGATTTGGACTCCAAATCCCCTCTTGCAAAGAAGTCAAACAAACAACTTCTCCAAGGTCTCCGCTGTATTAGCATTTGCAACTGAGTATTAGTAATCTCAAATAAAGATATTCAATTTAAATGCTTGGAACACCTTAGTGATTGCAAGTAACTGTAAACAAGGGGCAATGTTGGTTTATTTCACCATGAAACTTTAGTGATTGTTCATTATTTTACTTTTTTTTTAGATTTTGTAATTTTTAAATGTTCATTTTAAATAAATTAAACCTTCGGGAAAAATAAAATAAAATGAAAAAGAAATGCAGAAAATTAAAAATAGAACACATTCAGTCTGATGCTATCCTATTCCGACAAAACCGAAGATATGAGGTTTTCATGCATGCAACCTAACCTATTGGACCCGCAAAACAAGCACAATCCGGATAAGCTAAGTGTCGGCTCCTAAGGATTTGAATGAGGTTTTCAGATTTAAGCATTCGCATGCAAGCAACCAAGAAAATACTTGCATCAACTACATTTACAAGCCTAAAATCAGAAAAGGGAAAATAGACATTTAATCTTGCATGCAGAAAATGACTCCTTCTTTCTTGCCCATAAAATGCAAATTTTTGAACAATTCTGCATTAAAAATATGTCCTGTTACAATAGCAGAATCTCTGGTTTTTCTCAAAACCAGCAAAAGGGGAAGAAAAACACTCCACAGCAGGCCCAGAACGGCTAATCACCATCAACTCTGCAACCCCGCTCGCAGCGGTTTCTGACCCCTGTATCAATCTGTGCCTCTGCTTTTATACTTTTTGGTACGGTTCTCTGCTTTGCTCTGTGGTGCTTCGTTTCACCTCCCAGATTGTATCGTTTCGTATTCCCCGCCTTTTCGTTTGCTTTTGACTTTATGTTTAATGCCGAAACATTTGATATTCTCTATGAATGTAACGTTTTTGTAACCCTTACATGCATGCCACGTGTTCCGCGCTTCTCTGCATGCTTCGTAACTGCCCCCTTGTAAATCGTGACAAAAAATAGCATGTCGCGATATCGCGACGTTTTTTTGCATGCAACTTTGCTCTTCTACCTGTATCGCGAAAATAAGACATGTCGCGAAATCGCGACAATTTTTTGCCAACAACCTTGTCTGCCATCATGCACAACGAAAATGAGACATGTCACGAAATCGTGACATTTTCCTATATGCAGCCTTGTCAGCCTTCATGCACAATGAAAATGAGACATGTCACGAAATCGTGACATTTTTATGCTATCGGGCTATGCAGATGCAACCTGTCGCGAAATCATGACGTTTTTCTCTATCGCTGGGTTTTGTTGCACTTAGCCGTGAAAACGTGACATGTCGTGAAATCGTGACACTTTTCTCTTCTGCACCATCTTCTGATTTCTATCACGAAATCGTGACAATTTTTCATTCCGTACCACTTGGCCGCTTTCTGTCGCGAAATCGCGACGCTTTTATCTTTCAGGCTGTCTTGCTGCTTCTTATCGTGAAATCATGACAATTTTTCGTTCCGAGCTGTCTCGTTGCTTTCTGTTGCGAAATCATGATGCTTTTCTCTTTCAGCACGTGAAGATGCAACTTGTCACGAAATCGTGACATTTTTTTGTTTCGGGCTGTGAAGATGCAACTTGTCGTGAAATCGCGACGTTTTTCTATTTCTGGCTGTCTCGCTGCACTTGGCCGCGAAAACGCGACATGTCGCGAAATCGCGACAACTTTTCATTTCTAGCCACGACGAAGCAACATGTCGCGAAATCGTGACAACTTTTCATTTTCGGCCGCGACGGAGCAACATGTCGCGATATCGCGACAACTTTTCATTTTCGGCCGCGACGGAGCAACATGTCGCGATATCGCGACAACTTTTCATTTCCGGCCGCGACGGAGCGACATGTCGCGATATCGTGACAACTTTTCATTTTCGGCCGCGACGGAGCAACATGTCGCGATATCGCGACAACTTTTCATTTCTGGCCGCGACGGAGCAACATGTCGCGATATCGCGACAACTTTTCATTTCTGGCCGCGACGGAGCGACATGTCGCGATATCGCGACACTTTTTCTCCTTTGTGAAATTTTTGCTTTTTCCTTGATTTTTTAGCATCTGGGCTACTGCAGTTTTCTTTGAAAGCATGCAAAAAAGGTGGGTCCCCAATTTTGGGGTGTGTTGTGGATCAGCCACAACAAACCCCTTATATATTACTACCCTAATTGGAGATGTAGTAGTTAAACGAGTCTTGATTGATAATGGTTCATCTTTAAACATTTGCACTTTTGACTTCTACCAAATATTTGGGTTTAGAAGTGACGAAATGAAAAGAACTGACATGATTATAAAAACCTTCAATGACAAAACACAAGAAACATGTGGAGTTATTACTATTCCATTGCAAGTTGGTCCTAGAACCTTAGACACGACCATGTTTATTGTACATTGCCCTACATCGTACAATATACTCCTGGGTCACCCTTGGATCAATGCAATGCGAGCTATTCCATCAACTTTACATCAGTGTGTTAAATTTGAATTTAAGAATCAATTGGTTACCATTCATGGTGATCCCAGACCCTTTGATATGTGTGCTTTGGCAGAACCTGTTGGAGTTCAATTTTACCCTGCTCTGTCATCCACACATCCTGATTCTAATCATCCGCCTAAATGTGTGAAACACACACTCATAACATCATCTAATTTTTCCCCACCAACTACACCACTACATGTAGTTCAACCATCTTCTGAACAAACCACATTAGGACCTCAAAAATATCTTAAACCCACAACCAATACTTCTTGTTTTACTCCTATAACTTCCATACCTATAGATCCATCCAAAGACATCTCTACAACATCTACACCTACCAGAGGCATATTTTCCACATCCAATAACATAGGAAATGTTCCTTCTACCTCTTACGCTCTTACTGATGAGCTCTTACCCGATTTATCTAAAATTCTTATATCAGAGAAAATAAATGCTGCTATGCAATATTCCCTTATTTTAAATAAATTGCCACCCTCTCCTCATACCTTGGGCCTCTCGCAACCTATGGGAAGTATCTACCAAGTCGGGAGCTGTGCTTTTATTTATAAGGGATATGACTAGGGAAGAATACCTAGAAACATCAAGACACATTACGATGGATATGCTCGATGTTATTTTGCTAATGAGTATATTAAAGCTAAGTCTATAATGCTTAAATTGGGATATAAATGGAAAGGTTTGGGACCTTTTCAGAATGGTATGAAAGAACATTTTGAGGTAGAACCATGGCCTTCCCGATGTGGTGTGGGCCTATTTCCTAGTAAAGGTCAGCCCTTCCCATTTGAGGATGATGACCATCTCATATGTTACCAAGATTATTTGGATAAACGCGATGCTTTGCATTTAAGGAATAACCCATTTACATGTAATATGCTATCCATAGCTTACCCTGAAATGATTTCTAAATCTGACGATGAGTTGGAGGGAGATATCTTCCATGATGTCTTCGTTGAGGAATTGTTACATAACAGGTTTTATTTTGATGGATCTATACCTAGTATAGCCCATCTTGAGGCCACGACTCCTCAAGACAAATTATCCAAGCTAACCATAGAAGGATTACAAGAATTGGGCATTTCACCCACCCCACCTAATTTTGAGAGAGATCTACACATGGAAGTAGAAAACGTCATAAAAAATTAACATTGGAACTGAAGATAACCCTCACGTAATCAACATTGGATCAGAATTGAGTTAAGGAAAACAAGATAAATACATTGCTTTCCTTAAAGAATATGAAGACGTTTTTGCTTAGACATATGAAGATATGCCAAGATTAGACCCTTCTATAGTTATGCATCACCTAGCAGTCCATCCGGATGCTAAACCTGTTAAAAAAAAACTTAGAAAAATGCATTCCAAAGTGGCTTTACTAGTCAAAGGGGAATTAGAAAAACTCTTGAAGGTCATTTTTATACAAGCCATTGATTATGTTGAATGGATCTCGAATGTAGTTCTAGTAACTAAGAAAGAAGCTACCAAAGTTAGGGTTTGCACAAACTTTAGAGATATTAATGTTGCATGCCCTAAAGACGATTTTCCTCTTCCCAACATGGATCAGATCATTGATTTTACTGCTGGGAGTGGAATGATATCCCTAATGGATGGATTCTCTAGTTATAATCATATCAGGATAGCTCCTGAAGATCAGGCTAAAATAGCATTTATAACCCCTTGGGGAACCTTTTGTTGGAAAGTGATGCCATTTGGTTTGAAAAATGCAGGTGCAACATATCAATGGGCCATGACTTATATCTTTCACTATATGATGCATGATATTCTACATGATTATGTTGATGATATTATAGCTCATTCCATCAAGGAAGATGATCATTTATATGACTTGAGAAAAGCATTTGATCGGTTAAGGGAATATCTTATCCAATTAAATCCAACCAAATGTATATTCGGAGTTAAGTTCGATAAATTATTGGGGGTTATAGTTTCTTTACGTGGCATTGAAATTGATCCTCTCAAGATTGTGGCTATCACTGATATGCCCGTACCCACAAATATATCTGAATTACAAAGTTTACAAGGTAAGCTTCAAGCTATTCGTCGCTTCATCGATAAGTTGGCGGATAAAACATGACCCTTTCTTAAGCTTCTTAAGAAATATGTCTCTTTTCATTGGTACGACGAATGTCAGGAAGCATTTGAACTCCTCAAACAATATCTCCTTAAACCGTCGGTGCTTTCACCACCTAGATCTGATCATCCATTTATATTGTATATTTCTGCTTCAGATTCTGCCTTAGGAGCTATGTTAGCTCAACTTGACGATGAGAAGAAAGAACGTGCTAATTGTTAAATTAGAAAAACCTTAATCAGTTATGAAACTCGCTATATAGTATTAGAGAATTTATGTCTGACCGTCATATTTTCTACACAAAAATTACGCCATTATATGCTCAGTCAGAAAATGTATGTTATTTCTAAATTCAACCCTTTGCGATATCTCATGAGTCGACCTTATTTATCTAGTCGCACAACAAAGTGGGTTCTTGCCCTAAGCGAGTTTGACCTCACATTTATAGGACAAAAGTCTGTTAAAGGTCAAATCATAGCATATCAATTAGTTGTTGCACCTTTAGAGTCTACCCATCCCCTCATCATTGAGTTTCATGATGAATGCATTAAACTAGAGGCAGACCATCCAGAGCAATGGTCCCTATACTTTGACAGTGCCTGATGCATGAGTGGGGCTGGTGTAGGTATTATTTTAATATCTCTGCAAAAACTTCTTATACCTCTGTCCTTTAAATTAATGTTTGCTTGCACTAATAATACTGCTAAATATGAGGCTCTCATCCTTGGATTACGAGCTGCCTTGGCACTAAAAATTAAAAAGTTATTGGTTTTTAATGATTCTCAACTTTTCGTAAATCAAATCAATGATGTTTATCAGACCAGAGATGATAAATTATGTCCATATAAAGCATATGTCTTACAATTATTATCTCTATTTTATCAAGTTACCGTGGAATCTATTCCTCGAACTAGCAACCGTGCGGCTGATGCTATGGTTGCAGTTGCATCTCTTTTGCCCTTGGAGTTAGATGACGAATATGCTACCATCATTATTCATCGACTCCAGGAACCCGCTTCACATAAATCATGCTTAGAACCTTTGGATGTGTTTTTAATCAACGAAACTACTCCTGAACCATGGTACACTGATATATTTAATTTTATTCAAAATGGGACCTTTCCTGAAGGTTGTAATAGCAACCACCGTCGGTTATTACGTAGACGAGCAAGCCGCTTCATGATTATCGGTAATACCTTGTATAGGAGATATTTTAAAGGCATCTTACTGAGATGCTTGAATCTAGAAGAATCTAGATCATCTTTAAGTGAAGCCCACAATGGATCTTATGGGAGACATTTTAGTGGTGGCACCATTGCTAAGAAGCTCCTTAGGATAGGATATTTTTGGCCTACCATAGAAAATGATGCACATGATTATGTGCACCATTGTGACAAGTGCCAGAAACACGCTGACCTTGTCCATGCGCCTGCACAAGAACTACAGGCTATTTCATCTCCTTGGCCCTTTTCAAAATGGGGCTTAGACATCATTGGAAAAATCAACCCTGTGTCATCTGATGGACACAAATTTATCATAACCGCCACTGAGTATTGTTGTGGCTAATCCACAACACGCCCCAAAATTGGGGGCCCACCTTTTTGCATGCTTTCAAAGAAGAAAACAGTGACCCAGATGCTAAGAAAATCAAAGAAAAATGCAAAAATTTCACTAAGGAAAGAAGTTGTCACGATATCGTGACATGTCGCTCTGTCGCGGCCAAAAGTTGTCACGATATCATGACATGTCGCTTCGTCGCAGCCCAGAGAGGAGAGAGAAAGGTAGAATGAAAAACTGTAGCGAAATCATGACATGTTGCTCCGTCACATCCCAGAGAGGAGAGAGAAAGGTAGAATGAAAAACTGTAGCGAAATCGCGACGTGTCGCAAAATCGTAGTCAACGTGGTCAACGGCAGCAGGTGGGCGAAAACGTAGCGAAATCGCGACGTGTTTGATTTTTGTGGCTTGAAAGCGGGCAGAAGGCACAAAGTACAAAATGGTCACGAAATCACGATAAAACCGAGCAAAAGAGTCTAAGGCCCAATAGTATAGCAAAATCACGACAAAACCAGAGACAAAGCGCTTAAGTCGAAAGGCGTCACGAAATCGTGATGCATCATTTTTTCGCGGCGTGGGTGGATAAAAAGCCTGAGTAGGAAAATGGTAGCGATTTCGTGCAACTTTTGGCAAAACGTTCCAGCTAGGCAAAGACGTCACGAAATCGCGACAGAAAGTGAAGACCATGCCCGAAACAAAAAATGGTAGCGATTTCGCTACGGGTTGCAGCCGAAGTGTACGGATGATGAAAGACGTCGCGATTTCATGACAGGTTGCAGCCGAAGCGTACGAACGATGAGAATGGTCATGATTTCGTGACAGGTTTCAGCAAGATGGCCGAAGCATGAAATTGTCGCGATTTCGCTACGAAAAGCAGCAAGAGCGTACGAAACAGAAAATGGTCGCAATTTCACGACAGAAAGCCGTAAGGTAGCTCCGAAGCAGAAAAGCATCGCGATTTCACGACAGGAAGTAGCCGAAGAGTACGAAAGTGAAAAACATCATGATTTCATGATAGGTTGCATGGGCAAGGCTACTGACAAAAAAATATCGCGATATCGTGACATGTCGCGTTTTCACGACGAAAGCAAGGAAGTAAAGTTGCATGCATAAAAACGTCACGATTTACATGGGACCGTTGCTGAACATACAGAAAGCACTGAACACGTGGCAGAAAGTCATGAGGGTCATGGTAACACTTCAGATCGACAGTTATAGGCAACAGAGAAGATCAAACATTGCAGGTTCAAGCGAAAGGTCAAAAATGCCAAAAGCGGGAAAATGAAACGAAGCATCACAGAGCAGTCGAGAGCAGCAACAGAAAGTTTAAATAGCAGAAGTGTAGGTAGATACAGGGGCTGGAAATTGTAAACAGAAAGCAGTATTTTTATTGAATAAAAAGGAGTTTATTTGGCAAGAGTAACTTTTGTGTGCAAAACCAAAAGGAGATTGAAGGCTAAGACTACTGTTATTTTTGCAGATCTTTCACTTGCATTATCCTGTCTTGTATCTATTCGTTTACACCATAATCTGGGTTACGATAGGTGAATGATAGGATGTTGCAATTATTTATTTCCTTAGAGTCTTGCATCTAATCTGATTCGACTATGTTTTATTGCAGGTCCGTTAGATCAGGTTGTTTTAGAGCTTCATCTCATAACTTGGGGTTTTGCAGGGAGGAGATTGCTAACCAAATTAACGTCCTATTTCAGTGGTTCCAGCTAATTCTCATACAGAATCTATTCATTTTAGGATTTAATTTTATTTTCACATTGTTCATGCGAAGATTGGCATTTCGGATTCTGGTGCATTCCAGAATACGTATTTCAATTTTACTAACTCCAAAAGCTGACATAGAAATAACAAAACAATTAAATCAAAGATAAAATGAACCAATTAACTGTAAAATGAACCTCATGCTAAAGGCACGGAGCTTAAAATGAAGTGGCCTATACCATGCATTTTCTCATGTAAAATCTTTCTGTAATCCAGAAGATAAAGAGGTTGCTAATTTATTTTTGGGAGGGTTTCATTAATTTCAAGAGCATACAAAAAAGAAAGGGATTTTTTGTTCTTTCTTTTTGCTTTACGCGGTTGGTTATTTTAACAGATTAGGGTTACAAAGTTTGCTGTGAATCATTAAAGGCCCCTTGTTAACAGTTACTTGCAGGATTTAAGTTATTCTAGATTACATTCATTTGTTTGCATTAAATCTTAATTGGTTATATGCATATGAATGTTTGTTCACAAGAAACTTGGAGAAATTAAGATAACAAATTTTCTTTGCAAGAAAGAGTTTCCTGTCAGAAACTCTAGTTGTGTGTTCATTTTGTAAAAGGACAAAATATTCACTCAACATTTTGGCGCTAGAAGGAGGGCCTTCTTTATTGCTTTGTGATTATGATTTATTCTAACAATTAACGTGGGTAGTTTTGTTTCCACCTATTGTGCTTGCAGGTATAACATTTAGATACTGTATTTTGCAAGTAAGCTGAGAGAAGTCTTTTGAGTTCTAGAGTTTCCAAGTTGGCCCAACTTGAGTACATAGCTACTAGGTCCAAAACCATAGGGGAAACTATTTTCCAAAGCCTTTCTCCCACTGCTAGGAGGCCGAAAAACAAAACATTAGAGATCGAAATACCACCCAGTATACTTGAGTTAGGGATTTCTTTAGACTCAAGTACGTCTAGCGGGCCTAAGCCCTTAATTTCAAGTGCAACAGTAACACCAGTTGTATTTGTCTCCATAGTTCCAAGAATTTCCATTGTTCCCATGGGGTTAACACCTTTGAACAACATGGCCCAACAACAACAACAATAGCCACCTGCCCTCTGGTATGGTGCGCAAAGTTCCCCTTTAGATATTCCTAGGGCAGTCCATGACTTGCCTAGAAACATTAAAATGGGATTACCCAATTCTTGCACGATGGTCCCACAATAGCATAAGATCATGTCCAAATCTACAAGGACTATATGTTTAGGCAAGGGGTTACTCACGAGGATGTTGCTTGCCGAGTTTTCCCTGCTAGTCTAGACCCCACGGCCAATGAATGGTATCGAAATCTTCCAGCAAGGTCCATCACTTCATGGGCCCAATTAGAAACCGCCTTCATTAGCCAATTTAGAATGTTATTGGATCCCTCCATAATCTACAATTTGTTTGTATCATGCAAAATATTACCCAATGAGCCCATACAAACATTCAATCAAAGGTTCCAAAAACTATACACGAATCTGACTCGTCACTTTACGATAGATCCTGCAGTTGCCTTGCAATTATATTTTGAAGCCTTAGATCCTTTAACATCTTTGTTGACTAGAAGGAATCCTCAGGTTACGACGCTTCCTTTAGCCTATGCAGAGACAATGACTCTCGAGCAACAAATGAACCTGCCAGGAGCAAGATTGTCTCAATTGACTAGGATGGGACAATATGGTCCATACAGTCAATTTGCCATGATGAACCAGTTAATGGCACCACAGGTTCCTATGATGAACAATTTCCAAACACCCACCCAAGTGGCATCTTTTCCAAGTTATCCTAATCCCTCTGTTCAAACGCAGGGATTAATTCAAAATAGCCCGATGGGTTTGCCTGGGTTCGGCATGGGTAGTAATTTGTTGACCATGCCGGGGTTTGCTTTGATTAGCACGCCAAGCCAAATGACTTATCCAACAATCACTCTGATTCAAAGTGTGAATCCAGGATGGAATCCACCGGCCCAGACCCAAGCCATTGTACCTATTCCAGAGGTGGCTAATGCAGCAAACATGACTGTACCCAAAATTATAGTGCCTCAACCGCAAGGGTCCGAATCCGCCATAGAAAACATGAAGGAAACCTTGGCCAAAGTTTTGGTTACGGTGGGAAATGTCAATAAAAAGGTGGACCAAGCCATGGGTCATAACCGGCCTCATAACCATAGAGGAAAAGGAACATACAACACGCAGCTGAATAATGGGCGAGTACCCAATCCCGTAGCCAATCAGGCAGATGTCTCAAAAGATTTTGGAGAGTCAGGACCTTGTGACAACGATTGTATGCACTGTGGCCACGGGAAGCATGAGTCTATAGTGACTGAGGTTATACATTCCCAAGAAAGTGAAGAAGAGGAGGATGTGGAATTTTTTGGAAACGAAGATGAAGAAACATTGGAAGTTCATGCCAACAAATGTTTTGGGAAAGGAAATCACAAGTATTACACTAGGAGTTCTAAGGAGCCCAAAACTTCCTCTACTCCTCCAAACAACCAATTAATCCCTCCTGATTTCAAAGGATATGTCAATCCCTCTCCTCCATCCATGGTGGAAAAGTCTAAGATGGTGCAAAACATGTCAAATTTAGAAAAACCCAGTTATGACTTGGTGGAAGACATGAAGAAAACTAAGGCCAATGTCTCAATGTATGACATGTCCCGATTATTAGGCCAAGAAGTAAGTCCACCGAAAAGTTTAGATCCACCTGCCCAAGTTCATGAAGCTAAAATTTTTGAGTCCCGATTGGTTTTAAAAAAGGAAAAATGAGATATACCTCCTTTTTTGATAACCGTTAGAATTGCAGGTAAAAACCTGCACAATTGCTTAATAGATTCAGGGGCCTCGGCTACCATCATGCCCCTAGAAATCTGTAGAAAATTGGGACTTACACCAAAACCTTCTAGAAGTAGGGTGGTGTAGCTGGATAGATCAACCATGGAGGCAGTGGGAGAAGTGGGGGATGTTCTTATTTAGGTCAATTCAGAACCCAGGGTTCAACATCACATAGACATATTGGTGCTCGACATTCCTATCAAATATGGCATGGTTTTGGGAAGAGATTGGAGTAAAAACCTAAACGGTTACATTGTGACAGATTCTTCACATATGTGGTTGCCATGGAGAGGAGTGGCCAACCAAATTCGGATTGATAGTGAACCTAGGCTCAAGGAGATGATCACAGAGTACAACAAACCGAATGAGATCCAATACATTGAAGCAAAATTGGGAGCATATTTTTTGGACATTGAAACACCTGAAAATT
Organism: Wollemia nobilis; assembly: GCA_028583015.1. Classification (NCBI taxonomy): domain Eukaryota; kingdom Viridiplantae; phylum Streptophyta; class Pinopsida; order Araucariales; family Araucariaceae; genus Wollemia; species Wollemia nobilis. Next base: position 442,528 of record JAQPPZ010001733.1, read on the forward strand.
CCAAAAATGAAAGGATTGGATGCAACCTTACTGAAGGACAGCAGGATATTTGGACTTTAAGATTTGATGGATCCAGGTCCAGACAAGGGGCAGGAGCTGGTGTTGAATTGTCATGTTCAGATAGAGAGCCTATGTTCACTGCATACAGACTACAGTTCCCTGCCACCAACAATATGGCAGAATATGAGGCCTTGATTCTCGGACTTCAATTGGCCCTTCGAAATAAAGTTAAGTGTATCAAGATCCTTGGTGATTAGGAACTAGTGGTAAAACAATTGAAGGGACAATACGTATGCAAGGACAAGTGGCTCAGACTTTACCGAAACAGGGTTAGAGATTTAATAGACAAGTTTGATGCTTTTAACATATCTCTGATCTCTAGAAAAGGCAATCGTCTGGCAGACTCTCTAGCCGTAGCTACGAGTATGTTGAAACCAGTGGACCATAAGAAATGCAAGAAATTCTCCATAGAACTGGTCCCTTGTCCCTCGATACCAGATAATGTCACGAATTTCCAAGTGTTTGATAGTGACAGGCACATATTCCATTTTGTCACTAATTCTAGTATATTTGAAAAGCAGGTTATAGATGAAGATGAGAGGGATTTAGAGGAGGCAGATTTGGAAGAAAAAATTATTGGAAGATGCAATAAGATGCCAGATGAGATGGCTTCATTAGAAAAAACTTTTGATATCGGATACCAACCAAGAGAAGGTAAAAAGGTTCCACCTCCCAGAGAAGCCTATGATTTGGTTAACATTGGAAGTGCAGAAAACCCTCGAGAAGTATTCATAGCAAAAGCATGTACCAAGAAGGAGAAGGATTCCATTGCCAATGCATTAAAGGAATACATAGACTACATAGCTTGGAGTTATAAGGAGCTGAAAACCTATGATCAGAATGTCATAATGCATATGATTCCGTTGAAGCCAGACTCCAAACCCTTCAGGAAAAGACAGAGGTGAGTCAATCCATTATTAAAACCCTTGATAGAGAAAGAGGTAAAGCGACTGTTAGAAGCTAAGATCATCTTTCCTATTAGGCACTCCACATGGGTTGCTAACATGGTCCCCATGAGAAAAAAGAGCGGAGAAATAAGGTTATGTATCGATTTTAGAAATCTTAATAAAGCCTCACAAAAGGACAACTACCCGTTACCCACCATTGATGAAATACTCCAAAAGGTAAATGGGTCGGAGATGATGTCATTCCTGGATGGTTATTCGAGATATAATCAGGTCCTTATTCATCCTAGTGATAGGATGAAAATTGCTTTCACCACAAAGTGGGGCACCTTTGCATACAGGAGAATGCCTTTCGGACTATTGAACACAGGTGCCACCTTCCAACGAGCTATGGACTTTGCTTTTAAGGGAATCATAGGTAAGTGCATCATCGTCTATGTAGATGACATTCCTGTCTTTTCTAAGAAAAGGGAAAACCACGTCAGGGATCTAAAGAAAGTCTTTCAAAGATGCAGGGAACATGGCATTTCTCTCAACCCAAAGAAGTGCATTTTTGGGGTGACAGAAGGAAAGTTATTGGGACATGTAATATCTAAGGATGGAATTTCCATTGACCCTGAAAGAATAGAAGCCATACAACATATTCCTTGTCCCAACAGCAAAAAGGGGTTGAGATCATTTTTTGGGAAGATCAATTTCGTCAGAAAATTTATTGCAGATTTTGCAAAAATAGCAAAGCCTTTGAACGACATGTTAAAGAAAGAGGTCCAGATCAAGTGGACAGATGAAAATAGAGATGCTTTCAAAAATATCAAAGACGCGATTTCTAAAGCCCCGGTTTTAGTGAGTCCCGATTATACGAAGCCTTTCTATATCTACACATTTGCTTTAGATCACTCCTTTGTGAGTGTTTTAACTCAAAAGAGTGAAGGCAGCATTGAAAATCCTATTGCCTTCCTGAGTAGTCCTCTCAAAGATGCGAAACTGAGATATTCCATCCTGGACAAGCAAATGTATGCTCTAGTTAAGACTATGAAAAAATCCAGGCATTACATAGTCCACAGTAGGGTATTTGCTATCGTCCTAGATCCTGTAGTCAAAACCATGTTCATGCAGAATGAATTAGGTGAAAGACGAGGTAAGTGGATTTCAACTTTGTAGGAGTTTGATCTTGAGATTCAATCGATGAAGATAGTGCGGGGACAAGGGTTGGTTAAGGCAATAGCAGAAAAGGATCTCGCAATTTCATGTCAACATTATGAAGTCACAGATATAACCAAAGATGAGTGGTATACAGATGTGGTGTATTTTCTACTAAACGATAAATGTCCACCGCATTTGAATTCTACTCAACAAAGAGCCTTGCGCTTGAAGGCTGCTAATTTCCTAATTAGATCCGGCACATTATACAGAAAAAACCATGAAGGTATTTACCTTCGTTGTGTTGACCAAAAAGAGGCAGTGCAGATACTCGAGGAATTTCATGGTAAACATGGGACAGGACATGGGTCCGCTAATGCCACAGCCCATCAAATCCTCAGAGCCGATTATTATTGGCCTCGACTGTTCAAAGATGCCCATACTCATGTGAGGTCATGTCATATATGTCAAACTACAGCCAATAGAGACAGGGGTGCTTCCATGCCTTTACAATCCATAATTGAGTCTAGACCTTTTGCGCAATGGGGCCTGGATTTTGTTGGGATTATCAGTCCCAATTCATCCAATTCTCACAAATACATTCTAATAGCTACGGATTATTGCACAAGGTGGACTGAAGCTATCCCCACAAAGAATGCTACTTCGGAGGTTGTTATTAAATTCTTAGAGGATAATATTGTCACTCGGTTTGGGATGCCTAACTCCATTGTAAGTGATAATGGTTTAGCTTTTTCCTCTTTGGAATTTGCTAATTGGGCATTTGACAACAGTGTGAGTTTAAAATTCTCTTCCAATTATTATCCGTAAGGCAATGGATTGGCTAAATCTTCTAACAAGAATTTTTTATGCGTCATAAAAAAATTGTTGGAAAGAAATCCTAGAGATTGGCATAACAAACTTAAGTTGGCTCTTTGGGCTGATAGAATCCGAATCAAAGAATCAATAGGAACATCTCCTTACCACCTGGTTTATGGACAAGATCCCATTTTTCCTACAAATCTCAAGTTACAAACACTGCATTTCATGAAATATTATTTCGAAACTGATGATAAACTTGAGTCTAGACTAACACAATTAATGTAGCTGGATGAAAAAAGGGATGAGGCTATGCTTCATTTTAGTAAACACCAGGATGTAGTAAAAATATGGTTTGACAAAAAGTCTAGAGCCAAGGCTTTTAAAATATCAGATTTAGTGTTGTTATGGGACAAAAGACATGAGAAGAAAGGGGATCATGATAAGTTTGATTACTTATGGTTGGGTCCATACCAAATTTTAGAAGTCCTAGGGGAAAACATTTTTAGACTAAGAACCTTGGATGGAAAGGATTTGGCATTACCTGTCAATGGGTTGCACTTGAAACACTATTTCCAGGCTTGAAGCTGCTGGGTTTTGTATTATATGTAATTATGCCATGCTTTGTTTCTTTTGTGTAAATCAAAGATAAAATGAACCAATTAACTGTAAAATGAACCTCATGCTAAAGGCACGGAGCTTAAAATGAAGTGGCCTATACCACACATTTTCTCATTTAAAATCTTTCTGTAATCCAGAAGATAAAGAGGTTGCTAATTTATTTTTGGGAGGGTTTCATTAATTTCAAGAGCATAAAAAAAAGAAAGGGATTTTTTGTTCTTTCTTTTTGCTTTACGCGGTTGGTTATTTTAACAGATTAGGGTTACAAAGTTTGTTGTGAATCATTAAAGGCCCCTTGTTAACAGTTACTTGCAAGATTTAAGTTATTCTAGATTACATTCATTTGTTTGCATTAAATCTTAATTGGTTATATGCATATGAATGTTTGTTCACAAGAAACTTGGAGAAATTAAGATAACAAATTTTCTTTGTAAGAAAGAGTTTCCTATCAGAAACTCTAGTTGTGTGTTCATTTTGTAAAAGGACAAAATATTCACTCAACAAGTATTTCATGAAATGGGTTGAAGCTATGCCATTAGCTTCTTGCAATGGAACCCAAGATTCCAAGTTTATTTTTAATCAAATTATTTTTAGGTTTGAAATTCTTGCAAATCTCATTTCAGATAATGGAACTTGTTTCAAAAATAAAGATGTCAAAAAATTATGTCAAAAATATAAAATTCAACATCGTTGGTCCACTCCCTATTATCCTCAAGGTAATGGCCAAGTAGAAGCATCTAATAAAACATTAATCAAAATCCTCAAAATACTGGTCAATAAATTTGGTCAAGATTGGCACATCCAATTATATCCTGCTTTGTGGGCTTATCGAACTAGCGTTCGCACCCCCACAGGTACTTCACCTTTTGTTTTGGTTTATGGCACTGAAGCTATTTTTTCCTTTGAATTAGAAGTTCCTTATTTGGCTCTGTTACTTCAAGATACTTAAGTAGGAGATGAATATCGTGCTAGCAAATTTAGTCAGTTGTAACTCCTAGATGAGAAGCGAATCAATGCTTTGGAGCATCTTCGTTCCTACCAAAACAAGCTCAAGCGAGCATACCTCAAAATATTTCATCATCGATCCTTTGAGATTGGCGACCTTGTCTTAAAAGAAAATCAAAAAAATACTAATGCAACTAAATACCTTAAAGGTAAATTTGAGCCCAATTGGCTTGGACCGTATATCTTCACTGCTAAATATGGATCGAGAACATACCAATTAGCTACCTTAGATGGTAAATATCTTAAAGAACCTATGAAAATTATGCATCTTAAGCGTTATTATGCATAACATTTGGTCATTTCATCATTTGTATATATTGTTATTTTGTATTTTTGTCATTCATATAAAATTTTTCAAAAACAGTCACAGTATTTATTCTTTCAATTCATCAATCAAAATCAAAATATAAAAACTTTAAAACCATCAAAATCTTCAAAAACATCTTTTATTTTTGTACCTGTCAATTCTTGAAGTATTGCAAATATATTTTCAATTATTTGGATAAATTAGCATTTATTTGGAATCTCGCACTTTCACACTCACATGCATAAATATCTTGATTTTATTTGGTATGATTATTAATCTCTCTTATATCAAAGTCCACAGTTGAATTAAATAAATTTTTGAGCATAGAGAATTGATCTTGTTATTTACTTGAACCAAGTAAATCTCTTTACATTAAAATGATTTCATTGCAAATTCAATATGATGTTGCATAGTAGAAGTGGTTTCTTGAGCGAAAAGTCTCCCCTGCTATCCTATCATGCACATGGTCTAGAATATTTGAGAATTGACAAAAGGACAAGCTCACCCCTACCCAGATAAAAATCGCTTTCTATACAGCCAATCCGAGCAAGTATCCCTAGTATAGGAAGCAAAAGAAAAAGTCAAAGAAAATGAGAAAAAGAAAAATATTATTTTGTATCATCGCAGCAATATTTCAGTATTATCTCAGTATCAAGCAAAAATACAAAAAAAAAAAGAGAAAAGAAAAGCAAAAGCAAAAGCAATAAAATCCTTTTCCCTACCCCTTGAAAAGAAAAGAAGGGTGAATGAGCTTGAATCCTTGGAATTCTCAATTATTCAAAAACTATGAGGTAAGCCCCATAACAGGTGGTTTGTGCCCAACCCGCTTGGCCTTGGGTAATTCCTAGCGTGGTGATATGTCTGTCACATTAGCAACCTTCTTTTGTACAGACCTATGTCAGCTTATGGATTAGCTAGCTCTTGATGACCTGACTTACATAGTAGTCTGGTATGGTTACATGCATATAAATCATGGTCAATGAACACTTATTTGGTTAAGTCAAATTACTTGTATCAAATTCTCTTGCTCAAAATTGGTGAATTAACAATACAATTACACACACATTTGTATTTAAGAGATTTTGTATCATTATGATAAATCAAGATCAGTAATGAACTCACATTTGCACATGAGGGTTCCTTATAAATCTATATTTTGTCTTTGAGATAATTTAAAATATCTCTGCAATTCTTTTCGAATCCTTTCATATTCTTATTTAAGAACATTTGCTTAGCATAAAAACAATTAAATATATGTCTTTCCAACACACAAACATTTTTTTCACATCTTCAAAAACCTTGCAAAATAAAGTCATGTTTATCTATTATTATTTTTTGTTGTTTATTTCAAAACCAAAAAATCAATCATCAATAAAACTAAAATATCAAATTCCTTTTTTGGATTTCGCGATGATGGTATAAGTCTATACCTATAATTCTATGCCTAGCGCAAACCATTGTTCTCATTTTATTTCCCATTCATTTTAAATTATAAAAACATATGGCTTACATCATTATGTTACCCAATTGTGCTTTAAAAAGAACACAAATTTTTCTATTTTATGTCATTATGTCAACATTCAATTTTGCAATGATGGTATAGTTCCTAGGGACTTATTCAAAAAATTTATCACACTTAGGAATTTATTCCTAGCAACAATCATATTTCTTTTAATATCTCATGCATAATATTTTTTATGAAAATCTGAAAACAAATCATCACCATCATAATTTTTCATCATCACAACACAAATTCTTAAGACAGTCTCTTAAGCACCCTTTTACTTTTAGCAATATTTCTATACTAGGATTAGCTTGACGACCTAGCGAGTGGCGACTCCATGAAATGGTCTATAACAGCGACAATGTCCTTTGAAATTATTGTTAGAAGTCCCTTTTATTTTTCATTAAATTGCACCACAAAACAACCAATTTTTTCACATTATATTATTTCATTTAAATTTTATGGCATGACATAAAATTATAAATTATTTCCAATGACATAATTACATGAATAATCAATAAAACAAAATTCAAAATTAAAGCATCATACAACATATACACAAGTCATATCATCAAAAAGAAAATCTATATATATCAATCAATTATATACATTAGCTGGATTGGTATGCCACAATCAATACCCTGGCATACTCAATCCCCTAAAAAAGTAATAATAATACAGTCTGCAATCTGCAGCAGCTAGCCTCAAGAAGCCCTCAAGCTCTTAGCCTCATCTCCTCCCCCACCCTGAGGTGGAGGAGGTGGTCCCATAGAGGTTCGGACTGTGTCCTGGGTCCTCACCGTCGATCGTGAGGATGTCCTCAATGATCCCATCATGATTGACTCTGTAATGGGGGCTAGAAATGGTATCCTTTGTCCCTCTGGGACCACGTGGTAGTATAATCCCTGATAGAATGTGGTATGAGCAATAGACCATGCTAGATCCTGAGTGCTCATCCTTCCACTATGAACCCTGAGCCATGTAGCCTCATCCTATAGTGTCTACACCTAAGCTCGGAGATGGGAAACCTCAGCCCGGAGAGTCATCGTCTTGCTGCTCTCCCCTACCTCGACACCCTTGCCCTTATCGGGTGATGGTGGCCTCTCCCCCTACTGATAAGGGACTCCCCTCTCCTTCCTCCCTGTCTGTTGTGGCCTCTGTGGAGCCTGACCCATCCTCTGGCATCTCTCCTATGGAGACCATCACTGCTCTCTCCCGTCGCGACCCCACGATGCCCCAAAACAATAAAAATTTAAAACAAAAAATTGCACAAAACAAATTCAAACCTAATTCACTAGGATTAGATCCTTACCCGTAGCCCGTGTCGGACCTCTGTCGATCGGTGTGTTGTCTCCACCATTTTTTTCTCTATAGACTTCTAAACAAGTAAGAATGAATAGTAAAAATGAATTAGGGTTTTACCCTATTTTCTTAATTTTATTTACAAAAAACAACATTTTTTTTTAGTTTTGCTTTTTTGCGCTTTTACCTCAAACATTCGATTTGGGTAAAAACACGGAGGGGGCACCATAGTCAGCAGTCGTATGATTCGACCTAGAATCATCGTCTAAAAAATGGAGTAAATTTTGCTTTCTCGTAAAATGGGAAAAACTCGTCTTTAACGCATTTTCTTCAAAAAATTCGCTAAAGAGGGGGCAAAATGTAGCACCCTAAAATTGGCACGATTAAACCTTAGTAAAAATATAAAAATTTGAATATTAACCCAAATCGCCCGTTACTCGCTTTCCTTATTTTTCATGCCATTTTTAGGATTTGTTTTGACCATTGGACAATATTGTTGATGATCAGACAAAATCATCCTAGATCTGATGAATTTGTCTGGAACAAAACGTCTAGACGATTTCATTCCAAAACCAAATTTTCATAATTAGCTTTTGTTTCAACAGCTTCTCTAACTTGGTCATAAAGTGTGTCTGCGCAGTTAGAGTCTCCCCCGTTGGAGATCTCCCAAATTGGGATGATCTCCAACCTCCTAACCTCTCCTTAATCCTATATAAACTCGGATTTTCTCAGTTTATCCCCTTGAAACCCTTGGTTGACTGATTTCTTTGTAACTTCAACTTTTCATACATTAGAGACCTTTGCACCTTTGTTTGCATTACGTATTTCAAGTTTTTCTTGCAAGGATTTTACTCTTTTTTAGTCGAAGCAAGCTCGGATCATCGCAGGCGATTCTAGATGATTTTGGACAATCCTGTCATAGATCTGTGATGATATTGTATGATCAAAGGTGATCTCGACTGTAGTCCATATTGGGGGCAATCAGAACCTGGATTTTGTATTTTTTTGTCTTCTCTCTTCATTTCTTTCTGTATTAACTTGGTTTATTCTATTCTTGCATCCTAGAGTTCACCTCATTTAGCATAGATGCATGATAAAGTTAAAACAAATTATTAAACTAATGTATTTCTTTTAATTACTATCTAGATCTATCATCTAGGCAAATTTACTGTCTTTTTTATCATTTCCTTCTAATTTTGCAGTTGCATCTTTGGTTTTTGGTATCTTTTTTGTGACTGTAGGTTTTTGATGAATTCATCAAATGAATTCATCAGATAGATGATGATATTGTATGATCTTAGATGATCTCGTCTAATCTCAAATGATCGACTGAGATCTGAGACGATCCTATGTGATTCCAGATGATTACGTATGATTTGAGAAGATTTAAACTTCTACAAACCTTGGAATCTTCATTAGACATCCAAAATTAAGTATATTTTGTCCTATTTCACATATTCTTTGTGTTTAGCACTTATTCATGTTTTCCATATTCATATAAATCAGCATTGACATATAGAATAGCTTAGATTCATCTTGGCCAAACCTAGGAATTGAATGATTAAAGTATAAAATAAACACATCAAACCTACTCTCAACCTAGGTGTGGAAACTGCCACTCAAAAGTTTCCTAGTGAACCCACCATCCATTGAAAATTCACCCTTATACCCCTCCCTCGAGAGGCACGACCTTCAAAGGGCCTCTTAGTCCGAGGTATTGTCCCATCCTTCTCGCATCCCCCTTCCGGGCACGGATCCTATAGCCTGAAGATAAGGATGCGAAAAATTTGGAGCGATACAAGAGAATTTACTTTGGTGAGGTTTTTTCTCTTGTGGGTAAACTAAGTTCAATAAGATTTTTGTTGGCTATTTCTATTGCTTTTGATTTTGAAATAGAACAAATGGATGTAAAGACAAATTTTCTACATGGTGAACTTGATGAAGATATATATATATATATATATGTCACAACTAGAATGCTTTAAGGTAAAAGGTAAGGAGGACCTGGTATGCAAGTTTAAGTAGTCTCTTTGTGGGTTGAAGTAGTCTCTAAGGATGTGGAAACAAAAATTTGATAAATTTATCTTGACACTTGGGCTTGGAAAAAGCAAAGTAGATCCATGTGTATATTTCAAAAAGGAAGGTAAAATATGTGTTATCGTTGTATTGTATGTGGATTAGATGTTAATTTGTAACAATAAGGAGATGATAAAGTTACTAAAATCTTAGTTATCTTCTAAGTTTGACATGAAGGATTTGGGTGCTGCAAAATTTATTTTGGGTATGGAAATAATAAGGGATTGTGCAAATAGAAATTAATGGTTAAATAAAAAAATATGTTGATTTGATACTACAAAATTTTAGGATGCATGATTGTAAACCATTATGTACTCCATATTTGGTTGGTCAAAAGTTATCTGCTAAATAGTGTCCTAAAACATATGATAAAATTGAAGAAATGCATCATGTTCCTTATGCTAGTGTTGTGGGTAGTCTGATGTATGCAATGGTCTATACTAGACCTGATATTGCACATGCAGTGGGAGTAGTTAGCATATATATGTCAAATCTAGGAAAGGAACATTGGAATTTTGTGAAGAGGATCTTCAGATACTTGCATGGAACTACAAATTATGCTATATATTATGAAGAAACATCTAGAGATAATGATATTATAAATATATAAGGGTTTTTGGATGCTAATTTGGCTAGAGATCTTGATAAGAGAAGTTCCATGAGTGATTATGTTTTTAGGTTGTTTGGAGATGCATTAAGTTGGATGAGCAAAAAGCATTCAGTTGTTGCTTTATCCACTACATAAGTAGAGTATATTGTAGCAACTCATGCCAATAAAGAAGTAGTGTGGCTACAAAGGTTATGTTCAATAGTTGGCATTAAATAGAAGGTTGTGAGAGTTACCAATGAAAATCAAAGTGTAATATTTTTGGTAAACAATCTTGGTTTTTATGATCAATCAAAACATATTAATATAAAGTACCATTTTGTGAGAGAGATGGTTGAAGAGAATTGAGTGATATTAGAGAAAGTTCATATAGATAAGAATACTACTAATTCTTCAACAAAGGTTGTACCTGCTCAAAAATTTTCTTGGTGTAAAATATCTATGGGCATGGTTGCCCTTGATAGTTGACAATGATAGTTATTTGCCCCTATGTAAAGTTGAAATAAGGATCCTCGATAAACTAAATTAAAAAAATAGTAATAACAGAATCAAAAGAAGATCAAATATTCATACAATACACAATATTTATCCTAGAAACCCTCAACCAGGAAAAAACTAGCATAGTATTATCTTATTATTGCATTAACTTGACCATATATAATACAATAATTTTCTTCCTCTACCTCTCACCAAACCCTAATGCAAGTATGATATATATAACAAAGGCACATGCACAAATTTTACAATATCATGGACGAAAAAGCATGGGTGTAAATATAGTACCTCTAAAAGCCCATATGGATCTAAAAATAACTTAAACTCTAAAATATTGGTTGGGAGTTGCTGCCCCCAAACCCCTATGAGTATAGGTATAAAGTGTCCAGTACCTTTTAGAATTAACCCCACTAGAATAACATGAAAAATATTCAACATATTTCCAACAGTACAATTATTCAAGGAATTCCATACTTCCTTTTTCCAACAACATCAAACATAATAACCCCATAGTTATTATTTTATTAAAGCATGAATTGCTCTTTTAATTCATGTTACAAATTAGGGTGAGGAAACCCCATAATTCCATCGAATGAATTCCACATTCATTCGTAATATGTTGATCTCCTTTATTTAAAAGAAACAAACTAGAGAATAAATTTTCTTAACAATTTAATGAATCTTCTTTTAAAATAGCTCATAACAAATTATTTATAGAGGATCCCATAATCATCCCCAAAAGAATCCCACCATGAAATATTTCATCCTTAATACATTCTAAAATATTATTTAGCTCATCCATAATACAATTCAACCATAATTTTCTCTAATCAAGAATTATAGCATCCTTGGTACATTTCAAAACATTATCTATCTCAAAATATGAAATGTAACATATTTAGTGTTTTCAAATCATCTTCTGACCCAAACATAAAATATAGTATCTTTAATATTTCAAATCATCATCAATCCTCTAACATGAAATATCAAATATTTAATATTTTGAAATGTCAACATCTATCTCAAACATGAATTATAACATCTTTTAATATTTCAAACACCAACATCTATCTCAAACATGAAACATAACATCCTTTAATATTTCAAAACATAATCATCTACCTCAATCATGCATTATAACATCCTTAATATTTTCCTAGCCTTGATTCCATTAAAGGGAATATATCTCCTAATATCTATTTGGAGTTAAATTCAAGCATATAAATTTTTGGCCCTACTTTTAGATAAATACAAAAGGATTTTACCCAAAGAGGGTTTCAACAGTTAAGGTGGATCCACCAAGTACTACAAGTCAACCACAACAAGAAATACAATTAATAAGCCACACAAAAAACCATGGTCATAAAAAACCTACTCAAAATTTAAGCAAAATTCCACAAACCATTGGCCAATCACAAAAATCCATGTGGTAGATCATAAGCGGTAAAATGGGGTCACAATAATCCATGCGATAGATCACAAGTGAAATTCCACAAACCAGTAGTCAATCATAGAGATCACAAGTGAAATTCCATAAACCAATAATTAATCAAAGAGATCCATGCAATAGATTATAGGTGATACAACAAGGTTACAACAATCCACATTATAGATCATAAGTAAAATTCTAGAAATTAGCAATCAATCACAAAAATCCATGCAGTAGATCACAAGTGAAAATCCATAAACCAAAAATTAATCACAAAGATCGATGTGATAGATAATAGGTAGTATAATGAGGTTACAGTATTCCATGCAATATATCACAAGTGAAATTCCAAAACCAGCATTCAATCATAGAAATCCATGTGGTAGATCACAAGTGAAATTCCACAAACCAATTGTCAATCACAGGGATCCATGTGGCAGATCACATATGGTACAATTGGGTTAAAGTAATCCATGAGATAGATCACAAGTAAAATTCCATAAATTAGTAGTCAATAATATAAATCCATGTTGCAGATCACAAGTGAAATTCCACAAACCAACAATCAATCATAGAGATCCACATGGCAGATCACAAGCGGTACAATAGGGTTACAGTAATCCATGCAATAGATCACAAGTGAAATTCCATAAACTAGCAGTCAACAATATAAATCCATGTGGCAGATCACAAGTGAAATTCCATAAACCAAGATTCAATCACAAAGATCCATGCAATATATCATAGGTGGTACAACAGGGTTACAATAATCCATGTGGTAGATCACAAGTGAAATTCCACAAACCAACAATAAATAACAAAGATCCACAAAAAAAATCATAGGTGGTATAATGGGACTATAGTAATCCATGAAGTAGATCACAAGTGAAATTCCACAAACCAATAGTCAATCATAAATATCCACACAACAGATCATAGGTGGTACAATGGGGTTACAATAATCTATGTGGTAGATCACAAGTGAAGTTCCACAAATATGATTTTCCCAAGGGAGTCAAATAAATAATAAAGCTTCTATTTTAAATAATTTTAGGTGGCCAATAGAGAGACAGGTTACTATTTTTTAGATGATTTCTTTATTAAAAGAAGAGATCCATCCCTTGTCTAATCTAAGGATATTCCAATACAAAAACAAGACTAACCTAGCAAGAGATCAAGAGGTGTCTTTGAAGGGTTACATAGGTCTAGACACAGCCAAGGGGGAAGGAAACCAGGGAAGAAATATGGGGCAAAGCATCCAATAAGTATGTCTATGAAAATATGAAGAGTAGAGAACCTTATGCATGGATCAAAACTTAAACACAATCCTTATTATCAACCAAAATATACATAGGGTGGCTTTCTAAAAATTTTGAATATCGAATGCATCAATCATAGGAAAATAAATGATAAAAAGAAAAACACCAACCTAGTTACTCACTCCTTATATCTTCTTTGATCATCTCTTTCACCTCTCAGAATCCTCCAAGTCCCCTTAGACCTCCAAAATCTCTCCTCTCCCCTGCTTATCCTCCCCAAATCCAAGAACCCTTGCTTCCCACTTTTTTTTCCTTATTTAATGTTTACCACCTTCTTCTAACCCCACATGGGCACTATCACCTCCTTTATTAAATCTCCAACCCTCTTCTCTAATTATTTCAGACTTCCCTTTGAAAGTCAATAGGGGAGTGAAATAAAACTCATGCTTGAATTAAAAAGTTATTTTCCCCCTTTTTTTAATTTCTAAATATTAATAGCTTTCAAAATAAAATTAATTATATTTTCTCAACAAACCAATTTAAAGAAAATATACTTTCCCCTTATTAATTAATTCTTCCAAATCAATTAATACAATTAAATAATATACACATTTTCCAAAAATAAAACATTAACAATCCATGGCCTTAGTCTTTTTAATTAAACTAATACATACATGGAACATTATCAATAAACCCCAAAATTAATTTAATCAAAAGCAAGTACCAAACTAATTTTAAATTGCTAGCTTGGTATTGCCCACCTAGGTATTAATAAAAATATGTATTTTTATTAGTACCCTCCTAGGTGGATCTATTTTTAGTGATTGATATTTTCCTTACACCTGCAAGCATAATTACCCTACAAAAAATTTCATTAAAATTATTAGTACCATAACCATACAACATAATCATCATTACAAATATTTTTGTATATCCAAAATATAAACTATGCTAGGCATCAAACAATAAATTAAACATCTTGTCCTTTTTAAAAATGGTCCTACTAGGGTGGGTTATGACATACTCCTCCCTCAAAATAAACACACTCCTCTATGTTTTCCCTACATCACAATTTTACTTTCATTCAAATAAATATAGAAAGTATCTTTTTATATCGTCAACTTTTTCCCAAGTAGCACTTTTCTCATAGTATCAGTCCCATTGTTCTAGAGTTTGCTTCCTCATAACTTTGGAATGAAACTCTAAAATAGTCATTGGACACAATTCAATGGCATCGAGGTTTACCATATACAAATTAGAAATATCCCACACATGGTCAATATTACCAATATATTTCTTAAGAAAGGATACATGGAAAGTGCCATGGATTTTTGACAATTTGGGTAGCAAGGCGAGTCTATATGCTAAGGGACTAATATTTTCAATAATATCAAATGGCCCAACAAAATGAGGATCTAGTTTTGTCGACTTTATAACACTTTTCATGGGTCTAAAATTCAAGAACATCCTGTCTCCCATAGAGAATTTCCTTGGCAATAATTTCATATCAACATAACTCTTTTTATGATCGATGAATTCCTTAAGCCTTAGTCTAATTATCCTAAGTTGTTATTCCATCTCCCTAACCATATCTAGTCCTAGCACAACCCAGTCATCTATATTATCCCAAGACAAAGGTTTTATACACCTCCTACCATATAGGGCTTCAAATGGAGCCATACCCAAGGAAGAATGATGCCCATTATTGTATGTAAATTCTACTAGATGTAAACAATCTTTCCATCAAGACTTTTGGTCCATACAATACATGCAAAGCATGTCTTCCAAGACCTATTTCACTCTCTTTTTGACCATCAATTTTTGGATGGTATGCAAAACTAATTTTTAGTTTTTTGACCATAACACGATGAAGAGCTTGCCAGAACTTGGATGTAAACCTAGAATCCATATCTAAAATAATAATTTCAAGAAATCCATGTAGCCTAAATATTTCCTTGGTAAATTTTTTAGCCACAATCAATGTGTCATCCTTGTTATTCCTAGGTATAAAATACATAACCTTAGTCAATATGTCAACTACAACAAGTATTACATCATGTTGACACCAAGTTTGTGGCAACCCTACTATAAAATCCATCAATATAACCTATAATTTCTACATGGGTATATTATGTGCATACAACTATCCTGTAGAATGTCTATGCTTGGATTTTACTTTCTAACATTCAAGGCACTAAGCAACAAAATTAGTGATATCCTTCTTCATTCCTGACCAATACAAGGTATTCTTCATGTTTTCTCTCATCTTTTAGGTGATCAAAGTAAGGATATCTATGCACTTATCGCATGATATTTCTCCTTAGATCAACTATTTTGGATATAATCACCCTATACTTAAAGCATGAAAGGCCATCCTTAATGCCAAAATCCTTGCTTTCTCCCAGATTTATCTCCATTTTTTCTCAAATTTGGTTGCAATACTCTTCCTAAGCCTGCATTTTCTTGACTTGATCCATCAGGTCCACATGGCTTCAATTTAAAGCAATAATGTGCCTTCTCCTACTTAGGGCTTAAACAACCTTATTCTATTTCCCCTTGATCTATTCAATCCCAAAGTCATACTCGATGAGAAATTCCATCCATCTTCTCTACCTTGCATTGAGCAAGGGTTGAGTAAATATATACCTCTGACTCTGATGGTTGGTTCTTAGCTCGAAGGGTCTTCCCACTAGGTAATGTCACTATATCCTAAGAGCATACATAGTTGTTTCCAGTTCTATATCATGCATATCATAATTAACCTTGTGCTTTTTTATCTTCCTTAAATCATAATCTATGATTGCTTCATCTTATAAAAGTACTCCTCCTAACCCTTCTAAAGATGCATATGTACATACTAATAAGTTACCCTGAGGATCTAGGATATTTAGTATGGATACCATGGTGAATTTCTACTTGAGCGGCTCAAAAGCAACCTCATACTTATCTGTCTACTTAAATTCCTTCCCTTTATTTTGTAGGTTAGTTATTAGATAGGCTATTTTAGAATAATCTCTCACATAGCACCTATAATAACCTGTCATGCACATGAAGCTTCATACTTTAATCACATTTGTGGGACTTGACTAATTTACTATAGCTTCTATCTTCTTTGGATCTACGGTGATCCCTTCTACAAATATAATATGCCCCAAATATTGAACTTCTATCACATAGAATTTACTCAAATAAATTCTCGTAAATTTGATTCTCCTTCAACAACTCTAGAAAAATTCTAAGATTCTTATCATGTTCCTTTCCATTTCAGGAATAGATCAAAATATCATCCAAGAATATAAGAACAAACTGGTCCAGATGCTTTCCAAAAACACTATTCATTAATTTTTTGAATCATACTAGTGCATTCGTTAGCCCAAATGGCAATATTGTAAACTCATAATATCCATATCTAGTTTTAAAGGTTGTCTTGTCAGTATCTTCTTCACGGATTCATAGTTCATGATATCAAGAATTCAAATTTATCATTGAGAATATGGTGGCATCCTTTAATTTATCAAAGAGATATTCAATATTGGGTAAAGGATATCTATTCTTAATGGTTGCCTTATCAAGCATTCTATAATCTATGCATAAACACAAAGAACCATCATTATTATTGACAAATAACACAAGTGCACCCTATGGTGACACACTAGGTTTGATCAATTTATTCTCTAGAAACTCTTGCAACTACACCTTGAGATCCTATATTTCAATAGGATTCATCCTATAAGGAGATCTAAGAATAGGTTTTGTTTCATACTTTAGCTCAATAGTGAAATCAAATTCATGCTAAGGAGGAAGTCCAGGTAAGTCTTTAGGAAACACATCCCTAAATTCCTGTAACACTAGGTGTTTTTTATAAACTTATTCCTTATTTTCCTCTTCAATTTCATTAAGATTTACTATGTAAATCAATCCTCCTTTCCTAATATATTTATTTATTTTCATCGCTAAAATAATCCGAGGTTGAAATTTTCCTTGCTTGCTATGGATTCTCAATATTTCCTTGTTATTTTTGAATATTCAATCCATATTTCTTGAAAATTGATAATGACTCTATGATCCTATAGCCAGTGCATCCCCAAGATGATTTTGAAGGTATGGATTCATGCTACAAAAAGGTATCCTATGGTTGAACCATTAGTTAGGCTAATCTTGATCCTAGGATAATACTGATCCATGGAGTAGTTTTTTCTAGAACCATACTCAATTTTCTACCCTTGTGCCAAAATTTGTAGACTTCTTGGTATATCCTTTACTAAAATAGAATAAATGAAGCTATTAGTCACTCCACTATCTATTAAAATCTTTACTTCCTTGCCAAAATCTTACATTTCATTATTAAAGGAGTGGATTGCCCTTCAAAGTTCTAGCTCCTAGTTACAACATATATATTATGAGTGGGTTGATTTCCATTTGTGCTTGGTCCTCCTCTATAAGTGCAATGATTAGTGTAATGTGGACCTCCAAAACCACAACATCCACCGTTGGGTCGTAGGTGCACTCCCTATTTTTGTCCTATTACCTTCTCTAATGGTGTTGAGTTTGGTTGTCTTTGGTGTTGAGGTTTGTTATTGTTTTTATTATTAGTCTTGTTGTTATCCCTTTGGAATTTTTTTTTAAATCCTCCTTGCTTCCCATAATTCCTCTTTTTGGGCTTTGGGGTATGCCTACTATTCTGGTTATCCTCTCTTTCCCATTTCATGAAACCCACACTATTTATTTTCCTAAGCACTTATCGATCTTGATCAAACAAAACTACATAGTTAAAATAGAGTTTCATATAGGATTTTGCTTTCCTAGTTAGGTCACAGGTCTTTTACAATGTTTTAGGCTCATGCATATTCACTTCATTTCCAATCCTAGGGTTTGCTCTTAAGATAAATTTGTGGATCTTCATATTCTCATCATAGGCTGGTACATATTTTAACAACTTAATTTTTTTTTGGTAATAAACCTCAACCATATTGGTTCCTTGTTGAATGTTGGTAAATTCCTCAAACTTATTTGCATAGAAATGTTTTGTAAGGAACCTTTCCTTGAAGGTTCCAACAAAATATTTCCACGTCAAATTAATTACCTCAATTCCTCATTCTTATTGGAATATTTCCCACCACTCCAATCCAAATCCTAGTAAGTGTAAAATGGCCCATACCATTTGGGTTCCAGAAGAGTAATTTTTCATAGAAAAGTAAGTTTCTAATTCCCTTAGCCAGGCCTCAATCATTTCACTCCTTCTTCTCCATTAAACTTGGTGTTACAAATATTATTCAAGTATTTAGCCAGTTCTACCTCCAACAAAGATCTAGCATCCCATTCCCTAGTAGTGGGATCATTAGATTGCTCAGCCTTTGAGTCCCTAACCTATGAATCTTGATTGACTATGGTTTTAAACAATTATCTTTGTTGTTCCATATGTTCTTGAATCAGATGACTACCATAGTGAGGTTATCCACCTCTCTATTATAATTCCTTGAGCCTTCATCATGGGTCCTAGATTCAATAATATTCTATCATGTTTATGTACTAGAAGGGGTAGAGTCAATCTTCTCACTCTTGGTGCAATTATCCTAGTCATAATTCTTTCCTTGAATTGTATCACTAACTACTAACTAGATTTGCAATTAATGACATGCTACAACCCTAACATAGCCGACTATGTTAGGTTCCAAGTGAATTAAATAGTTTCACTATTTAGGTTAGAATAGATTTATTTTAAGAGGTATCTCTTTAATTTATTTTATCATCTACAAATTGCATTACTGACTTCATGATGAGGGTGTGCCCACCTTGAGTGGCATTGCATTTCATTCAAGTCTTCATTTGTTGTTTATATTTTTTTATAAAATATTTCCATTCAATAATATTTTCATGTGCATTATTTGGATTCAAAAGACACAAAAGAGGAAGGTGTGGTTGTGTCTTTTCAAGTGGTATTCAAATTCAACTTTCCTTCAGGCCTGGGGACTCCTCACAACACCAAGATTTTGCAGTAGCCGTAATCTACATTTTTGAGATCTCACTTTCATGAGAGACGACAACATCGTAAAAATAATCTAGCATTTAATAAATACTACGTCCAAAATCATTTCAGCAGGAAAACATGAAATGCATGCATTGTGAGTGGCATTTGACAACAATACAATGGTCAGAGAGATCAATAAGTGCAGTGATCGACGGTTAAAATAGTGGAAAAAGGGGCATTCAGTACAACTAGGCATAGCCACTTAGCATATGGGAGTGATAACTGGTGGAGCCAAGAGATCAAATCTAAAATGCATCGTCTCCCATTCAAATTCATAGAAGAAAATCTGTAGAATAAATAGCGCTATGCGTTGAAAGTACTAGACCAATCAAAAATGAGTATTAAAACACAAACCTAAGGTTAGAACTTATATTTTTAATTTTTATAATGCTCAGGATAATTTATCCCACATCCATCATGTACTAGGCATAAACGGGTTTAAGAGGAGGAAGGTGCACTTAAGTTGTTGTGACTTCGATCACATAGAGTCCTCCCTAGCCTCACGCATGAAGAGTCCACCTATCACTTTCTATTGCATCTTGTCATCTAGTGTGTCCTTTGGTCCCACGTCTGTCCTTCGTGTCGTGTAGAGTCTAATTGTCTTGCATCCTTCGGTCCCACCTGTCATCCTTCATTCTCGTGTTCGGTGTCGTGTCTTGTCGAGTTGGGGTTTAGTAGTTATCGTGTCATTGTTCTCCTTTGTTCACATCTGTTGGGTTCTCCCTTCATGTTGTTATCTCCTAAGGTCGTGTCAGGTTGTCGTATCATTGTTCTCCCTTTGTGTCATCAAGTGTCACGTCATATTTGGTTGGGTTCACAAGTGTCATGTTAGGTTTGGCATGGTTCTTCCTTCGTGTTGTGTCATAAGGAGAGATCTCACCATTACGACATCAAAAAAAAATTCTACATCATAGTGGTCGTGACAAATAAAGCGAAAAACCATTTTTTTTTTAGGATTCTCGATAGTGCATGGTTAAAAAGTGGTATAAAGGAGCGGACGATCGACTATCAAGTTGGGATTCTCCCCAAGAGACAAGAAGACCTCATCGAAGCCAAGGTGCAAAAATTTCTCCTTCCCCTTTAAGAATTGGTAGCTTCAATCCGAATCACCGAGCAATTAATCCAATGGCTTCCAATACCTCTCCAACTTCCTCACAAGTGAATCGTACTCAAGATGAGAATAGTCATTCCACTCGAATCAATAACGATATACTACTAAAACTAGTATCCAACATTGAAAATCTAACACACCTCATAGAAAATTCAGCCCAATACACTCATCCTAGTAATGACCACTAGAGCACTGAGGTTCACAACAACCACAATACATACCAAACAAGCCAAAATAATCAACTGCCCAACCACAACGATCAGGATGAAGGGTATACCACAAATACGTGGAATCCACCAAGGGACAATAACAGGACCTACCAAAATAACAACCAATGCCAAAGGGACTATAATGAGCATGAAATAAATTACTATCAACCACGAGGTCTTCCTAATTATCCTCGCATTGACATGAATACCTTTGATGGTGATGACCCATGTGGATGGCTAGCCAAAATGGAAGGTATCTTACAAGTCTACCAAATTCTAGATGACAAAAGAGTCTCCTTTACAATGACAAAATTAGGCAATGATGCTTATCAATGGTTCACTTGGTTCAAACATGAGAGGCCTAATGAAGCTTACTATTGGGATCATTTCAGGCAAGCTTTTCTTCACAGATTCGACAAAGGTTCCATAGGTTCTTACATTGTAAGATTATTAGCACTCAAGCAAATAGGGTCCATAGGGGATTATGTGTCAGAATTTACTAGTATGCTTCACTACGTAGAGGAGATAAAAATGGATTTGGTAGTAGTAGCTTTTTGAAATGGACTAAAAGCACATATTTGAGTTGAATTAAACATGCAAAACCCATCCATATTGGATGAATGTATAAGGATTGCCGAGTTGGCAAAAATAAAGGTACAAGGAGGCCCATCCACCATACATGATTCATATGGAAGACCACAATTCCATAACAATAACAACTCCTTTTGTTGGTATGATCAACCATATAAATACTTTTGTTACAAATGTCGCACTCATCATCCAATGGAACAAACATGTCCACAATGCCAAAACTTTCAGTTGGAATACACAGACCATGAAGAAGAAGAACCGAAAGACTATGACATCCCTGAGGATTTTCCAATGGAGGATCCAAATACACAAGACGAGGTGGTTGCTGAGGAGGATACCATGACTATTTTAGTACATGCCCTCATGGGGTTCTCTTCTCACCATACAATCAAGGTGGTAGGTTTCATTCAGAAGCAACGAGTGATGGTACTAATTGATTTCGATAGTACTCACAATTTCATTGATGCAAGACTTGCAAGAACTTTGGGTCTCCACGTTTTCTCTTCTAGCCAAGATCGGTTTCAAGTCAGAACAAAAAGTAGGGAAGTTTCTCAATGTCTCGGTAAGACATCTTCTATTTCTCTACAAATGGGTACGTATATTTGGCAAGGTCCTCTTTTTATGATGGAATTAGGAAATTTAGAGGTTATTTTAGGTGTAGCATGGATGGAACAGTTAGAAACCACAATAGGTTTTAATCACAAACATCACTTTGTGGAATGTCAATCCAATGGGAGAACCATCCATCTTCAAGGACTACCCATGCCTCCATCAAAAGTTATAAGCTCACATAGCATGGAAAAATTGTTATGAAAATATGGTGGGGGATTCATAGCCCAAATCAATTGCATTGAAAAATTAGATCAAAATACGGTAGAAATCAAAGAGGAAGATCTCCAACACATTGTGTCTAACTATGAGGATGTTTTTTAGGAACCCACAGGCCTACCTCCCGAAAGATATCATGACCATGCCATACATCTAATTCCTGGTAGTATTCCACCCAATGGTCGTCCTTATCGATATCCCCAACCCTAGAAAACAAAAATTGAGAAGATTGTCCAAGAAATTTTAGACCATGGTGTCATTCATCATAGTACTAGTCCTTATTCCTCACCTATCGTCTTAGCTCATCGAAAAGACAACTCTTGGCATATGTGTCCCGATTTTCATCCTCTCAATAAAATCATAATCAAAGATAAGTTTCCTATTCCTATCATTGATGATTTACTAGATGAGCTACATGGTACCAAATTCTTCACCAAATTGGACTTACGTTCAGGGTTCCACCAAATCCGAGTTAGGGAGGAAGATATTCCCAAAACCACATTTTGAATGCATGAAGGTCATTACAAATTTCTAGTCATGCCTTTTGGTCTCACTAATGCACCATCTACATTTCAAAGTCTCATGAACCAAGTGTTTCGCCCATTCCTATGAAAATTCGTTCTAGTTTTCTTTGATGACATACTCATTTATAGCAAATCTTGGAAATATCATTTAGTACATGTGGACAAAGTTCTCCATATCCTATGCCAAGAAAAGTTGTTTGTCAAAATATCTAAATGCTCCTTTGGTGTTCAATAATTCGAGTACTTAGGTCATATAGTATCCCAGGAAGGGGTTAAAGTGGATCCTAATAAGATTAAGGTAATACAAGATTGGCCACAGCCAAAAACCATCAAGACACTTCATGGTGTTTTGGGTCTCACATGATATTATCACAAATTTGTGTGTAACTATGGAAAAATTGCAGGTCCTCTTACAAATATCATAAAAAATGATGTTTTAAATGGTCTGACGAAGCCACCAACACCTTCGAGGCTCTCAAGAACATAATGTGTACTACTCCAATGTTGGCTACTCCTGATTTTCAAAAGCCATTTGTCATTGAATGCGATGCTTCTGGAATAGGTATTGGAGCAATAATAATGCAGGAGGGTCATCCATTAGCATTTGAGAGAAAATAACTTTTTGAAAAGAATTTGGGTAAATCCACCTATGAAAAAGAAATGCTAGCTATTCTACATGCAGTAGAGAAATGGAGGCACTACTTAATCAATATCCAGTTCATTATAAAGACCGACCACATCAGTATCAAGCATTTTTTGGAACAAAGGTTTTCCTATCTAGAACAAAACAAGTGGTTGACCAAATATACATGGATACAATTTTGTGATCGAAAATAAAAAGGGGAAAGAAAATGTAGCGGCTGATGCTTTATCATGAAAATACGAGGATGAAATAGTCATCAATGCTATCTCAGGACCACGTGCACAATGGTTATCTCAGTTACAAGCAGAATGGGAATCTAGTAGCGAAACATATCAAATAATAAAGGAGTTATCTTAGGGATCTTCAAAGTACCCTCTTTTCACCTATGACGACAAAATATTACGCAAGAAGAATCGTATTTACATTCCTCACAATTCTCCACTAAAAACACAAATTTTGGAAGAATCACACTCATCTCCATCAACAGGTCATTCAGGTTTTCTGAAAACATACATGCAAATTAAACAATCCTTTTTTTGGAAAGGGTTAAAATCAGAGGTCAAATAGTGGGTAGTTGAATGTGAAATTTGTCAACGCAATAAAGGGGAAATAGTTAAGTCACCCGGGTTACTGCAACCACTACCTATTCCAGATCGTCAGTGGGAACATATATCCATGGATTTTATTGAAGGACTACCTAAGTCAAAATGGAAAACAGTAATTTTTGTGGTAGTTGATCACCTTTCCAAATATGCTCATTTTCAGGCTTTACAACATCCATTTTCAGCAAGTAAAGTGGCCAAGGTATTTATGGATTCAATTTTTAAATTACATGGAATGCCCAAAAATATTGTAAGTGATCGTGATCCCATATTTACCAGCAATTTTTGGAAAGAATTATTTTGACTTAGTGGTACCAAATTAAGTATGTCTTCTGCATACCATCCCCAAACAGATGGTCAAACGGAGGTAGTTAACAAATGTTTAGGTACCTACCTAAGATGTTTTGTTCAAGATAAACAATATCAATGGAGTCAATGGTTGTCATTAGTGGAATGGTGGTACAATACTTCTTATAATTTTTACACTAATATGTCTCCTTTTGAAGCATTATATGGAACAAAGCCACCAACAATTGCCGATTATGTACCAGGATCCTCCAAAGTAGCTCAAGTTGATGATTGGTTACAAAAGCGACAAGTAATGTTCACTATCTTGAGGGATAATTTGGTACAAGCACATAATCGTATGAAGCAGCAACATGACAAGCAACATTTCGAACGAACATTCAATATTGGTGATATGGTGTTTCTACATCTTCAACCCTACAAGTAGCTATCATTAAAACTCAAATCCAGTCAGAATCTATCACCATGATTCTATGGTCCTTATAAAATTGTGCATCACATTGGTGAGGTAGCATACCAACTCGAGTTACCCCAAGCCTCTCGCATACACCCAATATTTCATGTCTCCTATCTCAAAAATGTGATGGGCCAAAAGGTACACTCTTAGTCAGAATTACCAGTGCTAGATGAAGAAGGGCATTTCCATCTACAACTCAAGGAAGTGCTACAAACCAGATCATGTAGACTCAGATCTCGGCACCTCCTAGAATTTCTCATCAAGTGGCAGGATTTACCTGAAGAAGATGCAACCTAGGAGTTTGAAAGTATTTTCCAGTCATTTCTAGATTTGAGGTCAAAGATTTTCGAGTAGGGGAGTCATGCTACAACCCTAACATATCCGACTATGTTAGGTTCCAAGTGAATTAAATAGTTTCACTATTGAGGATAGAATATATTTATTTTAAGAGGTATCTCTTTCATTTCTTTTATCATCTATAAATTGCATTACTGCCTTCATGGAGAGGGTGTGCCCACCTTGAGTGGCATTGCATTTCATTCAAGTCTTCATTCGTTGTTTATATTTTTTATAAAATATTTCCATTCGATAATATTTTCATTTGCATTATCTGGATTCAAAAGATGCAAAAGAGGAAGGTGTGGTTGTGTCTTTTCATGACATAGTTGGATACCAATGGCTACTTTATCTCTAGGTCTATCTATGCCTATTGATGTGCCATTGAGAGAAACTATCATTAGTTAAGGTCCTTAATATTGCTTGTTGGAAATTTCCATATTCCTTCATGGTAGTACCTAGTCCATCATACCTAAGGCTAAACTAGCGAAACTTATAGTCCTATGATCATGGATCTGATACCAAACGTAACAACCCAAAAATTCCAACCCACTCAAGAGAAATTTTTTGTAAACACTCATTAGGTATTTATTTAACACTACTCTCCATAAAAATCTCTATGAATTTTTCTACTAACTTAATGCCCCATCGTTTAAGTTGTCTATCTCATATCCGTAATGAACCAACTTACCCTTTTATTCCTTGAAAAGGGTATGCCCATATTTACATCCTACATAAGTTCATCTATGTAGGTGCACTAAGTGCAAATGCAAATCAACTATCTATATCATTTCTTTTATGAGCTAGCCAATCCATTTTAGTTTTTCAAAAGGGTACACTCATATCCACACCCTACATAAGTCTATCAATGCATGTGTACTAAATGTATTGCAATTAGTATATTCCATGTCTATTAGTTATCCTAAAACATTTACTTAGGCTTAGATCTTAGGTAAAATATTTAAAATGAGGTCCTTTGATAACTATCTCTCTCTCTCAGTCTTACTTTTCATGTTTCTTATCCAAGTACAAATATAAAATAGATGTCATTTTTATCTCATATAATATTTTCTCATAACAAGGGTTATCCATGAACATAGAGCGCATTCACATTTCCTTTCTTATATCTGAACTTTTTTTTTTTAATTTTACCATCCACATTAATTATGGAAAGTACCTTTTTAGTTCAATAAACTTTTACTATAGCATGATTTACGAAATCATAATAATATTCCAACTTTATTAAAAATTATCATAATCTCATTAAACTAGCTCTAGCATATGCAAGAAATAAAATCAAAGATAATCATCATAACCACAACACATCATTTATCCTAGGAAACCCTTACAAGAAAAACCCAACCTTAAAATATATTTTTATTTCACAAGTTAAGTTGTCTTCCAAGTATAGTTATTCAAGGAATTCCATACTTCCTTTTTCCAACAACATCAAACATAAGAACCCCATAGTTCTTATTTCTTAAAGCATGAATTGATCCTTTAATTCATGTTACAAAAATGGGTTAAGGAACCCCATAATCTCTTCAAATGAATTTCACATTCATTTGTAATATGTTGATCTCCTTTCCTTTAAAGAAACAACTAGAGAATAGTTTCTCTTAACAATTTCATGAATATTTCTTTTTTAAATAGCTCATAATGGATTATTTAGATAGGATCCCATAATCCTTCCCAAAATAATCCCACCAAGAAATTTTTTGTTCTTAATACATTTCAAAATATCATTTAGCTCATCCATAATACAATTCAACCATAATTTTCTCTAATAAGGAATTGTAGCATCCTTGTTATATTTCAAAATATTATATATCTCAAAATATGAATGTAACATCTTTAATATTTTAAAATCATCATCTAACCCAAACATGATATATATTATCTTAAAATTTCAAATCATCATCAATCCTCCAACATGAAATATAAACTATTTTTCAAAACATCAACATCTATCTCAAACATGAATTATAACATCTTTTAATATTTCAAACATCAACATCCATCTCAAACATGAAACATAACATCCTTTAATATTTCAAAACATAATAATATACCTCAATCATGCATTATAACATCCTTAATATTTCCCCAACCCTGAGTCCATTAAAGGGAATATATCTCCTAATATCTATTTGGAGTTAAATTCGAGCATATAAATTTTTGGCCCTACTTTTAGAGAAATACAAAAGGATTTTACCCAAATAGGATTTCAACATCTAAGATGGACCTACCAAGTGCTATAAGTCAACCACAACAAGAATTACTGTTAACAGGCCACATAAAAATTGTAGTCATAAACAACCAACTTAGACATCAAGCAAAATTCCACAAACCATCAACCAATCATAGAATTCCATGCAATCGATCACAAACGATATAATGGAATTACAGTAATCCACATAGTAGATCATAAGAAAAATTCCACAAACCAATAGTCAACCACAAAAATCCATGTGGTAGATCATAAGTGGAATTCCATAAACTTATAGTCAATCATAGAAATCCATGTGGTAGATCATAAGTGAAATTCCACAAACCAACAATCAATCACAAATATCCATGTAATAGATCACAAGCGGTACAATAGGGTTACAACAATCCATGTGGTATATCACAAGAGAAATTCTAGAAACCAACAATCAATCATAGAAATTCATGAGGTAGATCACAAGTGAAATTCCACAAACCAATGGTCAATCATAAAGATCCACATGGTAGATCATAGGTGGTACAATGTGGTTACAGTAATCCATGCGGTAGATTACAAGTGAAATTCCACAAATCAACAGTCAATCATAGAAATCCATGTGATATATTACAAGTTAAATTCCATAATCCAACAGTCAATCACAGAGATCCAAATGGTAAATCACAGGTGGTACAATGGGGTTACAATAATCCACATGGTAGATTACAAGTGAAATTTCACAAACCAGTAGTCAATCATAGAAATCCATGTGGTAGATCACAAGTGATTTTACATAAATCAAGATTCAATCATAGATATCCATGCAACATATCACAGGCGGTATAATGGGGTTACAATAATCCACATGGTAGATCACAAGTGTAATTCCACAAACCAATAGTCAATCACAAAGATCTATGCGATAAATCACAAGCGGTGCAATGGGGTTATAGTAATGCATACCGTAGATCACAAGTAAAATTCCACAAACCAACAATCAATAATAGAAATCCATGCGGTATATCACAAGTGAAATTTCACAAACCAAAAGTCAATCAATATCCATGTGATAGATCACAAGCAGAACAACAGGGTTACAATAATCCACATAGCAAATTACAAGTGAAATCCCACAAGGATGATTTACATAGGGGAGTCAAATAAATAATAAAGTTTCAATTTTAAATAATTTTAGGTGGCCAATACTGACATGGGTCGCTATTTTTTAGATGATCACCTGATTAAAAGAAGAGATCCATCCCTTGTCTAATCTAAGGATATTCCAATACACAAACAATATTGACCAAGCAAGTGATCAAGAGGTGTATTCAAAGGGTTATGCAGGTCTGGACATAGCCAAGGGAGAAGAAAACCAGGGAATAAATATGGGGCTAAGCATCCAACAGGGATGTCTATGAAAATATGAAGAGTAGAGAACTTATGATGGATCAAAACTTAAACATAGTCCTTATTAACAACCAAAATATACACAAGTTGGCTTTCTAAAAATTATATGTATCAATCATAGTAAAATGAATGATAAAAATAAAAACACTAACCGAGTTATTCATTCTTGATATCTTCTTTGATCATCAATTCCACATCTCATAATCCTCCAATTCTCCTTAGACCTCCAAAATCTCTACTCTCCCTCGCTTATCCTCTCCAACTCCAAGAACCCTTGCTTCCCACTTGTTTTCCTCATTTAATGTTTACCACCTTCCTCAAACCCAACATGGAAACTATCACCTCTTTTATTAAATATCCAACCCTCTTCTCTAATTATTTCAGACTTCCCTTTGAAATTCAATAGGGGAATGAAATAAAACTCATGCTGGAATTTTAAAAATTACTCCTCCCCCCCCCCTTTTTTTTTCTAAAGATTAACAACTTTCAAAATAAAATTTATTATATTTTCTCAACAAACCAATTTTAAAGAAAATATACTTCCCCCTTACTATTTAATTCTTCCAAATAAATGAATACAATTGAATAATATACACATTTTTCAAAATTAAAACATTAACAATCCATGAAATTAGTATTTTTAATTAAAATAATACATATATGGAATATTATCAATAAACCCCAAAATTAATTTAATCAAAAGCAAGTACCAAACTGATTTTAAATTGCTAGCTTGGTATTGCCCACCTAGGTATTAATAAAATATTTATTTTATTAATACCCTCCTAGGTGGGTCTGTTTTTGGTGGTTGATATTTTCCTTACACATGCAAGCATAGTTTTTTTTTTTTTTTTTTTTGAATTTACATGGTGGAATCGGTAGCCGCCACGAATCCGGGCAGGCTATCCAGCTTTTATGGCCACCACAGTATTTTGCGTTGTCCGCCCTAGAAGCCGCCACACAGATCTTAGTGCAATCCGCCCCTGTAACCACCATGCCATAATCATTTTAAACCTTTTACGCTGCTGAAAGCACCACGAAAGGGACAAGCGTTCGGTCCGACGAGGCCCGAGATTTGAACCTTGGACCTCCGCCCCCTTATGGAGTTTGGATGAACCAATTGGTCTACACCTGGGACCTACACATGCAAGCATGGTTACCCTACAAAAATATTCATTAAAAACATTAGTACCATAGCCATACAACATATTCATCATTAAAAATATTTTTGTATATCCAAAATATTAACTATGCTAGGCATAAAATAGTAAATTAAACATCTTGTCCTTTTTAAAAATGGTCCTATCAGGGTGGGTTATGACACACACAACCAATCATAATAACGAGTATGTATTAGCCTTATTAAAGTACTTCATCTTGTGAATAAGGACACACACAATTATTTATAGGTATAAATTCTTGTTTCAATTCAATAGATAAATTTGTCCTCATTGTCCTTGTGAGGTGGGTATTTAACATATATCAGAACCACATTCTTTTACACCACTCTCATTAATAACAAATTCTACCTTGTCTATATTCAAATTACCATTTATGAGGCCCTTTGCTCATTGAACACAATTCTTTACAACATGAATTCTTTTCTTATACTAAAAGCCCATGAATTTACTCTTCAAAATATGCTTTATCTTCAAATATGACTAACACGATGTTAGAGTAACATTAAGTTCTTTCTTCATAAGTATTGTATATTCTTCTATAAATGATTCATTTTTCTTAACTCCAATTTTTATCAATCTTTGAAGAAGTTATATCTCCAAAACTAGGGTTAATATTCTTTAATGTGAATACAATACTAGTATAACTGGTAGGCATGCTATTTAATAAAATAACTTCAGTATAATTATTTTATACTTTGGCATTATTTTCAATGAGATAATTCAATAGAGAGATAAACTTACTTATTTTTAGACCATATTTTTACCCTCTATCATGTTTAACCAAAAAAAAATTGTTTTAAAGTCATTTTTGCACCGATGCTTGTGATCCAAACAAAGCAATGACTCCATCCTAAAAAAAATAAGTCTTCAAAAAATTAATATGATGTAGATAAGCATCAAAGAGACCATGTTCAATTATGGTCATTGTCTTGCAATATTTTTTAGTCCACTTTTCTATTTCATCGATATCCTTTGAATTTAATGTATTGATATTCATGATATCTCATATATTCTTTAAAATAAATGCCAATTCAATATTACCTTACCATAAATGAATATATTGTCCTTCAAAATTATCAATAGTAATTTTTTTATCCATATGTGCTTAAAAGAAATCTACCCATGCAAGTCAATATAATTTTAAAATGTCAAGTTCTAAAAGACCTTTATGAGAAGTTATATAAGTCTATATTAAAAACCCTTTACCATGGAATAAAATCAATAGTATTCAACATGTCTACAATCCATTACCAAAACAATTACAACTGATTCGACTTTTTATGTTACCTCTATATTTGAAAAAATCTTATTTTAAATGACAAGTAAGACATATATTCAAAAGGGAGGAATTTTACAATGCTTTGCATAAGCTTTACTATCAATTGGGAGAAATCAATATGATATTAATTCTTAAATTTTTTACCCATAATGCACATGGTATAACTTGTTTAAATGGAAAAGTCCTTGAAGAAGGGCAACAAGTTTATATTATCATAGATTTTCTACATAGAATTATATACCATCAAGCATGCATCCCCTATTATTCCTTCTAAGATTATTCCCTTGATTAAATAATATGTTAGCTCTTCATGGAAACCAAAGGTTTTCCCCCAAGTATGCACACAATCATGCTATACATCTAAAACTTATTAAACTAGGGTTAGAGAAGAGGATATTCCTAAAACTTACTTTTTACTCATAAGGGATATTATAAGTTTTTAGTAAAACCTTTTGGTATTACAAATGCACCATCAATATTTTAAAGTTTAAGAAAAATTATATTACAACCTATTATAGAAACATGTGTTGGTATTTTTTTATTGTATTATGATATAAAGTAACTCTTGGAAGGCCCATATAAACCATGTGGAATATGTGCTCTAATTTTTAGAGCAAGAGTAGTTATATGTCAAAATATATCAAAAGGACTAAGTGTTCTTTTAGATATTTTAAAGTTGAATATCTGAGTCACATATGTATTATGAAGGTATTAAGGTGTATCCTAACAAGATTAAGGCAATGTATGATTTACTACTACTTAAACCTCTTAAGAGTCTAAGGGATTATTTGGGTCTCATCAAGTATTACAAGAAATTTTCAAAAAAACAAATATATCTCTTTTGATGGCTCTAACCAAGAAGGATGCTTTTGTTTTGACCAAAAGAAGCTACTAGATCCTTTACTGCCTTAAAAAATCTATCTCTTCCACTTTATTTTTGGATATTCCTTACTTTACCAAGCCTTTCTTCATTAAATGTGATTCTTTTAGAACTAATATAGGTGTTTTTTAATGCAAAAAGGTCATTCCTTGTATTTTGAAAGCAAATAACTCTCCAATAAGAACTTGGAAAAATTAACTTATGAGAAAGAAATGTTAACCATATTTCATGTCCTTGACAAATAGAAGCCTTGTTGATTTGACATTTTCTTGTGAAAACTAGTCATTGTAGTCTCACGTATTTTTTGGAGCAATGCCACTCTTTTCCAACGTAGAACAAATGGTTTACCAAGCTATTTGGTTATGATAATTATATTAAGAAAGGGAACGCAAAATATGATAGCAAAGTGTATTCCTTACAAGTATAAATATTTAACAGTTCATGTTATTTCCAATTATATTTCTCTTTGAGTCACTCAAACTCATAAGGAATAATATTCTGATCTTGAAACTTATTGTTTGGTTTATGATCTTGAGATAGGTGCTTCATAAAATCTAGTGTCCTCTTGGTTTGATGGAATTCTATGGATTAAGTTTATCTACTTCAGTCCTCATAGGTCATTAACAACATCCTTAAATAATATCATGTCTCTCCATTATTAGAATATTTTGGGATTTTTAAAATCTACTAGAAGGTTAGAAATGAATAAAATTTGATATCAAAAAAATTATTATAGAATGTGTGGTATGCTAACAACATCCTTCAATAATATCATGTCTCTCCATGTATCTAAATGTCAATTGGATCACATTTTTATATAATTCATAAAATTCCTTCCTAATTAGAGGGTAAAATAGTGTTTTTTATGGTTATGGATCACCTCTCCAAGTATTCCCACTTCTATGCCTTACAACACTCATTTATTAGTTAGGAAGATGACCAAGGTATTCCTCAATTTTTTTCAAATTGCATGGTATGCCCAAGTCTATTATGTTTGATTGTGACCATATTTTCACAAGAAACTTCTAAAAAGTGTTGTTCATTCTCAAAAGTACCCAACATAATATAAGCTCTTTCTACCATCCTTAGAATAATGGATAACCAAAAATTGTTAACAAGTTTTTGGAAATATATTTAAGGTGCTTTCTTAAGTAAGCAACATTAGTGGATTGAATGGATTCAACTAGCAAGATTGTGATACAATACTTCTTATCATCTTTCCACTAATATGTACTTATTTGAGGATTTTAATGGTTAAAAACCCCCATCCTTGATAGACTATATTTTGGTTTTATCTCTTGTTGCTCAAGTGGATACTTTACTCTAGTAGTAGAAATTTGTTTTCCAACTCATTACGAAAAATATTTATTAGGATCATATCTTACTGCATGAAACTTCGTGAGAGAAAGGACATATCTTACTGCATGAAACTTTGTCAGCATCAGGGAGGCACTTTTGCATAGAAGAAACAAATTTAAGAGATATTAGTGATATAGTATCTAGAAATACAAAGTGTATAGAGGACTCGAGGTAATCGATGCAGCCAAGATAGCCTTGGAAAATGTATGTAGTGCGATAGCAACAGCAAGGATATAAAAGTGTAATCGATACTGAAGAGGAGTATTATGCTAGTGTAATGTT
Source organism: Wollemia nobilis (assembly GCA_028583015.1). Lineage (NCBI taxonomy): Eukaryota > Viridiplantae > Streptophyta > Pinopsida > Araucariales > Araucariaceae > Wollemia > Wollemia nobilis. The sequence continues at coordinate 476,283 of JAQPPZ010001733.1, forward strand.
TTCAATCAAAGATCGTGTAGAACGAAGGTGGCACAACTAATATTGGAGAGGCATAATCAAGGTTTTAAAAATATGTTGGACCTCAATGAAAGTTGACACACTCATAAAAGTAGTAGATCGGGATGGGATAAAATTCATTTTTTCTCGATCCATCATCGATCATTGTAGAAGATAATAGAGGACCATAGCATAGGATATGCCAGTGAAAAGAAGTCAAAAGATAAGTATGAAAGTAAATTAAGTATTTATTAAAAGTAAATTTCTTTATATTGTTTTGGAGAGATAAGGTGATTTTATTATTTGAGGTAAATATTTGGTTTTATAAAGTGAGGAGTTATAAATAAATGTGGGGGTAGAAAATGATTCTACTTACCCCTAATAACAAGTAGTCAATTGTGAAGCAATAACATGAAGTGGGGTGAATAAAGCAAGGTATAGCAGGGATAAAATAAGCAGAGTTTTAGATCATATTTTGAGTAGACCTGAGCAGTGTTTTGGATCAGATTTATGAGCAAAATTTGATGGTATTATTGATCATATTTTGAGCAAACCTAAGCATATTTTTGGACCATATTTGTGAGTGTCTGTTGTGGGTTGGTGCCCACAAAATTGTGTTATTCTCACTATGAAATTGAGGGAGAGGGTGAATCAGTGTATATCTTTAAAACTTAAATATTCAACTCTTAAAGCCAAAATAATGAAAACTTAAAACCAAATAAAGCAAGTATAACAAGAGAGCATCACACAACACAAGATGTAACGAGGTTCACCAATTTGGCTACTCCTCAAAAATGACTGTTTGGACTACCATCCAAATCCAGACCTTTGCAAAGCACAACTTTACAATCAATTTACCAAGACCCACTGGAAGGAGCACCAACCCCTGATTTATCCGCACCAATAGAAAGGAGCACCAACCCCTAATTTATTTGCACCAACAAAAAGGAGCACCAACCCCTGATTTACCAGCACCAACTGGAAGGAGCACCAACTCCCGATGCCAAGCACCAACTTGGACTTCAATTCTGAAACTAGAAGATTGACATATAAATGCCTTCATTTTTACAATACCCTGACTGGTCTATTGCTTACTCAACATCGCCCACAATTCACACCCTTCTCGCTTTCCTGTCACGTGCCTCTCTCTCTCTTCATAAGATCAAATCCGCTACGCTTTAATCCCCCGTGCTTACAAAATTCTCCAAGCAACACTCCTTTTATAACCATCCTTTCTCTTTGTAACTCCAGTTGTAACTTTAGTTGTAACTCTAGTTGTAACTCCTTTTGTATATTTTGAGAAGGCATTTCGTCAAACACGTCACATGCAAATAATTGACACCATGTTCTCCTACCATGACTGTTCATTTTCTCTTTGCATGTCTATTCGTTTTCTCTTTGCATGTCTGACTGTTCGTTTTCTTTTCCCTTGTGGATGCATTTGTTTTCTCCTTCGATGACTGTACGTTTTCTCCTTCATTACTATTCGTTTCTATTTTGAGGCTTTTCTTGAGTCGTGAAAATGCGACATGTCACGATATCGCGACACTTTTGTTACTCTGCCTGCCTACCCTTTTCGAGTCACAAAAACGTGACATGTCACGATATCGCGACACTTTTGCTTCTTTGTCTTCCTACCCTTTTTGAGTCATGAAAATGCGACATGTCGCGATATCGCGACACTTTTTCTTTCTCTTCCTTCCTGCCCTTTTCGAGTCGCGAAAATGCGACATGTCGCGATATCGCGACACTTTTTCTTTCTCTTCCTTCCTGCCCTTTCCGAGTCATGAAAATGCGACATGTTGCGATATCGTGACACTTTTTCTTTCTCTTCCTTCCTATCCTTTCTGAGTCGCGAAAATGCGACATGTCATGATATCGTGACACTTTTTCTTTCTCTGTCTTTCTCTTCGCTTTGGACCATGAAAATGCTACATGTCGCGATATCACGACACTTTTTCCTCCTTGCATTTTCTCTTCACTTTGGACCGCGAAAATGCAACATGTCGCGATATCGCGACACTTTTTCTCCTCGCATTTTCTCTTCGCTTTGGACCGCGAAAATGCAACATGTCGCGATATCGCGACACTTTTTCCTCCTTGCTTTTTCTCTTTCCTTGGCCCGCGAAAATACAACATGTCGCGATATCGTGACACTTTTTCTCCTTTCTCTTTCTCTTTCCTTTGGCCCGCGAAAATACATGTCGCGATATCGCGACACTTTTTCTCCTTGCATTTTCTCTTCTCTTTTGGCCATGAAAATGCAACATGTCGCGATATCGCGACACTTTTTCTCCTTGCATTTTCTCTTCTCTTTTGGCCATGAAAATGCAACATGTCATGATATCGCGACACTTTTTCTCCTTGCATTTTCTCTTCTCTTTTGACCGTGAAAATGCAACATGTCGCGATATCGCGACACCTTTTTTCTTTGCGGTGTTTTGCTTTTTCTTTGATCTTGAGCATATGGGCCACTTCGGTCTTCTTGGAAAATATGCAAAAAGGTGGGTAAACATCCTCATAAGCATTTAACATCACTGTACATACTTCGATTAACCTCTAAGCTCCTGTCCACTGCTTCAACCGATCTATCTGACTGTGTTGACAACAATGACAATATCGTCGTTGCACCTTGCTCAACAATCTCCCCCTTTGGAATTGTTGGCAACACACGTGCAATTTCCTGTAACTCTTCTCCCCCTTTGACAACAATATCAAAGGGCTGTTGTAGACTCCCCCTGAGTCCATGCACAACATTCTCAGGCAAAAATTATTACACTTAGCAAAAATCACAAATATGAGCAAAAAGATAAACAAATACACAAATGCTCCCCCTGAGAATGTGGTCCCGATAGCTAGTCAATTCTTGGGAAGCGTGACCACTCCCAATTTATTGCAAAGGTACTCAAAGACTTCCTTGGGCAATGGTTTTGTGAAGATATCCGCTACTTGCTCTATTTTTGGAACAAAATCCAACTTAACCTCACCTTCCACAACTTTCTCCTTCAAAAAGTGATACCGGATAGCAATATGTTTTGTGCGAGAATGCATAACCGGATTCTTTGAGATGTTAATGGCACTGGTGTTATCACACTTAACTGAAATTGGCTCACTGAAGTAAATACCAAGATCTTTCAAGGTTTGTTTCATCCATAATACCTGCATACAACATGTTTTTGTTGCAATATATTCTGCCTCTGCTGTGGATAAGGAGACTGACTCTTGTTTCTTACTGTGCCATGCGACCAACCTGTCTCCAAGATAGAATGCACCTCCACTGGTACTCTTTCTATCATCTACACATCCTACCCAATCTGCATCTAAATACGCAATAAGGGTGAAGTCCTTACCTTTCGGATACCATAACCCATACTCCATAGTACCCTTGAGATACCGAAGAATCCTCTTCACTATTGTCACATGAGTCTCCTTGGGACTAGCCTAAAATCATTGCTACCATGCATACTGCCTACAAAATATCTGGTCTGGTAGCTGTCAGGTATAGTAAGCTCCCAATCATAGATCTATACATGGTTTGATCAACATGTGGAGATTTTTCATCCTTGCTCAACTTGCAACCTATCATCATGGGAGTGCTAACTGGCTTACAATCCTCCATTGTGAACTTTTTTAGCATCTCTTTCACATATTTAATTTGAGAAATAAATATGCCCTTCTCATTTTGATTAACTTGCAACCCGAGGAAATACGAAAGTTCACCAATCATTGACATTTCAAATTCTTTCTACATCTTATTTGCTAAATATTTACACCACTCATCTTTGCTGCTGCCAAATATGATATCATCAACATATACAACAAGAACAATAAGATGGCCATTTTTTGTTTTGACATACAAATTACTATCCACCATACCTTTCTTGAACCCTTGTTGAGTAAGATAGTTGTCTAGCCTTGCATACCATGCTTGGGGTGCCTGTTTTAAGCCATATAATGTTTTCTTCAACTTGCAAACCAAGTTGGGATCATCACCAAGTTGGAAACCATCTAGCTGCTCAATATAAACCTCTTCTTCGAGTTTCCCATTCAAAAATGCTGATTTCACATCCATTTGATAAACTTTGAAATTCTTGTAAACTGCTAAAGCCATAAATATTCTAATTGCCTCTAGTCTAGCCACAGGTGCAAAGGTTTCCTCAAAGTCAATACCTTCAACTTGTGCATAGCCTTTACATACCAATCTTGCTTTATTCCTGACTACCTGTCCGTCTTCATTCAACTTGTTTCGAAAGATCCATTTAGTACCGATTATATTTTTATTTGTAGGTCTTGGTACTAACTCCCAAGTTTTTTTTTTCTCGATCTGATCTAATTCTTCATTTATTGCCTTCATCCAACTTTTATCTTTGCTTGCGTCAACAACATTTTTGGGCTCAATGTTGGATAATAGAGAGTAGTTGCTTACTACTCTTCTTCTTGTTTGAACACCAACTATGGGGTCTCCAATTATTTGCTCTCTAGGATGATCTTTTTGCCAGCTGCCTGTTTTGAATTTCTTATTTTCTTCCACTTTTGAATCACTGTTTGAATCATCTGAGTCAATTTTTTGTTTCTTTTCCGTTTCCTTTTCCTCATCTCCTTCAATAACCTCTTCATAAATTGGGTAGTTCTCTTCATAGCTAATTACTCGTTCCCTACCTTCATCAACTTTAACATCGACACTATCCACAATTTTCCTTAGCTTCTTGTTGTAGCATTTGTAAGCTTTGCTTTTTGACGAATAGCCAAGAAAAATACCTTCATCAACTCTATCTTCAAACTTACCAAGGTTTTCTTCAGTTCTTTTGATGTAACACTTGCTGCCAAAAACTTTAAAGTATCTTACTGTTGCCTTTTTACCAAACCACAACTCATAAGGAGTTTTGCTTTCATGCGTCCTCAACATGCACCTATTTTGGATGTATACCATAGTATGGACTGCCTCTTTCCAAAATCTGTCTGCTACTTTTCTTGCTATCAACATAGTCCGTGCCATTTCCTGCATTGTCTTGTTCTTTCTTTCTACCACACCATTCTGCCGAGGTGTCCTAGCTGCTGAAAACTATCTTCTAATACCATATTTTTCACAGTACTTTGTAAAATCCTTTGAAATGAACTCTCCTCCTCTATCTGATCTTAAACATTTAATCTTTTTTTCTATTTGATTCTCAACTTGGTTTTTGAAAACCTTGAACATCTCAAAAGCTTCTGATTTGTGCTTCAAAAATAGTACCCATGTCATCTTGGAATAGTCATCTATATACAACATAAAATATTTGTCACCATTTATACTTTGCGTTCTCATGGGTCCACATAAATCAGTATGTATTAGTTCCAAAGGTTTGCTTGTGTAGTACTCTTTTGTTTTAAATGAGACTCTAGTTTGCTTCCCCTTTTGGCATGAAGCACAAATGCTATTTGATGGTTTTCCAATGGTGGGAATATCTCTCATTGCCCTTTTTGAGCTAATTTTTACTAGATTGTCAAAGCCGATATGACCAAGCCTCTTGTGCCACAACCAATTTTCTTCTTCCTATCCAATCAAGCAAGCTCCTTCTGAAGTCTCCGAGAGAGTGTACAAGTTGCCGGATGTCCTCGATCCAAGTTGCTATCAACTTTCCACAGTTTGCTTTTTTGACTTCACAACCCAGCTTCTTAAAAATCACTTCATGACCTCTATCACAAATCTGACTTACACTCAACAAGTTATGCTTCAGAACAACCACAAACAAGACTTCTTTTGACTTGATTTTTCCATCACTAATCTTCACCGAACCTTTGCCAACTATCTTAGCTCCATCATTATTTCCAAATTTTACTCGAACCACCTTCATATTGTTGTAACTTCTCAAATTTTTGTTTGTCACCTATCATATGACTCGGAGCATCCACTATCAAGTATCCATGGTGCAGATTTATTCTGTGCTTTAAATGTTGTTTGTACGATCAGGGATTCCTTTTCTTCCTTAGATCGATCTTTTTCTTTCCACTCTGGTTTGATTACAATTTTGGGCTCTTGTTTTGACTTTTCTTTTTCAGTAGCTTGTGCATGTTTTTCGGGAAATTTTCTATTTTGTCTCATTCCATTTGGTTGAGATTTTCTTCCCTGAGATTGATTTGATGCAAATGTACTTCGACAATTTCTTGCAATGTGCCCAAACTTATGACAGTTATAACATTCTACTGCATAATCCATCAAAGGTGAAAAAACATTTCTACTGGTAAAATTCCTTGGTCCTACGTTATACTTGCAATCTGAAATCTTATGTCCATAACCATTGCATTTAAAATAGTAACCAAAAAAGAGATGATTGAACCCGGGTGATGGTCTTTGCCATGTTGTCGTAGGAGTCATAAATCTTCTTCTTCTTTGATGTGTGACATTGGTGAATCCATCATTGTCAATTCTCCTTTCGTGCCTTGCATTATTGCTTTCTTTTGCATGAGTCAATTTTTCTTGATCAACCTGTTTCTTATCTTCATTCTTTGATCCATTTGATGATTCTCCTTCAACAAAGCCCAAACCAAATTTCATGCCTGTAGTCCTTTGGATATTTATGATCTTATCCAGCTTCATAGAACTTTCTTCACGTTTGTGATGACAACTAATTTTACGATTCATCTCTTCTATCTGCATTCTTAAACCAACAGTCTCTTCTTCTAGTTTGCAGCAATAATCTATTTTCATGGTTATTTGTACTTCGAGATCTTTAAATATTTTCTTGGATTCTTCTATCTGTACTTTCAAACTAGTTATGATTTCATTTGCATCCTCAAGCTTTCTTGAAATTTTCTTATTCTTTTTTCTTTCTATCTTCAATACATCCAGAGCTGCAATTAGTTCCTCTTCCAAATTTACTTCTGCATTAATGTCTTCTTCATCACATTCCTGTTCTTTTTCTATTTTTTCTTCTTTGAGTGCCATGAAAAGAGCTTCACCTATTTCCTTTTCAGAATCCTCACCTGCAGCTTGTCTTTTGATGAGCTGACATTCTTGGAGATGAAACTTTTCTTCTTGAAGTTGCCTTTTCTAAAATTTGTTTTTTTCTTCTAGTCACTTCTTTCTTGGTGCGATCCTTCATCACTTTTGTTTTTCTCATTAAGTGGACAATTAGCTACAAAATGCCCAATGCCTCCACAATTGAAACATTTAAGCGGTAACTTTCCTCTGTATTTTCCTTTTCCCCTTTTTAGTTTTTGAACAAAGTTTGCTTCCATTTCATCCGATGTCTCTTCTTCCTCGGATTCTTGTTTTGCTTTCATATTTTTATGGGCTTTAAAAGTAGCTTCTCTGTCTGTGGGTTTAGATTTTCCTATTCTCATCTCATATGCAATCAAAGAACCATGCATCTCATCCATACTAAAAGTATTTAGATTTTTAGCTTCTTCTATAGCTGAAACTTTAGAATCAAATCTTTGAGGAAGAGATCTTAATACATTTTTCACGATGATAGAATCTTTGATTTCCTCACCGAGTCCTCTAATCGCATTAATGACTTCATTAACTCTCAGCATAAATGCCTCTATGTTCTCATTGTCATTCATATTTAATACTTTGAACTGAGCTCGATGTGTTTGTAACTTAGCCTCCTTGATCTTAGCGTCTCCTTCATGAATGCTCCTTAGTTTTTCCCATATTTCTTTTGTCATTTTACAACTCATAATTTTTACCAGTTCACGGTCCACTAATCCACACATGATAGCATTCTTTGCTTTTGAGTTATTCTCAAACAGTTTCTTATCGACAACATCGGTTGGAGAAGTGGTGGGTATTGTGTATCCACTATCTACTGAATCCCAAATGTCGTATCCCAAAGCACAAATATATGTCTGCATCCTGAGTCTCCAAAATACGTAATTAGTTCTATCAAACAATGGTGCTTTGTTTGATGAGAAGCCTTCACCACCTGCCATTGTGTCACTTCCAAGATCACCCTAGCCGGTTAAGCTTTTTCAGGAACCTTGGCTCTGATACCAATTGTTAGTCTCACTATGACACTGAGAGGGGGGGTGAATCAGTGTAGCTCTTTAAAACTTAAATCTTCAACTCTTAAAGCCAAAATAATGAAAACTTAAAACCAAATAAAGCAAGTATAACAAGAGAGCATCACACAACACAAGATGTAAAGAGGTTCACCGATTTGGCTACTCCTCAAAAATAACTGTTTGGACTACCATCCAAATCCAACCTTTGCAAAGCATAACTTTACAATCAATTTACCAGCACCCACTAGAAGGAGCACCAACCCCTGATTTATCTACACCAACAGAAAGGAGCACCAACCCCTGATTTATCTACACCAACAAAAAGGAGCACCAACCCATGATTTACCAGCACCAACTAGAAGGAGCACCAACTCCTGATGCCAAGCACCAACTTGGACTTCAATTCTAAAACTAGAAGATTGACATATAAATGCCTTCACTTTTACAAGACCCTAACTATTCTATTGCTTACTCAACATCACCCATAATTCACACCCTTCTCGCTCGCCTATCGTGTGCCTCTCGCTCTCTTCACAAGATCAAATCCGCTACGCTTTAATCCCTCGTGCTTCCAAAATTCTCCAAGCAACACTCCTTTTATAACCATCCTTTCTCTTTGTAACTCCAGTTGTAACTTTAGTTGTAACTCCATTTGTAACTCCTTTTGTATATTTTGAGAAGGCATTTCGTCAAACACGTCACATGCAAATAATTGACACCATGTTCTCCTACCATAAATGTTCGTCTTCTCGGTCATGACTGTTCGTTTTCTCTTTGCATGTCTGTTTTTTTCTCTTTGCATGTCTGACTATTCATTTTCTTTTCCCTTATGCATGCATTTGTTTTCTCCTTCGATGACTGTATGTTTTCTCCTTCATTACTATTCGTTTCTATTTTGAGGCTTTTCTTGAGTCATGAAAACGTGACATGTCGCGATATCGTGACACTTTTGTTACTCTGCCTGCCTGCCCTTCTTGAGTCATGAAAATGCGACATGTCATGATATCGTGACACTTTTGTTACTCTGCCTGCCTGCCCTTTTTGAGTCACGAAAACGCAACATGTCCTAAAAAGTTTTGAAAAAGAAAAAGGAACAAGAAAAATAAAATTCTATGTTGGTACAAACAACTCTTCATGTGTAAAATGAAGGAAACCAGTGGTACATTGATAGTGGTTGTTCAAGACATATGACGGGTGACAAAAGCAAATATATCTCTCTCAAAGAAATAAATGGAGGTACAATGAAATTTGATGATAATGCTTCTACCAAAATTGTTGGAAGGAGAACCTTGAGCCAGGATAATGGAATATCAAGGATAGAGAATGTGTTATATATTTAAGGGTTGAATCACAATATTCTAAGTGTGAATCAACTATGTGATCAAGAGCATACACTCACATTTCAGCCAAATGTATGTGAGATTAGGAAATCCAAGATAGGAAAGCTTATTGCAAATGCTTGTAGAACTGCTAACAATCTCTACATGAGCAAAATTAAGGGAGAAAATTAATTTTTATTACAATAGGATGATATATGGTTATGGTACAAGAGAATGGGCCACCTGAACTTTGACAACATAGTGAAAATAAGAAAAAAATATGCAGTCAGAGATTTACCCAAGATAGAAAAACCCCTAAGCATGATTTTTGCACAATGCTAGCATGGTAAGAAAATAATATCAAGTTTCAAATAAATGAAATTCTCTTCATCCAAGCCTCTAGATATGATTCACACTGATCTATGCAGACCTACAAGAACAAAGATCTTACAAGGTGAGAATTATTTCATGTTTTTTATTGATGATTATTATAGAATGACTTGGATAACATTCTTAAGAGAAAAATCAAAAGCTTTTGAAAGGTTCAAAGCATTCAAGGAACTTGTAGAAAATAAAACAGGTAAAAATTTCAAGTGTCTAAGATCAGATAGAGGAGGTGAATTCACTTCAAATGAATTTATAGAATTCTATGAACAACAAGGAATCAAGATATAATACTTAGTAGCAAGAAATCCACAACATAATGGAGTAGTTTAAAGGAAGAAAAAAATTGTTCAAGGTATATCCAGGGCCATTCTAAATGAGTCTAATATTTCTAATGCTTTTTGGAGAGAGATAATTCATACAACTATTTATATCATCAATAGAGATCAAGTAAGAGTAAATCACCACAAAACTCCGAATGAGATTTGGAAGGTAAGACTAGCTACTATGAAGTACTTCAAACATTTTGGAATCAAATGCTACATTAGATGAGAAGAAAAATATTTGTGCAATTTTGATTCTAGGTGTGATGAGGGTATCTTACTTGGATACTCTTCAAAGAGCAAATCCTATAGATGCTACAATAAAAAATCACATAAAATTATGGAAAGTGTAAATGTAAGAGTTTCTAATAGAACCAACTCAAGATGAAGAAATAGAATATGAGAATCAGGGGATACCCTCAAGAACACCCCCCAATATACCATCTAAAACACCATTCAGATATGTGCAAAAGAACCATCCGAAAGATCTGATTATTAGGAATCTAGATGAAAGACAAACAAGGAGGAAAATAATAGGTACAAGTGAACATGCCAACTTCTCTTTACTATCTAAAGTTGAGCCAAATGATTTTAATGAAGCAAGTGAAGATAAATATTGGATTAAGGAAATGGAAGAGGAGTTATATCAAATAGAGAAGAGTGAGACTTGGGAACTTGTTCCACATCCAAAATACAAGAACGTAATCGACACCAAATGGATCTATAGTAACAAGTTAAATGAATATGGTCAGGTTATCAGAAACAAAGCAATACTTGTGTGCAAAGGCTATGCACAAGTTGAGGGAATTGATTTTGAAGAGACATTTTCTCCTATTTCTCGTATTGAGGCCATAAGAATGTTCTTGGATTTTTCAAGTTTTAGAAACTTCAAAGTGTACCAAATGCATGTAAAATCAGCATTTCTTAATGGTTACTTAGAGGAAGAAGTCTACATTGAGCAACCATATGGTTTCAGCCTAACAAACAAGTCAGACTATGTATGCATATTGAAGAAGGCTCTCTATGGACTAAAGCAAGCCCCTAGAGCTTGGTACTCAAGGTTGGATAAATACCTCCAAGAACAAGATTTCAGAATATGTATAGCTAATAGCAACCTGTACATTAAAATGAAGGAAATGATAAGTTAATTGTAGTGATCTATGTGGATGACATCATTTTTGGAGGTAGTAATAACAATATGTGTTAGGAATTTAAAAAATATATGAAAAGATAATTTGAGATGTCAATGCTTGGTGAATTATCCTTATTTCTTGGTTTGCAAATCTCACAATCAGATAAAGGTATATTTCTCTCTCAAACCAAGTATGTAAAATAAATGTTGAAATTTTTTAGGATGGAGGATTGGAATTCTATGAGTAACCCCATGCTTATAGGATGTAATTTAAGTAAATATGATGAGTCTCATAAGGCTAATCAAACTTTGTATAGATCCATGATTGGAAATTTACTATATTTCACAACTACAAGGTTGGACATAATGTAGGTAGTCAAATTGGTGGTAATATTTCAAGCTACACAAAAGGAAACACATGTACATGAAGTAAAAATAATCTTCAAGTATTTGAAAGGAACTATAGATTTTGGACTATGGTATCCTAGATACGATAATTTCACTCTCACTACATATACAGATGTGGATTGGCCAGGCAGTTTGGATGACAGGAAAAGCAAAAGTGGAGGAGCATTTTTTCTTTGAGATTGTTTGGTCTCTTGGCTAAGTAAGAAATAATCATTAGTTTCCTTATCTACTACAGAGGTGGAGTACATTGTAGAAGCTACTTGTTGCAAACATGTTTTATGGATGAAACAAACCTTAAGTAATTTCAAAGTAGAGCATGACCATCCTATATTCATACTTTGTGATAATACAAGTGTCATCAATATTTTAAAGAATATGGTGATGCATTTAAGGACTAAGAATATTTTGATCAAGTATCACTTTTTGAAAGAGCAAGTGACTGGTCAACAAGTCAATTTGGAATACATTACTATAAAGGAACATATTGCTGATATATATACCAAGCCACTTCAAAATGAGACCTTTGAGTATCTTAGAAGTAAGTTGGGATTAGTTTCACTCCCATATCATAATTGAATTTCTTAGTTAGAGCAGGTAGTAAGGGAACATTGTTAAGTGTCTTATCCTTAAGTCCCAAGGAGCCTTTGCCATTGATGTCAAAGGAGGATAATTTTAGTAAGGGGGAGCAACTTGTCAGGGAGAGCAGCTTGTGATACGGTTGCAATAAAGGACAATTTATTTGTAGGGTTGCCATCAATGACAAAGGGGGATATTGTTAGAATTATTGAGTTGTCATTGATGTCAAAGGTTGATTTGCTTGATAGCAAACGGTGCATGATTGGGAAAATTATTCAAGGTAGATATATCTTCAAGGATGATTTAATTATAAGTGTATGCTTTAATATTTAAATTAAATATTTAAATATTAAAGTGGTGTATGCTTTAATATTTATTTAAATATTAAAGTGATGGTTCAAATATAATATAAAAGTTTGAATATTTAAATCAAATATTTAAATATTTATATGGAGTGGAAGTTTGAAAGTATGGGTCGACTAATTAAGTACCAAAAGTAAGGAGGTAAAATTATGCATATAAATGCAAGCCTAATGTTCATTTCAAAAAATGAGTGAGTGATGATCCGAATATCTTTGTTGAGGGAGTAGCACCATTGTGGAAGACATAGGAAAAAAGTAAATATCTTCGATATACCAGATACAAAGTATAGAGTAATGGATGAAGCTTTGTGAATGAATCTCGAGGTAGTAGAAAAAAATTGTTTTGCAGTGGTGAAATGGAACAGTTGAGTGCCTAACAAAGTAGAGAACTTATGATGTGACAAGTAGCTATAGATTATATTCGACATGACGTAAGAGAAAAAATAGTGAGGTTGCACTGTTGTTTTGGTCTTAGTAAAGAGAGTATTTTTAAAATACAAGAGCATGGAGCATCAAAAATTATCCAAAGGATATAATTGTTACTAAAAATTAAATCAAAATCAACCAGAACATGACACAGAGAAATAAGGATGAGCGTAGTGGCTCTCTAACGATTCAAACGGTTATCATCCAATAATAGAATTTGAGAAAGAACACATCTTACGTCATGAAAATTCATTAGAATCAAAGAGGCACTTTTACGTAGAAGCAAAAAATTGAAGAGATATTTTTGATATAGTATCTAGAAATACAAAGTGTACAGAGGACTTGAGGTAATTGACGTAGCCAAGATAGCCTTGGAAAATGCATGCAGTGCAATAGCAACAACAAGGATAGGAGAGTGCAATCGACAGTGAAGAGGAGTATTATGCTAGTGTAATATTTTCAATCGGAGCTCATGCAGAACAGATGTGGCACAACTAATATTGGAGAGGCAGAATCAAGGTTTTTAAAATATGTTGGACCTCATCGGCAGTCGACATGCTCATCAAAGCAATAGATTAGGATGGGACACAATTTAGTTTTTCTTGAGCCATCATCGATCATTGTAGAATATAATAGAGTACCGCAACACAAGATATGCCAGTGAAAATAAGTCAAAATATAAGTATGAAAGTAAATTAAGTATTTATTAAAAGTAAATTTCTTTATATTTTTTTGGAGAGATAAGGTGATTTTATTATTTGAGGTAAATATTTGGTTTTATAAAGTGAGGAGTTATAAATAAATGTGGGGGCAACAAATGATTCTACTTACCCCTAAGAACAAGTAGCCAATTGTGAAGCAATAACATGAAGTGGGATGAATAAAGCAAGGTACAATAGGGATAAAATAAGTAGAGTTTTCAATCAGATTTTGAGCAAACCTATGCAGTGTTTCGGATCAAAATTATGAGCAAAATTTGATGGTATTATTGATCAAATTTTGAGTAGACCTGAGCAATGTTTTGGACCATATTTGTGAGCATAAGGAGATTTGTGTATGTTGTGATTTGGTGCCCAAGAAATTGTATAAGGGGATTCGTGTCTCTTATGGATTGGTATCCATAAACGTATATAGGGGATTGGTGTCTCCTGTGAGTTGGTGCCCATGAACTTGTACTAGGGGATTGGTGTCTCCTGTGGGTTGGTGCCCATGAATTGTTTTGAAAAAATATAAGTAATATTTCCCAGTGGTTTTCTCCTAAGAGGGTGATTCCATGTAAAATATTTGTCTCTTATATGTGTGGTGATTTGTACATTGTTTCATTATTGAATTGATATTATTTCAAGTTATTGCTTTGGAAAGAAAAGAGAAATTTTGTATCTTATATTGTTCACCCCCATCTCAGTATAAGTGTGTGTTTCTTCATAGAACTATATGAAGTAATAAAAATAATTACTCTACATTGAATGATACTTTGATTTGGTGACATGGTCTTTTTGAAGATCTAACTATTTATGTAGTTTTCATTCAAGAATAACTACATCCAAAATTCTTACACCCATATTCTATGGTCCTTACAAGATAGCTCATAGAATCAAGGATGTGGCACATTAGCTCACCTACATCCAAAAATCTAATTCCACCATATTTTTCGTATTTGGTATCTTAAGAAAGTATTTGATCAAAAGGTATATTCCAAGACAAAACTTCTAGAGTTAGTTAGAAGGTCATTTTGAACTAAGTTGAAAGTCATTTTATAGTCATAGGTATACAATTTGTAGTCTCTAAAGTGTAGGATCTACTCATAAACTGGTAGAATATTCTAGATTAAGACATGATGTGGAAATCAACAACTATTCTCCAAAAATTTCTAGATTTGAGAAAAAAAAATTGAGAAGGGAGGCCATGTAACAACCACGATGTAACCACATTGGGTTCTTTATTTGATTGGTTGTGGTCCTTAGCTTAGGACTAGTCAAAACTTAATCATTTGACTTAGATTTTATTACTTTGGTAGACTATAAATACAAATAAATGTATTATAGTTGAATCATCAATTCATTCTTCTAACTTCTATCATGTTTGGTGTATATAAGAGATTTTGCTCTCTCTAAGTTGTTAAGGGATTTTTCCCTCTTCGATGTTAGAAATATATATTGGCTATAACTGAACTTTGCATTGATGTGATATACTAATAAGTATGTGCATGATCAAGAATGGCAAAATTTGAGAGTTACAATCAACTAACTTGTCTAACCCTCATAACCATACAATGAATATGTCATCATGATGTGATATTCATAACATTGGGGTGATTTGGATTTTTTTGAGTTTTTATTATGGATATATGATAATTTACTTAGTTTATTATTCTAAATTACATAAATTCATTTATATTACCAATATTCTAATGAATGTTATGAAAAATATTATTTTATTAAAGTTGTTTTATTACATAATTAGACTGACATGTGATCAATAACCAAATAATTAGACTGACATGTAATCAATTACCATATTTGGTTATGTAAATGTTTATTGAATAAAAAAATTAAATCTTAAACCTAATTAAATCTTGAACCTAATACAAATAATATAAATATATAAGAATGTGATTAATGTTTTTTTGAAATTTTTAGTCAATTTCAAAGTCATGTGGTAAAGTTCTAACATCTTAACCATTGTCTCCTGTGTTACCATATCTACTGGGAAAATCCCATGGATTTTCTTAGATAACTTAAAATATTATTTAAATTTATCATGTCTTTGAATTTATAATATGAATTGATGGATGCTTAAATCCTTATAAACTAGACCCCTTTAATTTTAAGGATTTGGTCCCACAAAATCTCTTATACGTAGGAATCTAGATTTTTTCCTTTGTTCATATTCAAGTCCTTAACTTTGAAAAGTATATTTAATGATATTATTTAAAACTTGCATTGATCTAAAATATTTATATTTGGATCTAACATACTAGATCTTTTCCTATCATATAATGATTTGAAGCTTTTTTGTGATGGACTATATATGAAGTATTTTGAAAGCGTATTTAATTCCTACTTCCGCATTAAATTATTTAATATAGAATGAAAAACAAGTAAATACCCATATAAATTAGTTTATTTTATGATTTTCAATCCATCCACCCAATATCTTAGAACCCAGGTTTTATTCTCATACTAAATATTCAATAATACTACTTTCATTTGGCTTTTCCAAATGAAGGTTTACCTCAAGTTGGTTGTCTTTTTAACCCATAAACGTGTCTAAAATTATGATATACTACTTTTTATGATGGTATTGAATCTGTGAAATTATTCTATTCATTATAAAAATATGTTTTGATGCATGAAGTTAATTTCAATATTATATATATATATTAAGCTTTATAGTTTTCATTAATAATGAACATATTTATTTTTTTCTACTCAATTCTTCTATACATATTATTATAAATTTATTATTATTTTCAAACTTTTTTAGTTTTTGTTCTATTAGAAATATTTGTACTTTTTTCATGAGATTAATTAGAATTTTAGCATTTTTTGCTTTTTCTATCTTAATCTTCTTTATGTACCTCAGTTGTGGAGAAATCAAATAGGATGAAAATATTAATAGTTAATTTTTTGCTTTTTCTATCTTAATCTTCTTTATGTATCTCAGTTGTGGAGAAATCAAATAGGATGAAAATATTAATAGTTAATTTTTTTTCCCTTTGAAGAGGTTTTTTATACTTTCTTATTTCTCTTTGGATCACTTTATGTACATGTTTTTTTTTTTTTTTTTTTGTCTTGCTTGCTTATTTTTCACATGCTTCCATGTGATTATTTTATTAACTTTGAAGTGCTTTTTTATACTTTTATGTAATTCCTTTTTGTAATTTAACTCAACTTCAAATTCTATATTTGATAAAAGTATCTTTTATCATTCTTCATTATACTCCATGAAATATGAGTGAGGATATCAGTGATGGCATGCTACTTTCTTCTTTGACATTATTACAAGTTTATAATTGTTATTTAAATTTATTTCATACCGTGTACTTAGCTCATTAAATATTTCTATAATACAATAAAAATAACACATAAACTATATTCAAATGTAAATTAACTATTCTAATATACCTTTTTTTAGATTTTATTGTTCCTTATTTTTTTTAATCCTCTATTAAATTTTATTGATCATAAGAGAAATCTATTTTTTTTTTGTCATACTTATATAATAGTTCCTTAATATGGATGTTAAATTTTATCCCAAGGGAGTGTGCTCAATTTAGTATTATAAATATTTAACTTGATTATTTTTGTAAATTATTCCTCATGTGTAAGTTTTTTTTTTTTTTTTGTGGTGGCCACAAGGGGTAAATAGACTGTGACCACGAGGGAACCATTACATAACATATCCGCAACATGTGAGGCGAGAGATTTGAACCTGGGCCTCTCAGCAACTAGAGAGGTTTAACTACCCACTTGCTCTCCAACTCCTCTACATGGGCGGATTCCTCATGTGTAAGTTGCTTCATGATATATGTTGGTATATAAATCCATGGGTGAATTTTCCCTCCTTAGAAACTATATTTTTCTTATTTATATTTGCTCAACCTTACATGATAATGTGATGGAAGTCATGGTTGTAAAATAAATTCTCTTTAATTTCTTAGTAAACATAAGAGATTATATCCATTTACCTTTTCATTATTAAACTTCTATTTCTAATAAATACTTTAGAGTTTTCATTTTTCTTTTTATATTATATCTCAAATCTTGCATATATTTTTTTTTTGGTAAGTAAGAGAATATTATAATTAACACCGGGTTTTAACTGGTTGACCCAAAACCATTTTACAAAATAGGGTCCACTGACCAACTGGACAAAGGCCAAGCCCTAAAATTTTAAACTGACAACAAAAATGGCCAAGACCTACTCTTCCATTAGAATACAACCAAACTAAACTATGGAAGCCTAATATTATGGCCATCGGAAAAGAAAGACGCAAAAAAGAACTAACAAAGACAAAAACTAATCATGCAAGCACCATGCAGAGTAGCTTGTGCCCATATAAAAATAATAGAATATGGTCAAAAAAAAAAAAAAAACATCCCATAGAATGGACAACCAAGATGCCAAGCAGTCTTCCTTGTAGTCCTCATCTAACTTCTTATCATCGTTCTTGCCATCATATTTAGATTTTGTCTTTGACTCCTTGTGCCCCTGGAACTGCTGGCTATAAAACAGAAGATTTAAGGAATCACACAAATCAACAGCTGCACTGATGAGGCCAGACAGACTCTTCAACTGGTTGATACTGTTGGAGGTTGATGAAATTGTCATCTTCTCCAAGACTATTATGGTGGGGTCCGGTACCTCATTGTCAGGGATCTCCAACACTTTGTTATTTCTTGCTAGGGCCTTTTTGCGACATCGAATCCAAACACACCTTGGGAAATACTTGAGGCCAAAGCAGATTTTTCCCATGCATGAATTTGTAGATAAAAAACCTATATCAGTGCCCCACCAGCTGCAAAAAACACTAGTCACATGAACAAAAAAAACAAATATGACAAAATCCATTATAAGGTTCAAATTTTTTTTTTAAAAAATGCCCCCATTTTCTGTCATTGATCCACTTTGAGCCTTCCAATCTAAAGTTTTTCATTATATATCACCATTGAGACTGCATGAGGAAGATTTTCAGTCCACGTGATCAAATTTGTCTGCTACAATGCCTTCATTTGCCGACCTATCGCTGCCATGTTTGCTTCCGGAAGGTATGCAAAATTATGGCCTCAGGTCGGTCATGAATTAGAGCCCTTGCTTCATGGATGTAGTCATCAAATCTCCAAGGAGCTCTCTTAGTGTTCTTTAGAAGATTTATAATAATAAGAGAATCACCTTCCACCAACAGCTTTCCCCGGATAATTCTCTGCCACCTTGAGGCTCCTCCAAACCGCCCTTGCTTCACCACATTGTTAGTTTGAGCTCCAAGATGTTCCGCAAAAGCTACAAGCACCTCACCCTTGTGGTCTCTAAGTAAGCCACCAGCTCTGACTTCACCGGGTTGCCCCTAGATGCCCCATCAAAATTTAACTTAATCCACCCTAGGGGGGGTGGGGTCCATGTGATCATGGTTCTAGGACAGACTTGAGGATGATTGAGGCCATCGGTGAGAGGTAAGTTTAATGACCGGCCTAATGAAGCTTCAAAAGGATTTGGAGGTCTAGATGCCGCGAGCACTAAACAAGTATTCTCATTAGCATATGCTAAAATTTTTGACAAGACAGAGGATGACTGAGAAACCTTATCCAAGAAGGCCCGACGATTCCTTTCCAACCATATCTGCCACAATTAGTGATGAAGGCAGATCTTCCACATATACCTAAGACGCCTATTCAAAAATGGGGAAGGCCACTGGACAAATAAGTAAAAAATGGACTGAGGATGGACCCAATAAATATGAAACACTTGTAACAGACCTAACAAGATTGAGTATGCACATGAATAAACATGTATGCACACACATAAATACACACAACCCTTTATATACATTAATGAATATGATTATCACTATATTGATGTATAAAAGCACATCCCTAAGTCTCAAGTGGAGATACACCTCAATTCCTTGATTAATGTGCTCTAAATTCTTGATAATGTTATGAAATTTTTAACAATCTATTTTATACACAAAAAAACACATTCTTAGCTTATTGGGCACATGCTTATTCTACCATTGTATGAGAAACTTCACACACCACTAGAAATACAGGATTTGAAAAGATACATACCATTCACACTAGTGATCATAATCCATATTCTAGAAGTGATATATCCATAAACTAATCTCAATGAGTTTTTTTTAGCTTGTGGGAGTTAACTTCAACTTTTTCTCTCATATTGGAGAGCTCATATATTTAAATTAAAGAAGATTATTCATACACATGTTTAAGTAATTATTTTTATTTTCACAATTTTCAAAGGATGGCATCTAAATAGTGATAATTTAAATATTCATCTCTTCCATAATGACAACCATAAAAAGTGAAATAAAATATTTGTATTAAGCATGGTATTATGACACAGTTTTAACCTATTTTATACTGTCAATTTCTTTAAATTATAGTATTCTCAACTTTATCAAGGAATTAAAAATTAGAGGAAGACGAAATTCACAATTTTTTTTTAATAAGTTGTGTATTTCTTCTATTGGGGCCACTCCCATTACCAAAATAAAATATTACATTGCACTCATTACATTTCTAACAAGTTAATTTTTTTTTTTAATTTACATAGTGGAATTGGTAGCCGCCATGAATCCGGGCAGGTTGTCCAGCTTTTATGGTCGCCACAGTATTCTGCGATGTCTGCCTCAGAAGTTGCCACACAAATCCTCGCGCAGTTCGCCCCTATAACCACCATGCCACAATCATTTTAAACCTTTTACGCTATCGAAAGCACCAGGAAAGGGACAAGCGTTCAGTCCAACGAGACCCGAGATTTTAACCTTGGACCTGCGCCCCCCATTTTTAACAAGTTAATTAAAGCATATCCAACTTTATATTTTTATCGGAGACATTCTTCAATTATCCTTCTATAAAATATATTCTTCATCTTCCTCAAACTTCTAAGCATCTAAAGTCAACTCCTTCTATATCAAATGCCTTCAAATATTTAAATTTTGTCAAGATGAAATTCAACATTATGAATGGCTAAAATATTTGTTGCCCAATTTTTATATCCAGAAATATATTGTCTATAACCACCTCACAATTTCTTAATACTTTTTTAGGGTTATTCATTCCCCTAATATTCCAAGATATTAATTTTATTATTATTATTTGATTTTATTTTATGGTTTAGCCCCACTTCTTGTTAACACTTGTGATATTTGCTTGTGTTTTCTCATATAAATATCCCTTTGTGTTTCTTTTTCTCTTTGTTTTTTATTCTTGGGTATTCCTTTCTTTTTTCATTTCTAGCAATACTTTCATCAATATCTTCAATGTTTTCACACTGCTCATAGTAAGACTTATCATCTTTAGGTTTGCCTTGTTCTCAAGGATTTTAAGTGTAAGGAATAACCTCAAAAGTACAATATTCTTTATATTTTCTTGGAGACCCTAAAGTGCAAGGATGCTCTTCTATAGCAATTACCTTCTTATTTTACCTTTAAAACCCTAAATTGTTATGGGTCTCCTCCAACCTCATTTCTATATTATTCTGCTCTTGAAACCTTAAAGTGTAAGGGATAACATCTTCACCACTTTCACTTTTATTACCTAAAGAGGATTCTATACTACTAGAGAAAAATGAAGATGATTTACCTAGAATAAACTTGACATTTTTTGTTGTCTTTGTTTTGGGTTTTATCTCCACATCTTCTTTTGCACCTTTAATTCCTTCTAAACTTACCAATTGATATTGTCGATAGGATTTATTTACCTCTTCTTTTGAAGTGGAATATCCTTGATATGATCTAGCTTCGATTATTGTATGATTTCCTTGCTTCGTCTTGAAGTTTATCTCTGGCTAGAATTTTTTATCACCTTCTTCATAGTTTTTACTTTGCAAACTCTTGCCATGTGTCCAATCTCAAAATAATTGTGGCAATGAAATACAATATTTTCATAATCTATTTATTGATCACATTCTCTTGATTTAGATTTAATATTAATGGATTGTGGCAAAGGTTTTGAAATATCCATAGCAACATATATATATATATATATATATATATATATATAGCATGCTTTTGCTCCTTAGTTTTTGGTCCTTCCTTGATGAATTCCCCTAGGGTATTTCTAATATTTTTCAAAACATCCTTATTTATAAGCTGATATGGAAGTCCAAAAAGTCTAACCCACACTAGAAGCTTCTTAATAGTTTTTGTCTCAACGAAAAAAATTCATTCCATGATCTCGAATAAAGTGCATCTCTTCCATTATTTTATCCCTAATTTATGAACTAGAAAAGATGATGAGAAAAAAACTTTAGGAAGAAAAGTCACGAATAATTTGAATTCAATCCCCACTTCCACTTGATCCAAATTTGAATCTCCAAAAATCTTGGCCATGATCTATGGAACTTACATATTAACCCTCTACTTTTAAGAAACATTAAATCATTCTCAACATCTCATCCTTTATACTTACTTTTGGTGTACCATCTGCTACCTACCTGGATTGAACTTGTCATATATTTGCTCTTTTGCTTATCTCCAGCTTGGGCCTTCATGCTTCCAACTCGAGTATTTTGATTTCTAGCTAGGACATCCTAGCTTCCAATTAGGGCTTTCAAAAATGACTTTCCTTTTACAATAACTAATGGGGCTTGCTCTTGTCTTGCACTCCCTCTTGGTTCATATTCCCTTTCTACTTGCACTCGCTCTTACTTCCAGCTTGCACTCTCTCTTGCCTCACACTTAGTCCAGGCTTGCGCTCCCTTCTAGCTCACAATTGCCTGTGTCTCTTCTTTTTCTTGGTATTCCTTCACTTCAAAAAAAATTTGGAAATAATTTTCCATGAATTTTTGGTAAGGGTTTGAAATATTAATGCACTTTGGATGAACTTGTTGCTCTTTTACCATGATTTAATCCTACCTTGCACTTCCTCTTAGTTTGCACTCCCTTTTGGTTTGCATTATCTCCTACCTTGCACTCTCTCCTGCCTCACACTCACTCCTAGCTTGCACTACCTCTTGACTCACAATTACCCTTGTTTCTTCTTTTTCTCAACATTTTTTGGCTTCAACAATATTTTAAAACTTATATTCCATACATTCTTGGTAAGGTTTTGAAGCATTGATGCATTCTAAATGAACCTATCGCTCTTCTTTCATGATTGAATCTTGGCTCTCACTCCCTCTTGGATCACACGCCCTCTCTAATATCATTCACTCTTGACTTGCACACTCACTCCTAACTCACAACTGGACTCTGTTAGCGTATAGTTATCTCTATAGCTATTATTACATTAGTTGTTTATTTTGTTATGTAATCTTGGCTCGTAGTCGTTAGCGAGATCCGATTCATACAGGCTAATTAGAGCCTAGATTGTATTATTTATTCCACTACGTGATTAATCAAACGATGGCATTTGCTGACATGGTATCAGAGCGATATCATCGATCGCTCGTGTGGCGATCAAATTTTTTTGATCTATTTTGAGTCAGGTCAACGGGTGTGCTATTTGGGCACAAACACCCTGCCAGATATTGATAGTGTGGACCTCTTTGGAGGCTCAATTTCGTAGCCCCAATGGGAACCTGGACGTGACTTGGACTGGTTTTGGTCAGATCTACAACAAAGGCTGACTGGATGGACTCTAAGGACTGACTTGGAGCACAACTGACCACTAGCAACCCTAGATGAGGACACACCAAGATGATCCAGATTGAGTTAACGTGGCAGCTTACAAAAAAGCAACAGGAGAGGCTATACCATTGTGTGGTGGTCACTAACATATGTGTGGATGCTTGTTTTTAAAGTACTTAAAGGCTGCAGTATCCCACATGTGGGATGTGTTCCTACGTAAAGATATAATCGCAGGCGGTGGATCGCATAGCAGTAGATCGCAAAACTAAAGATACTAGAGTGAATATTTGCACTCAACAGCATGGGCCACAGTGTCGTACTCCACCGAGATTGTTTCGGCGATGAACCAACGCTTTGTGAGTCTCCATGCCTATTTTCTGATGATAGATCCCTGTAGCTGAGTTCATTCGATAGACTCTGGTCAATTTTACAGTACCTGCGACAGGATCGAGTGCAAGTTTTGCTGGAATAACCCTATTACAGCACGCGTACCATGATTGCAGACTTTTTTCATTGTCAAATGTTGGGTCTATGATAAGCTGCTAGGCAATCAATCCATCGATAATTCTGGCCGATTGTGGAGTATAAATCATATTTCTTGCATAGCATGAATTCGGTTTGGATCTCACATCAGAATACCTGCATGATTGCGTAGCAAATATTTGATCTAGTGAAACTGTGTCGGGGAAAATGGATGTTTTTCTCATAGGTGTAGCCAGAGAAGGCCATTAAAAGCACCTCAGAAGAGTGGAGCCAACGATAACCAATGAGAAGCGATGGCTTAGAGAGGCAGAGCAACCCATTGGGTGTTGGGTTTTGTAGTTTTTTTTCTATACGCAAAGCAGTTCACTAGCGGGACTATTTTATAGCAGGGGTCACCTGTTCACCAGTCTAAACTCGAGCCAGATTGGTGATTCGCAGTGGTCTATTTAAATGTGATAGAGCCCCAGAATTTGTAAAAGGGGATTGATCGCTGTAAATTTTAGCCACTCGGAGGAGAAGCACCACCAGCGTCGAGGGTGCCACCAGAGGTAAACGCCGCCACCCGAGCGGTGCCAATAGAAGAAGTGTTGTTTCTAAAACTCTCGTCATCGCGAACAAGTTAAATAAAGGGCCCTACCCTTTATATCCCAGCCGAGGAGCTAGCTTGGCTGGTTAGCGGCCGAGCTTTGGAAGCTCGAGGTCGGGGGATCAAAACCCGCCGACACCCCCAAAGGTAAAACAATTTTTTTTGTTTGTTTAATTTTTTTTTAATGTTTAAAATTTGTTTTTAGTTTAATTAAATTTTTAATTATTTTCTTTAAAAAGAATTATTTTTTTAAAATATTTCTTTTTGGAAAAGTAATTTAATTAAACTTTAAATATTTTTTTTAAAAACATTGGAAAGAAATTTTTTCAAACTTAAAAATGGGGGGCATTTTTTTTTTGCTGCATAAGTAAAGGGGGATTTTTTCCTCATTGAGCACTTCACATACAATCATCAAACCTCAAAACCTGTTTTTTAGGCTTCATAAATAGCAAACATTTTTTTTGTTTGAAGTACTTCACACAGAGGGGATTTTTTTTGGTGACATATTGTGCTAATCTGCCTAAGAGGCAAATATTGTAATTTTTTTACAAACTAGTAAAAAAAAGCCTTCTGGAGCGCCCATTTTGCGCTACCAAAAAATTTTGGACTCCCCGTCTCGTGACGCTACAATATTTATAGGAGTTTTAATGCCTTGTTCCTGTTTACCTAATCTCTCACCATTGAATCCCATTTTCTTCATCATTTTGGAACCAAATCCTTTGGTGTGTTTTTCAAAACACCCAATTTCAACATCTTCATCAATGCTTTTAACAATATTGCATTTGTCGCTATTGATGATATTATGGAGCTCTTTTTGAGGAGGTTCAGTTGTTAAGTCACTAGTGTCACAAGAAAAATTTGCTACTGAAATGAGATCACCTGTGCTACAACTGATATCTACCATAGAAGGTATGAGGTCGCTTGTATCAAAACAAGCATTGGCCATCATGGGCTCAAGGTCACATGTATCACAACAAGCATTCGCCACCATGGGCTGAAGGTCACTTGTGTCACTACAAGCATCGACCAATAGGGGTTTGACCTCTATTTCCTCACTAAAGTCCCTTTTTTGTTGTGTTTTTTCAAGAGCATAAAATGACATGAATATGCCCATTATAGCACCAATAGGGATTATAACACCATTTTTCTGCATGTCTCCACAAGACGCAGAATCATTGAGTATGGCATTTACACCACTCCTTAGTGTACGAAATGTGCCATCTTCATAATAATCTATCCCTTCTAGGTGTGGGGGAAAATATGGGCCGCCTTTAACTGATTTTGCAACATCATCAGTTTGTTTTGGGATAGTTTTCTTCTTTGATCTACCCATTCTTTTAAGTCTTCCTACTACAAGCTAATTAGAGCCTAGTTTGTATTATTTATTCCACTATGTGATTAATCAAACAATGGCATTTGCTAACAGACTCACTACTACACTTACTCCTAGCTTACACTTGCACTCAATTTTGGCTGCACTCATTCACATTTGCTTTTAGTTGAACTTATTGACAATTACTTTTGCACTTAATCCTAGATCACGCTCCAACTTTCTTGTGCATTTACTCTCAATTCACGCTCACACTCTTGTTGCTACACTTACTCTTGGCTTGTGCTCAGTTGCACTGACTTCCAGCTCACGACACTAGTCGCTGCCTCCTAGCTTGTGCTCAACTGCACTAACTCTTGGATCGCATCGCACTTGCGTACTGCAATGACTCCCAAATTGCACTCACACTCGAGCTTCACTGACTCTTAGCTTGCACTTACTCCTAAATCAATCTCATTTGTACTCTAAATTAATAAATTTACAAAATCTTTTAAATAAAGTATAGAGTAGGAAAATTATTTTTATTTTTTAATATATGCATATATAGAGTAGGAAAATTATTTTTATTTTTTAATATATGCATATATAGAGTAAGAATATAATTTTTGTTTTATAAAATATATATATATATATATATATATATATATATATATATATATATATATTTTACATGTTTTAATATTTTTCTTATTTTTACAACTTTTATAAAGATAAATTCAATGTGATTCATGCATAATTCTATATAGCATGAGTATCTTGACAAATCATTATATGATTATGTATTCTACATAAATAAATATATGGAAATATATATTATTAAAATTCTTATTTTCAATATTAATTGTTATTCATTTTCAATTAGTATAATTTTGTGTGAGTCTATATGTTGGGGCACCAAACATCAATGGGTTTTTGCATTTTTATATAGAATGAAAGTAGACAAATAGATCTAGTACAAGGATATGATTAATGTTTTGTTTATTTTTTAAATATTTGTATTTACCTTAAGATAAGAGTTTATTTACTTTTAGGAATAACTCTAATAATCAATAAATAAAGAACACTTGGTAATAAAACTAAATGTAAATTTATGTATTTAAATCTAAATTACAATACATAACTATACAAAAATTTCATTATAAAGAGATATGATTTAACCTATATAAGGACTCAAAAATTATGTTAGTGATCCTCGAACACAAAATTTGATATAAATATAAGTAGGTAATTATGTAATTACAATAAAAGTAAATAAATTTATATATTTGATACTTACACCCTAATGCTATTGATTTAGAGATTTTCTTTATAAAATGATATGATTTGATGTCATTTTAAGGCCTTTAAAGTCATACTAGTGACCTAATAATAATAAACCTAGATGGTAATTGATTGTGTCACAATACCATGCTTTTTATGCTTGTTTCTTCTCACCATTGGATATCATATTAGGCTTGTTAAATAATTTTTCTTTATACACTAACTCTCTTGTATGTTTAACAAATTTATTACATTACTTGA
The DNA here is from genome assembly GCA_028583015.1 of Wollemia nobilis. Lineage (NCBI taxonomy): Eukaryota > Viridiplantae > Streptophyta > Pinopsida > Araucariales > Araucariaceae > Wollemia > Wollemia nobilis. The sequence continues at coordinate 503,428 of JAQPPZ010001733.1, forward strand.
TGTTGTAATTAATTTTATTATGTATATTAATGCAATGAATCTATACATTTGATTTAATTTCTATATTTGATACTAATTTGAAATATTTAATCACTTTTTATCAATGGCTTATACTATTTTTGGCCTATTGATTGATAATGCTAACTTCACTGAGTATGTTTTATTGAATTATTAATGGTTCATTGTCCTTGGTAGGTATTCTCTCATTTTATAAGGCATTTATTCTCTTGAAATAGTTATCAAGACACGTAAGTGAAGCCAATTTTGTTTGGGATTTTCTTCTTCTTTAGCCATTTATACCATTCCCTTGGCCTTAATAGCATATTCATATCAATGATACGGTTGAAAATAGGACCTGCAAAATAAAGCAATCCAAAATAGAACACAAAACGAACAACAGATTTTACAGAAACAAATACCCAAACACAATGCTACTAACAAAACAGAGGAGGAAGGATCATTTTAATTATGATCACGATGATATTATAGTCAAGAATATTAATACATTTAATAAGAGTACAAAATAGATAGATGACTTTTCTATAAGAAAACCTAACTGGTTATCTATCGTTGAGCACCTAACTACTGCTTCTTTTATCTTATCAAATACTTAAGCATTACAAGTAAAACAATTAATTAATATTTTTCAACAATCTCCCCCTTAACGCTCAAGGTTCCAATGTTTTTGTAGTTTCTCAACAAAAAATTTCTCCGTGCTTTCAAACTATATCATCCACCTTATTTTTCTAGTCATGATGTGTCCTCCAACATTCCAAATGCATCACACAAGGAAATGCATCCACCTCTTCATACTTGATTTTTTTGATACTCAAGAAATTTGAAACTCTCTTCAAATTCATGGTTCGTTTTTCAAACACTACTCATACACAAGAACCCAATATATCTTAGGAAAAATATATACAAGCTTTAAGGAATTTATATGCAATAAATAAATATATTAAATACTGTTAAGTAGATTTTAAATTATTTTTCCTCATACTTTAATAAAATTAGGCTCTTTTCTTAGTGAATACTATATTGGTTCCAACTAGTTGCTTTTGGTACATAGATACATTATGAGCTATTTAAGCACTTTATATAGTTTTTCTCTACATGTATTTCATATTGAAGGTGTGGAATACTATTCCCTTACTTTTCCGTTAAGTTTGATTCCACTAAAACTAACTCTTCTCTTTCCTAGTATTTTTCCAATAATGCTTTGTCTAGGAAGTCCTCCTTTCAAAACTAGAAGCAATTAATGTCACTTCAATATTCTTGATAATTTGAAAGCATAATCATATATTTAATCCCAAATTAGGTTTCAGTTCCACTATTCAAACTTATTCTTATCATATTTGGAGAATTTATCTTACTATTATGTTGTCAACTTTAAGGTTGGAATTTTTTGATGTTTTAAAAGTCTAAATAGATAAACTTTAGGTTTTATTTTGGTGACCACATAGAATGCAATAGCTCATTTCAATATCATATAAGTGATTAATTATGATTGTACCATAGACCAAGGTTTTTTAAGGGGGTAAAATGGTTTAATTTTTTCATAAAAGTCACATAGATAATATTTTTCCAAGTTATTCACCATTTATAAAAATAAACACATAATTTGGACTATATGGTTGATATATGGCTATATATCATCTTTAATTTTTATTTTTTATAGTATGTGTTTAACCTATTAAATAATGATTTTTTGACTTGAAGCTCATCTTCTAGATGGCTTAGGATGTGAAAAATACTTCCGTGATAAGTTGAGTTATAGTTCTATATGCTTACTACCTACTTTGATATTCATGTCAACTAAATAGCACACATGATATTTCAACTCAATCATCATACTTGTAAAAATATGATGTAATATACAATGCGTTCAAATACTTATTAAGTAATTATATAACTAAATTATGATATTTTTAACAATATTTGAAGAACACAAGCTTATACTGAGAGGGGGGGGTGAACAGTATAAGACCTCTTTTTACTTTTTCCTTTATACTTCAAAATAGTAAAGCAATATACCCAAAGCAATATCAAAACAAAGCACAATATCATCCACAAAGTGACACCAATTTTAACGTGGTTCACCCAGAAATCCTGGGCTACGTCCACAAAACTTTTCTCTAAAAGTTATCTCAAAGTTCTTTGGGAAACCTTCCCAATTACAATGTTTATGAGCCTCGGCCCAAAGGAGATACCTTCCCCCAATCTGAATTTATGAGCCTCTGCTCAAAGGAGATACCTTCCCCTCTATCTAAATTTATGAGCCTCTGCTCAAAGGAGATACCTTCCCCTCTGCTCTGGAAATGATCCCTCAGAAGATCAACTGCCTCTACCTCTTGCCAGCACGTGGAACTCCTTTCCACCGAAGACCTCCTGTCCTCAATGCTTAGCCTAAGAGACCTCTGCCTTCTATGATCACGTCCACAGCAGCTCAGCAACCTGTACCAAACACAGTCAGTCGGTCTAGTACAAGTCTTCCTCTGTCTGTCAGATCTGTCCAACTCTTGAACAAATCAATCCTCTACATACAAGCCTTCTCAAAGACTTGCCAAATCTGTCCTCGAGGTTCTTCTCAAAGAACCAATGCACCTCTGTCCTCAAGTTCTCCGATAGAACTCTCAAACTCAGCTCACAAGTCCTCTGCTAGGACCTGTCCAAATCTGCTCACAAGTCCCCACCGAAACCTGTCCAAAACCTGCTCACAAGTCCCCACCGAAACCTGTCCAAAACCTCAACAAGCTCACCAAGAAAAACTTGCTTAGCATGAACCCACAAAGAGAATTGTTAGAGACCCAATGTGATTCATCAACCTCATAGAAGCATAAAGAGAATTGTTAGAGACTCAATATGTTCTATACTTAACTCCTAGTATCAATCTCAACTCAATCTCAATCTCAATAGAATAAGATAGATGTAGTATGCTTTTCTCAAGAACATGAAACACAACCCAACAATTGCCAACCATGCAATATCTCATATAACAATGATACTCATGTTCTTTCCACAACCAATTAGGGTTTTAACAACAATGCTCATCAAACAAGGTTTAGTCAACCAACACCATTCAACTCAACATCAACCTTGAAGCATTCAACCAATCATCACAAGAAAAGGAAACAAGTAGAAATCCTTTTCCCTCCACACTTATTTTTAGAAAACCATCAATCAATAACAACCATGGAAGAATGTGCCCATACCTTTACTTTGATGAAGAAGGAGAACTCAAAAGCTGTCACAACATTAACTCTCAATTTACCACCAATTAGAGTTAGGAACTATACAATAATACACAATAATAAAGATCCAAAATAACACCTTATTACTCCAACTTAATATTAACCACCAAAAATATAATATACATACAAAGTAAAATCTCTTTACACCTTATTACTCCACATAAGCATCAAGCATTAATAATAACAATGTCAAAACAAAGATTACAACTTAACCTTATACCTCCATCAATAATTCTTGATCAAATCAACTCAAATATCCCAAGTCAACAATAAAAAGATTTACCTTGGCAATACTTAGTTCTCCAACCTTAGGAGAAATGAGGAGCCACCACTATAAGCGCTAAAGCGCATTCTCCTCTACTTACGTAGCCCAATCACAGCCGCTCTCCTTCGTGCATCGCAACAAAAGGAAAAATGCACTCGACGTGATTCGAAACCTGTATCTCTGCCTAGCGAGCGCCTTTACTCAAACTCCATCGTCGTTGGAGCACAAGTGCCCGACAAAGAAATATTAAACTATCCTTTGTTTTATCTTCACTTGATCGTAGGATATGGAAAACGTATTCGTTTTCCTAGCACTATCCAAAACATAAGTCACTGAATGCTTGCATTAATCATCTCACAACACAATCTGGAAAAACACAGTTCAGGTGCAATTGCCAATCCACTAACGTCAAGCAAAAAAGTAAGGATGCAGCCCAAGCTCAAATCCGAGTATGCCAAGCATGGTTTCCAAGACACAGATCAAGCACGATTTCAAAGACGTCAATTGGAGATTCGAAGACACAGAGCAAGCACAAATCGAAGACACCAAGCGCTATTCGAATGATACAGAGCAAACGCAAATCGAAGACACCAAGCGCTATTCGAATGATACAGAGCAAACACAAATCGAAGACACCAAGCGCTATTCGAATGATACAGAGCAAACGCAAATCGAAGACTCCAATTAATCGGTGGTGCACTTACTTTAGAAAATCATCCCCACTTATATAGCCATTTCTCCTTAACTGTTTGACGTCGGCGCTCCTCCAACGATGGCAACACGTCGGCGAAAGAAAACTTTATCTGCATCGCTTAAGGGTTAAAAGACCCTTTAATAATAATTAAAATAATAATTATTATTATTTTATTAATAATAAATTAAACTTAGACCTTTGTCAAAGGTTTGAGTTAATTTAATTATTAATAATAAACATGGACCTTCAAGGTTTTTCAAGAAGTAAAAACCTTTGCATTAAGTTAAGCTTGGTTTTAATAAAAACCCTTAATGAGTCCAAATGGTTTTAAGAAAAACCTTTAACCTTGTCACCATGGTTTTAATAAAAACCCTTTAACAATATGAAGCTTTCTCAAGATATTTTTGACATCACACTCTTTTTGATATCAACACAAAAATGCCTTTTGACATCAATGACAACTTATACACTTGAGCAAAAGCAATGTACCCAAAGTACCCAAAATTGCCAACAATCTCCCCCTTTGTCATTGATGGCAAACCTTTACTGAAAACACTTCTCAAGAGCCAAAACTGAAACCAACTGTGCTAACAACTCGAAACTGTGCCCACAACTGAGAATCTTCCTTTGAAGTTTTGCTCCCCTGACTTGAAGCTTTCCTCTTCACTTTGAAGCTCTCCCCCTTACTCATATCTCTCCCCCTTTGTCATCAATGGCAAAGGGTCACCTTTGGGGCTCGGGACTAAGAATGAGCCTCTTAGCTTAGTCCCTCCCCCACCTCCTGATGAGGTGATTAATTCTAGGGTGGGAGTAAAACTCCCATTAGGCACTGATCATCATCAGCGTCTATAACTTCCTTGTCGGGCCTTCTCTTGAACTCTTTGTCCATATTCCTGTTCTTGTCATTATTCTTGTTCTTGTTATCATTCCTGTTCTTATCCATGCCTTGATCCTTGGACCTGTTCATACCATTGTTCCTATTCCTGTACCTTGGAAGTTCAGCTCTACACTGTCTAGTTGTGTGACCTTCATTGTTGCACTTATAACAAGTAACAATGTTATTTCTTTTAGGCATACCTGTTCTTTGAATCCACCTGTTACGACTAAACCTGTTCTGACCAAACCTATTCTGACCAAACCTGTTCTGACCAAACCTATTCTGACCAAACCTATTCTGATCAAACTTGTTCCTGATATTTGCCTTGCAATAAACTGCCTTGTGCCCAAACTGTTTACAAGAGTAGCAATACCCTTGAAAGAAATTACCACCTCTGAAACTGTCATTTACCTTCCTTACTTGAGTCATGCAATGTGAAGCCATGTGACCAAACCTGTGACAAGCAAAACATCTGCCATTAAACTTTCCTGTAAATGGCTTTCTAGGTCCTGTAAACTTTCTCCCCTTTTTCTGTTTCCTATTTTCTGTTTATGTGCATCTATCATTCAAGGACTCATGATCTGAAATACTTTCCTCATCAGAACTCTCTTCCTTTTGGAGTCTCTTACTAGACTCTCCAACTTGTTCCTTGTGTGGCTTAACAAAACCAAGGCCTGTTTTATCTGTTGTCTTTCTTTGACCTTTGATGAGTGACTTAACCTTTTTGGAGCTATCTTGAAACCTGTGAAGCTTATCCTTGTACTCTTTAGTTTCCTCTTTCAAAGAAGCCATTTTCTGTTCTAACTCACTATACTCAAGAACCTTAGACTCTAACTCATCCTTGAGTTCTTGTGTCTTAGCTATAGAGAAGTCAAGACTTTCTATAAGATCATCTCTCTCCATACAACATTCATCTAACTTATCCTTGAGTCTAGCATTCTTCTTTCTTTCCTTTTTCAAAGCACTAAGAGCACTAATAAGTTCACCTTTAAGATCTACTTCACCTTCCTCTATATGTTTGCTTTTTGAATCATCAAAGCCTTTTTCAGATTTCTTATCACTAGAGGTGCTACCCTTTTCAAAAACCATACATGCATCTTCCTTATAGTTTTCTGAAGCATCCTCATACATACTAGAAACCAAATCATTATTTGTGCAATCATCCTCAAGGTGACCAAAGTTTCCACATCTAAGACATTTCATGATAATGAATCTATGTTTCGGTTCTTCCTCTTTTTTTGATATGAACAACATCTCATTTTCATTATCACTTGAAGAACTTTCACTATCACTACTAGAACACTTACTTGCTTTGTCTAGGTAGAAACTCTTCTTGTGCTTGTGAGAATACCTCTTTCCTTGATTGTTGTGCTCATCTTTGTTTTTCCTGTGATGCTTGTGCTTTTCAGAATCCTTGCTCTTAGAATCCTGTTTATCTTCATCACTTTCATTCTTGGGAACAATATAGTCAGTAGCATAATGACCAAACTTTCCACAATTGAAACATCTTATATTTTTCATACTTTTGTGCTTTCTAGAGAACTTGCCTTTCTTGTTGTAATATGCCTCTTCATCACTAGAAGACTCATCACTATCTTGAAGTTGTTTACCTTTGGAATTCTTGGTAGCCTTGAAAGTTGCCTCTTTCTTGACATCAACCTTCACTTGAGTTCTCAACTCAAATGCTGCAAGTATACTATGGAGCTCATCCTTTTTCAACTTATCCAAATCTTTAGCTTCCTCAATAGCAAAAATATTTTCACTAAATCTATTAGGAAGAGATCTTAAAATCTTATCACAAACATCATTTTCAGCAAGCTCAAGACCTAAGTCTTTCATGGAGTTGACAACCTCATCCATACGAAGCATGTAGTCACTAATATTTTCATCATCATTCATCTTGAGTTGTTCAAACATACCTTTGAAGTGTCTCAACTTGGCCTTTCGGACATTTGTATCACCTGTATGAACCACCTGCAACTTGTTTCCACATTTCACTAGTCTGTCTTGCAGTGAATCACTTTGGTGAGATCTGCTTTCTGTAAGCCTTTCAGGATTGCATTCATTGCTTTTGAATTGTTGTGATGGAGGAGCCTTTCTTCTTTAGTATAAGGACCATGTATAGGAATAGTGTACTCATCTTCAATTACTTCCCATACCTCATTACCAAGTGCCATTAGATGAACCTTCATCCTTGCACTCCAAAGACCAAAATCTGATCCATCAAGAATAGGTGTTGCATTGCCACTTGAATAATCCATTGTGTTCTTTACTAGCTCTTCCTTCAAGTTGTTAAACTTTTCGAAGGCACCCGCTCCGATACCAATTGAAGAACACAAGCTTATACTTGAGAGGGGGGTGAACAGTATAAGACCTCTTTTTACTTTTTCCTTTATACTTCAAAATAGTAAAGCAATATACCCAAAGCAATATCAAAACAAAGCACAATATCATCCACAAAGTGACACCAATTTTAACGTGGTTCACCCAGAAAGCCTAGGCTACGTCCACAAAACTTTTCTCTAAAAGTTATCTCAAAGTTCTTTGGGAAACCTTCCCAATTACAATGTTTATGAGCCTCGGCCCAAAGGAGATACCTTCCCCCAATCTGAATTTATGAGCCTCTGCTCAAAGGAGATACCTTCCCCTCTATCTAAATTTATGAGCCTCTGCTCAAAGGAGATACCTTCCCCTCTGCTCTAGAAATGATCCCTCAGAAGATCAACTGCCTCTACCTCTTGCCAGCACGTGGAACTCCTTTCCATCGAAGACCTCCTGTCCTCAATGCTTAGCCTAAGAGACCTTTGCCTTCTATGATCACGTCCACAGTAGCTCAGCAACCTGTACCAAACATAGTCGATCGGTCTAGTACAAGTCTTCCTCTGTCTGTCAGATCTGTCCAACTCTTGAACAAATCAATCCTCTGCATACAAGCCTTCTCAAAGACTTGCCAAATCTATCCTCAGGTTCTTCTCAAAGAACCAATGCACCTCTGTCCTCAAGTTCTCTGATAGAACTCTCAAACTCAGCTCACAAGTCCTCTGCTAGGACCTGTCCAAATCTGCTCACAAGTCCCCACCAGAACCTATCCAAAACCTGCTCACAAGTCCCCACCGAAACCTGTCCAAAACCTGCTCACAAGTCCCCATCGAAACCTGTCCAAAACCTCAGCAAGCTCACCAAGAAAAACTTGCTTAGCATGAACCCACAAAGAGAATTGTTAGAGACCCAATGTGATTCATCAACCTCATAGAAGCATAAAGAGAATTGTTAGAGACTCAATATGTTCTATACTTAACTCCCAGTATCAATCTCAACTCAATCTCAATCTCAACAGAATAAGATAGATGTAGTATGCTTTTCTCAAGAACATGAAACACAACCCAACAATTGCCAACCATGCAATATCTCATATAACAATGATACTCATGTTCTTTCCACAACCAATTAGGGTTTTAACAACAATGCTCATCAAACAAGGTTTAGTCAACCAACACCATTCAACTCAACATCAACCTTGAAGCATTCAACCAATCATCACAAGAAAAGGAAACAAGTAGAAATCCTTTTCCCTCCACACTTATTTTTAGAAAACCATCAATCAATAACAACCATGGAAGAATGTGCCCATACCTTTACTTTGATGAAGAAGGAGAACTCAAAAACTGTCACAACATTAACTCTCAATTTACCACCAATTAGAGTTAGCAACTATACAATAATACACAATAATAAAGATCCAAAATAACACCTTATTACTCCAACTTAATATTAACCACCAAAAATATAATATACATACAAAGTAAAATCTCTTTACACCTTATTACTCCACATAAGCATCAAGCATTAATAATAACAATGTCAAAACAAAGATTACAACTTAACCTTATACCTCCATCAATAATTCTTGATCAAATCAACTCAAATATCCCAAGTCAACAATAAAAAGATTTACCTTGGCAATACTTAGTTCTCCAACCTTAGGAGAAATGAGGAGCCACCACTATAAGCGCTAAAGCGCATTCTCCTCTACTTACGTAGCCCAATCACAGCCGCTCTCCTTCGTGCATCGCAACAAAAGGAAAAATGCACTCGACGTGATTCGAAACTTGTATCTCTGCCTAGCGAGCGCCTTTACTCAAACTCCATCGTCGTTGGAGCACAAGTGCCCGACAAAGAAATATTAAACTATCCTTTGTTTTATCTTCACTTGATCGTAGGATATGGAAAACGTATTCATTTTCCTAGCACTGTCCAAAACATAAGTCACTGAATGCTTGCATTAATCATCTCACAGCACAGTCTGGAAAAACACAGTTCAGGTGCAATTGCCAATCCACTAACGTCAAGCAAAAAAGTAAGGATGCAGCCCAAGCTCAAATCCGAGTATGCCAAGCACGGTTTCCAAGACACAGATCAAGCACGATTTCAAAGACGTCAATTGGAGATTCGAAGACACAGAGCAAGCACAAATCGAAGACACCAAGCGCTATTCGAATGATACAGAGCAAATGCAAATCGAAGACACCAAGCGCTATTCGAATGATACAGAGCAAACGCAAATCGAAGACACCAAGCGCTATTCGAATGATATAGAGCAAACGCAAATCGAAGACTCCAATTAATCGGTGGTGCACTTACTTTAGAAAATCATCCCCACTTATATAGCCATTTCTCCTTAACTGTTTGACGTCGGCGCTCCTCCAACGATGGCAACACGTCGACGAAAGAAAACTTTATCTACGTCGCTTAAGGGTTAAAAGACCCTTTAATAATAATTAAAATAATAATTATTATTATTTTATTAATAATAAATTAAACTTAGACCTTTGTCAAAGGTTTGAGTTAATTTAATTATTAATAATAAACATGGACCTTCAAGGTTTTTCAAGAAGTAAAAACCTTTGCATTAAGTTAAGCTTGGTTTTAATAAAAACCCTTAATGAGTCCAAATGGTTTTAAGAAAAACCTTTAACCTTGTCACCATGGTTTTAATAAAAACCCTTTAACAATATGAAGCTTTCTCAAGATATTTTTGACATCACACTCTTTTTGATATCAACACAAAAATGCCTTTTGACATCAATGACAACTTATACACTTGAGCAAAAGCAATGTACCCAAAGTACCCAAAATTGCCAACAATCTCCCCCTTTGTCATTGATGGCAAACCTTTACTGAAAACACTTCTCAAGAGCCAAAACTGAAACCAACTGTGCTAACAACTGACCAACTGTGCCCACAACTAAGAATCTTCCTTTGAAGTTTTGCTCCCCATGACTTGAAGCTTTCCTCTTCACTTTGAAGCTCTCCCCCTTACTCATATCTCTCCCCCTTTGTCATCAATGGCAAAGGGTCACCTTTGGGGCTCGGGACTAAGAATGAGCCTCTTAGCTTAGTCCCTCCCCCACCTCCTGATGAGGTGATTAATTCTGGGGTGGGAGTAAAACTCCCATTAGGCACTGATCATCATCAGCGTCTATAACTTCCTTGTCGGGCCTTCTCTTGAACTCTTTGTCCATATTCCTGTTCTTGTCACTGTTCTTGTTCTTGTTATCATTCCTATTCTTATCCATGCCTTGATCCTTGGACCTATTCATACCATTGTTCCTATTCTTGTACCTTGGAAGTTCAGCTCTACACTGTCTAGTTGTGTGACCTTCATTGTTGCACTTATAACAAGTAACAATGTTATTTCTTTTAGGCATACCTGTTCTTTGAATCCACCTGTTCTGACCAAACCTGTTCTGGCCAAACCTATTCTGACCAAACCTATTCTGACCAAACCTATTCTGATCAAACTTGTTCCTGATATTTGCCTTGCAATAAACTGCCTTGTGCCCAAACTGTTTACAAGAGTAGCAATACCCTTGAAAGAAATTACCACCTCTGAAACTGTCATTTACCTTCCTTACTTGAGTCATGCAATGTGAAGCCATGTGACCAAACCTGTGACAAGCAAAACATCTGCCATTAAAATTTTCTGTAAATGGCTTTCTAGGTCCTGTAAACTTTCTCCCCTTTTTCTGTTTCCTATTTTCTGTTTCTGTGCATCTATCATTCAAGGACTCATGATCTGAAATACTTTCCTCATCAGAACTCTCTTCCTTTTGGAGTCTCTTACTAGACTCTCCAGATTGTTCCTTGTGTGGCTTAACAAAACCAAGGCCTGTTTTATCTGTTGTCTTTATTTGACCTTTGATGAGTGACTTAACCTTCTTGGAGCTATCTTGAAACCTCGTGAAGCTTATCCTTGTACTCTTTAGTTTCCTCTTTCAAAGAAGCCATTTTCTGTTCTAACTCACTATACTCAAGAACCTTAGACTCTAACTCATCCTTGAGTTCTTGTGTCTTAGCTATAGAGAAGTCAAGACTTTCTATAAGATCATCTCTCTCCATACAACATTCATCTAACTTATCCTTGAGTCTAGCATTCTTCTTTCTTTCCTTTTTCAAAGCACTAAGAGCACTAATAAGTTCACCTTTAAGATCTACTTCACCTTCCTCTATATGTTTGCTTTTTGAATCATCAAAGCCTTTTTCAGATTTCTTATCACTAGAGGTGCTACCCTTTTCAAAAACCATACATGCATCTTCCTTATAGTTTTCTGAAGCATCCTCATACATACTAGAAACCAAATCATTATTTGTGCAATCATCCTCAAGGTGACCAAAGTTTCCACATCTAAGACATTTCATGATAATGAATCTATGTTTCGGTTCTTCCTCTTTTTTGATATGAACAACATCTCATTTTCATTATCACTTGAAGAACTTTCACTATCACTACTAGAACACTTACTTGCTTTGTCTAGGTAGAAACTCTTCTTGTGCTTGTGAGAATACCTCTTTCCTTGATTGTTGTGCTCATCTTTGTTTTTCCTGTGATGCTTGTGCTTTTCAGAATCCTTGCTCTTAGAATCCTGTTTATCTTCATCACTTTCATTCTTGGGAACAGTACAGTCAGTAGCATAATGACCAAACTTTCCACAATTGAAACATCTTATATTTTTCATACTTTTGTGCTTTCTAGAGAACTTGCCTTTCTTGCTGTAATATGCCTCTTCATCACTAGAAGACTCATCACTATCTTGAAGTTGTTTACCCTTGGAATTCTTGGTAGCCTTGAAATCTGCCTCTTTCTTGACATCAACCTTCACTTGAGTTCTCAACTCAAATGTTGCAAGTATACTATGGAGCTCATCCTTTTTCAACTTATCCAAATCTTTAGCTTCCTCAATAGCAGAAATATTTTCACTAAATCTATTAGGAAGAGATCTTAAAATCTTATCACAAACATCATTTTCAGCAAGCTCAAGACCTAAGTCTTTCATGGAGTTAACAACCTCATCCATACGAAGCATGTAGTCACTAATATTTTCATCATCATTCATCTTGAGTTGTTCAAACATACCTTTGAAGTGTCTCAACTTGGCCTTTCGGACATTTGTATCACCTGTATGAACCACCTTCAACTGTTTCCACATTTCACTAGTTGTCTTGCAGTGAATCACTTTGGTGAGATCTGCTTTCTGTAAGCCTTTCAGGATTGCATTCATTGCTTTTGAATTGCTGTGATGTAGGAGCCTTTCTTCTTTAGTATAAGGACCATGTTCAGGAATAGTGTACTCATCTTCAATCACTTCCCATACCTCATTACCAAGTGCCATTAGATGAACCTTCATCCTTGCACTCCAAAGACCAAAATCTGATCCATCAAGAATAGGTGTTGCATTGCCACTTGAATAATCCATTGTGTTCTTTACTAGCTTTTCCTTCAAGCTGTTAAACTTTTCGAAGGCACCCGCTCTCGATACCAATTGAAGAACACAAGCTTATACTCGAGAGGGGGGTGAACAGTATAAGACCTCTTTTTACTTTTTCCTTTATACTTCAAAATAGTAAAGCAATATACCCAAAGCAATATCAAAACAAAGCACAATATCATCCACAAAGTGACACCAATTTTAACGTGGTTCACCCAGAAAGCCTGGGCTACATCCACAAAACTTTTCTCTAAAAGTTATCTCAAAGTTCTTTGGGAAACCTTCCCAATTACAATGTTTATGAGCCTCGGCCCAAAGGAGATACCTTCCCCCAATCTGAATTTATGAGCCTCTGCTCAAAGGAGATACCTTCCCCTCTATCTAAATTTATGAGCCTCTGCTCAAAGGAGATACCTTCCCCTCTGCTCTGGAAATGATCCCTCAGAAGATCAACTGCCTCTACCTCTTGCCGAGCACGTGGAACTCCTTTCCACCGAAGACCTCCTATCCTCAATGCTTAGCCTAAGAGACCTCTGCCTTCTATGATCACGTCCACAATAGCTCAAGCAACCTGTACCAAACATAATCAATCGGTCTAGTACAAGTCTTCCTCTGTCTGTCAGATCTGTCCAACTCTTGAACAAATCAATCCTCTACATACAAGCCTTCTCAAAGACTTGCCAAATCTATCCTCAAGTTCTTCTCAAAGAACCAATGCACCTCTATCCTCAAGTTCTCTGATAGAACTCTCAAACTCAGCTCACAAGTCCTCTCGCTAGGACCTGTCCAAATCTGCTCACAAGTCCCCACAACCTTCCAAACTCTCCACAAGTCCCCATCGAAACCTGTCCAAAACCTCGCTCACAAGTCCCCACCGAAACCTGTCCAAAACCTCAACAAGCTCACCAAGAAAAACTTGCTTAGCATGAACCCACAAAGAGAATTGTTAGAGACCCAATGTGATTCATCAACCTCATAGAAGCATAAAGAGAATTGTTAGAGACTCAATATGTTCTATACTTAACTCCCAGTATCAATCTCAACTCAATCTCAATCTCAACAGAATAAGATAGATGTAGTATGCTTTTCTCAAGAACATGAAACACAACCCAACAATTGCCAACCATGCAATATCTCATATAACAATGATACTCATGTTCTTTCCACAACCAATTAGGGTTTTAACAACAATGCTCATCAAACAAGGTTTAGTCAACCAACACCATTCAACTCAACATCAACCTTGAAGCATTCAACCAATCATCACAAGAAAAGGAAACAAGTAGAAATCCTTTTCCCTCCACACTTATTTTTAGAAAACCATCAATCAATAACAACCATGGAAGAATGTGCCCATACCTTTACTTTGATGAAGAAGGAGAACTCAAAAACTGTCACAACATTAACTCTCAATTTACCACCAATTAGAGTTAGCAACTATACAATAATACACAATAATAAAGATCCAAAATAACACCTTATTACTCCAACTTAATATTAACCACCAAAAATATAATATACATACAAAGTAAAATCTCTTTACACCTTATTACTCCACATAAGCATCAAGCATTAATAATAACAATGTCAAAACAAAGATTACAACTTAACCTTATACCTCCATCAATAATTCTTGATCAAATCAACTCAAATATCCCAAGTCAACAATAAAAAGATTTACCTTGGCAATACTTAGTTCTCCAACCTTAGGAGAAATGAGGAGCCACCACTATAAGCGCTAAAGCGCATTCTCCTCTACTTACGTAGCCCAATCACAACCGCTCTCCTTCGTGCATCGCAACAAAAGGAAAAATGCACTCGACGTGATTCGAAACCTGTATCTCTCCCTAGCGAGCGCCTTTACTCAAACTCCATCGTCGTTGGAGCACAAGTGCCCGACAAAGAAATATTAAACTATCCTTTGTTTTATCTTCACTTGATCGTAGGATATGGAAAACGTATTCATTTTCCTAGCACTGTCCAAAACATAAGTCACCGAATGCTTGCATTAATCATCTCACAACGACAGTCTGGAAAAACACAGTTCAGGTGCAATTGCCAATCCACTAACGTCAAGCAAAAAAGTAAGGATGCAGCCCAAGCTCAAATCCGAGTATGCCAAGCACGGTTTCCAAGACACAGATCAAGCACGATTTCAAAGACGTCAATTGGAGATTCGAAGACACAGAGCAAGCACAAATCGAAGACACCAAGCGCTATTCGAATGAAATAGAGCAAACGCAAATCGAAGACACCAAGCGCTATTCGAATGATACAGAGCAAACGCAAATCGAAGACACCAAGCGCTATTCGAATGATACAGAGCAAACGCAAATCGAAGACTCCAATTAATCGGTGGTGCACTTACTTTAGAAAATCATCCCCACTTATATAGCCATTTCTCCTTAACTGTTTGACGTCGGCGCTCCTCCAACGATGGCAACACGTCGGCGAAAGAAAACTTTATCTGCGTCGCTTAAGGGTTAAAAGACCCTTTAATAATAATTAAAATAATAATTATTATTATTTTATTAATAATAAATTAAACTTAGACCTTTGTCAAAGGTTTGAGTTAATTTAATTATTAATAATAAACATGGACCTTCAAGGTTTTTCAAGAAGCAAAAACCTTTGCATTAAGTTAAGCTTGGTTTTAATAAAAACCCTTAATGAGTCCAAATGGTTTTAAGAAAAACCTTTAACCTTGTCACCATGGTTTTAATAAAAACCCTTTAACAATATGAAGCTTTCTCAAGATATTTTTGACATCACACTCTTTTTGATATCAACACAAAAATGCCTTTTGACATCAATGACAACTTATACACTTGAGCAAAAGCAATGTACCCAAAGTACCCAAAATTGCCAACAATATTAAATTTATTAAATTATTTATATGTACACTATCATGATGAGTATGCATAGTATAATATTGGGTAGATTTTTCAAGAATATTTCAATGCATATGAAGGAATAATAGCTCTACAAATATAATGTATGTAATAAACAATGTACAATAAGTATATAATCAAGGGATATATCATGATAAAAAGTAAAATTCAATAGTAAAAGCTAATAATAAAGTAAAAGTGTCATCAATAGGGTAAAATAACTTTGCACTATGTTTAAAGTATCTTAAAATCTTTATTAAATAATTGTGTTTTATAATATCTTGGTAAATATCTAATAAGTGTATAGAAGTCCAATAATACTTTTGGAAGTATCATGTAATTATTGAAATATTATAAAACAACCCCAAGGAGAAATATCTAAAGCCTTATGATGTTTTATTACTATCTTATATAATTATAAGAAATCATTAGATTCCAAGAGAAATATCTAGAACAATGTGATATTTTAGCTCTATGGATTTATCCATCTTTATAATATCTAGGTTCAAGATCCTATAACTTGGGAAGAGACCATTGTGTAAGGTAAGTAATAAATAGAAAAACTCAAGCATGAAATTGAAAGTCAGTAATAGAGTAAATAATAGCTAGCATAGAAAGCTAAATAAAGAGTGGATCTTTATAGATATTGTGTCTAATGGATTTTATTAGCAATAGTATGAGTTTTGAGCATTTGAATAATCAATCGGAGGTGGATACTCAACACAAGGAATGAATTCACTTGTTTTTTTTTTAACTTTATCTTATATTATTGAAAATTTATTACAAAGTAAAAAGAGCTGGACAGGAAATATGGGAGAAAAAAAATCCTCCACCAATCCTTCCTAGCTCAAAAATTACCCATCTCTCTATATTCATTGTGTTTCGCTCGCCTAACCGTGATAGATTAATTAGAATCATTGGCTGCTCTTCCTATTCTGCTATCATTTTGTACAACCTCTCGCATCCCTTGTATTATTTGGTACCAACTTATCTAATTTCCATATGAGAGTCCACATTTATCCTTCCTCTAGTTATTTTCTCCATTTTTCTAAATAATCTACCACCCTATTTCCCTCTCTCTTGATATGTGTAATAAAAATATCCTGAATAACTTTTCAAATCTTTTGAACTACTTCCACATTCCTTCTTTCACCAATTTCTAGCACATAAAAGGGTC
The DNA here is from genome assembly GCA_028583015.1 of Wollemia nobilis. Taxonomy (NCBI): domain Eukaryota; kingdom Viridiplantae; phylum Streptophyta; class Pinopsida; order Araucariales; family Araucariaceae; genus Wollemia; species Wollemia nobilis. The sequence continues at coordinate 520,349 of JAQPPZ010001733.1, forward strand.
TTATAGGATCCAATATTCCAGCCCATATTTGAGACTCTATCTCTATTCATAGATTATGTAAATATAGATTTGTAGCTATCATTGATGCTGACAAGATGACCTATCCTTCTACTTCATTATTTGTTGTCCCCCCATACCTTATGCTCTCCAGTACCCTTGTTTTCCTTTCCAAATTCGTATGATAATACCAAAACTATATTTTTCAGGATTTATAGTAAAATCCCCATCTATGTTTGCCTTCACCCACTCTCTAGGAGGAGGTCTCCACTCTATGTTATTTGAGGAGATTTCAATTGTGAATCCAAACCTTAGTTGTTTTTATTTTATAGTTATTCCAAAGCTCCGTAAAATAGTCACTTCCTCCATTTCTATGTTTGTTTCCTCCTATAATATAATAAATAGTGTTTCCATTACCTTATTCATAATCCTCTTCCATAATTGCTCCCTTGTTATATGCTCTGATTTAAATATCTATGCACTTCATTCCAGCCATAACTGCCACCATATGAATCTAGGTGCCAGCTTCCATACCATTTTCATTGTTTTAGTCTTAAAATTGCATTGTTTCCATTTCTCATAAAAGCTTTTCTAGCTCTCAAAAATTTCCCAAAGCTATCTCATCTTCCTTGACCAACTAATAAATATATATTTAACAAAAGAACACCTATAAAAGAGGTTATTCAAGTTCTCCTCTACTTTTACACACGTTACACATTTGGAATACCCGTAGAAACCCATTTTTCTTATATTATCAAATTTCAAGCACTTGTTATGGTTAATCAACCATGAGAAAATGCTAATTTTTGGGCATCCTTCCTTTTTCCAGATAAATATCCATGGAAGTGGTGTTGGGGTAATAGCATATCCAAAAACTACCTTGTATCCCTCCTTTGTCTTATAGATTTCTAACTTGCTTCCTCCCCATCCAAGCATATCCCTCGTAGAACCATATTGAATTGGATATCTTTGGAGATGTCTCTATAGTTTTTCGGTTAGTTCCTCTATCCCCCTCACTGGCCATTCTTGGGTATGTTTCCATTGTAGTAAGTCTGGCATATGTTGACTCCATGATTTCATATAGGAAGAGGCTTTCCACCACCCCACCTTTTGGAGCTTTGCTTTCCAACTCTCCATATATGGGAATGCATGAATAATTGGTTGAGATTGATTCCATGAATCATACCAAAATAGAGCATCCTTTCCATCCCCTAACTGCCAATATAGGTATGGCTTTATTAAATTCTGGCCTGCTTCCATTGTTCTCCATATTGTATATCCCTCTTATTCCACTCCATGTCTTGGGATATCTTTCTCAGCCACTCTTGGTAATATTTAGCTTGTAACAGTCTACTCCATAAGCCTCTAGTAGTTGTAATCCATCTCCAATATAACTTCCATGCTAGTGCCTTGATACTTTGGTATGTTGATCTTGTCCCTAATCCTCCTTGTTTTTTTGATTGACATATCTTCTTACATCCATTAATACTAGTGCTAATTTTTCTTCCCTTGCACCTGATCAAAACAACTTTCTTGTGTGTTTATCAATATATTCATAACTCTATTTGGAGCTTGAAGTATGGAAAATTTATAAATTTGGAGAGCTTGTAGCATAAATTTAATCATTGTAAGCCTTCCTCCTAAGCTTAGCCATTTGTGTGTCCAGTTGCTCAACTTAGCTTGAAGTTTGTCAATCAGCCCTTTCCACTATGTGCTTTTTGTTTTCTTTGTAGATATAGGTACTCCAAAATACTGTATGGAGAAAGGAGTTTGCATGAAGTTCAAAAATTGTATAATTTTGTCTCTCACCCTCTATGTTATATTGAAAAACTACTTGAGAATTTTTCCATTAAAATTTTGCCTTGTATCTTGAGTATACCCATCTAAAATTTCTTTTATGTTTCTTTCTACTAGGATATTGGCTTTACTAATAAGATATGTATCATCCACAAACTAGAGGTGATTTGTCTCAATCTGAGAATTGGATTTTAGACCCCTTAGCCTCCCCTCTTGTCTCTATTTTTTAACAGTATCCCTAGACCCTCTGCATAAATAATTAAAAGTTAAGGAGAAAGAGGGTCCCCTTGCCTCAACCTACTTCTTGTTGTGAACATGGGAGAGGGACTACCATTTACCAAAATCAAGAATGATGTGGTTTGTGTATGGTATTTTACCCAATCTCTCCACTCCTCTGCAAAGCCCATTTTTCTAAAATCCTTCGCAAAAAAGACCGGTCTACTCTATCATAGGCTTAGAAAGATATAATTTTATAAACAAACCTAGGTAATTTTTCATGGATATTGTTTGTATCACTTTTTGTGCCACTACTATTCCATATAGAATTTGTCTGCCTTCAACAAAACCACCTTGCTCACTTGAAATCAGATTTGGTAAAAAAGGTTTTAACCTCTTTGCCATAAGCTTTGTTAAAATCTTGTATACTACATTACAAAGTGAAATATGCCTATAATTATAAATTATCTCACTAGGTGGGCCCTTAGGAAGTAAACTTATAAAACTATGATTCAATAATTTTAATATTTGCTTACTTTGTTTGATTTCCTCCAGTGCCTCCACCATTGCTTGGCCCACAATTTCTTAAAAATTTTGATAAAATTCAATGTGAAATCCATCTAGTCCTGGGTCTTTCCTTTTTATATTTTTTGTATGATCTGTGATGTTTCTTCCAGAGAAATTTCCTCCATTAATAATTTATTATGTTCTGGTTTGACTAATTATGGAATTGCCTCTAGTATCTTCTCCTACCATATTGCATTCAAGTTTTAATTGCTACTAAAAAGAGTATGGAAGTACTTATTTGATATAGTTTTCATTTCACTTACACTAGTTTTTACTTGACCTATCATATATTTAAGACCTGTAATTCTATTTTGTTGTCTTCTATTTGTTGCTATATTAAGAAATAAAGTTATGTTTTTATCCCCCTCCTTTAACCATGTAACTCTGGACATTTACCTCCAATAGATTTCTTCTTGTTCTTCCAAATCATCCTCTCTCCTAATAGTTTCATCCTCATGTTGCAACAGATATTTAGTAATAGTTCCTTGTCTTATCTTCTAAGAAATATTCTCCTTCTGATACTTTATTTCATTCTTTTGGATTCTAGTGAGTTACTTCTTATGTTTACTCTAATCCTTTAGTTGGGTCCTAACATATTTTAGTTGTTTATGAAGTTTGAATTGAGTTGTCCCAAATATTGGTTTCCCTAATTCCCACCACTTCTTTATGTGGTCCCCCAAATCCTCATATTTTAGCCACCATAGCTCAAATTTAAAATTTCTTGCAACTTTATGATTATATTATTCTATGGTAAGGCTTACTGGAAAATGATATGAATAAATCCTATACGTGAACCTCGATTGATGCTTGGTATGCAAGTATAGTTCCTTTCCCATGAAGATATGATCCAATAAATATTTGACTGTCTCCCATTCATTTCTTCTAATTGTCCAGGTCATGGAGCTATCCACAATTGGGATATCTATTAGATTCATTTGACATGATATTGATGAAAAAACCTATCCTTTTACTTCAAAATGGATCTACCTCCTTGTTGTTCCTCTATTCTAAGCTTTGCATTGAATTATCCTCCCACAATCCATTGGTCCTTTAGGTAGTTGTCTCTAAAACTCTGAATGGCTACCCATTGATCAATCTATGCTTTGACTTTTTGTGCTCCATAAAAAATAACTATAGTCTAAATTTTCTCACTTTCCCTATTTTGTAATTGGACCATCAACACCCCTCTCGTAGAGGCCCCCCTTATCACTAGGAATAGTTGGTTATTCCACATCATGGCCAATCCACATGATTTTCCTTGTGTTGATTGAGTAAGGATTTCTCCTTTTTGCCATATCCTCCTATTTATTTTTAGTAAGTCTTCTCCTTGCATTTTGGTTTCCTGTAACAAAACTATATCTGGAATCATATCTATGATAATGTTTTTGACTAAATTTGTTTGGATTGAATGCCTAAATCCCTCACATTCCAAGTAATTAATATCATTTAGAATTAGGAGAGAAAAAATCAGCCATCGATTTTACCTTTCCATTCTGGCTCAAATTTCTTCCCTGTTTCTCCATATTCTCTTTGTTTGACTTCCTCCCTACAGATTAATTCAATTTTTATTTCTTCTCCACTTTATGAATCCCTAAATTAGGTCTATATTTTTTCTTATTTCCTTTTTTCATCTCTATTTCTTGATTTATAACTATCCCCTACTCTATTTCCCCTCCTTTGGTCTCCCTCGTGGGCTAAATCTCATTTTCCATGAGAGAGGTTGTGTCTAGTTTTGCTCCTTGCTTGTTCTATGACACTAGACTGGAGTATTTTTCCTAATATACAGTTGTGACTTGTTGGGTATCCACCTCTAATCCTTCCATTTGAAAATCCCCTTTTTTTTTCCAATCTTCCTAGTTGTTTGAATATCTCATATCTATTATTTTTTCTTCCTGCTTTTTCTCCTTGTCTTTGGTTACTATGATGATTTATTTTATTTGGAATTTTGATTGCTTTTTGGAACCCTCAAAGTCTGTTGGGCTTTTCCCTTCCTTCTAATTTACCTTTTACTGAGGATATTGTCTTGCCATGTTAATATTTACTCTTGTCCCCTCTTGCTCAAATTAATGATCCTTAACTGTTGGGCACATTGTAGCCAAATATCCATAAGCATGGCATACTCGATATCTAAATGGAATCGCCTCATAATATAACTATTTTTGCCAAAAAATCTCCTATTTTTAGGTCTATCTTTATTGGAAGAGGTTTATTGAGGTCTATTTGCCCTAGCAAACATTGCTAATCCTCCTAAAACTGTTTCTCTTGAGCTACCTTGATAATGACCTAGTAAGTTGCATATTGCCTCGAGTACCTCATCTTTCCAAATTTGAATGCGAAGGAAAAATAATATTACCCATATCGGTACTGCAATTGGTTCCACTCTCAGGTGGAATCCCATATTCCATGGTTGCAAGAATAGTCCTGTTGGCCCATGATGATAATATTATCCCTCAAATACTTTTTATCGGTTTGCCACTAATGTGAGCTCTATAGAAAAATGCCCATTTGGGAGAGTTAGAATTTCATATTCTCCTTCTAGATGCCATTTTTTCCTTATCTGCATGTGAAGGAAGTGCACATATGGTCTCAAACCCATGAATTTACCTATCAGGTTGTGTTTTATCTTATAAACTATATCTTCAGCTATCCAATCCTCAGTTATTTCTAATATTGGTATTTCCTTTGCTTATGGTAAACATCAATTCATGCTTCCCAATTATAGAATCCTCATTTTATCACTTCTCCATGGTTTTTATGATTATCCTTGCCTATGTTTGATAGTTATTGAAGCTATCTTGGGTACCACATAGCTTCTCTCGGTATGATATTACTTGTTTTGGAGGATTTGGTATCAAAGTACCTATGTCCTCCATTCTTGGCCATGATCCATACTATTGAAAGACCCTCCAACAATATTGATCCTCTCCGATGGTGTTTTGTGCATGAAAATATTCTCCATACCTCTACCCTAGCCTTTGAAACTCTAGTTCCAAAAGTTGCCCACAATTCCTCTAGAGCTAATTTTAATACAAACTCGAATGAATTCACTTGTTGGATATAATATAATAAGAAAATTTGTATACTCCTATAATTTTGTTTCTAAAAAAAGTACTCTTTTTTCTTGTTATATAATCATTGTGGTGTCATATTTTTCTTTTATGTATTTATTTATACCATTATGTATGTTTTATTTTTATACAAGTACTCTATAGTAATATACTATCACCATCATAAGTTTTTGTATTGAGGAAGAATACCATAACAAGAGAAGGGTTTGGTAAAACATTTTATTCATGTTAAGGATTGATATTTTTTATTTCATTGCTAATAACACTCATCTTAGGTGGTGGCATTGAATGATAATTGTATCCTTAACCTTCTAATATTTTTACTATGGCCTACTTTTACTATGGTAAATTCCAAAATTTTCATGGAGTAAAAGGATTCATTGTCACCATTATGATTATAATTTACCATTAATAAATAATTTTAATACAGTAATTTTGAAATTATTATATGGTAAATCTTGTTCATCAATGTCATTTTTAATTTACCTCTCTAGATATTAATTTTCTTGTGGGTCATATTTGTTGTGATTATAGGTGTTAGTGTAGGGTGGAGACTAACCCATAATTCTACTCCCTAACTTTCATACTAAAGGTTTTTAACTACCCCGTCATACTTTATTTTCCATTTTGAACTACCATCACTTGCATGTGTGCATTTGTTATGTTTCATTAAGGAACTAAATTATAATATCTTATAGTTGTGGTATGTGTAGTACCCAATTTCAAAATTAAGATCATATCAACTTAAATTTTATAACCAAAATAGCTACTAGTAAATAGTTTATGAGTACTATAAGCGCACAACATATATACCTAGTTTTAGTTACACTTTATTGCAAGAAAGATAGAAAACTATTTTATTTTTATGATCAATACTTTTAATACATCAAATTGTTAAAGAGAATTTTCTACAATCCAACTCCAAATTATGGTTGCAGTGCAATGATTATCCCCTCTTCTATTTATCATAGGTTATTGATTCAAAGTTTGAAGACAACATATCTTTTTACACATGATACACTTATATTCCTAAAGGTATGACATTAAAATTCAATATTTTTTTTTCCTAACTCAATCCACCCATGGTGGTGCAATGGTTGGTCAACTAGATTGTAGTGGAGACATTATTTTTTTTGGTAATTAAATATTTATCATTAACTCAGGTTTTTCAGGTTGACCCAAAACCTTTTTACAAAAATAGCCCGCGACTAAGGAACATAAACAGAGACAAACAGAGGATCCTCCATCCTCTATCCCAACCATTCATCCTTACCTAGGACCCCACACCCTGAGCATCCCACCCCAAACAGAGCATAACACAAAATGACACACAGGGCCTTTGTCCATCCTGATCCATCCTAGGCATTGCACTTGAACCTAGACACAACATCAGCAAAAAAAAAAGAGCAGCATGCAACCCTCTGCCCTGACAAGAAAGTAAAAATTTAAACTTGAAGACCAACAATAGATTCAATAAAAATAGACAACCCAGGGCAGAAAAACACCATAGAGGACCCTATTCCTCCTCTTCGGTCTCCTCCTGATCCTCCTCTTTGTCCTATTCATTGTCGTTCGTCTCCGGGTTGTAAACCACTAGCTTGTTGCTCTGGTAGCCCTCTTTAAATAAAACCTTTGTCAGGACCTCCTACAACTCCTGCATGTTGGCTGCAGTGTTCAGGATGAACCTTTTCAGCTCCATAATAGAGACATTATTGGTTTCAATATCTCAAACCATTTTTAAAGTGTAATATCACCAATAGACTTATGTCCTTGCACCATAGAGGCGTGGGCATACATGCCATTACCAAGAGAACTAGTGATATGAAGTCTCTTCATATCTTAACTCTATTAGGTATGATGGTGTATCTATTGATATCCTTACCTAATGACTACAAATTCTATGTTCAAACCACAATAATAATTGATTTTTCTATCTTGCACTCAAGTAGGTTCTTATAAAGAAAAGAGGTTTTTTTTTTTAAATGTGTGCAATGGAACAATAGTTTACCATTGTCTTTATGTATATGAGATCATTATTTCAAATCCTATTAACTACTAAATCAAATTAAAAAATATTATATATAATTAAATTGTATGGGCGAATTGGATCATAATAAATATTAATAAAAAAAATAGTACAAGTGGTAGAAGCGGCAATTGTTAATTCATACAAAGTTTTTTAATATTTACAAATTAAAATTTAAAAAAATATTTTAAGTGCTAATCCACCCAACCTTATAAAGGCCATAAATTTTATAAATAGATTAATTTGGAACCCATTTTTTTATATCATATATTTTTTTAATCCCTACATACTTAAGACATTGGTTTAAGGACTCATTACAGTTATATGGTATTTTTATGAAAAATGAATCCTTTAACATATGTTACTTGTCTTAATGGATGAACTTACAACACTTGGTCGGTATATATAGGAGGTTTTCTAAAAAACATAAGAATATTTAGTTTATTTTTTAATGATTGAACATAAGGTCTTCATGTTCATGAACTAGAGAATAAGGAGGAAGCACTTGGTATTTTTTTATGTTGGTAGAACTAGATATACTTTCTCATATAATAGATAATACTGATCTAATTCAAGTGTGGGTAACTTTGAATCGTACCTATAAAAAATTAATTTCAAGTGAAGTTACCAAGATAAACATGGAGATCTCCAATCTCAAGATTTCAAAAAATAGTATCATTGAAGAATGGATATCTTGCTTTAAAAACATAAAGGCTTACCTAGCTATGATAGGACCAAGGTAAAAGGTGATGAAGAGTATGCAATTTTTATTACCACAAATCATACTCCACCTTTCTTTTTCAATTGGTTATATGGGATTGAAATAGGCCCCACCCGTATTACATCATCACCACATAGTGGTATTACAACAAAGCTTGGATATTATCTATATATCACTTGGCAAGATTTGAACATTGGTCTCCTCTTTAAATATTGAGGAATATAACTGGTTGAGCTAATTCCACTTGATATAACACTCCACCTTTTAATATAGCTAATTTTTTCTTTATGTGAATGTTATGACTATTAAAGATTCATAGCCTATAACTCTTGAATGGATTTCTAAACTTCCCGCTCACTATGAAGTTGTTAGATGGAATTGTAAAGATATTACTCATAAATAGATCAATCTAAAGGATACCAAATAAATGTAAACTAAGGCTCAACTTCCCAGTAGTAAGTCAAATATTCCAATGAATTTTAAATCATTTGAATACTGTTGAAGGGAGGAACATTGAAGCAGAATTACTGAAGTCAAGTTAGAAGATTTTTTATGATGTAAACTAGATTTCCATGAGAGCATCCATTATGAGTAGGGATATTTTACCATCTATGATGTATTTTCCTTTATCCCTATTAGCTTTTGATGTAGCAAGTAATGGGAGATAGCAATCACAAGATGCATAATAATATGACATAAAGTAAATCTGTGAGATGATTGAAAATATACTATACATAGAAATGATGGAAATATATACAAAGAAGCTATGGAGGAAATGAACACTACATGAATAAATTTACTACTCAAGAATGAGCTTTGAGCATATCACACTCCATAACATTACATCACACTATGCTACATTACACCACACTATTCTACACTACTTCCTACTGTTGTATAATGCTCTATGTCTATGGCCTTTTATATAGGAAAATAGGTTCCTTGGCCAAAACTCTACCTAGATGTGCAAGGGAAATCTTGCACATTGATACTTTAGCATTTATTACAATGCATGAAGTAGCTAGATAACTTCCCCCTAAAGTAATCTAATGTCCTAAGTATGTACCAAGAAAGGTACATTTACATGATCCAAATGATGTAATATAATCTATTTCTAACACCCCCATGTATTATACTATTTGGATATTGAATACTTTATTATTCAATGTGGATCTTATTCCATATAATAGCTTTGAGTCTTTAGTAGTTGCTTCAGTCTTCATATGATGCAAAAATAGGCTGAAGTTGTAGGTTTTTCTTTCAACTGACTTCGCATTGAATTTCCCCTTCTTTGGGTTTAGTGTTTGTGCTTTCATAAGTGGTTGTGCTACTACTTGATTCTTTTAGATATGATTCTTCTTTCTTGTCTTCAATCTGTACAAATGTTTCTAAAAAATCACTTTTGTCATCATGATAAGATCTTGAGTTAGTAGAACATGAAATGTCAATGTTGCATGAGGATTGAAAAGCTTTTCTAGATATGACTCATTAAGTTTTATCTTCTTTTTTAGTAGTTATATCAATCTTCTTTGTTCTAAATTTTCATTCTTGTAGTGTTTAAATGTGAGCAATCCCATGTATAATATGTTCACAAGATCTAAAGAAAGTGTAATATCATTTTTTTCACTGTCAATAGCTTCATTGTGACATGCTTGAAGATAGTATTCCATAGTATCAAAATTATCTTCTAAGGCTTCACTATGTATTACTTTTGAAGTTAGATCTAACATTCTTTCAGATTTCATGAGCAGATTCATGATCCCAAGTTTTATAGCACTAACTTTTTCCTTACTGAAACAATTATCCTTATTGATGTTTGCACATTTATTGGAATTAGACATCCTTATGGCTCCCTAATTGAGGTATATAAGCTTTATTTGACAAAACATTTTTAATCCTTAGTTTTTTAGGCTTCCTTATGACTCCCAAGTAATGTAAGTGTGTACTCTTAAGTATTTTTAGGTTCTTAAGAAAGGTTATATTTTGTAATTTGATAATATTTGATAAATGTTGATATTACCAAGTTTTGTAGAATGCCTTATGACTCCCTAGTATGCTCTGGATAAGATATAGTGCTTTTGTAAATTATAGTTCAATATTTGGTTGATTTTGTAAATTTTTTAAAAAAATCAACTTCTAATATCCCTTATTGCTCCTATTGAACTAAGCACTTTTACTAAATTTTAAATATGTTATAATGTTGATAAGTTTGAGATAATAATTTTATAAATTTCCAACCTTTTAAATACTATGATAAATCTCTCTTTTAAATAACCCTTTAGGAATTATTTTAAGTGTATCTAATTTTCAATAAATTAATTTGATGTAGTAACCCTTATAAATCCCTGATTTTTGGGAAAATTAGACCACAATAATATTTGCAAATATTTAATATTTATTCCAGTAGAAACCCTTATTACTCCTAGGTTTTACATTGTAAATAATATTTTAGCTTAGTAAGTTATCTCCTATATCTTTTGCTTTCATAATCTCAAAATTTATCCTTGATTTTAAACCTTATATATCCTTTATTTGAAAGCAATATTAAATGAGATAAATTACTTACCTTATCTCCTTTATCACCACACTTGAATGCCTTTGATTTTGGTTGGATATAACAACTGCAATACATAAGTTTTGGCACTTGAGATGATGAGTGTGGATTGGGCTGGCCTTGTGTTCAATTCTAGAGTGAAGAGCATTGCAGATTTGAGAAGGTTTAGCCTTAATTTCCATGAGCCTTTAATGTTCCTCCTTCTTTCCTTCCATGTTGTGCTTCAGATGTGTTTCACTGTGCTAGTCTCTCCTGGATTCCTTTGACTGCTCTATTCTTTCTTCTTCACCCTGTGTCACTTCATGTTTATATGCCTTTTAAGGTGGTGAAGAATTTGACAAGTGTCAATGAGCATTACATAAGAGATCTCTCCTTTGTAATGTAACAATCCATTAATAACGCTTTGCTAGCTTCTTAGCTTCTTGGTCACCTTGTAATGCATGAACACTTATGTGAGCACTTGTAACTCCTTCATGAGTTTTCTTGGACATTAAGAAATGGGATGGTGCCTTAGACAATTTGTGCCAAGTGGCTTTCAATTTGTTTGCATGGAGTTATTTTTCTATAATGCTTCCAAGGAGAATATAACTCCTTTTTGTATGCATCTTCTTTGCTTACTACATTTTTTGGAGTGCAAGTAACCTCTTCTCTTGTTGGTCGATCATTGAGGTGATTTTGGAGCTTCGAATGGCATTGTAGGTGATTATTTTGGTGGACAATATTCACCAAGCTAGCAACCTCTAAATATATCACCTCTTCAAATCATTCCTTATTCCCTTTAATGTGTTCCTTTTATGTTGTTCTTCCATGTTGATTGAGGTAGAATCTTCCATCTTTTTTCTTGTAAAATAGAGCTCTCTTTCTATCTACATAAATACAAGTTGATGATCGATTGATATATGCATTGACTTTTATAGGTTCGTTCATCCTAGATGTAAAGTGTGAGACCCTTTGAATGGCTCCTTGTGTCATGGATGAGGAGTGCTTGATGTTTGATCTTTCTTGATTGACATCCATCCTTTCTTGGCTAGATTTCCCTATAGTTTTTGTGTCTTTAGTGGCACCTTCAATCTGCTCTTTTCTTGTGAATAATGTACTGCAATACCTTGTAATATTCTGAGAATAATACATTCTTATTACACCCTTTTTGCACTCCTTCTTGTAGGTCTTGTAGTCTTATTTGTAGAAAATTTTAAATGCACAAATGAAGGTTTTGAGGATGTCCCTTTGGATAGACTTCATGCCCTCTTTTCTTGGATATTTAATGAATGATTCAAACTTTACAAACTATAGATAGAAGCTTTTTTGTTGCACTTAACCCTGTAGTGCTTTGGATTTAATATTCACCAAGTCTAACTATTTGAAGCTTCTTTTGGTTATTTTTTATTCACTTGTACTAACCAATTTTGATGGCTTCTATTGACCACTATGAGTTGCAGATTATTTTGCACTAATAGTGTCTTTAGACACTTTGAAAATTTATGTTTTTGTGCCCTTCTCACGAACACAACAATAATATTTTTAAGAGAAATATAATTGTGCAAATTAATCTAATAATATTTTACTTTTAATGCACTAACAATTTCACCTTATCACTCCAATCAACTCTAAAAATAAATGGACTTAATCAAGAATAATCTGAAATAATCAAGAATAATCTAAAATAGATCTTCAAGAATTATTCTGCAATTCTCTTATAATCAAGGTAGTAGAAGCTAGTCTTCTTTTGATTTCCAAAGTAGGTGATAGGTAGTTGATAGATAGTTTGAAATTCTGAAATCTAATAAAATCCTAAAGTGCAAATGAACCTTAAAGAAACCTTTCTCTTTTTGCACTTTTGAAGATTGTAATTCAATTCTCCTTATTGCAACTTTAATTCAAATTAATGTGCTTAAAAATATCTAATAAGTAATTCAATTTAATTAATATACTTGCACCAATAGTTGATTAACTTTTTATGAAAGCCGTTTTTGCTTATTTTGTAAAGGATGTAGATCTTGGTGTCTAAGATCACCAAGTTTTTTCCTTAAGTAAGATCTTGTAGCTCTTTTTAGACTGCCCTAAACAATTTCAATTTCACCAAAATATGATCTCAAACTATCTTTCACAAGCCTAGTATTTTGGTGGCTTATTATCCTCTTGCACTCTCCTAATTTTGATGTATATTTGAAGACTTATTTGTTTATGAAGCGGTGTCTTCTTACTATGAAAGGCAATATCTAAATATCCTAAATTTGGTAGGCTTCTTCTGTCTAAATCTTCCTTCAAGATTCTTGTTAAATTTTGACTTCAAATAGGATTTTAATCTCAATATTTTGAATGTCTTGAGGTCTTCTAATATTTGGCACTCCATTCCAAATTCGTCTTCATGGGCTTATTTTCATATGGCAACAATTGTCCCAAATCTTTCACTATATCCAATAGTGAATTTATCCAAAGATTTATCCTTGGAACTCTTTTGATAATATCTTCAGTAAGGCTCTCTAAGCCTTTTAGTGGATGCTCATAGAGACCTCCCCAAGGCCTTTGATCTTGTAGCTTCTTCTAGTCTTCCTTGAGACTTTATATTCAACATTTTTCTTATGGAAGTGTTGGTGGTGAGATATTCTCCTGGATCATTAATTATACTACTTTTGGATTCGAGCAAGACTCTCATAGTTTTTCTTCTTCTTCCAAGTATAGAAGTTCTTCAATGATATATTCTCCTTATCTCTTTTGCTTCAGGTGCTATATTTATTCTGAAGAAGATACTCTTCCTATCCTTTTTTTAGGAAGCTTTTCGAACTCATTAAATCTCCCTATTCCTACAACAAAGTATTAGTACTGAAATCTACTTATAAATTAGATACTCTCTTCTGGAGTCTTCTTTAGGGTCAATGCTTCTGTGGTCTTTTTCCTTATCAAGGCTTATGTGGTCTTTTCTTCAACATCAAGGCTTATGTGGCCTTCCTTCATTATCAAGGCTTATGTGGCATTTTCTTCATTATCAAGGCTTATGTGGTCTTTTTGCATCAAGGCTTATGTGAACATTTCTTCTGGATCAAGGCTACTATGGCCTTTTCTTTTGGATAAAGGCTTCTATGACATTTTTTTTTTTAATTTTCCAATATAGCAATGGAGATCTCATGTATCCCAACTTCACCATGATTCTTCTCCAAAAGTCTCTTTTGTAGTATTCTTCTCTTACAACAACCTAATATCTACACTATGAAGGCACTCTGACCTTTGGGTAATGTGAAGGCACTTTGATCTTTGGGTAATGAAGTTGAAATATCCTAGCTCTCTATTGTAATAGGTATCCTAATTATCTAAGAATTAATTCCCTACAATAAAATAAACTTTTGATAAATTTTTCCAGATCTCTTAGATGAGCTTCACTAGTTGATTCATCAAACTAGTGGATCAAATGTCGAGTCCTAGTATTCACAAGTTTTCCCTTGTAACTCTATGGAAAGACTCTAGCCATATGCAATCTCAGTATTTTAGAAACTAATATTTCTTTTAGTCATTACTTGTGGCTCTCCTTAATTCTACCACCTAGACTCCTCTGATAATTTTTGATAGTGATTGGTCCAATGGTGTGTTAGATTGACAAAAACTCAGGGTCAATAATAATGGTGGTTTTCCTATTGATCTACCATAGCTCTAATACCACTGTTAGCTTTTAATGTAGCAAGTAATGGGAGATAGCAATCACAAGATGCAGAATAATATGCCATAAAGTAAATATGTGAGATGACTAAAAATACACTATAAATAGAAATGATGGAAATGTATACAAAGTAGCTATGGAGGAAATGTACACTCCATGAATAAAGCTACTACTCAATAATGAGCTTTGATCATATTATACTCCATCACATTACATCACACTCTACTACTTCACACAACACTATTCTACACTACTTCTACTGCTATATAATGCTCTATGTCTATGGCCCTTTATATAGGAAAATAGGTTCCTTGGCCAACACTCTACCTAGTTGTGCAAGAGACATCTTGCACATATACATCTTGCACATTGACACTTGTGCATTTATTACATTGCATGAAGTAACTAGATAAATTCCCCCTAAAGTAATCTAATGTCTTAAGTATGTACCCAAAAAGGTACATTTACATGATCCAAATGATGTAATATAATATATTTCTAACAATTACTTAGATTAGGTTATGGGTGAATTAAAATATTTGTAACATGATTTTATCATTCCAAGGTTGATATTAATAAAGTTCCTATAGGATTTGTAGATGTATCCTATGTGCAAGTGTTTTATAAGCCCATGGATATCACTTATTTAAGCCTATGGTCATCATTTATGTAAGCCCACAAGTGGCATTTGTTTAAGACTATGAAAATCACTTGTGTAAGACTATAGACATCAATTATGTAATCCTATGTGTAATTTTGATATATTCACCCTTAGTGATATTTATTAAATCTATTCTATGGTTAACATTGATTAAATGGTTAATACATTTATTACATTGTAATTTGACCTTCAAGTCAAATTTCATCCTTTTGAGGTTAACATTTAATTGGAAATTAGGTATCATTATAAATATTCTTCAATGATTGATCCATTATATCATTTTATGATGTGATATCTTGGAGGTACCAAAACCATTAATATCAACTCTTTTAATAACAGTAATCTAGGTTCCACAACCATTAATAATAGCAATAATAATAAGCTCATCTCTTCTTTTCTCTTTCTTATTAAATTTGATGATTTAATTAAAAAGATAGAGTAACTTACCATCAATTTGTTACAAAAAAGGAAGTAGAATCTCAATATTTCCAATCCAAAGATAAGAATTCTAGGAACAATTTATCTATCCATTGTAAGTGAAACTAAAAATAGCATAGTAAAACAAATTACCCTAACAAGCTACCTACATTAGGAATGGAAATAATGATAAATAAAAAACAACAATTAATGTTTTTAATATTTTTTAATATAATGGTTAATTTATTGATATTTAGTAGGAAAGCAAGACTCAAATAAGAACTTGAAGGAGGATAAAAAACCTAAGAAGCAAAAATAAGAAAATTATACCAAAAGGTAGAGAAGAAGGAAAATAGTATCTATGACTTTTTTTTAGAAGACTAAGATTCATACTCAATCTGAGAGAATATATCAAAGCATTTTTGTTTGTGGTAAATTAAAAGTTTGCATTACTGAAAGGGTTTTAAGGATCCCTTAACCTTGATACAAAACCAATAAGAAAAGCTTAAATGCAATGAAGGACGCGCCTTTGACCTCCTACAAACATTATACTATCAAGACCCACAATAGAGGACACAACCTCAGGCTTAAGGACCCAGATACAACATAATAAACTAAAAATTGAGGTTACAACCTCATACTTGCAGATACTGAGACACAGGACAGGACCTAAAACATGAAAACTATACCTGAAGGAGTAAAGGTCTCCACGCAAGCAAGGCATAAACCCAAAAAAGGACCTATTAGACGAAATACAACAGGCTCCATGCAAGGTAGCCTTAAAAACAAAAAACATGGATAAAATGAAATCAGTCCTCAACTGAGTTCTTATCCTCATCCTTAGTATCCTCCTTATCAGTGTTCTTGGGTTCATCATCCTTAGGCTCTTTTTTAACAACAAACGTCTCTGCTTCGAACCCCCCATCATCCTCCTGGCTAATTTTCCCACCAAAAAATAGTTTCAACAAACCTTCTTGGATTTCCATCATAGAATTAACCATTGCATTCATCATATCAGTGGTGGACGATATGATGAACTCTTATAAGCGCTTGGTGTCATCTTCATTTTCCTCTTCTTCATTCTTGATCTCGATGATGTTGCGATTAGATGCTAGGTTTTGAAGCTGGGTAGACTTCCTAACAAGTTTCTCCATGCTATTAAAGCTAATTCTCTTCTTGGCCCTCAAAACTATGACATCCTCAATGGATTTTCTCTTTTTCTTAGCAAGGGTGATGTGAGCTGAGGACCCTACAGGCTTAGCAGGGCTGGGAATAAAAGGATTGGGGTTGGTACTATTAGCTAGGACATAGGTGTAGATGACCTTGTACAAACCCTAATTGTGTGGAAGGTCATGGCTCTTATTATTCCTAAAATAAGTAATGGACTTGTTCATGGAATTGAATAGTAAAAGAGGTATGTTAAGAGGGTTAATGTCTCGAAAATGGTTTACAAAAGCCAAATGATAGGTTTTGAGGAGTTTATCAGGGTCATTGACCATGATGAATTCCATTATGGGCTTCATCACTACGTCCTAGGGGGAATTTAGGTACTCCTAAATATCCCAGGGCTCTTGGAATTCTTGAGGATTTTCTCATTTCCTGTAAACTTAGTAAGCTCAACTTCCCAATTATGTTTATGCCTGTGGATGGAATGGCCTTTAGGGTTTTGGCTAGTAATGGAAGACAACAGGTTAATTTCAACCCTAAAGATCCTACCACACACAGTAAAAACACCATTATCCCAGCTCTCAAGCAAGGCACACGTGATTTCAAGTTCTACTCCAAAAAACATGTGGAAGAAGAGGAAGAAGTGTCTATCATTAAGAATATTTTCTACCATAGAGTCGTAGGCAAAGGACATGGGCTAAATTAAGTTGTTTGCCATGGTGGACAGGGAAAGGGGGATGATGAGGGAGTGGGCAAGAAAAAAGAGGACGAGCGACAAGGACAACAGACTGTGACTATAGAAAGAAACATGTTGGCAAGTGAAAGCGGAGCGAGGAGGGCCGACGGTGATAAAAAGGATAAGAGCTTGAGAAAAGCACCAAAAAAGGTGGGGGTACTAAATAAAATCATTACCGAGCAAGGTAAGGATATGAAAAAGTATGCGTGGGAGCAATGGAAATATGGCTCACAGATATTAGGAAGCTCACACAAGAGAAAGGATTGCCATCTCAGAAGAGGACACATAGCATGGAAAAAGTGACAATTTGGAAACATGCCCTTGATAATAATAGCGACAAAGATCAGCCTTGGAACTCTAAAAGAAAAATGCTCTCCCCCAAAATTAATTTGGGTAGTAAATTTCAAAGACCATATTTCCAACTCATGATGACCGTTGGCCTCGTTAGTCTTCCTCGCATTGTTCCACATCCTCAGGCTATAAATGATGGTGGTGAACGTGCCTCGAGAATGCACACTAAGTAGGGAAAAGAAGTTATGTGGCCCAGATAAAGTGGGTTTCTAACACCAAATTGGGCACATGTATTTATTAAGGTGATAATATATAGGATATCTTTTGAATTTGAAATTAACCACCACATAATAGTACCTACACACGCTTGACAAAAGATACCAAAAAATAAAAACAATGTTAGCGTACATTGCAAAAATGATAGCCCAGATAGAAATAACATTTTTGTGGAGGGTGACGTGGATGGGAGAATGGAATATTTTATGGCGATGAAGGGATACGTGGATGGACATATAGAAATTTTGGTCGCGACGGTTGTTAAACAAGAGGGATAGTTGGATGATCTGTTGGTGATAAAAAGGAATAATATGGATAGACACATAGGCCTTATCAATTTGAATGGTGTTGAAGATCTTCCACTCATCATGCTAATTAGGAATTATCACATGGCACATGGAAGAACCTAATAATCTGACATTGTTACGCATGAGGGGAGGGTTGAATATCCTAGAGGATAGCCTCCTACTGAGGAAGATTCCTTTGAGGTTTCTCTTGATCTGTAATGGCATGGATTTCCTCTGGAATGTCATCATACCATAACTAAAATTTGATAGTATTAACACCAATGTTCTCTAATCTATCGAAAATCCTATTTGCTTCTCTATAAGCATGCTAAAAATGACTTTTTGCATGTTAAGGACCAAGGGCCTGGCTTCCTCGATATAATCTCCAACTCTCTAGAAAGTTCTGCAATTGCTATGCCTAAGGTAATTGATAATGTTGAGGGAGTCTCCTTCAACTATCATATTGTTGATAAAATTCTTTGCAAGGCAAATACCCCTCCACATACTTCTAGCTTCAGCAACATGATTAGTCTGCTTACCTAATCCTTCAGCAAAGGTAAGGATGATTTTTCCTTGGTGAATTCTGAGGACACCTCCTACCCCAGATTTCCCTGGATTACCTTTAGCAGCTCCATCAAAATTAATTTTGAACCATCCCATCGACGGAGGAACCCAATTAGAAATAATTTTGAAGTTGGCTAACGGGCGTAATTCCTCTAGGGATAGACCAATATCCTTACCAAGATCGGATTCAAACTTGGATGCTGGATTAGAGGAAGGGGAAATGAGAGAGATATTCTCCAAGGCATTGGCCAAGATTTTGGAAAATATGAGCTTGGGTAACTTAGGCCTTTGGGAGAAAACTTTGTTGTTTCTTTCAAGCTAGACTTTCCATAGGAAGTGGTGGAGGCAAATATTCAAGAAGAATTTGAGGTGGGGGTCACGAAAGTGGGAGGGCAAATGGTTGAAAATATCACCTATGGAGCTAGGTTTGACCCACTAGATATGGAAGGAATGGAATATGGAGTCAAGGATGGATGAAGAGAAGGGGCACTAGAGGAAAAGGTGAGAAGAAGATTTCCAAGAATTTTGGCAAAGATAGTATCTATTAGGGATGGTAATGCCTTTTTTGATGAGGTTGTCTATGGTTAGGATTTTCTATTAGATGGTAAGCCAAGAGAAGAAAGAAACCTTAGGAATGAGAGACTTGACCTAGACAAGGTTAAAAGGCAACGGGATAACCTAATTATCAAGGAGGATTAGATAGGCTGATTTGATAGAAAATTCCCCACTTTTGAAATGCTCCCAAATGAGCTGATCAACAAAATTTTTTTAGGGAATGATGGTTTGAGAGCATAAGGAAGTTCAAGATAGCTGATTCATTCAGGAAAGTAGAGATTCTAATAGGAATCCAATTGGTGGTACTATTTTGAGTGTTAAGGAAATCAGATACCTTATGCCCTATCCTGGAATCAGTAAAGGATTTGATTCTGGATAGAATAGGGCCATTTATGAGGTGATCTTGGGTGATCCATTTGTATTCCCATAAATCAATATTGCTTCTGTCTCTTAGCTTCCATCGTAATACTTTCTTGAGGACAGGCCCCGTACTCATGATAGAATTCCAGAATACCGACCTCTGATTGGAGGTGTCATCATTTAGAAAATTACCATTTTGAAGATACTTCCTTTTTATAATGGAAATCCATTCATTTCTATCTCCTGGCACCAATCTCCAAGCTTGATTGGTAACTAAAGATGTATTGATAGAATTAACCCTTCTGATCCCAACTCCTCCTTTGTCTTTGGGTTTGCATACCTTGTCCCAGGCCATAAGATGAATCCTTTGTTTATTCTTAGCTCCCATATATAGAATTTTTTTTTGAATTTTCTCTATCCTAAGGGACACTGTAACTGGTGCCTGAAAAATGGAAAGAAAGTATACCGGGATGGTTTGAAGTGTAGCTACTGTTAAAGTGCACTTGGATTCTTGAAATAGGATATTACCCTTCCATCCTGCAAGCTTTTTTTTAATCCTCTCGATAACATTATTCCACATTGACGTTGTAGGTTGGCCACAAAAAATAGGGATCCCAAGGTAAGTAGTAGGGAGAACCGCTATGGAACATTCCAAAATTCTAGCAATCTTGATCTATCTCTGAACATCTATATTTTAAAAAAATAATTTACTTTTGTTTAAGTTTAATTTTTTCCCAGTAGCTACTTCATAAAGCTTGAGGATGTATTTGATCACCTTTACTTCAAAAATAGAAGTGGCGGTCAACAATATGGTATCATCCACAAATTGTTGGTGCGAGATCAGAGTCGTCTGAGATGAGTCTTTGATCCCTGATAGGAGGCCAACTCTGCAAGCATCCTGAATGGTTTTGCCTAAGGCTTTGACAATGATAATTAATAGAAGAGGTGAGATGGGGTCCCCCTGCCTAAGGTCTCTACTACTTTTGAAAAAACCAGCGGTGGAGCCATTAATGAGAACATAGAGCCATGAAGAATAAATGTAGGCTCTGATGAGATCAATCCATTCAGTATGGAATCCAAAATTGTGCAGGATGGCTAAGAGAAAGTTCCAATTGACTCTATCATAATCTTTGTTCATGTCAAGCTTGAGGACACAAGTGGGATTTTTAGTCTTTGAGGCTGAGTGCAGGGATTCATGGATGGAGATGACCCCATCGAGGATAGATTTGCCTTGAACCAAACTTCCCTAGCAGGGATCAATGATTCTAGGCAAAGTGTTTTTCATTATGATAGCCATGAGTTTAGTAAGGATTTTTTAAATGACATTGCACAGGCTAATGGGTCTGAAGTCAGCTAAGGATCTGGCCATGTGATTTTTAGGAATGAGGGCAATGAAAGTGGATTTGAACCCACACAAAATTATTTTTAAAGACTAGAATTCTCTAATGGCAAGGCAAACATAAAAACCAACTATATCCCAAAACGTTTGAAAAAATCAGGGTGAACCCACATGGAATTCTATCAAAGCATATTAGTAATAACATATAAGGGAAATTATTGTTACTATAATTAAAGAAGCAAAGCGATGCATACATGGATTAATATCAAACAAAGTAAGTATATTATATTTATTAATTTTGACAATAAATTTTACCTATATGTTTCATAAACTAAAGCCCTATGCAAAGATATTTGTATTTCTAATGATTTGGTACACAATAGAGCAACCATCAAGATGATGATAGAGTCTATAATGAATACATTAAGGATAAAAATAGATTTAAAATTATGTGGTGGTTTTAGTCATGAAAGTGGTATGTGTGGCAGATTTTTAAGTCATGAAGTTTGATTCTATTTCTTACTTGATGTCATTAAGTAGGTCATGGTTGATAAAATTGTATGTATATAATTATTGGAATGAGGAATACATAATAATTGTTTGAGGTACCAACCAAGTGGGGATAAATATGATCCTCAATGTAATAGATTAAGACAAATAGATTCTTATACAAAGGTATATCTACTTCTAATATTTTTGTAGACAATACATAAACTATCATTGTGATGATGGTGTTCATAATTAAAATATTAGGGATAAAAATAGATTAAAATTCTAATATTAGGATTATATTTATAAATCAAGAAAAAAAATTCTAATAATATTCAATGATGTAGTGGTTTCAATCATGAGAGTGGTATGTGTGGTAGATTTTCCTGTCATAAAGTACAATTTTATTTCCTACTTAATGTCATTAAGTAGGACATTGTAGAGAAAATCATGTGCTTATAATTACTAGAATGAGGTATACATAACCATTGGCTAAGACCCCAACCAAAATAACATAAATATGGCTCCTTAATGTTAGAGGTTGAGACCAATGGATATAATATTAAAACATTACCAAAGAGGTGTAAAGTGTATTATTGGTTGGCACTTGTCTTTATGCTCTAGTTGATTCATCATAATAGTTTTTGAAGAAGAGGCAAAAAATTGGCTATGGTAGATGCAAATTAAAGACATGCTAGAAAAGCATAATAAAGAAGAATATTTTTAGCACTTCGACACGTATATTCATTTTTTTCATTTTGATCATAATGAGATACAACAATTTGAATGAGTTGAACTAAACACATTTGATTGATAATATTAAGCTTGTGTAGAAAATACTATATTATATAAATCCAAAATTTTCTAACTTCATAAAATAAGAGATAGACAAGTTACTCATTGCATGATTCATTTTTCTAGTGGACAACTTAGAGTGGGTATCCTAAACAATCCCCACCAAAAATATTGGATTTGTAATATGATTCATGACCAAGGCCAATATTGTTTGATATACTAGATAGGCCAGAGGACATTTCATTGTACAATGTATGAACTATTTATAATATTTTATTATGTAAGCCCTATGGGTTGTGGTTAACCTTGTTATGGTTAAACCCTCTTTATAACTTGTAATTAACCTAAATACCTCTTGTTATGTTAGATTAGGTTAAATATTATGTAATTGGGTTCTTATTATTTCTATAAATATTCCCTTCCACTCATGATTTTGCATTGGAATATTACGTAATATCATCTATGGATATAGTGATTCTTTATGGCGCATATAGGTGCCCACCAAATCTCTCTTTTTGTCCTAATTTACTTTCTATATAATATTTGAGTGGATGGATTGCTTCTATTCATTTCTAAAAAATAGTTTGAATTCCAATATGTATCAAATTAGGTATGGAGAAATGCCATTTGGTCACATGAAAATCTAACTTGGTACCTCCAATTTTTCTTCCATGTTCTAGGATGGCTTATTACTCAAATATCTGTAAGCTATTTTTGTAGAAGAAGAAAAAAGGAAACCCTACTCCATGAATATTTTTCTCCTTCAAAAATCTCAAATAATGTTTACCTTCTCCTTATGCCTATCAGTTTGAGTTCATCCATTATCTCACTCCATTTCTATGGGTATGACTTAGGAAGGAAGCTTGGTGAGAAAATTATGAACTTGAGCACTATCTATCTCATGTGCACACTCCCTATAGTGCTCTATCAATGGAGCAAAAAATTCTTTTTCAATAAAAGGGCATCCCTTAAGTGCATCCACTAAGGGCAACTAGTTTAGGGAATTAACGAGTATATTTTAAATGTAATATTGGTTCAAAATTATGCTTTGCTTTGGTTTCATGGGCTGCTTTCATAAAGGATAGATGGCTCTATTAATTTTTTCACTACAACTCAGATTGTCGATGGACTTGATAGGTGAAGTGGTATTATAACATTGAACATGCTTAGAACTATGTTCAAATCTTGACCCGGATATTTTTTCATATATCATAGGGATATGGAGGCCTTTTTTTTCTATAGGATTTGCCATAACATGTTGAGTAGGAAACTTGACTAGGACATACTGAGGAATTTGAAGCCTTAGCAAGGGGAGCAATTTGTGTTTGCATCCCTTTATTGTCTGATTTTGTATTGTATTATATCTTTGAGGTAGAAATTTATGAAGTGGTTGTTATAGAATCTTGGACAATGTATTGTTTTTAGGCCAGCAAAGACCTAGGATTAAATATCTCTAGCACCATTTATAGAAAAAAAACATTCTTTTGCCAACATGAGGATTTCATGCACCACAAAAAGCAAAAAAATTATATTTAAAAAATCTCAACCAATCAAATTCTTGCAAGTGTCGATGATCAGGTGAACCAAAGAAGCTAAAAAAGAAAAATGTAATTGGAGTGTAGTAGAAAATAAGAATTTCCAAGTGGCAAGTCGAGATTGGCTCTTATGACCTTAAGGTTTGAGAATTTATTTTTTATATTTTGGGATTAATTATGGATAAACTTTTGAGGGCCATAACTTATGCTTAAAAAAACAATTTGAACCCATTATTTAGAATCACATGATTTTTCAAGCTCTACACAATAGTGGTATCAATTCATGGACTTTATATAGTGTTAGAGGTCATATTATGTAATATGGGCCATAAATCCCTAATTAATCACCTTAATGGATAAAATTATAGTGTTTGGTCAACTCAGATGATTGGAATACTACAATGTAGGAACCTATGGTGCATCTTTAAATTGGATAAAACAACAATTCTTGATGATAAAAGTCACCATCAAATGGAAGAAGAGACTCTTGGTCTATTTTTTCCTACTGATTGAACTAGAATTAATTTTCCACATAAAATAAGAGAGTGACCTTATCAAGGTATGATTGAAATTGCATGAAATTTTTGATAAGTTTAATACTATTAAATTAAATCACTTTGTATTAGACATATCATATCTTAAACTGGTTAAGTTTCATAGTGTTGAGGACAATATTATGAGATTCAAGACTATTAGGGTGATGTTCACACAATGACACTGAGAGGGGGGGTGAATCAGTGTAGTTATTTAATTTCAAAACAGCAGCATTCAAATACTGAAGCACAGAAAACTTATAAAACCAGAAGAACAAAATGAGAGCACACCACAACACACAATATAACGAGGTTCACCAATTTGGCTACTCCTCAAAAATTAACTGCTTGGACTTCAATCCAAATCCAGTCTTTGCAAAATTTCAATTTTACAACTTCTTTACCAAGCATCCACTGGAAGGAGCACCAACCCCTGTAATTTTCTGCTGCAACAGATGGAGCACCAACCCCTAGTACCAAGCACCAACTTGGACTACAATTCTGATCAATTAGAATGACATAAAAGTGTCTTCACTTCATGCACAACCTTGATCGGTCTGCAATTAATCCAACTCTGCACACTCTCACGGCTCTACTAATTTTCTTATCCAAACCCTCTTTTCATAGCAATATTTCTCTTTCTACAACAACTTTTCTCTAACAGAAGCAACATCTTCTCTGTACGACTATTATTTTATAACCTTTCAATCCTGCATGCAATCGAATCACATACTCTGACTGTTCGAATCCATGCAATACGGCTGTTCGGTTCCATGCACTTCGACTGTTCGAAACCCTGCAATACGGCTGTTGAATCCATGCAATATGGCTATTTTGTTTCATGCACTTCGACTGTTCGAAACCCTGCAATACGTCTTTTAGAAAGCTTTTCTGATTCTCCATATTCGGCTGTTCAATTTCTTCGAATACGGCTTTTCGAATGCTTTTTCGAAACTCCATATGTGATGCATCGAATGCTTTTTCAATCAAGAGTATACAACTGTTCTAGTGCATGATCGACACCTGTCAATTTGTAACTGCTGATCAGACATCAGTTACTTTTTACGTAACTGGCTGCATGATTTTCCTGTCTGCTTTTTCCGACACGTGTCACCTTGCATGCTCCTGCGGGTTTTACCTGCCAGACTGTTACCTGTCGCGATATCGCGACACTTTTTGAAGCCACACACTTCATGCCCTTGCTGTCGCGAAATCGTGACCATTTTGGCTTTGACGACTTTCCTTCTGCTCATGTCACGATATCGCGACACTTAGAACTTTTGCTGACGTCATCCTTAAGCATGTCGCGAAATCGTGACCGTTTTGGCTCTTGGAAGCTTTCCCTGCATCTTGTCACGATATCGCGACACTTTCAACATTTGCTGACGTCATCCTTAAGCATGTCGCGAAATCGCGACGCTTCTGGCTTCCGTACACTCTCCTTTGCCAGCAACTGCGAAAATGGAGCATGTCGCGAAATCGCGACACTTTGGGCTTCCGTACACTCTCCTTTGCCAGCAGCAGCGAAAATGGAGCATGTCACGAAATCGTGACACTTTGGGCTTCCGTACACTCTCCTTTGCCAGCAGCAGCGAAAATGGAACATGTCGCGAAATCGCGACGTTCACTGCTTCCGTACACTCTTTGTTTCGTGCAGTAGCGAAATCGCTACAACTTTGTGCCTTGTGCTTTTGACTTGTTACATCTTTAATTTTTTCAACTTTGAATGGTAGCGAAATCGCTACACCTTTGTTTTTATACATTTTGTCATGCAGCGAAATCGCTACATCTTCTTGTTTGTGTCTTTTCACTTGTAGCGAAATCGCTACATCTTTGTTTTCTCGCACTTCCTAATTGTAGCGAAATCGCTACACCTTTGTGCCATGTATTTTCATCATGCAGTGATATCGCTACACCTTTGTTTCCATTCATTTCAACATGTAGCGATATCGCTACACCTTTGTTGCTGAGCATTCTCTCTCCTCTTCGGGTCGCAAAAACCCGACGTGTCGCGATATCGCGACACTTTTCGTTGCTAGCTCCTTTCCTCCATTTATGTCGCAAAATCGTGACATCTTTTCACCTTGCTTCCCTCTCTGCCAGCATGTCGCGAAATCGTGACAGTTTACCTTTCACTTTCTCTCTCCTCTGCCATGTCGCGATATCGCGACAAATTGGCATGCACTTTCTCTCTCCTCGGCAATGTCGCGAAATCGCGACAATCTTCCTTGCATTTTCTCTCTCTTCTATTTTGTCGCGATATCGCGACACATTTTCTCTCTCCTCAACGAAAACTCGACATGTCGCGAAATCGTGACATTTTGGCGTGCATTTTCTCTCTCCTACTTTTTGTCGCGAAATCGCGATAGAAAACATGTCGCGATATCGCGACAGTTTTCTTCCTTGTCTCTTTCTGCCAATTTCTGAATCTGGGTCACCTCTGTTTTGCTTGAAACTTTCTGCACTTGATCTGACTGACCTCTGAACTGCATCAACTGCATCAATCTGTCTGTGTTGACAACAATGACAATACTTTCTCAAATGCTTTTGCTGCACCTTGCTCAACAATCTCCCCCTTTGGAATTGTTGGCAACACACTGCAACCTTGCTTAATTTCTTCTCCCCCTTTGCCAATAATACCAAAGGGCTGCTATAGACTCCCCCTGAGTCTCTGTACACCATTCTCAGGAAAATATTGTTATAGTTAGCAAAAATCATAAACATAAGCAAAACTATAAGTATAGGCATGCATGCACCCATTGAGAATGTGATCCCTAATGATAGTCAGTTCTTGGGAATTGTGACCACTCCCAACTTATTCCTAAGGTACTCAAAAACATCCTTGGGCAATGGTTTTGTGAATATATCAGCTACTTGCTCTGTAGTTGGAACAAAATCCAACTTGACTTCTCCTTCGCAACTTTATCCTTCAAAAAATGATATCGGATTGCAATGTGTTTGGTTCTTGAATGCATAACTGGATTCTTGGATATGTTGATAGCACTAGTGTTATCACATTTTATTGATATTGGCTCTTTGAAGTGGATACCAAGATCTTTCAAAGTTTGTCTCATCCATAATATCCGTGTACAGCAAGTTGTGGCTGCAATGTATTCTGCCTCTGCAGTGGATAGAGAAACTGATTCTTGTTTCTTCTTGTGCCATGCTACCAGCCTGTCTCCAAGATAAAATGCTCCTCCACTTGTACTCTTTCGGTCATCAATGCACCTTGCCCAATCTGCATCAGAATATGCAATCAAAGTGAAGTCTTTGCCTTTTGGGTACCACAACCCATAATCCATGGTACCTTTGAGGTACCTGAAGATCCTTTTTACAACTGTGACATGAGTTTCTTTGGGACTTGCCTGAAATCTAGCAACCATGCATACTGCCTGTAGTATATCTGGTCTAGTAGCTGTTAAATACAGCAGGCTTCCAATCATAGACCTGTACATTGTTTGATCCACATCTGGAGATTTATCATCCTTGCTCAACTTGCAGCCTGTTGTCATGGGAGTGCTGACCGGTTTACTGTCTTCCATTGTGAACTTTTTCAGCATTTCTTTTACATACTTAACTTGAGAAATAAAAATGCCTTTTTCATTTTGATTGACCTGCAGTCCTAAGAAATAAGAAAGTTCACCAATCATTGACATCTCAAATTCTTTTTTCATTTTAATTGATATGTCTTTGCAGTATTCATCCATGCTGCTGCCAAATATTATGTCATCTACATAAACAACAAGAACAATAAGATGACCCTTCTCTGTTTTGACATATAAGTTGCTATCCACCAAACCTTTCTTAAACCCTTGTTTAATTAGATAATTATCCAGCCTTGCATACCATGCTCTGGGTGCCTGTTTTAATCCATATAAAGCTTTCTTTAACCTCCAAACAAAATCTGGATTGTCACCAAGTTGGAAGCCATCCGGTTGTTCAATGTAAACCTCTTCTTCCAGGTTTCCATTCAAAAATGCTGATTTTACATCCATTTGATATACTTTGAAGTTTTTATGAACTGCTAATGCCAGAAACATTCTGATTGCCTCTAGTCTGGCTACCGGTGCAAAAGTTTCTTCAAAATCAATGCCTTCAACCTGAGCATAGCCTTTACATACCAATCTTGCCTTATTTCTGACAACCTGCCCATCTTCATTCAATTTATTTCTAAAAACCCATTTAGTGCCAATTATGTTTTTATTTGTTGGTCTAGGTACTAATTCCTAGGTATTGTTTTTCTCTATCTGATCTAGTTCTTCATTGATTGCCTTCATCCAACTTTCATCAGTGCTTGCTTCAACAACATTTTTAGGTTCAATACTAGATAACAGAGAATAGTTCCTCACTGTTGTTCTTCTTGTCTGAATACCATCTGTGGGATCCCCAATAATCTGTTCACTTGGATGATTTTTCTCGCCAGTTGCCTGTTTTAAATTTCCTGTTTTCTTCTTCTTCGATTCAGTTTTTACACCATCCGGATCAATTTTCTCGATTCTTCTCTGTTTCTTTTTCATCATCACCTTCAATGACTTCTTCATACATAGGGTAGTTTTCTTGATAAGTAGTTTCTTGTTCTCTACCTTCATCAACTTTCACATCAGCACTTTCAACAATTTTCTTCAACCTCTTGTTGTAACATGTGTATGCCTTGCTTTTTGTTGAGTAACCGAGAAAGATACCTTCATCAACTCTATCTTCAAATTTATCGAGGTTATCTTCGGTCCGTTTTATGTAGCACTTGCTGCCAAATACTTTGAAATGTCTTGTTGTTGCCTTTCTGCCAAACCACAACTCATAAGTTGTTTTGCTTTCATGTGGTCTCAGCATGCACCTGTTTTGAATGTAAACTGCAGTATGAACTGCCTCTTTCCAAAATCTGTCAGCTATTTTGTTTTCTGCCAGCATTGTCCTTGCCATTTCCTGCACTGTTCTATTCTTCCTTTCTACAACACCATTCTGCTGAGGTGTCCTAGCTGCTGAAAACTGTCTTCTTATCCCATGTTTTTGACAGTATTCTACAAATTCTTCGGAGATAAACTCTCCTCCCCGTCCGATCTTAGGCATTTAATTCTTTTTCCTGATTGATTCTCAACAAGATTTTTGAAGGTTTTAAACATTTCAAAGGCTTCTGACTTGAGTTTCAGAAATAGTACCCATGTCATTCTTGAGTAGTCATCTATACACAGAATAAAATATTTGTGTCCATTTATGCTTTCAGTTCTCATGGGTCCACATAGATCGGTGTGAATTAGTTCTAATGGCTTGCTAGTGAAGTATTCTTTTGCTTTGAAAGTGGCTCTGGTTTGTTTTCCCTTTTGGCATGACTCACGGATGCTATTTATAGGTTTGCCAATGTTTGGTATATCTCTAACTCGCTCTTTTTGAACTGATTTTTGCCGGATTGTCAAAACTAATATGCCCAAGCCTCTTGTGCCATAGCAGTTTTCATCTTCCTGTCCAATCAAGCATGTTCCTTCTGCAGTTTTTGAAAGTGTATACAGATTTCAGAAGTTCTCAGTCTAGTGGCTATTAACTTTCCATTTTTTGTCTTTCTTACTTCACAGCCCTCCTTCTTGAAGATTACATCATGGCCTCTGTCACATATTTGACTTACACTTAGCAAGTTATGCTTCAGGCCAATTACAAACAAGACTTCTTTTGATTTTATATTGCCATCACTGATCTTGATTGATCCCTTTCCAACAATCTTTGCTCCATCATTATTTCCAAATTTCACAGAACCACCTTCATAATTCTGTAAATTCTCAAACTTTTGCTTGTCACCTCGTCATGTGACTTGGAACAACCACTGTCAAGTATCCAAGGTGCTGATTTGTTCTGAGCTTTAAAAGCAGTCTGGACAATCAAAGATTCCTTTTCTTTCCATTCTGGTTTGATAGCAGATTTTGCTACTTGTTTTGCCTTTGTCCTTTCATTAGCATGTGCCTATTTTTTAGGAAATTTCTGGTTTTGTTTCAACCCACTTGGCTGAGATTTTCTACCCTGATAATTATTTGATGCAAAAGTGCTTCTACAGTTTCTAGCAATATGTCCAAAATTATGACAATTATAACATTCAACTGCATAATTCATTAAAGGAGAAAAAACATTTCTGCTGGTAAAATTCCTTTGAGATACATTATGCCTGCAATCTGAAATCTTATGGCCATAAGCATTGCATTTAAAACAATAACCAAAAAATGCATGATTAAACCTGGGTGCCGGTCTTTGCCAGTTTGAAGTAGGAGCCATGACTCTTCTCCTCCTTGGATGTGTGACTTTTGTGAATCCATCTTTGTCAGTATTCTTCTTGAATCTGCATTATTGTTTTCTTTTGCAAGATTTGGTTTTTCTCGGTTCAACCCTGATCTTTTCTTCTTTCTTTATGAGTTCTATATTCAAGTTCTTTGAATCCTTTGAAGATTCTCCTTCATCAAAGCCTAAACCAAATTTTATGCCAGAAGGCCTTTGGTTATTTAACATTTTATCCAGCTTTACAGTACTTTCTTCAAACTTATGAAAACAGTTCAATTTTCTATTCATCTCCTCTAACTGCATCCTTAACTTAACAATGTCTTCCTCTAGCTTGCTGCATTCAACTGTCTTTACAGTTAATTGTTCATCAAGAACTTCAGACATTTTCTTGAATTCCTCTGTCCGTATTTTCAGATTGTTTATTATGTCTGTGGCATTCTCTAATTTCTTTGAAAATTTCTTATTCTTCTTCCTTTCTCGCACTCAACTCTTCAAGTGCAGCAACCAATTCTCCTTCCAAATACACTTCAACTTCATCCTTGGAATTTTCATCACCTTCCTAATTTTTCTCTGTTCTTTCTTCTTCAAGTGCCATGAAAAGAGCTTCACCTCCTTCTTCTTCAGACTCCTCATCTGTGCTTTCTTCAGAACTGCTGACATTCTTGGTTATGAAGCTTTTCTTCTTGAAGTTGTTCTTTCTGAAATTTTGTTTCTTCTTCCAGCTCACCTTTTTCTTGGTGTGAACCTTCACCATTTTTGGTTCTCTCCTGCATTGGACATTTGGCTGCAAAATGACCGACTCCTCCATAATTGAAGCATTTAAAAGGTAGCTTCCCTCTATATTTTCCTTTTCCTTTTGTGAGTTTTCGAACAAAATTGGCTTCTGTTTCATCCAGTGTTCCTTCATCCTCAGATTCATGTTCAGCTTTTACATTCTTGTGTGCTTTAAAAGCTGCTTCTCTGTCTGTAGACTTGGTTTGTCCTATTCTCATTTCATATGCTGTCAGGGAACCATGCAACTCATCCATGCTGAAGTTGTTTAGATCTTTTGCCTCTTCTATTGCAGAGACTTTGGAGTTAAATCTTTTGTGAAGTGTTCTGAGAACCTTTTTCACAACAACTGCATCATCAATTTCTTCACCAAGTCCTCTGATTGCATTAATAATTCCGTTGACTCTCAGCATATAAGTCTCTATGTTTTCATCTTCATTCATTTGCAGTGCTTCGAACTGTGCTCGATGAGTTTGCAGTTTTGCTTCCTTAATCTTACTGTCTCCTTCATGGATGCTCTTCAGTTTATCCCACATGTCTTTTGCTGATTTACAACTCATGACTCTTATCAGTTCACTGTCAACAAGCCCACACATTATGGCATTCTTAGCTTTGGAGTTGTTCTCAAATTTTTTTTTCTCAATAGTATCTGTTGGAGGAGTAGTGGGTGCTGTGTATCCACTATCTACATAATCCCAAATATCATATCCCAATGCACTCAGATATGTTTGCATTCTGAGTTTCCAGAAGGTGTAATTTGTTCCATCAAATAAGGGAGCTTTGTTGGATGAAAATCCTTCACCGCCTGCCATTGTTTCTTCCAAGATCTCCTTAGCTGATTAAGCTTGTACAAGGAACCTCGCTCTGATACCAATTGATGTTCACACAATGACACTGAGAGGGGGGGGTGAATCAGTGTAGTTATTTAACTTCAAAACAGCAGCATTCAAAGACTGAAGCACATAAAACTTATAAAACCAGAAGAACAAAATGAGAGCACACCACAACACACAATATAACGAGGTTCACCAATTTGGCTACTCCTCAAAAATTAACTGCTTGGACTTCAATCCAAATCCAGTCTTTGCAAAATTTCAATTTTACAACTTCTTTACCAAGCATCCACCGGAAGGAGCACCAACCCCTGTAATTTTCTTGCTACAGCGAGATGGAGCACCAACCCCTAGTACCAAGCACCAACTTGGACTACAATTCGATCAATTAGAATGACATAAAAGTGTCTTCACTTCATGCACAACCCTGACTGGTCTGCAATTAATCCAACTCTGCACACTCTCACGGCTCGCTAATTTTCTTGATCCAAACCCTCTTTTCAAGCAATATTTCTCTTCTGCAACAACTTTTCTCTAACGATAGCAACATCTTCTCTCGTACGATTATTCTTTTATAACCTTTCAATCCTGCATGCAATCGAATCACATACTCTGACTGTTCGAATCCATGCAATACGGCTGTTCGGTTCCATGCACTTCGACTGTTCGAAACCCTGCAATACGTCTGTTGAATCCATGCAATATGGCTATTTTGTTTCATGCACTTCGACTGTTCGAAACCCTGCAATACGTCTTTTAGAAAGCTTTTTTGATTCTCCATATTCGGCTGTTCAATTTCTTCGAATACGACTTTTCGAATGCTTTTTTGAAACTCCATATGTGATGCATCGAATGCTTTTTCAATCAAGAGTATACAACTGTTCTAGTGCATGATCGACACCTGTCAATTTGTAACTGCTGATCAGACATCAGTTACTTTTTACGTAACTGGCTGCATGATTTTCCTATCTGCTTTTTTCGACACGTGTCACCTTGCATGCTCCTACGGGTTTTACCTGCCAGACTGTTACCTG
Organism: Wollemia nobilis; assembly: GCA_028583015.1. Lineage (NCBI taxonomy): Eukaryota > Viridiplantae > Streptophyta > Pinopsida > Araucariales > Araucariaceae > Wollemia > Wollemia nobilis. The sequence goes on from JAQPPZ010001733.1 coordinate 553,848, forward strand.
TCGCGATATCGCGACACTTTTTGAAGCCACACACTTCATGCCCTTGTTGTCACGAAATCGTGACCATTTTGGCTTTGACAGCTTTCCTTCTGTTCATGTCGCGATATCGCGACACTTAGAACTTTTGCTGACGTCATCCTTAAGCATGTCACGAAATCGTGACCGTTTTGGCTCTTGGAAGCTTTCCCTGCATCTTGTCGTGATATCGCGACACTTTCAACATTTGCTGACGTCATCCTTAAGCATGTCACGAAATCGTGACGCTTCTGGCTTCCGTACACTCTCCTTTGCCAGCAACTACGAAAATGGAGCATGTCGCGAAATCGTGACACTTTGGGCTTCCATACACTCTCCTTTGCCAGCAGCAGCAAAAATGGAACATGTCACGAAATCGTGACACTTTGGGCTTCCGTACACTCCTCCTTTGCCAGCAGTAGCGAAAATGGAACATGTCACGAAATCGCGACGTTCACTGCTTCTGTACACTCTTTGTTTCGTGCAATAGCGAAATCGCTACAACTTTGTGCCTTGTGCTTTTGACTTGTTACATCTTTAATTTTTTCAACTTTGAATGGTAGCGAAATCGCTACACCTTTGTTTTTATACATTTTGTCATGCAGTGAAATCGCTACATCTTCTTGTTTGTGTCTTTTCACTTGTAGCGAAATCGCTACATCTTTGTTTTTTGCACTTTCTAATTGTAGCGAAATCGCTACACCTTTGTGCCATGTATTTTCATCATGCAGCGATATCGCTACACCTTTGTTTCCATTCATTTCAACATGTAGCGATATCGCTACACCTTTGTTGCTGAGCATTCTCTCTCCTCTTCGGGTCGCAAAAACCCGACGTGTCGCGATATCGCGACACTTTTCGTTGCTAGCTCCTTTCCTCCATTTATGTCGCAAAATCGTGACATCTTTTCACCTTGCTTCCCTCTCTGCCAGCATGTCGTGAAATCGTGACAGTTTACCTTTCACTTTCTCTCTCCTCTGCCATGTCGCGATATCGCGACAAATTGGCATGCACTTTCTCTCTCCTCGGCAATGTCGCGAAATCGCGACAATCTTCCTTGCATTTTCTCTCTCTTCTGTTTTGTCGCGATATCGCGACACATTTTCTCTCTCCTCAGCGAAAACTCGACATGTCGCGAAATCGCGACATTTTGGCGTGCATTTTCTCTCTCCTACTTTTTGTCGCGAAATCGCGACAGAAAACATGTCGCGATATCGCGATGTTTTCTTTCTTGTCTCTTTCTGCCAATTTTTGAATCTGGGTCACCTCTGTTTTGCTTGAAACTTTACCGCACTTGATCTGACTGACCTCTAAACTGCATCAACTGCATCAATCTGTCTGTGTTGACAACAATGACAATACTTTCTCAAATGCTTTTGCTGCACCTTGCTCAACATAGGGTAGATATTAAATTTTATAGAGGAAAAAAAAAGATGATGCAAAATGCATAAAAATTATCCTCACTAATCTATCCTCCTTTGTTTAGATGTTGAACCTAATTGTTTATTTGATTCCTATGTTTTTGAAATCTCAAAAGACTCTTACTCTTGATTATCTTTTCTCTCTCTTAGTTCACTTTTAGGTGTGCAACTCCACAAATATAGGCTCATGCAATGGGATTTAAATATAAGGAATCTAAGACCTAGGGGCTCAAGGGTTAGGCTAAGTATTCAAAGAAAACAAAAACCACTTGCAAATTCTATAAGAGGGAGGGATATCCAACAAAGAATTTCTTTTTGAAGCTACAAAGGATTGAAGTTGATTTATTGAAGTTAAGTGGATATCTTATAAATTATGAGAGGGATTCTTAAGGATCTACCTCAACTATAAAGGCCCACTATAGCATCCATTATGGAGGGAATTTGGTCCTAGGGTTTTAGACATGTCCATATTTGTTGTATCTTGCCCAAAATCTTACAACATTCTTTTGGGATGTCCTTGGATCAATGTAATGAGGGTTGTTCCCTATACTTTGCATCAATGTGTTAAATTTATATTTAAGAATCAGTTGATCCCTATCCATGGTGATCCCATACCATTTGAAATGTGTACAGTAGTAGAACCTCTCAACATTTTTTTTTCTTGCTATGTCATCATTAGAACCTAAGTCTTCTAAGACCTCTTTAACCAAATAAGAATCATCACCTTCTTTTGAATTACCTAAACCTTCTAATGATAATGATCCCTCTACATCATACCCTTTGACAAATGAAGTCTTATAGGATTTATCCACCGTATTGGAACCCACAAAATAAGATAATTTTAATATACAAGATTCCCTTATCTTGTCCCGATTACCGCCATCTCCACGTACAACTAGGTTACCATAGAAACAAGGAAACATATATCTTGTTGGAAATTATACTTTCATTTTTGTTGGATGTACTCTTGATAAAATTAACATTAGGCAAATGAGCTTTACGTATGATGAGAATATTTTTTCTCAATGCTTCTTTTCTAACAAGTATATAAAATATAAACAAATGATGTGTGATATGGGATACAAAGGTAAAGGTTTAGGTCATCTTGAAAATAGAATACGTGAGCCTTTCAAGGTAGAGGAATGGCATACCAAATGAGGTATAGGCTATATCCCGACAAAAAATCAACCTTTCCCCTTTTATAAGTATGATTACCTTATCACATATGGATAATATTTAGAAAAATAAGAACAACTAAAGAAACACAAGAAACCTCATGGTTTTTCTAGCAACAAGTTACTAGTAGTACGCCCATAAATAATGGCTACTCCAGATGAATGTGTAGAAGGAGACATATTTTATGACATTTCTCATGAATAAATTATGAGTAATTGGTTCTTCGATGGGTCTATCGCGTGTGTAGCTCACATTCAAACAACCACGCAAGAAGAGTTAGCCCACTTATCCTTAAAATAACTTTAAGAAATGGGTTTTTTGTCCGCTCTCTCAACTTCAAAAGAGATTTAAGTAATGAAATAGAGGCTATTTTAAAAATTAATATTGGAACAAAAATAATCCTCGCATGGTTAAAATTGGAACTGATTTAAATAAAGAATAACATATTAAATATACATAACTTCTCACAAAATACCCAAATATCTTCTCTTGGACATACGCAGATATGCCAATCCTAGACCCACTTGTGGTTATGCACCACATAGTGGTTCGTCATGATGCTAAATATATCAAACAAAAACTTAGGAAAATGCATCCTAAAGTAACCTTATTGGTTAAAAATTTATTATTATAAATCTTGGATGTAAATTTTATTCAAGCTACAGATTATTTTGACTGAATATCCAATATTTTTCCAATAACCAAAAAAGAGGCTACTAAAATCAAATTCTTGTATTGATTTTAGGGACATCAATGTTGCATGTCCCAAAGATAACTTTCCCCTTCCTAATATGAATCAAATTATTGATTTTATGATAGGATGTGGAATGTTATCACTCATGGATGGATTTTTAGGATACAATCAAATTCGTAGAGCACCAGAAGATCAACCTAAAACTGCCTTCATTACACCTTGGGGAATTTTTTATTGGAAAGGAATTCCCTTTCACATAAATAATGTAGGGGCAACTTAACAACGAGCTATGATGTATTTATTTCATGATATGATGTATGACATCCTACATGATTATGTGGATGACATTATAGCGCAATCTATAAAACAAGAAGATCATATTCTTGATTTACGATGAGTCTTTGACAGACTCTGTGAATATAAAGTCTGATTGAATCCAAAAAATATGTGTTTGGAGAAAATTTGGGTAAGTTATTAGGTTTTATAGTTTCTATGTGTGGTATATAAATAGACCTATCAAAATTAATGCTATCATTGATATGCCACCACCCAAAAACTTAACAAAACTAAGGAGTCTATAGGGTACGCTCCAATCCATCCATCGTTTCATTGATAAATTGGTAGATAAATGTAAACATTTTCTTAGGCTTCTTAAGAAAGACACTCTTTTCTTATGGGATAAATAATTTCAAGAAGATATTGAAACTCTTAAGACATATCTACTTACCCCACCAGTGCTTGTTCTGCCTAGGCCTGAACACCCTTTCATTTTATATATCTCTGCCTTAGAAATTGTGTTAGGAGCAATGCTAACACAACATGATGAGGATAAGAAAGAGCGAGACATTTACTACATAAGTAGAACTTTAATAAGCTATGAAACTCGTTAAACACCTCTAGAAAAACTCTGTACACAAAAATTGTGTCACTATATGCTTAGCCAAAAAACTTATGTTATCACAAAATTTGATCCATTATGACATTTGATGAGTAGACCCTATTTATTAGGATGTGCAGTAAAATGGGTTCTCACTTTAAGTGAGTTTGACCTAACCTTTATTCGGTAGAAATCCATTAAAGGGCAAGTCATAGTATACCAACTTTTCGTTGCCCCTCTTGAATCTACTGACCCCTTTATCATAGAATTCCATGAATAATATCTTAATCTAGATAGTGATTCCTTAGAATCATGGTCTCTATTTTTTGACAGAGCCTGTTGTATGAGTGGCACGGGTGCAGGTATCATATTGATATTCTCGTGAAATCAACTTATCCCTTCTACTTTAAGCTCCAATTTACTTACACAAATAATACAACAGAATATAAAGCTTTAATCCTTGGGTTACGAGCAACTTTAGCCTTAGATATTAAAATCTCATTTATTTTTAAAGACTCACAACTCGTGGTGAATCAAGTTAGTGATATTTATCAAAATTGATATAATAAACTCTATCCTTATAAATAATACATTTTAAAACTTATTTCTTTATTTGATAAGGTTACTATAGAAGCTATCCCATGCACCAGTAACCATTCTATGGATGCTATAGCAAAAATTTCTTCCCTTATCCCTTTGGATTTGGATGATGATCATGCTACTATCATCATTCGTCAAATCCAAGAACCTGCATCATTAGATTCATGTCTAGAACCCTTATATGTATTCACAATTGAAGAAGTTTTTTTAGAACCACAGTACGAAGATATTCTAAAAATTTTCCAAGATGGATCATTTCCAGATGGCTTAGAGGAATCAATGATGATCATTATGTAAGTGAGTTGTCCACTTCGTATTCATCGAAGTTACTTTGTATAAAATATCCTTCGAATGTATCCTCTTATAATACCTCAATCTCAATGAATCCAAAAGATATCTAAATGAGGTCCATGATGGATGTTGTGGAGGCCATTTTAATTGGGGTGCTATAGCCAAAAAGCTCCTATGAATGGGATACTTTTGTCCCTCCATGGAAAAATATGCCCATAAATATGTACGTAAATGTGAAAAATATCAAAAAAATGCAAACATTTTTCATCCTCCTACCCAAGAGATTCAAGCTAGTTCTTCCCCATGACCTTTCTCAAAATGGGGTCTAGACATCATTGGAAAAATTAATCCAATTTTTCAGATGGCCATAAATTTATTATTACAACTGTGTATTTTACAAAATGGGTAGAAGCTATGTCATTGGCTTCTTGCATAGGAACCCAAGTCTCTAAATTTATTTTTAATCAAATTATCTAGAGATTTGGGATTCCATCTAAAATTGTTTCAGACAATGGAACTTGTTTCAAAAATAAAGACATCAAAAAGCTTTGTGCAAAATATTAAATTCAGCATATATGGTCTACTCCTTATTATCAACAAGGAAATGGTCAAGCTAAAGCATCAAATAAAAATTTAATTAAGATCTTAAAAATATTGGTTAATAAATTAGTACAGGCTTGGCATACCCAATTATATCTATCATTATGGGTTTATTGAACCAATGTTTGAATCCCTACAAACGCTTCTCCCTTTGTCTTGGTTTATGGCACTGAAGTCGTTTTTCCTTTTGGGTTGGAATTACCTTCCTTAGCTCTCTTACTTCAAGATGCTGAAGTAGGAGATGAATATCATGCTGGACGATTAAGCCAAATATAATTACTAGATGAAAAGTGTATAAATGATTTAGAGAACCTTTGCTCATATCAAGATAAACTCAAAAGATCATATTCTAAGAAATTTCATACTCGATATTTTGAGATTGACGATCTAGTTCTTAAAGAAAATAAAAAAAAATACAAATGCTCGAACTGATTTAAAATGGAAATTCCAACAAAATCGGTTAAGACCATTTATCATCACTGTAAAATTTGGATCTGGTGCATATCGATTAGCAATTTTAGATGGAAAATATCTTAAGGAACCCATGAACATAATGCACCTAAAAATATAATATGCATAAAGTTAACAAGTCTCATCATTGTAAATAATTGTTATACATACATTTCTTGCATTTTCACTTCATCATCACATATAAATCATTTTTCATTTAGTTGCATTTACCTATGCATTTTAAAAAAATAAAATGGTAATCCAATTACATATGCCATATAGTCACATCCAGTTAACATCCTACTTTAATATTCAACTGATGTTGTCAAAATTCATATTTAATTTTGGTTTACTTTGGAAGAATTCAAAGATTATCGTGAACAACTAACATAACTTACCATTTAATAAAATATTGATTTTTAGTATTGATTATAAATATCTCTTGAACCAAAATCACTACTGCTTCATTAAATAAATTTTGAAGTTTTAGGAACTGATCCTACCACTTTTTGAACCAAAACACACTTACACATATTAAAGATGATTTTATACAAGGAAAAATGATACTACATAGTTATCCTAGTTCCTTAAGCAAAAGGTTTTCCTTGCTATCCTATTATGCGCATGGTCTAGAATACTAAAAATTGTCAAAAGTAAAAGCTCCCCCCTACCTAAATAAAATTCCTTGCTCTTTTTATAAACTGAGCAAAGTATCCCTTGAAAAAAAGCAAAAAGCAAAATAAAAATACCTTTACTACAAAGCAATAAAATCCCCTTGTTCAAAACAAAAAATGAACAAGAATCCCAAACTCATAGAAATCAAAATAAAATAAAGGGTAATAAGCTTGAATCCCTGGAATTCCTCAGTTATTTGAACACCATGGGGTGATCATCATTACAGGTTAGGTGGCATCAAGCCTGCTTAGCAATGATGATATCCTTACATGTGGCGACATGTCTATCACATTAGCGACCTTTTGTACAGACCAATGTCAGCTTGTGGATTAGCTAGCTTTTGGTAGCTTTTATTACCTAGTATTCAAGTCTAATTGAATACAAAAATAATGGTAAATGAATACATAGTTTGCACACACATTGGTTCTTAAAATTGGCTTGCATCATTACCTTACTCAATATTGGTAAATAAATTTTATAAGCACACACATTTGATCCTTGAGATATTTTGTATCATAATTAATGTCAATATAGAAAATGAATACACAAATCATGCACTGGTTCTTGATAAATTTGAGTTCATCCTAGAAATGACCAAAATTTTCCTTGAAGGTTTATTAGCAAACATAATTATTTCTTCATGGATTTGTATGATTTTTACCATATTCAATTGGTCCTAAAAAAATAGTTAATATTGTATTTTATGTTAGGATCCTCCATCCTAACATTATTAGTTAATATTATTAATCATTTAATTATTATATTATTAACTCATAAAATGAACCATCACATCTCTTCATAACGTGAACCATCACGTCTCTTCCTAACATGAACCATCACATCTCTTCACCAACGTAGCTTTAGGGTAGATATATATTAGGTTGGCCATTCACACAAATCATCCAATAAGAAGAATATATATTTGTTTAAACCCATTGGAGGGATTCCCCATTCCAATGTGATACTGATTCAACCCTAAAAGTGATTCTTTTTAATGTTATTTGATTTATTCATTTATTAAATATTAGCTAGAACCTTCAGGGTTCTACCATTTGGTATCAGAGCATCGATTTTGGACACAAGTGGGGAAGTTTGTTTAAAGACATCTTGAAAGAAATCTTGCAAGTAATGAATAAATGACAAGATGATTTTGAAACAAAAATAGTAGAGTTAACCCTAAAAAAGGATGACCTTGCAAATAAAATTATTACAAAGGAGGATTTTTGCCAGTGGAAGGACCCAATTATAAAACCACCTATATGGAAATCATAAAATACGTACACCACCCAAAAACGTACCCAAATCTTACCCATTAAACATATCAACCCTGCATAAATAAAGGCACAAAGAGATAATGGCCTTTGCTTTCTTTACGATGATAAATTTGTCCACTTGTGTCCATAATCGATAACATATAATAATGGGTTGAATCACTGTTGCACTGGAATGGGTAATCCCTCCAATGGGTTTAAACAAATATATATTCTTCTTCTTGGATGATTTGTGTGAATGGCCAACCTAATATATATATCTACCCTAAAGCTATGTTGGTGAAGAGACGTGATGGTTCACGTTAGGAAGAGACGTGATGGTTCACATTATGAAGAGATGTGATGGTTCACTTTATGAGTTAATAATATAATAATTAAATGATTAATAATACTAACTAATAATTTTAGGATGGAGGATCCTAACATTTTCATACTATCACTTAGCATAAATATGTCAATTTTTCTATATTGCATGATTTCTTATCATTTACAAAACTTGCATGTGATCATACATAATCATTTTTTCATGTAGTTGCATATTGACTTCACGATAATGGCATGAGATAATCCTAATGAAATATTTCTAATTCCCTCACATCAAAAATTGTATACGTAGTGCAAGTCCTTTATCTAAATTTGTCATGCTTAATTACTATCATTGCAAAATACTTCTTTTAAGATTAAAAAAAATTAATCTTAAGAACACAAACATTACTTATCATCAACTACATCACTTTTAATCAATAAATTAAAAATACTTTTGGATCATAATCCTTCGCTATTAGAATAACATAAAAACCTCATACAAGATCCACTTTATGACTAAAACGAGCAATAGCCTCCATAAACAGTCATATACAAGCACACATCTTCGAGGTATTATTGTTGATTGATCAAAATCGTAAGGGTATATTTCCCTAAACAATTTTTTTTTCACAGATAACTCAATCACACTATACTACAAATATCAATTACATCAAATCACACTTTACTTTTCTAAAATGATATATTGATTAAAGCATGCAAAAAAGTACATCAAAAACTATAAAATAGGATTGAAAGCATTATTATGTAGATCATTAAAAATAAATTAGATTACACATCCACACATAAACATCAACACATCAGATAAGCAATATATATATATATATATCATCAAAAAATATAATAGGATACAAAAGTAGTCAATTGATATACCACAATCATAAAATTGGTATACTCAATCACTAGGGGTACACCACAAAATCCAACTTAGTGTATCATCCCCTAGAACCCCTAGAACTCTGGGTGTCATCACCTAGAGGTTTTTTGGGCTCATGAAACTAAGGAAACCCAAACACTGAAACTGATCTAGAGTGACTCGAAGCCACTAACTCCAGGGGCAATGAAGCTCTTTGACCCTCAGGCACTGCTTGAAAATATAACATCTGATAAAATTTCATCCACCATGTCGCTAAGGTAGCCTCTGCTTATGCTGCCATCAAGGCGCCCTACAATGCACTACTCCCTAAGGATTGGCCAGAAGCCATACTCCTTGTATGATGCAATCATGATACTATCTACCACGATGACCCATGTCCCTACATCTTGGCTAGTTGATCCTGATACTAGCTCAATAAAGACTATTCCTAAGAGATATATCTCTCTAATGACTAGATACAACTTGTTTGAGTGGCAATATGACTCCTCAAACCATCATTATATGCTCATCGAGTAACCATATCTCCGATGCTGCTTGACTCTCCTACCTTTGTAGCCATGCCCTTCTCGGGTAAGTCTGGTTGCAATGTAGTAGGTGTCTCCTACTATGAGCCTCCATCATACTGGTGCCATCTCCTCTCTCCCTCGATCTTTAGAGTCCATTGAGTAGTTCCCTGTGGCTGTAATCCTCCTCTTATTTGAGGTCCCTCTCTCTATGGTGGCCTCTATCTCTACCTCTCCCTTCCAATCTAGTTGATCACCACCTAGCTACCACTTGAAATGCCTTATGTACCTGATCAGTTGTGCTTTTCTCCCAAGTGATCCTTGTGGGACATATACTAGCATACCAAGAAGTATAGCCATCCATCACCTATGTATTATCATCGTCTATGAGATCTCTACCTCTCCCTTCCAATCTAGTTGATCACCACCTAGCTACCACTTGAAATGCCTTATGTACCTGATCAGTTGTGCTTTTCTCCCAAGTGATCCTTGTGGGACATATACTAGCATACCAAGAAGTATAGCCATCCATCACCTATGTATTATCATCGTCTATGAGAGCGACTGCTGCATCATCCTCATCTACCTCAAAAAACCTGTTGAGATCCGATGCCCCACTAGTGGTCATTGAATCTCACACAACTTGAGAATAAGTAAAATATTGAACCTCAGGAATCACCTATACCAATCCAAATTGATGGAGCACCCAATCTTCCCAGCAAAGCTCTATCTCTCCTCTATCCATATAGAGCCATCATACTCGCATCACATAAGCTATCTCCGCTCTATGATCCTCCCATATACAGTTCCCTTTGCAAGATCTCCAGCAAATCCATACCACATTCAACTCATCAATAGTCTGTCTAGCCTACTCTAGGCCACCCCTCCTCCTCACTCGACCAAGTAATGGACCCTAGCAAAATACTGTAGGCCATCCATCCTCTATATCTTGATGAGAAAATATTGTTGGTCTCCTCACTACGATGTGATCCTATCACCATACCTGAAGGAAGGATGTAAGCATCAAGCTAGTACCTTTCTTGTACATGACCCTAAATAAGGTGTGGTACAAGTAGTAGAGAATATAGGGGTCTCAAGAAAACTGCACACAGGTATCTCGTATATCCACTACAACATCTATCAAGATCCATGGAAATTTTTGACCAGTCTAGTGATATACTAGAAGTCTTCCTACTATCTCTGCCTATACCACTATCAAGGAAAATACCCCATTTGTTGCAATAAGTCCCTCTATATCGAATCTGCTCTACTCAATGAGAAATTATGGATATCCAGTTAATATTTGCATGGTCTAACCCTAAGCCAAGGACTGGTACATAAACTATCCTCTAATAGGTACTTTAAGGATCCTCCACACATCCTCTAGAGTAGGAGCCATATCCCCGATCGGTAGCCAAAAATTTGATGAACTTGGATATCGTCACTCAAAAAAAATAGTGAGTAGACTGTAGTCTACCTCTATGTGTGGTATTTCAACCACGTGATTAAGCTCTACCACTATCATATTATTATTCCCATCCATGTTAAGAGCTCAAACACAATTCTCAAAACTAGTATGTCACCACTCACGACCCTTCAACGATCCTTCTTGCACAATCAAAAATAAAAACAAATTACTTGTAAAAACTACAAAAATAAAAAATTTATAATTTTTTTTAATAATTTTAGTCCTAAAGTATAAATTTAGACTTAAAGCACAAATTTAGACACACAAAAATGAACTCGTACGACCAATTTGCAAAATTGGACATATTATAAACAAAAATTGGACGTACAAACCTATCAAAAAATGTCTGAGTTTATCAATTTAGACGTATTTTATGACGAATTTGGACATTTGAATTTATCGCAATGATCTAAATTCTTTGTTGCAATCGTGCAATGGCAGGCCGCATCCAAAAATAAAAAATCCTAAATATAAACCAAAGAATTTCAAACAAGAAGTGGTAAAATCACTTACCCTAATGTTCTCACCATTTCCATCATTCCTGGCTCAAACTCTGTCTGTCTGATGTACCATGGTAGCCATTTATCCATTTTTTTAGAGCAAAATTCACTAAAATTGAAAGTAAAAATGAATTAGATTTTTTTCCCTAATTTCTATTTTATACTTTTTTTACCCCTTTTTATTCGAAATTCAATTTCTTCAATAAATTATAAATTTCTTACAAAACTCGAAGGGGGTATCCGTGATAATAAACATAAACAGAAAAAATGAACAATTTTTTTTTTTTGCAGCATAATATCCCTTTTCACTACATCTTTCTTTAACACATTTATTGTTCATAAATGCACCAAAGAGGGGGAAAATGTAGTCGCTGAATTTTGATACACTCTAAAATTCTTAATTCTTATTAAAACATTCGAATCATCCTAACAACATTAAACTCACCCTCAAATATCCTTGCCTTAATATTCATGCCAAAAAAATGGAAAAATAACTTAATTTTCCCCTTTACGATAAATTTGGACAATCTTGATGAATTCGAACGCATTCGATAAAATTAGATGCATCCGAATTTGTCCAAATTCCACATGCACTTGATTTAGGTACCTAGTTGGATTTTGAACCTAATCTGGGCATCGCTAGATTCTCGATAATTTTGAATAAACTGCTAAAATTGAACGGATCCAAATTTTCCTAAATGGATAAAAACCTAATTTGGCTTAACAACCCAGCCTAATCTTGCCAACCTATACGATTCTTCGAACTGTGGCAACCATTTAAACCCCCAACCTCATATTAAATAGTTTGGATGGTGATATTTGCAGAAAGACTTGGATTGAAGAAGAAGACTTTGGGAGCTTTTTTGTAGGTTGCGGTGAAGAGCTTTGTTGTTTGATCACCATTAAAGGAGCGGACAGACATAGAGATATTTTCAACATACGTAGATTTGGTTTATACTTAGTTATTATTTGAGTTTTTACATCCTTTGTACAAATTTGGATGCATCTAAATTTTTCATTGTGCATCTGATTTTATTATCTATTTTGTAAACGTAGTAGTTGGATTATTTTGTCTCTGATTGAAATCATACACAACATCCGAAATCATACATTGCATCTGAATGCATACCAGTGGCCCATTGGGGGTAAAATTCTGATTGTTAGATTATTAATTACTTTTTATTTGCATTACATTATGTTCATTATTTCAGTATTTTACTGCATCTTATTGTTATCATTAGATTTACTACATTTAGAATCACATGTTTCATGCTCAAATAATTAATATTTCATTTTCTTTATGGTTAGCTAAAATAACCGAGGGGATTTGACTATCACAGACAGTGATTTATTGTGGCCTATGCAAATCCCCCATTCCTGATTTCAAATTTCAATGTTTTGTTGTGCAATTGCAGGTTTCTAATGGATTCGTATGCACCCGAATTCGTCTGATGAATTTGTACAACCGAATTCATCCTGTATGCGTCTAAATTCATCCTTTAAACCTGAATGCATCCCAAAGAAAACATCCATATCAGGTAAGGATTTAAAATTATTTCTTAGTATCTATATTTATGTTTTTCTATCTCATAGGCATTTGTCTTAATCAAAATAAAAGTACAAAACTTCAAAAAAAACATAGGTTTTGCTATATATTTTCACACACAAAACATAAAAATACAAAAATAAAATATGTTGACATAAACAAAACCTTTGCATCTTAGTTAAACTTTGTAAATATTTCTAGATAGATTTGTATGCTTTGTTTTCATTTAAAATTGAATTGCATATAGCTAGGTAGAAATTGCATTTTGACCAAACTCTAGGTGTATGATTTCAAAACAAAGAAAATAAAATCACATCAAACTACTACTACACCTAGGTATGGAAATTGCCATAGCAAGTATTTCCTAGTGAAGCCACCCAATTCCTCGATAAACACCAAGGAGAGTGCAACTCAAGCGCTTCTCGTTTGAGGTGTAGATCCTTCATTTTCCCTCCCCCTTTCAAGTGTGGATCCATTTTCTTGGGAGAAAGGGGTGTGAAAATTTTGGGCCTACAGCATGTACCAAATAATTTAATATACTCTAACACCCCCTTGTATTATATTATTTAGATATTGAAGACTTTAGTCTTTAATATGGATCTTCATCTAATTCTGGAATTTGTACTCTCCTTCGCTACTATCTTTTCCTACTTCTTGTTTATATCCTATTCAAGTAAGTAGTTAGTATATCTATAAAAATCTATACTTGTTGAGAGAGATTTAACTTCTAGTTCTTGAATTTCCTAGATCTCATGAACTAAATATCATTTTTTATTCCCTTATCGATATTGCAATTTAAGATAATTATATTGATTCTGAGAAGGAAATGGATTTTGAAATTGTTGCTGATGTGGACTATACTAATTTTGATATTGTCTTGGTTGGAATGGCCTATTTGGTTGGCTTCCATAGTTTGTCTAATTTCCTTGATGCTTATTTCTAGGATTGAATCTACAATAGTTGGTATTATGCCCTTTCTTCTTGCAGAATTGACAATATTTGTTATTCCATGGTCTTCTTCCTTTTGAGGATGAGGCAACATTTCCCTGGGATTATCCTTTGAAACTAATGCATTGTTAGTCATTTCATCTTTGACTATATTTTTAACCTCATATTCTTGAAGAATATTGACTAACTCATCAAAATATGTATCTTTACTTAGGATTTGTAAAGATGTAACTAAGTGCTTGTAGTTGTCTGGAAGTGCTCTCAATGTTACTTGAACAAAAAAATATATTCATCCTCTTCTCCTAAGGTTAATAATTTTACTTTTATATCCACTACTTTCCTTAGGAACAGTTCTATAATTTCACCACTATTCACTTTTAGAGAATGTAATTGAGTTTGAAAGTTTTAAATAGTAGCTTTATTATTCCGTTCAAATATTTTGGCTAAGATTTCCCATGATTATGTAGATGTTCATTTTAAACTAATGTAGGGTTGTAATTCATATATAATGGCAAAATTTATTATCATTAATGCTTTTGCTTCATTTTATTCAAACTTTTGAATATCACTATCATTTGAAGTAGGTTTTTATTTTGTTCCTTTGACTATTTCCTAAAGTTTTTCAAATATCAAAATTGATCTTACTTTGTTTTTCCATGAAGAGTAATTTGGACCTCTAAGCTGTTGAGATTTAGTGAGAATAAATGTATTTTTTGTCATGATGATATTTGTAAACTACCTTATACGTCCCTAGTTTCAACCTTGCTAGGAATTTTTCAATTTTACAAGTTTTTTAAAATGCCTTCTATCTTGCAAGTGTTTGAATGTACAATGAACTTGATAGTATGCTTAGCTTTCCTAGTTTGAGTTGAATTCCTTTTGTCTCCCTAATATTCAACTTTAATTTCACCTTATTTCTCCCTAATAATTAGTAAGTAGAAATCTAAAGATAAATTATGATGCACCTTCAAGTTTTAATAAGGTTCTTTTCCTTCAAGACCTTTTAGTTGGATTAATGTCTCATAAATTAGTATAAGAGACTAATGTAAAAAGCAATTTCCAACTTTCAATAAATTAATGGTTTTGCTTCTTTAACCTTGAATTTTCAATGGTTTAATTTTCTAAATTTCAAGAAACTAAAGTTTGATGTAGTATTTCTTATATCTACCTAACTTAGAAATTTAGAAAATAATAATATTTGCAAACTAGTATTTTAATTTTCCATATATCTCCTACATGATTATTTGCAAATATTTAATATTAGAATCTAATGCAATTTATAATAACTTTTGAGATATACTCCCTTTAATTTAATTGCCTTCTAACTTTCTAAGGTTGGTATTTGCTTTATTATTCAATGCAATAATAAGTAAACTTCAACCTTGTATTAAACACTTTGAAATACTTTTCACTCCTTTGGTTTAATTGAATTTATTCTAAGGTTATAAAATATCCAATGCAATACAAGTTTAACCTTAGATATAAAATATCTTATATATCCTTTTGCACTTTAATTTAAACCAAAAATCAACATAAATATTCCTTGAAAATTCTATGCACTGATAGGCTTCGATATTGGCTTTACTATGCAAAATTAGAGTGTTGGGATGTCTCTATTTTCACCTTAATATAATGAGCATATAATACTCTCCTTTGAATACCACTTCCTTATGATAGTGTTAGGAACCTAGTTCCTAACAATTATTTCAGATGGAGAAAACAATGAAATGATGCAAATAAAAATGAAAAATGTTAGATCACTTTGGAGAATCGATGTTTCAAAGGAGGTTTCCCTGCCAATGCTCTCTAAAATAATATATAAAATAATTTTTCTTGGATGCCTAATGACACCCTCTATGAATGCATATATATACCTATCTAATGGTTATGATGTGAAAGGACACGATGGTCCATAATCAAATGAGAGGAATTAATTATATAATATGAGTTAGGATTAGGATCCTAACAAGATGCCCCCTTAAAAAGAGCTTTGACCTCAAAGTAGAAATTGAGGAAATTTTTGATGGATGTGATGAAGTGTTTTCAATGTAGCATCTTCGAAAGGTAGAAATTTCCACTGAATCAAAAGCTCGGTGATGGTGCGATTGCGAAGTTGTCAAGTACAATGATATAGGATAGCTTTAGGTTTGATCATGAGTGCTCCCTCCTCCATGAAATATGATAGTTTAGTTTGTGTAGTAATGTGGGTACTAACTACTAATTTAAGACAAGAAATATGGAATACTTGATGAGTTTTAGATGATTCTAGTAACTCAAGTTTATAAGCAATGGACCTAATACGTTGAAGAAATTTATAAGGCTCGTAGAATTTGGGAGCTAGATTTTGAGATCCTTTTATTTTGAGAGAAGTTTGATGATAGGGTTGAAAATGAAGGAATACCATATCATCCTCTTGAAAAACTCACTCGGTTTGATGTTGGTCTACTTACTGCTTCATACGATGTTGAGCAGTGAGTAAATTATCCTTAAGAAGATGAAGAATATTATCTCTAGTAGAGAGGTGAGAATCCATTGCTAGCATATTTTAACTTCTAGAATATAAGAGGCGATGGAAGGTGGTGTTTGGCCATATAATGCTTCATATGGTGTCATCTTAATGGTGGAGTGGTATGAGGTATTATACCACCATTCGGTTAGAGGAATCCATTTAACCCAATGAAGAGGTTGAGTAAAAATAAAACAACGTAGGTATGTTTCCAATAATTTGTTAACAAAAATATTTTGACGATCAGTTTGTGGATAATAAGAGGAACTTATATGAATTTGAGTGCCTTGGAGTTTGAATAATTCTCTCCAAAAATTACTAGTGAAGGTAGGATCACGATCATTGACTATAGTAGAAGGCATGCCATGTAATTTGAAAATATTATCAATAAAGGTTTGGGTGACAGTACTAGATATGTAAGGGTGAGCCAAGGAGCAGAAGTGAGCGTATTTAGATAATCAATCCATTATGACTAGAATAGTGGTTTTTACAATAGATTTTAGAATCCCTTCAATAAAATCCATGGAAATATCAGCCCATGTTTTAGTTGGGATAGGAAGAGGTTGTAGAAGGCAAGGAGTGTTTAATGTTTCTCCTTTTTGTCTTTGGCATGTTTCAAATTCATTCAAAAAAAATTAATATCTTGCTTTATGCCTACCAAATAGAAAGATGTAGTCACTCTTAAATAATTTTTGAGGAATCCTAAGTGTCCTATAGTGGGTGTGGCATGTAACTCGTGGATAATTTTTGCATGATATGAGGATGTGGGGGATAATACAATACATCATTTATACCTAAGTATGTTATCTCTCCAAGAGTAGAGGAGCTTACTAGTGGGGTCTTGTTGAATTTGATGAATTAATGTGTGTGGTAGGATCATTGAACCATTCCTCATTGATTTGGTCTATCTATTTGGGAGTAGGAGAGGAAAGGGCATGTAATTGTGGTATTTATTCAAACATTCGTGCAAGGGCATCAACAACCATGTTATCTTTCCCTTTCTTTTATATGATCTCATAATCATATCCTAGTAGTTTAGTAACCCACTTTTGTTGCTTTGGAGTGGTTATGCACTACTCAAGAAGGTATTTTACATTATGGTGATGAGTGCAAATAATGAAAGGTTAGTTGATAAGGTAAGGTCTCCAATGTTGAATAGCATGAACAATAGCTAACATCTCTTTTTCATATGTGGAGAGGGCCAAATTATTTTTATAAAATGCCTTTCTAGTAAAATCCAAGGGTCTATCATTTTACATGAGCATTGTTCCTATTACCACTCCTGAAGCATTGATCTCAATAATAAACGGTTTGAAAAAATCTAGCATGGCTAAGATAGGGGTGGTACATATTGCATTTTTAAAGTGATAAAAGCATCTTCAGCCTTTGAAGACCAAATAAAAGTATTCTTCTTGAGTAGTGTTGTTAAGGGGGGCTGCGATTTTGCCATAATTTTTGACAAATTTGTGATAGTACGCTATTAGTCCTAAAAAACATGTAAACCTTTCAAAGTTTTTGGGATAGGCCTATTGGTCAAAATGACCACATCTAAGGAAATAAGGAGAAGTCTTCTCAAGATTTCACTAAGTGTAGAGAATAGTTGTGATAGCGTGACTTTTTGAAAACCAAGGTGGAAATAAGAGCCAAAAGTCGCAATGATGTGACTTTTTGAATGTGAAAGTTTCCAAGGCAAATGGTCATGATATCATGACATTTTTAAATCCAAAGGTAGTTCTAAGGTGAAAATGTGTGACAGCATGATGTTTTTAAGGTCGAAGTGGAAATAAGGGATAAAAGTCATGATGATGTAAAATTTTGAAGGGCAAGGGCATAGCTAAGGCAAAAAGTCACAACAGTGCAACATTTTGAAGGCCAAGGGTGGAACCATGATCAAAAGTTATGATGGTGTGACATTTCAAAGGTAAAGGAGAAGTTAAGGCAAATGGTAATGATGGCACGATATTTTGAAGGCCAAGGGTAGAACCATAATCAAGTCACAATGGCGTGACATTTCAAAGGTAAAGGAGAAGCTAAGGCAAATGGTCATGATGGTGATATATTTTGAAGGACCAAGGTAGAACCATGACCTAAATTCATGATGGCACAACATTTCAAAGGTAAAGGAGAATCTAAGGTAAATGGTCACAATGGTATGATATTTTGAAGGGTTAGGGCAGAACCATGATCAAAAGTCATGATGGTGCGACATTTCGAAGGTAAATGAGAAGCTAAGGTAAATGGTCATGATGGCATGACATTTTGAAGGCCTAGGGAAAAACCATGATCGAAAGTCACGACGACATTAAATTTTGAAGACCAAAATAGAATTAAGGGGAAATGGTCATGATGGTGCAATATTTTTAAACATAGTTGGACCACGATGTCCCCAAGGAGGTCAAAGAATATTGTTATAACAAGAATATCTCAACCACTTCCAGTTGAAGGCTCCATGCTCTCTTAACTGCTTCTTTACTAGAGTGAGCATACGGGTGTGATATTGTAACAAATTTTAGTTTTTCTGTTATGTAAAACTCTTATATATAGAATGAGTGACCTAAAAAAATGGTCGACTCTTAGATGTTTATAAGGCTATGTATACAGACTTTTGGAACCTTAATAAAAGATCACCCATTCTAGTTTCTGGTTCACTGGTGTTCTGAATCAAGTATGTATGTATTATTAATTGCTACGTAAGGCTAGATTGAATGCAACTTGCTTTAATTATTACTTTGAATTTCTACAACAAAGTTCAGCTGGTTTCGAAATTAACTTTACATATAAGCTTGCACTTAAATATATTTTCAGCAAAAGTTTAGTTTCTATATTTTGGCAGTTCAATTATATGCTTCTTTGTAAAATGTTGTAATAGTTGGTTTGTTGTTATCTAATATGTACCCTTTAATCAACTCTAGCAATAGCTATATTTCCCTCTCTTTATGCATTTCCTTCTCTCTCCATTTTCCTAAAAGAAGCAAGGAACCAACCTCCTCTGGAGATTGAACCAGGTAAACTCTATTTTATCCTAGTCTTTCAATGATGGCAAAGTCTTGGGCGTAAACGTAACCAAAGGCAGATTTTGCTCCAACAATTTTTGGCACGCCCGGTGGGACCCAATCCCACACAGTATATAGATCAAAATTTTGGTGAATACCTTTGCCCTGTTAGTTTTTTATAAATCACCTAGTGACTCCACCCTAGAAAGGAACCCTATGAAAGCCTTCACCCAATTTTTGGTTATATATTGTATTCTATAATAACCAGATCTAAAGAAATAAATTTAGAAGAACCCATCGAGTTCTTCGAACTACACCATGGTAGCCTCTGAGCTAATCATGTTTTAGTTTCCTAAGCAACTTCTTCATATACTGCTAATACAAGATACGCAAATATTCCCCATCCAACCTTCCCTAGTACTATTGCTAGTGGAACTCTAACTCTAGGTACCTATATATTCATAAGATTCGGTAGAGCTATAAATACAATGGCTGCAAATATGCCAATTCTGCCCTATCCTTTATGGAACCATACAAGCCCCCTGAATCTAGTGGCTCAACACCCAATTCTAACAACAGCCCTGAAAGTATTACCCTAGTATGACAGTACTGGGAAGAAGCCTATGAGCACTGCCAGGATGTGTCAGTACTTGCCCCAATACATAATATCACTGAAGAAGATGTTATGATCAAATTACTAGTTATTTCCTTGAAAGGAAAAATGCTCTATTGGTATAGATCCCTTGACCCTGTAATGATAGAATCAAATTTTTGGTGCTCCACGTGTAATGACCCTCATGATGAAACTTATTCCATGATTCACTTACATCATGTCCAAAGGATATCTATTAAGAAAGCCAAAATAACCCTCAAGGGTCAGGTTAATATGATCAGATAAGAAAACCAAAATTTCATGATGCCTTCTATTGAACAAGTAGTTTTCCTTACCATATCAGGAAAGAAAACCTTACAGGTTAATCCCTAAGAGCTCAATCCCCTAAAGGTGCCTTCACCCATAAGGAACCCTATTGAGAAAATAACCTTTTATGAAAAATCTCCCCCAAGTTCAAGCTATAAAGATGTAAAAACTCGTAAGGAAGCACCTCAGTAGAAAGAAGCAAAAACACAAGAAAAAGCTATAGATAAACTGAGATAACCCTCACTGAATAAGTATAAAAGTATAGACACTACCCAGGGATACAAAAATAAGTATGACACAATAGTGAAGGAGAAAAGCGTTGAACCCCTTCCATTTAACATAGTTGAGGAAATGAAGAAAACCCCCTCCAAGGCAACTATGTATGAAGCTTTGCAGCTTCCAGGACAGATTGACTTACTGCAAGAATCCTTGAGGTCTATGAATAATAAGAATAAGACCCCAACTCATATGTATTTAGCACAATCTAGTATGATATCCACTTCAGGAAAAAATAGACCTCCTCCTTTTTATCTATATCTCCAAATGGAAGGGTGGATAGTTCGCAACTGTATGATAGACTCTGGGGTTGTAACCGTTGTGATGCCCAAAGTAGTATGTGACATCATGGGAATGAAAAATACAAAGAGTAGCCCTGGTGTCTTGCAATTAGATGAAACCCTATAAAAAGTATAGGGGTGATCAAAGAAATTCTAATAGTTCTCCACAAATTACCTCAGCTCACAATTATACAAGAGGTTGTGGTAGTTGATTTAGAGCCTTATTTTGGTATGTGCCTCTCCAGGGAGTTCACCACCAAGATAGGAGGATATTTGTCGTTAGATTTCTCACATCTATAAATCCCATTCAAGGTAAAAAGAGTAAAAATATTCAATGAAAAGCCCTCAAATTTTCATATCGAAATACTTGAAGAGGAAAAAAAACAATCCACCATTGTAAACATGATGATAGAGGAACTAGAATACCTGAAATTGATGGAAGAAGCTCTAAATTTCTTGTAGGAGGAAGACTAGTTCTCTATGAGAATTCAACACCATGATCGAGACTGATATAGGGGGCTACACAATTTTTAAAACCAAGAAAAATAGCCCCATCCCTCTTCCTCAGGTTGACCAACCCAACGATCAACTTTGAAAACTCTTCTTCAATGGTGCTATATGTAAAAATGAAGCTGGAGCAGGTATTGTTCTAATCTCTCCAACAGGAGAAGAGAAAGTGTTCTCTTACCAGTTAACCTAGATTTATACCAAAGTATGAAGCACTCTTCTTAGGCTTCAAGAATAAAAAATTGGGTATCAAGTAGCTACAAATTTTTGGGGACTTTGAACTGAGAGTGAATCAGGTTACTAAGAAATGTGTAAGCAAGCAACATTACCTTAAAGCTTACAGAAATAAGGTTTGGGACTTTCTAGAATCTTTTGAAAATCTAAATCTTAAAGCAACCCTAAGGTAAAAGAACACTCATGCAGATCTGCTGGCTTTGGTAGGGGTGAATTTTTGCCCCATCAACAGTCATTCAAAATTAAAAAATAGTTAGACTAATTTTTAGTTATTTTGTGCTAGACAGATATACCTTCTAGTAGATCTTCAAAAATGACAAATAGATAGTGGACTTCATCATCTACGATATGAACTACTATAGCAACAGGACAACCAAATATGAAGAGGATATATGCATGATCCAGTTAAATAATAATCACATCCCAAAAGGGTTGGTCACCCTTGAGAGATTATTTGATAACAATGACAATTCAAGTGGCCATAAAATTAAATTTGACAAGCACATATACATAGAAGCTCAAATGGGACCTGATAAATCGATTAAGGTGGGAGTAAACACCATAGAAGAATAATTGGACCAAATCAAGGAATTATGGAAAGAATACCCAAATATCATATCCTGGACTTACGATGATCTCAAAGTCTACTCCAAAGAAACAATCCAACATACGATTGAACTTGAAGAAGGTGCAAAGCCATTCCAACACAAGAAATGGCTGGTCAATCCTAAGATCAAAGCTTTGATGAAGTAAGAGTTGCTAAAATTACTTGAAACCAAGATTTTTTACCCGATCAAACATTTGACTTGGGTGGCTAACCTAGTCCCAGTTAGAAAAAATAATGGAGATATACGACTGTGCATTAACTTTCACAACTTGAATAAAGCTTCCATGAAAGACCATTATCCTCTCTTGTAGATTAACCAGATATTACACAAAGTAGCAGGAGTATAAATGTTCTCGCTCCTAGACATTTTCTCTGGGTACAATCAGGTGTGGGTTAAAGGCGAAGATCAATTCAAGATCGCATTCACAACCAAGTGGGGAATGTTTACCTACCAGAGAATGCCCTTCGGGTTATCCAATGTCGGAGCAACCTTTCAAAGAGATATGGATGTGGTGTTCAACAAAATTTTCAATAAAATAATAGTGATATATCTAGATGATATGATAGTGTTCTCTCACCAAAAAAATATCACATAGGATACCTCAGGAGTGTGTTCAAAAAATGCAAAGTTTGGCATATCTATAAATCCTAAGAAATCTGTCTTCATGGTGGAAGGAATTGACCATGTTATTTCTAAGAATGATCTAGCCATAGATCCTAATAGGGTGAAAGTATTGTTAGAACTCCCTCTCCCCCCCCAACAAAAAAGGCTTGCAGTTGTTCTTCAACCAAATCAACTTTGTGCGCAAATTCATGGCCAAATTTGCACAAATTATCAAACCCATGACCGAGTTGTTAAAGAAATATGTTGAGTTCAAGTGGACATATGTAAGGAAATAGGCCTTCTAGTAGATCAAGGAATAGATAGCTCAAGCTCCCATCTTGGTAAACCCAAACTACTCTAGAGGTTTCATATTATACATTGTAGGTGAACAAGAAAGCTACGTCGTAGTGCTCACACAGAAAGGGGATGACAATGAAGAAATACCCATAGCTTTTTTGAGTTAAACTATGCAATAACATGAAGAGAAGTATAACTTTATTGAAAAATAGATCTACGCAATAATTAAGTCTTTGAAAATTTTAGGCATTTCCTCTCATAAAGGAGGACTATAGTATATGTAGTTCACCCCAACGTCAGGAACTTCATCATACAAGGTGAACTTGGTGATAAAAGAGTAGGTTGGGTAACTAATAAACAAGAATACAACATAGAAATACACCCAAAAAATTTGGTAAGAGGTAGAGCACTATGCCAATAGCTCGCAAAGCAAGTTTCTTCAGAATACATAGTTTGTCAAAATCAAGAAGCAGCCTCAAATGATGATCAATCTTTAGAGCAACTTGACTGGGTAGATGAATTAATTAGGTACTTACAAATTGTAAAGTGCCCAAGAAGTTTGAATGCTTCACAAAGGAGAAGGGACAAGATCCAAGCTTTGAAATACACTTTGCTACCTGAGGAGTTGTACCAAAAAAAATTATGTTGAGTATTGCTTTGATGCATAAATGAGAATAAAAAATAGAATATCTTGGAGGAATTCCACAAAGGCTTGTCTAGAGGACACTACTCAGGGAGGACCACTACCTTAAAGATCATTAGAATTGGATTATACTGGATAACTATCTTCGTAGAAACCTTCATAATAATAAGAAACTATGAAGAATACCAGAGATACGTTGGGAGAAATAGGAATTCTTTGATGCCCATAAAATCCATTCAGGTTGAAGAACCTTTTCAACAATGGGGATTGGACTTCATCAAAATAATAGAGCCCAACTCATCAGCTGGACATAAGTACATCCTAACAGGTACTGACTATTTAACTAAGTGGGCATAAGCAATACCCACTAAAAAGGTGGACCATGAAGTTGTGATGGAATTCATGGAAATTTTGATCATGAGATTTGGCATCTCAGATGCGTTGGTCACAGACAATGGATCATATTTTTTAGGCACCAATATGATTGACTTTGCATATAAATATAGGATTTAATCGAAAACATCCTCAAACTATTATCCCCGGGGAAATGGATTAGCTGAATCTATGAATAAAAACCTACTCCAAATTTTGAAGTGAAATCTGAAGGACAATAAGTGAATTTGGCACTCTCTTATCAATCAAGAACTATGGGACGATATAATAACCATCAAGAATTCCATCAACATGCCCCCTACTCTCTGGTCTATGGTAAATAAGTGGTTCTTCCAATACACATAGAGATGCCAGCTCTAAAACTGCTCAATCAGACCAGCACAGAAGAAGCAGAACCAATGGAGAACAGGTTGATCCAACTCCTACAGTTAGAAGGAAAAAAATAGCAAACCTATGACCACTATCAAAAATATGTGGTCACCATAAAAAAATGGTTTGATAAAAATACCACTCTGAGAAATTTCTAGGTAGGAGACTTGGTCCTAAGATGGAATGAAAATAAGTCAAAACCCAAAAATCATGACAAATTTGATGCATTCTAGGAAGGCCTTTTCGAGGTAATAGAGGAAAAACAACAAAAATATTTCCATCCGAGAAACAAATAGGGTCAATTTCAACCTATATCCCCATCAAAAGCTTCCATATGAAGTTTTACTATAAGTAAATTTTTTCGCTCTACCTTGTATGTATTTTATGTAAATATATATTTTCTAAAGAAGACAAGCTTATACTGAGAGGGGGGGGTGAACAGTATAAGACCTCTTTTTACTTTTTCCTTTATACTTCAATTCAATATTATGTAGTGTATAGATAGTAGTATCAATAGTCGTAATCAAAGCAAAGCACAAAACACCATCCACAATAGAGACACAACAATTTACGTGGTTCACCCAATGTGGGCTACTCCACGGATAAAATCTTTCACTAAATTTTATCAAATCAAAATTTTGGGAATACCTTTCCTGATTACAATGTTTATGGGAACTAACCCAAAGGAGACACCAATCCCCTAATCTCTAATTCGTGGGCACCGACCCATAGGAGACACTAATCCCCTAGCTCTGCTCTGGCTGGTGATCCTCTAGAAGACCTCTACCTCCGCTACCCTTAGCAAATGGAACTTTATCCACAGAAGACACCTGTCCTCCCTGCTCTGGTTGGAGACCTCTATCCTCAACTCTATCACCTCAAAAATTGGTCCTCGAATTTGCACTAAACACAGTCCTTCGGTTTAGCACAAATGTCCTCGTTCTCTTTCTATGATCTGCACCAAACACAGTCCTTCGGTCTAGCACAAATGTCCTCAAAATTGCACCAATCTCTGTCCTCAAATGGTCCTCAAATCTGGTTCACAAAAGTGGTTCACAAGCTTTCACTAAAGCTTGCTTAATCTTCACCCAAGTCTTCACAAAGACTTGTCTCAGATCTGCTTTGCAAGTTCTTACTAGAACTCGCCTAAAGCCGCTTCACAAGCTCAAGAAAAACTTGTTCAAATCTGTGCAACAATCCTTCTCAATGACTTGTCCAAAACCATCAAAGCCTACGCACAATCACCGAATGTCGCAAATAAATGATGCACCCCACATCTTTGCACTTTTTTGCTCTCTGTGCACAAACTTAGTAGCACCGTCTTCGCACACTCTAATTCTTTGCGATCTCTCTCACTTAGACGATTCGACAAAATGCACTCTACTCTCAGCAATCAGACTTCTCCCTCGCACTCTATCTATGAATGTCGCACTTCGAATGCACACTCAAAATTGATACTTTAACTCTTAAAACAGCCCTCCTTTTATACTAATACTTTCAAGATCAAAACCTTGATCTTAGTCGGCTGCACAACCCTAAACTACGTCGGCTGCAAACCCTAATCATCGTCGGCCCAAATTTAACTTTGTCGACTTCACTGCCTCTGCAACTCTTCAGTAGCTTCTGCCATGAAACTACAACATGTCACGATATCGTGACACTTTTGCAACAGTATACTGTCTTTTGGATTTTGTCGCGATATCACGACATTTTAGCATTTGTCGACTTCAACTATGTTCTTGTCATGATATCGCGACACTTTTGTCTTTGTCAGCATCAACTTTTCTTTTGTCCCGATATCGTGACACTTCTCCCTTCGTCGACCTACTTTATGCTTTTGTCACGAAATCGTGACACTTCTGCCTCTGCAGACTTCGTCTTCACTTCTGTCGTGAAATCGTGACACTTTTGTCTTCATAGCCTTCCTTTATGCTTTTGTCACAAAATTGCAACACTTCTCCTATAGAAGGCCTGCATTCTATTTTTGTCACAAAATCGTGACACTTTCTCCAACCGAATGCTACTATCTCAATTTGTCACGAAATCATGACACTTTCTCTTCCTTGCACTCTTGATTGCTTGCACTAGCAAAAATGAAACATGTCACGAAATCGTGACGCTTTCACCTTTGAGCTCTTCCTCCTTGAACTTGTCATGAAATCGCGAAACTTCTAGCTTCCGTACATTTTCTTTGTAGCCTGTCACGAAATCGTGATGCTTTCAGCTTCTGTACTACTTCTCTGCAACCTGTCGTGAAATCGCGACAATTCTCACTTCAAACTCTTTTCTCTGCTGCATGTCGCGAAATCGTGACAGTTCTCACTTGGAACACTTTCCTTTGCTAAATGTCGCAAAATCGCAATAGTTCCCATTTTGAACTCTGCAGCATGTCACAAAATCATGACACTTTACCTTGCTTTCACTTTGTCTTCTGACTTGTCGCGAAATCACGACACTTTTTCTGCTTAGCACTTTTCTTTTCTTCAGGTCACGAAAACCCAACATGTCGCGATATTGCGACATTTTTTCTCCCGAACTCTCTCTCCTGCATTATGTCACGAAATCGTGACACCTTTTCTTTCGAACTCTCTCTCCTACATTATGTCGCAAAATCGTGACACTTTTTCGTCTGTTCAACTTTCCTTGCAATATGTCACGAAATCGTGACATTTCTGACTCGAACATTCTCTCTCCTCTTTGAGTCATGAAACCGCAACATGTCATGATATCGTGACACTTTTCTAAAAAGCTTTCTCTCTCCGACTTAAGTCGCGAAAATGTGACATGTCGTGATATCGTGACATTTTTCTAACTTGCTTTCTTTCCAACCTATCATGCCGAAACCTTCATCAAAACAAATTATTTTACATCAAATCAAATTCCTTCAAAAGCTTCTTGACATCAATGACAACTTATTCACTTGAGAAAATGCAATGTACCCAAGGTACCCAAAATTGCCAACAATATCCCCCTTTGTCATTGATGGCAAACCTTTACTGAAAACACGTCTCAAGAGCCAAAACTGAAAACAACTGTGTTAACAACTGAGAAACTGTGCCTTTGAAGTTTTGCTCCCCCTGACTTGAAGCTTTCCTCTTCACTTGAGGCTCTCCCCCTTACTCATATCTCTCCCCCTTTGTCATCAATGGCAAAGGGTCACCTTTGGGGCTCGGGACTAAGAATGAGCCTCTTAGCTTAGTCCCTCCCCCACCTCCAGATGAGGTGATTAATTCTGGGTGGGAGTACAACTCCCAATTTCTCCCTTAGATACTCAAACGTATCTCTTGGAAGAGGTTTGGTGAAGATATCCGCAATCTGCTCTTTAGTAGACACATACTCTACCTTGACTCGCTTGTCTTGCACTTTCTCCCTTAGAAAGTGATACTTGATGGAAATATGCTTTGTCCTTGAGTGCATTACCGGATTTTTGGAAATACTTATGGCACTTGTATTATCACAAAGTATGGATATGGGTTGTTCATGCTTGACTTTGAAATCCTCCAAGGTGGTTTTCATCCATAAAACCTGTGTACACCCAGCCACTGCTGCTATGTATTCAGCCTCTGTCGTAGATAAGGAAACTGAAGGTTGTTTCTTACTTAGCCAAGAAAACAAACTCTTTCCCAAAAAGAATGCTCCACAACTAGTGCGTTTCCTGTCATCATTACTGCCTGCCCAATCTGCATCTGTATAAGCTGTGAGAGTGAAATCATCACCTTTGGGATACCAAAGCCCAAAGTCCATAGTGCCCTTTAGATATCTGAATATCCTCTTAACTACTATAACATGAGAATCTTTAGGAGATGCCTAAAATCTGGCTACTAACCCAACTGCCTGCATGATATCCGGGTCCAGTAGTCGTAACATATAATAAACTGCCAATCATTGATCTGTACAACCTCTGATCTACCATTGGAGATTCATCATCTTTACTCATCTTGCACCCTGTAATCATTGGAGTACATACTGGTTTGCTGTCCATCATCCCAAATTTTTTCAACATTTCTTTGATATATTTTCCTTGAGAGAGAAATATACCATCTTTTGATTGAGCAATCGAAGACCTAAAAAGAATGACAGACTCTCCAATCATAGACATCTCAAATTCCTTATGCATGGTGTTAGCAAAATCTTTGCACATCTGAGTATTATTTCCCCCAAAAATAATATCATCAACATAGACAACCATAATCAGCATATCATCACCTTCATCCTTAATATACAAATTGCTATCTGCCACACCTTTCTCGAAGCCTTGCTCATGAAGGTACCTGTCAAGTCTTGAGTACCAAGCCCTAGGTGCTTGCTTTAACCCATACAAGGCCTTTTTCGGTTTACACACATAGTCCGACCTGTTACGAGAGAGACACGCCTTCCGGCTATTCTATGTAGACTTCTTCTTCCAACACTCCGTTTAAAAAAGCTGACTTTACATCCATTTGATATACCTTGAATGATTTGAAGCTTGAAAGGGCCAAAAACATTCTGATAGCTTCAAGACAAGCAACTGGAGCAAACGTCTCTTCGAAATCAACACCTTCTACTTGAGCATAACCTTTGCAGACTAACCTAGCTTTGTTTTTGACAATCTTTCCATCCTCATTGAGTTTATTTCTGAATATCCATTTTGTGCCAATGACATTCTTGTCCTTAGGTCTTGGAACCAAATCCCAAGTTTCACTTTTCTCTATTTGATTTAGCTCTTCATCCATTGCTTTTACCCAAAACTTATCTCGCACATGCTTCATTGAAATATTTTTGCTCAATCTGAGATAATAATGAAACATTTGTAGAATCACGTGAAGGAATGACTCTTCTTCTTGTTTTCCTGCTATTTGGATCACCAATGATCAAATATTTGGGATGATGTTTCCGAACATATCGTGAAGGAGTTTTGGGAAGCAGTTGTTGTCTTTCCTCTTCTTCATCTGAAACCTCTCTAAATTCTTCTTGACAAATTTCATCATCGAGTTCCTTGACTGGTTCTCTTATCCCTGTCTTTTCATCAACTGTTACATTTATGCTCTCTACAACTGTATGAGTTATTTTTTTGAAACATCTGTAGGCCTTGCTTCTGCTGGAATATCCAAGAAATATTCTCTCATCACACCTAGGATCAAACTTACCCAAATTTTGATCTTCCCTTCTGATGAAGCACTTACTCCCAAATACTTTGAAGTATTTTACTATAGCTGGTCTTCCTTTCCACAACTCATACAGAGTTTTATGATGATTGACTCTAAGTTGGGCCCTGGTGATAATGTAGATTGTTGTACTAACTGCCTCTTTCCAAAAACCATCTGAAAGTTTTGAATCATTTAACATAGCTCTAGCCATATTTTCAATAGTTCTATTTTTCCTTTCAACTACTACATTTTGTTGAGGAGTTCTTGTTTTTGAATATTCTCTTTTAATTCCTTGTTGCTCACAGTATTCCACAAATTCTTTTGAAGTGAACTCTCCTCCTCTATCTGATCCTTTTGATTTGAAACTGGTTCTGGTCTGTTTTCCATGTTGACAAGGACCGCAAATGATGTTATGGGGCCTTTTTATTTTGGGCAAGTCTCTAACTGCTTCCTTGTTACTAATATTGACAAGATTATCAAAGCTCAAA
Organism: Wollemia nobilis; assembly: GCA_028583015.1. Classification (NCBI taxonomy): domain Eukaryota; kingdom Viridiplantae; phylum Streptophyta; class Pinopsida; order Araucariales; family Araucariaceae; genus Wollemia; species Wollemia nobilis. The sequence continues at coordinate 584,327 of JAQPPZ010001733.1, forward strand.
GCCCCAATATTTTATGCCATAACCAACTCTCATCTTCTTGAGTTAGAAAACACTTTTCCTTTTTTATCTCACTTAGCATGTAAATATTGTTTGGAGTCCTTGTAGCACTAGCAATGAGTTTTCCATTTTTTTCTTTATGTATCTCACATCTATCTAAAAAGAAAGATACTATGTTTCCTTGATCACAAAGTTGACTCACACTTAGAAGATTATGTCTTAGGCCTTCTACATAAAGCACATTTTCTATTTTGGATTTTCCATCCAAACTAAGAGTCCCTTTACAACAGATATTAGCTGACCTGTTATCTCCAAAACTAACTGTTCCTCTGTTTGTTTTTTTTAAGACCAAAAACTTTTCCTTTTCACCAGTCATATGTTTTGAACAACCACTATCAAGATATCATTTCTCTACTTTGTCTTGAGCATGAAAAGCGGTTTGAACTATCATTGACTTAGATTTGATCTCATTTCTCTTTTTAGTGAACTCAAGGCTAGATCTATCTAAATTGCACATCCTTGCTATATGCCCAAAATTCTTGCACTTGTAACACATGACATTTTTATCCATAAGATGTGCAAAAGAGTTGACATTTTCCTTACTATGGCTATTCAAAGACATATTGCAATGCATAGCTTTGTGACCAAATTTCTTGCGGGAAAAACAGTAGCCATGGAAAGTATTATGTAACTTGTTTTGATGCCTTGGAAAATTGTTCTTCTTGTGACCAGCTGAAATCCACCTCTATTCAAGATGAAGATTGATCTTGCTATCTCTTCTTCCTGACATTGATGCTCGAGAACAGAACTCTCTTCCCTGAATTTCTCAAGCTTTCTTAAAGCCAAGAAGAATTCACCTTTGAGATCAAACTTAACCTCTTCATCCTTTTCTGAATTTGTATGTTCCTCTGATAGATCCTTCTCCAAGCGGTTAGGCTCTTTCTGGAGAGACCCACTCTGATACCAATTGAAGAACATAAGCTTATACTGAGAGGGGGGGGTGAACAGTATAAGACCTATTTTTACTTTTTCATTTATACTTCAATTCAATATTATGTAGTGTATAGATAGCAGTATCAATAGCCATAATCAAATCAAAGCACAAAACACCATCCACAATAGAGACACAACAATTTACGTGGTTCACCCAATGTGGGCTACTCCACGGATAAAATCTTTCACTAAATTTTATCAAATCAAAATTCTTGGAATACCTTTCCTGATTACAATGTTTATGGGCACCAACCCAAAGGAGACACCAATCCCCTAATATCTAATTTGTGGGCACCAAACCACAGGAGACACCAATCCCCTAGATCTGCTCTGGTTGGTGATCCTCTAGAAGACCTCTGCCTTCGCTACCCTTAGAAAATAGAACTTTGTCCACAGAAGACACCTGTCCTCCCTGCTCTGGCTGGAGACCTCTGTCCTCAACTCTATCATCTCCAAAACTAGTCCTCAAATTTGCACTAAACACAGTCCTTTGGTTTAGCACAAATTTCCTCATTCTCTTTCTTTGATCTGCACCAAACACAGTCCTTCGGTCTGGCACAAATGTCCTCGAAACTGTACCAATCTTTGTCCTCAACTGGTCCTCAAATTTGGTTCACAAAAGTGGTTCACAAGCTTTCACTAAAGCTTGCTTGATCTTCACCCAAGTCTTCACCAAGACTTGTCTCAGATCTGCTTTGCAAGTTCTTACTAGAACCTGCCCAAACTGCTTCACAAGCTCAAGAAAAACTTGTTCAAATCTGTGCAACAATCCTTCTTAATGACTTGTCCAAAACCATCAAATCCTACGCACAATCACTGAATGTCGCAAAAAAATGATGCACCCCATAGCTTTGTGCTTTTTTGCTCTCTGTGTGCAAACTCAGCAGCACCGTCTTCGCGCACTCTGATTCCTTGCGATCTCTCTCACTTAGACGATTCGACAAAATGCACTCTGCTCTCAACGATCAGACTTCTCCCCTGCACTCTATCTACAAATGTCGCACTTCGAACACACACTCAAAATCAATACTTTAACTCTTCAAACAATCCTCCTTTTATACTAATACTTTCAAGATCAAAACCTTGATCTTAGTCGGCTACACAACCCTAAACTACATTGGCTACAAACCCTAATCTTCATCGGCCCAAATTTAACTTTGTCGGCTTCACTACCTCTACAACTCTTCTGTAGCTTCTGCCATGAAACTACATGTCGCGATATCGTGACACTTTTGCAACCATATACTGTCTTTTGGCTTTTGTCGCGATATCACAACATTTTAGCCTTTGTCGACTTCAACTACATTCTTGTCATGATATCATGACACTTTTGTCTTTGTCAGCATCAACTTTGCTTTTGTCGCGATATCGTGACACTTCTCCCTTCGTCAACCTCCTTTATGCTTTTGTCATGAAATCATGACACTTCTGCCTCTGTAGACTTCGTCTTCACTTCTGTCGTGAAATCATGACACTTTTGTCTTCATAGCCTTCCTTTATGCTTTTGTCATGAAATCATGACACTTCTATAGAAGGCCTGCATTCTATTTCTGTCACAAAATTGTGACACTTTCTCCAACCAAACGCTGCTATCTCAATCTATCACAAAATCGTGACACTTTCTCTTCCTTGCACTCTTGACTGCTTGCACTAGCAAAAATGGAACATGTCATGAAATCATGACACTTTCACCTTTGAGCTCTTCCTCCTTGAACTTATCACGAAGTCGTGACACTTCTAGCTTTCGTACGTTTTCTTTGCAGCCTGTCACGAAATCGCAACGCTTTCAGCTTTCGTACGACTTCTCTGCAACCTGTCGCGAAATCGTGACAATTCTCACTTCGAACTCTTTTCTCTATGCATGTCACGAAATCGTGATAGTTCTCACTTGGAACACTTTCCTTTGCTGCATGTCGTGAAATCGCGATAGTTCCCATTCCGAACTCTATAGCATGTCGCAAAATCGCGACACTTTACCTTGCTTTCACTTTGTCTTTTGACTTGTCGCGAAATCGTGACACTTTTTCTCCTTAGCGCTTTTCTTTTCTTCTGGTCACAAAAACCCGACATGTCACGATATCACGACATTTTTTCTCTCAGACTCTCTCTCCTGCATTATGTCGCAAAATTGCGACACTTTTTCATCCGTTCAACTTTCATTGCAATATGTCGTGAAATCGCGACATTTTTGACTCAAAAATTCTCTCTCCTCTTTGAGTCGCGAAACTACAACATGTCGCGATATCGCGACACTTTTCTAAAAAGCTTTCTCTCTCTGGATTAAGTCGCAAAAAGGCGACATGTCGCGATATCGCGACATTTTTCTGACTTGCTTTCTTTCGAACCTGTCATACTGAAACCTTCATCAAAACAAATTATTTTACATCAAATCAAATTCCTTCAAAAGCTTCTTGACATCAATGACAACTTATTCACTTGAGCAAATGCAATGTACCCAAGGTACCCAAAATTGCCAACATTTTCTTTTAGTCTCAAAGATAAAATATTGTGATGGCATCACATTTCGGCACCCAAAGGTCTCCTCAATAAAAATTGTCATGATTTCGTGACATCTTGGTGACCGATGGCCACTCCAAGGTAAAATGTCACGATGGCACGATATTTCGGTGTCCAATGGCCTCCTCAATGAAAACTATCATGATTTCATGACATATTGGTGACCGATGGCCACTCCAAGGTAAAATATCATGATGGCATGAAATTTCGGTTCCCAAAGTCCTCCTCAATAAAAATTGTCATTATTTCATGATATCTCTATGAGAGATGGCCACTCCAAGGTAAAATGTCACGATGGCACGACATTTTGGTGCCCAAAGACCTCCTTAATGAAAATTGTTGTGATTTTGCAACATCTCATTGACTGATGGCCACTCAAGGGAAAAATGTCATGATGGCATGACATTTCAGTTCCCAAAGGCCTCATAAATAAAAATTGTTGTGATTTCATGACGTCTTAGCGTTCGATGGTCACCTCAGAGCAACCACACCTTTGGGCAGGAAAAGCAATTTTCTTGAAGTTTTAAAAAAATTCACCTTTTAAGATACCATCGTACCAACTAATTGGCCCAAAATAGAGGTGATGCCAATTTATTGGCCCATAATAGTAGCAAAGTGACATCATTGGCCCTAGAAGAATGGGAATGCATGCAGTTGGTTTCTTGAAAATGGTACACAAACCGAGGCATCTGACAAACATTTAAAATTAGTAGTGGGATGTTTACCACCAATCTCATTTATTGTATGTCACCTTGGTACATGCATGCATATTCTTTTAATGTCATAGAAGCTTTTCCATCATTTTTAATCTTCTATGTTTTGTTCCTTATGCTTATGCGCTCCTTGCTCTCTCAAAAAACTTTACAAAATCTTTGATAAACTCATTCCAGGTATATTTTATGTCCAAACAACAATAGGAAACCATGACAACTTCTTCACCAGTTACTTTGAAGGGTAAACGAAAGTCGACCACAAGGGAAAGCAGTTTCATGGACCCCAACAACCACATCATCGATACTAAGCTGACATGGAAATATCCAAAGTGAATTTAGAGTGACATAGCAGCCAGGGTAGCCAAAAATATCACTCCATCATGCCCAAGCATGTTTTCCTACCACACCCTACTTTATTGGTATGTCTACCCTCAAGTACATCCCTACCCTGAGCTAATCAAAGCTATGGTAGAATTTTATGACTTCAAGCACAGGATTGTGAAGGACTCCAAGGGAGGAGTCATATTTATACTTGATGTAGATGCAATTAGGGTTACCTTTAGTTGTGGTAGAAAACCTATGGTAAACCTATCCCCTTTGACCTAATTAATTCAGTGAATTTTTATACCAACACCAATAACATTAGATTATTCCTGCAAGAATATTTGTTAGACCCTCTCCCTGAGGGAACATTCCCAAAATCCCCAATTCCCCTATCCAAATTCAAGGACAAGGATCTTTTCTCTATGTTGGCTATGGTGGCAGGGTTAGAAACAGATACGCAGGTCCACAAATGGCAAGTTGTAGTAGCACAATGCATATCCAATCCCAAATTTTATGATGCATCATGCATGGACCCGAAGACAGTGCCACTCTACTTTGATTGTCTGACATACTTAGTCCAGCAACTGCATGCAGACCTCTACCAGATCCAGAGAGACAACCCTAAAGCCTTCAAGTTTTCTTCTTACCTGGTATGGTTTTTTTTCTTTCAGGAAAAAAATTTTAAGTTTATTCCTAATACAATGAAAGACCAATATGGAAACCTTATGCCCGTATGTGAGTGGATGCCACTCCTTTCAAAATCAGGATCATACTATCACTTCAATATGGAATTCTTGGGCCCTGTTTTGAAGCTCATGTATGGTGCTATGCCAAGAATTCCCCAACAGATGGATACTTTGTAGCATATCCATGCAGAGGAGAGGGGCTAGTTTATTTTAACACATGGAGTGGTCGTCAAACTCTATGGCTTCACAGAGAAGCCATTTTTATTGCCTTGTTATGTTACTAAATGATTATTCACATGCAATACGTTAGGTAAACTAAATTTATCAACATCAAATTTGGTACAGGTGCTAGTAAGATAGGTACTTTCCTCATGCCCTTTTGATTTGTGGGTGTATCTGTGTCAAAGAAAGGAGACCATGAATAAATTGCTCGAACTTTGAGAAATCTAAAGTTGGTAGAGTTACTACAAAAATGGAAATATGATCTTATGGATAAACTTGCTCAGAGACAGGCCACCCTCAATCGAATCTCCTTCAAATAATTTCATTCATCAGATAGGCAAATTGATAATTAGGGTAGGAATAATGAGGAAGATCGACCATTATAGTGGCACATTGAAAAAATGCAGCCATTACCTTCGTGGCATGACTTCTATGAACACTTGGCAGTTTGGAGCCCTGATGTGAACCCAGACCACAAGCTAGATAACAAGACCATCAAAAATATGAAGAGAAAAGTAAAATATTGGGATCACACTAAGATATTAGCATGGTGGTAAATGAGATGCCACATAAAAACATTTTCTAGGTATGGGACAAAGATCGACAAGGAGTTCTCTGAAAAGTACGACAAGAACCATGATGAATGGTTTGAAACTATTGCAAATAAAGTCCCTCTGGGCATCAATGGCATCCCCATAAAAACAATAAAAGGTACAATAGATACTAACAAAGGGAAGGGGATCACCACTGAGCAAATAGAAGTCCCTAAAAAGAAACCTCAAATTTTCATCCCCCCTTTTGGATCAGACACAGAGTCTAATGATGAGACTCTCATCCATAAGAAACAAAGGGAAAAATCAAGTAAGCAGAAGGTAGAATTACCAAAAGAAAATGGGCGTAAGAAAATAAAATAAGTAGAGTCACACTCTAAAGAAATAAGAGACTCTAAAGAGATAGAAGAACAAGAAAAAGTAGACGATCAAGAAGAAACATAAGACCAAGAGGAAACAAAGGATCAACAAGAGGTAGAAGAATAGGAAGAGATGGGGGAAACTTCTGAGCAGACCTTTGAGCACCAATAAATAGATATCCAAGAGTTTGATAATATTTTTGAGAAAACCACCCTTGCAAAAGAAACCCCTGGAAAAGGAGAAACCACAACAAAAGCTGCAACTAAGGCTGGAGACTCGAGCTTGAAGCAAATTATAGAAATTTACACAAAATATCCCAAATATATGCCATAAAATGAAGACAATAACCCACCAAAAATATCAAGTATGTCTCCCATCAATCTCAATAATCCTTCTTCTTATCCTAACTCCCAAAGGAATTCCCCCTCCCATTATGCAGGTCAAGGCAATACCTCCCCTACTTCCACTCACCAACATCCACCATCACCGCCATCAGCTTAGGAAGAACCAAAAGCATCATCCTCTGCCTCCATAGATTTCCCCACTAAAAAATCAAACATGGAGGCCTCCCTAGATACAATCCATTTTTCTTACTCCACCAATATACAGAGCTTCCAAACCATCCCTGCATCTTCTTCCGAGAGCCACTCCACCATCTCCAAATTGAAAAAATTAAAAAATGTAACATTGAACACTACTACATGGTTGAAGTCATGAAGCTCTCAAAGTTCTAAAAGAATGACCCATGTTAGGGAAGGAACGATACTATATCCCATCAACATGTAGCATTCCACTATGAGAATGACACCACTCGTCCAGAATCCTGAGGGAGAAATGACCCTAGAAGAGTACTAAGCTGAGATAACAACAAAGGATATCACTCAGCTACCAATGGAAGACGAGTGGGGGAAGGCCCAAGCCCATATGGAAACCATCTATCTAAACATTGAATACTACAAGAAAAAGTATCTTAGAGCTGAGCAAGCGAGGAAGTGTTTAGAAGAGGCCTTGAACCAACAAAAAATAATAGAAAAGAATTTGAAAAATAAGGCTAAGAAATGGGAGCTGATGTTCAATGAAGCAGCCCCCTATAAAGAGAAAGCTATGAAATCCAAAGAAAAAATCCAACTTTTGAACCAACGGGTCAAGGACCTTAAGAATCAACTCTCAAACAACACTAATAAGACCAATGGGTTGTCTAAATAAAAGGTAAAGACGATCAGGAGAGAGATGTTTGGAAGCATCCACAAGATGACCATGAATGCAAGGCCCACCTTATCATATCTAATCAAAATTAAAGATATGCTGGGTCAAGTGGATTATGAATTCAAGGCATCAATCAAAATCCTGACAATAAGGCTATCAATAGCTACAAAGATTCAAGTCTTTGCAAATAGCATGCAAGCAATAACTGGATATAAAGCACGAGATAAGAATTTGTCCCAGGCTAAGTTAGCCACCAAAAACTTCTTCAAAAGGCACAAACTGGTAACCAAAAGTGCTAAGCTCATACAGGAGCTTAGAGTAGAAGCTAAGGCAATTCTAAAACATGTAAGCATAGTTGAAAACTATGGTATGTCTAGCTTCTATGATGAAGATTCCAATTTCTTGGCTGAAGATGAATTGAAGGCCACCTAGAAAAAATTTGTAGAGGACGAGTCAGAAATTGACATCTTTGAAGAGCCTATTGAAGAAGAACAAATATTCAGCATGGCTCAAGATATTACCCAGATCAACTTTTGTCTACATGAACTATACATGAAATCGAAGACCCTATCATATGACAAGGTTAAAGAGTTGGAATATTTGTACATCACTTTCAAGAAAAAATCAGATACATATGAAGAGACCTGGAGGAAAGCATGCACCACCTATAACGAATTTGTCCAAGAAAATGACAAACAATAAATGGCAAAGAAAGACTCATCAAGTAGCACAACAACTCCTGGTCAAGACAAAGCAGATAAATCTACTGAAGAAGATACTCCAGAAGAATGATCACCCAAAATGAGAAGCATTTTTTGTGCTTGGTATCATTCCTCCCTTTTTTTTCCTTCTTTTTTTGAGTTTATTCTTTTTACTCTATTCCCCAATGGATAAAGGCTCTAGGTTCTAACATTCTACTGACAAAATTACCCTAGGAGGTACCAATAATGTTGGTCAAAATGACCACATCCAGGGAAATAAGGAGTAGTCTTCTAAAAATTTCACTAAGTGTAGAGAACAGTCGCAATAGCGCGACTATTTGAAAGCCAAGGAAAAAATAAGATCCAAAAGTCACGATGACGCAACTTTTTGAAGGTGAAATTTTCCAAGGCAAATGGTCATGATATCATGATATTTTTAAATCCAATGGTATAACTAAGGCAAAAAGTCACAACATCACAATGTTTTGAAGGCCAAAGTGGAAATAAGGGAGAAAAGTCACAACAACATGACATTTTGAAGGCCAAGGACAGAGCTAAGGTGAAAAGTAATGACAGTGTGACATTTTAAGGCCAAGGGTGGAACCATAACCGAAAATCGTGATGGCATGATATTTTGAAGGTAAAGGAGAAGCTAAGGCAAATGGTCATGATGTCATGACATTTTGAAGGCCAAGGGTGGAACCATGATCGAAAGTCATGACAACATGATATTTCAAAGGTAAAGGAGAAGCTAAGGTAAATGGTCATGATGGCACAAAATTTTGAAGACCTAGGGTGAAACCATGACCGATAGTCGCAATGGCACGGCATTTAGAAGGTAAAGGAGAAGTTAAGGTAAATGGTCGCGATGGTGTGATATTTTGAAGGCCCAGGGAGGAACCATGACCGAAAGTCATGATGGCGTAATATTTCAAAGGTAAAAGAGAAGCTAAGGTAAATGGTCATGATGGCGTGATATTTTGAAGGCCCAGGGTGGAACCATGATCAAAAGTCATGATGGCATGTCATTTTGAAGACCGAAACAAAATTAATGGGAAATGGTCGCAATGGTGCAACATTTTTAAAGATAGCTGGACCATGACGCTCCCAAGGATGTTAAAGAAGATTATTGTAACAAGAAGATCTCAACCACTTATAGTTGAAGGCTCCATGCTCTCTTAACTTCTTATTTACCAGAATGAGCCTATGGGTGTGATATTGTAACAACTTTCAATTTTTATGTTATGTAAAACTCCTATATATAGAATGAGCGACCTAAATAAATGGTTAGATCTTAGGTTTTTATAAGGCTATGTATACATACTTCTGAAATCTTAATAAAATATCATCCATTCTGGTTTCTAGCTCACTGGTGTTCTAAATCAAGTATGTATGTATTGTTAATTTCTACATAAGGCTAGATTGAATGTAACTTGCTTTAATTCTTACTCTAAATTTTTGCAACAAAGTTCTACTGGTTCTGAAATTAACTTTACAGATAAGCTTGCACTTAAATAGATTTTCACTAGAAGTTTAGTTTCTCTATTTTGGCGGTTCAGTTATATGCTTCTCTATAAAATGTTGTAATAGTTGCTTTGTTGTTATCTAATTTGTACCCCTTAATCAACTCTAGTAATAGCTATATTTCCCTCTCTTTATGCATTTCCTTCTCTCTCCCTTTTCCTAAAATAAGAAAGGAACCAGCCTCCTCTGGAGATTGAACTGGGTAAATATGTTTTAGCTCAGTCTTTCAATGTTGGAAAAGTCTTGGGCACAAACATAACCAAAGGTAGATTTTGCTCCAACAAGGCCAATTTTTCACATCTTCAATCTTGTGGGGATCCACTTTAACTCCTTTAGAGATAATATGTCCTAGATATTCAATTTCTTGTTTTCCAAAGGAACATTTTGATCTTTTGGCATATAATTGGTTGTCCTCCAAGGTTTTCAATGCTTGGTATATATGGTGTAAGTGATCTTCCCATGTTTTAGTATAAATCAAAATATCATCAAAGAAAACTAAAATAAATTTTTGAAGGAAAGGGTGAAATACCTTGTTCATTAGACTTTGAAATGTAGAAGGGGCATTGGTAAGGTCAAATGGCATAGCCATAAATTCATAATTCCCTTCATGAGTGTGAAAGGCATATTTTTATATATCACTTTCCTTAACTCGAATTTGATGGTAGCTTGATCATAAATCTAATTTTGACAAGTATGTAGCCCCATGAATTTCATCTAATAATTCGTCGATGACGGGGATGGGAAATTTATCTTTGCTGATTAATTTGTTAAGGGCGTAGAAGTAAACACATAGGCACCATGACCCATCCTTCTTTCGAACTCATAGAATAGTAGAAGAGTAAGGACTCGCACTTGGTCTAATAACCCCTCCTTTAAGTAGTTCTTGTACTAGTTTTTCTATTTCTATATTTTGTAGATATGGATATCGATAAGGCCGAATATTAGGGGGTTGGTGCCCTGGAAGAAGTTGAATGGTATGATCATGGCTTCATTGAGGAGGTAATCCTTTTGTTTCGTTAAATACCTTATAATGGCATTCAAGAAGTTGTATTTCAGGTGCCACTGGTTTTTCTTCATTTTTTGGTTGGATGGAGAACAATTGTGCAATCATGCCTTTGCCTCCTTTCCGAATAATCTTTTCCATTTTATGAGAGCTTACTAATTGATAAGGGCCTGATTTTAACCCCTTAATAGTATATGTTTGACCATTTTGTGTGAATTTCATCCATGGGTCTTCAAAATCCCATTGAATGATGTTGAGTGTTCTTAACCATTGTACTCCTAGGACAATATCACATCCTCCTAGTGGAAGTGCATACATATCAGCTTTCATGTTATAATCACCCATAGTGAGTTTAATATTTTGACATTTTTCTTTGCATGCAATTCATCCTCTATTTTCAATCATGAATTCAAACTTATTGCAAGGATGTATAATGCAATCAGCCTGTTTTTCCACCCTTGGGTCAATGAAATTGTGTGCTACCAGAGTCTAGAAGCACAATGAGGTTTTGTTTATTAAAATATCCCTTGACCTTCATAGTTTGTGTGGAGGAGAAACCAACAAGGGCGTTAAAGGATATTTCTAGTGCATCTTCTGTGTTACTCTCTGGAGTCTCTATCACTACTTCCACCTCAATAGTATCTTCTTCTTTTGAGTTATCCTGGTCAAGTGTATCTAAAATGTAGATTTTGGGGTAATACATTTATGGTTGGGGATAAATTTCTCATCACAGTGAAAACAAAGGCCCTTTTCTTATCTTTCCTTCATTTCTTTAGGGCTAATTCACTTAATTGGTAAAAATCTATTTAGTTTTGGGGTGGTATAGGTTTTTTGTGATTTACCTATTGGTAGTCTTCCTAGTCGACATTGGTTATTTATTTTCTCTTCTGCCATCTGAGCTAACACAATAGTGTGCATCATGTCGGTAGGATTGAGATTTTGTACTTCTAATCGAATTTATTCCTTTAGGCCACTAATGAAGCAACTTTGGAAGAATGATGCATCTAGTACTAATGTAAGATTTGCCAATTTCTTGAATTGATCTTGGTACCCTCCTACTATAGTAGTTGGACGGAGTTTAGTGAGAGCCCCTATGAAATCTTCAAATTTGCTTAGGCCAAATCGTACCATTAATTTTTTTGTAAATTTTTTCCACGTAGGAGTGTCATTGTTGGAAATTTGAGTGATTTTATGTTTTCATTGATGTCACATGGATCATTGATATCACATGTATCAAATGCCAAAGCATTTCATAAATAAGCATTTATGATATTTTGGAAAGCATGGATATATACAGGGTTTTTGTAAAAACCAAGGCAAGCAAAATAAAAGGTTTTATTTAAAATCATTGATGGTATATTTGAAATGGGTTTTTCTTAAAACCCAGGTTGGCATTTCGTTTTGTCGAAAAAGGTGCCTCGGTGATGGAGATATTTAATTTTAAATATTTAAGTTTAAATTTTAAATTATTTAAAATTTAAATTTAAAATTAAAATTAAAATATATATATATATATGCCCAAAGTTTTGATTTATTTCCCTAAGCACTTGATTTGATATCTGGATTTGAATGGTAAAAGAGTATGTGCATCGTGTGTCGAAGTGTGTGTGAAAAGGGTTTTAGAAGGCTTACGATTTTTGCATTCATTGAAGAGACTATTGTGGAGTAAAGTCAAAATTATAGGACTCCTTGGCCTAGTGATTCGTGCGCTATGTGTGAAGCAGGAGGTCTTGCATTCGATTCTTCTCGAAGGTTTTTTGCTGTGTTGAAATGCGTGAAGCACATTTTTTTTTTTTCGAAGGGCGCAGATATTCACGACATAAGGTTTTGTTGTGTGCTACTTTTGAGAACATGAGGGCATGTGGCCCAATGGCAGGTTGGCTATGGTTAAGATGCTAAGCAAGGAAGGTCACAAGATCGAATCCTGTCAGGAACAGAGGCAAGTTAGTAATTTTTAAATGTATTTTTTTTTTCTAAAGTTTCCCTAGGAGGAATAAGGGTTATGATGCATGTTTAAAAAGAGAGATTTCTAGTGATTTATTTTTTAGAAGTATATAATATTATATATCATTGGAAATCGTATTCTGAGGGCTATTTTATTAACTTTCTTAGAGGGAGAAATAGGGTGTGTGTAAAGATATATTTCTAATTTTGTAAAGAGGTTCAAAAGTGGAGGTTGCTTTGTTTTTTTCCAAAAGAGATTAATTCATTTATGAAGTGACATGGTGTATGTTATTGAGTAGGAGTAATAAGGTGTTATTTAGATGTTATTTTTGTGTTATTAATCAATATATTTAACCCTTGTTGAAAGTTGAAAAAAAAAAGTGTGTTGAGTGAGACAGATTTTATGGACAACCAAAAGGCTTCTTCATCTTCATAAAAGGCATGGGCACATTCTCCTATTGATTGTTTATGGTGGTTGATTTCTGAAATATCATTGGAGAGAAAAGGATTAATTGTGGTTTCCTTTTCGAAAGTAGTTGGTTGAATGCTTCAAGGTTTTTTGGGTTGAGAGTTGCTATTAAACCTTGTTTTATAAGCATTGTTGTTGAAGCCATTAGTTGTGTGAAAAACCTGAGATAGGGTTTGAGAAGAACATGAATATCATTGTTATGTGAAGAATGTTTTATTATCATTGTTTTTGAAGCCCATTGTTTATGCAAAGAACTTAAAATTTAAAAGAACATGAGTATCATTGTTATGTGAGATTTATGGTTGAGCATTATTAGAAATATTTGAGTTGGTTTATACATGCTTGGACTAGGGTTTGTAAGAAATAGTTGTTCCTTACGGTAGTTGGTTGAGAAGAGTTTTTTAGGCCTAGTCAAGTGATTGTGTGAAGTGGTTGTTCAAGTTCCATGAAATAAACTATTATACATTCTAGATTTTAGTTGAGATTGATATTTGAGGATAGAACATATTGAGTCTCTAACAATTCTCTTTATGCTTCTATAATATTGATTTGAGTTGAGATTGAGATTTTACGATAGAACATATTGAGTCTCTAACAATTATATTTATGTTTCGGTAATATTAATTTGAGTTGATATTGGGATTTGAGTATAGAACATATTGAGACTCTAAAAATTCTCTTTATGCTTCTATGAGATTGAATTATTGAGTATGTTCTTTGTGAGCTTTCTAGAGCAGATTTGAGCAAGTTCTTGGTGAGCTTGCTAGTACATATTTGGGCAAGTTATTGGTGATCTTTCTAGTGCATTTTTTGAAAATTTCTTGGTGAGCTTGCTTGAGCATATTTGAATAAGTTCTTAGTGAGCTTGTTTAGCAGATTTGGACAATTTTTGTGTGATCTTGTTGAGCAGATTTGACAAATTCTGTGTGAGCTTGTTGAGCATATTTGGATAAGTTATGTGTGAGCTTTTTGAGCAGGTTCTGAGTGAGACTATTGATCAGGTTCTGAGTGAGCCTATTGATAGAGCTTTGGAGGTGACAGATTACAAAGGACAAAGTCTTAGTGGATAGATATCCAATAGCTAGGACAGTTGAAGATAGATATGAGTGAGGAGTCTTCAAGTGAAGAGAGATCCACCAGTCAGTACAGCAGAGAGACAATCTTCTAGAATATCACTAGCCAGAGAAAAAAGGGAAAGAGTTCTCCTGTGGAAGAGATCCACGAGCTTGAGATTAGGGGATCAACATCTCCTTTGGACATGTTGTGGCTGATCCACAACACACCCCAAAATTGGGGACCCACCTTTTTTGCAGGCTTTCATAGAAAATCTCAGTGACCCAGATGCTAAAAATGAAGAAAATGGGCAAAAATACACAAGTGTAGAAAGTGTCACGAAAACGTGACATGTCACGAAATCGCGACATGTTGCTCCGTCACGGCCGAAACCAAAAAAGTTTCGTGAAATCGTGACATGTTGTGCGGTCGCTGCCAAAACAGAAAAGTGTAGCGAAATCGTGACATGTTGCCTCGTCGCGACCGAAAAAGGAGAGAGAAAATGAAATGAAAAAGTGTAGCGAAATCGTGACATGTTGCTCCGTCGCGGCCCAAAGAGGAGAGAGAAAGGCAAATGGAAAGGCGTAGCGAAATCATGACGCGTCGCAAAATCGCGGGTCAAACCGGTCAAACAGAATGAAGCAGAAAGGCGTAGTGATATCGCGACAAAAATTAGCAAAGGTGCATGAAGCGCAAAATGGTCGTGAAATCACGACAGAATCGACCGGAAGGCATGAAGCGCAAAAATGGTCGCAAAATCGTGACAGAATCGACCGGAAGGCATGAAGCGCAAAAGTGGTCGTGAAATCACGACAAAAAGCAACGAAGGGGGGATGAAGTGAAAAACGTCATGCAATCGCTACAGGTTGTGGCCGAGAATGTACGGAAGTGAAAATGGTCGCGAAATCGTGACAGAAACGAGTGAAGGGGGGATGAAGTGAAAAACGTCGTGAAATCGCTACAGGTTGCAGTCGAGAATGTACGGAAATGAAAATGGTCGCGAAATCGCGACAGCATTGGGCCAAAAGGCATGAAGTGAAAAACGTCACAAAATCGCTACAGGTTGCGGCCGAGAATGTACGGAAGTGAAAATGGTCACGAAATCATGACAGAAACGAGTGAAGGGGTCCGAAAGTGAAAAACGTCACAAAATCGCTACAGGTTGCGACCGAGAATGTACGAAAGTGAAAATGGTCGCGAAATCGTGACAGCATTGGGCAAAAAGGCATGAAGTGAAAAACGTCGCAAAATCGCTACAGGTTGCGGCCGAGAATGTACGGAAGTGAAAATGGTCACGAAATCACGACAAAAATGAGTGAAAGGGTCTTAAAGTGAAAAGCGTCACGAAATTGTGACAGGTTGCAGCAAAGCAGTCCGAAAGTGAAAATTGTCGCGATTTCACGACGGAAAACGGGCAAAGGGTACGAAACAAAAAAGTGTCACGATTTTGCGACAGAAAGCTGCCAAGAGGAAAGAAACGAAAGGCGTAGCGATTTCGCGATGGGTTGTGGCCGAGAGTGTATGGAACAAGAAAGCGTCACGATTTCGTGACATGTCACGATTTCGTGACATGTCGCGTTTTCGCTGGGCAAGAAGGCAGGAAGGCTGTTGTCTGAAAAACGTCGCGATATCACGACCTATCTCATTTTTGCTGTGTTGGCAGAGGAACAAGCTACAGGCTTAGGGACATCACGATTCACATGGGGCCATTATAGAGCATGCTGGAAACGTAGAACACGTGGCATACAGGTGTCAGGATTGCAGAGACATTTCATGTTACAGAGAATGTCAAACGTTTTGGCAGCGCACATAAGATCAAAGCAATGAAAAGGTAGGGAATTTGAAAAGACGCATTCTGGAAGGTGAAACGAAGCGACGCAGGGTGAACCGAAGAGCCGCACCAGACATTATAAAATCAGAAGTGCAGATTGAACAGGGGGTTGGAAATTGCTGCTAGCGAGTTGCAGAGACAAGGGCTACATGCCATTACGGGCTCGCTCTTGGAGCAATTTCCTTCATTTGTTCTAGATTTGTTATACCTGGAACATTTTGTAATTGCAATTGATATACCATTTTAATACAAAAATACAGAGAGTTGGCATCTTATTGATGAGAAAGAATGAGTCATTTTTGCATGCATGATTTAATGTTTATCTTTCCCTCTCAGATTTTAGGTTTATAGATGAAGTTTAATGCGAGTTCTCTCGGTTGCCTCATGCGAACGCTTAAAATCTAAAATTATAGTAAAACCCTAGAAACCTGCACCTAGCTTATTAGGATTGTGCGAATGTGCAGATTCAATAGGTTAGGTTGCATGTAGAAACCTCATTATCTTTGGTTTCGTCGAATTGATGACAGCATTCTGGATGTAGTTTAGTTGCATCTTCTTTTGCATTTATTTTATTTTCAAACCCTTATTTATTTTTTGCATTTTAATTACAGTCATTTAAATAAATAATTGAAAATCCATCAAAACTCAGAGTCCATTGCCAATCCAAATTAAATTAAACTACAGTGCCCCTTGTTAACATCCACTTGCAACCCTAAGGTATTCCCTGCATTTACATTGAACAGCATCATTGGTGTTTTAGAACCAACGTAATAGGAACCTTGGAGAAATTATTTTGTTATAGTTTCTTTGCAAGCAGAGGATTTTGGGACTCAGATCCTACCGGAGAGTGTGCTTTCACAACTGGGTGAAAACACCACTCAATAGATTGGCGTTAGAAGGAGGGCCCGAATTGGTTTACGTTATTTTTGATTTCATACATGAGTAATATATTTTTGATTTAATTTTCAAATCATCTTTTAAAACTCATAAACAGCTAAACTGTAGCTTTTGTTTTCTTTTGTTGCAGGTTTTTCTTTGAAATAATTGAGGGTTTCATCAGGCAGGCTGGACCCACCGCGTCGTATTGCGACTAGGTCCCAAACAACCGGAGAAACCATTTTTCATGACCTTACTGGTACTCCCAAGAATAAAACCAATCAAGTCGTAAGCTCACTAGTCACAAAAGACCTATTTTCTCTAGGAACATCGAGTGGACCTACGCCCGTAATATCAGTTTCCACTAGTGTTCCTATTGTCAGTAATATTTCTACTGCTATTGTAGGTTTGTCTTCATCAATTTTGAGTCAAATGGCTCAAGATCCAGCAGCTCCTTGGTATGGAGCTAACAATACTCCTTTGAACATTGCTGGGGATATCCATGAAATCCCCAAGAACATTGAAAGATTTCTGCCTAAATACAAACTAGATGGCCCAAGAACAATGAGAAGAACATATCCAAGCCTATAGGGATGTTTTAATTAGGTCGCAAGTTCAATATGAAGATGTGGCCTGCAGACTTTTCCCCATGAGCTTAGATCCAATAGCATATGAATGGTATATATGCTTGCCTACTGGTTCAATCACATCATGGATGCAAATGGAAAATGCCTTTGTTAATCAACTTAGGTCACCCTTGGACCTCGCAACCATTTACAACCAGTTTATTACATGCAAAAGGGGCCAGGGGGAACCGATCAGAATGTTTAATCAGAGATTCCAAAAGTGCTATAATAGAGCAGTTCGGAATTTTGCCATCGATCCCGCAGTGGCTTTACAGATATATTTTGGGGCATTGGACCCCATGATAGCCATGTTTGCAAGACGAAATCCTCAAGTCACCACACTCGCTCTAGCCTATAATGAAGCCATGACTATCGAGCAGCAAATGACACCACAAGGCTACGTGTTTACCCAGATGCCTATGATGGGACAGTATGCTCCATATGGTCAAGCTCCCTTGGCAAATCAAATCATGGCACCTCAAGTGCCAAGCATGAACACCTTCCCATATCATCAACCGTATCCACCAGCACCTGCATATGCACCCATTCCAATCCAACCAATCACATCCATTCCACCTGTCCCTGCATTTTTGCAGAATAGTCAATCAACTATGCAAGGAACTAGCCAAGTCAATCCTCAGGCCATAGTTCCTTTTCCAAATCCAACCCCGATTCAAAGTGTCAATCCATACGAGAATAAAATTCCTCAGAACCTGACCCAAGTGTTGAATCAAGACCCCATCAATTATGCGAATCCAACGGGGGTTAACAACAATGTGATTCCACCGAAGGAGATTTATTCAGAAGTCGAAGAGCTCAAGAAATTAGTTCATAAACTGAGCAATGATAGGGTTCAATAGTAGAAGTATGAGTCCCATGCCCCTCACCCAAATTGAAATTTTAACAATAGAGGGAGGCACTAGAACACCAAGCCAAACAATGGGGGAGTTCCCGCTCCCATTGCTAATCAACTAGATACTTCTGCAGGACCCAGCCAATCCAATTCTCTTTTGAATCTTTCAGATTTGGCATGGGAAAGGGGGTGTAGGTTGCACAACACAAAAGAATACAATAAGAGGAATTGTCCTGAAATTGCTAGATACACTCATTGTCTTCAGGCACAAGTTGATGATTTGGAGCTCGGTATCAAATGAGGGTCCATCGCAGCATCAAGATGATAATATTATGGTGATGGAAACTGTATATCATCAAGAAGGTGAGAGTCAGGAAGAAGAAGAAAAAATTTTGGAACAGGAGGTGCAAGCTTTTCGATATTTCAGAAATGGGAATCATGGATACCATTTGAGAAGTAAATCTAAAGCCCCTAAAACCTCATCAACACCTCCAAACAACTCTATTCTTTCTATAGATGCTAAGGCAAATAATAATCCTCCTCCTCCTCTCAGAAGATAAATGTCTAATGACGTGCAAAAGATGGTCAAATTCGAAAATCCAAACTATGACATAGTGGAGGATCTAAAGAAGTCCAAATCTAGCCTTTCGTTCTTGGACGCGGCTAGATTGCCTGGCCAAAAGGAGGCGTTGATAAAAGCTTTGAACTCACATGATCGAATGTGGAAGGAAAAGGGGGTTGAGTCCCATCTAATTTTGTGAAAGGAGAGAAGGGATGTCCCGTCATTCTTATTGACTCTGAGAATTGCGGGTAAGAAATTGCATAACTATTTGGTGGACACGGGTGCCACGAGCAACCTCATGCCTTCGGAGATATGTCAAATGCTGGGTCTGCAACCTATTTCATCCAAATGCAAGGTCCTACAACTAGACAGATCAGAGGTAAATGTGGTGGGGACCCTATATGATGTCAAGATTCAATTAAATTTTGAACCCAGGGTCCAGCAGGTTTTCGACATTCTAGTTGTTAATATCCCAAGTAGATATGGAATGCTACTTGCGAGAGATTGGATGAAAACTCTGAATGGCTATTTTTCAACAAACTGCTCACATTTGTGGCTACCATGGAAAGGAATTGCAAACCAAATTAGGGTGGAAAATGAACCGAGGCTTAAGGAGATCATAACAGAATTTAACAAGCCGAATGAAGTTTAGTTTTCTGAGCCAGAACTGGGGGTTTATGCACTTGATGTTGAGGAAGCTACTGAAGAGCCTAAAGAGGAAACATGTCATGGTGGCTCTTTTGAGGAAAATGATTACACGTGGTTGCTCAGGTTCGATGGATTAAAATCTAGATAGGGAGCAGGAGCTGGAGTCGAGCTCACTGGTCCAGGAGGTAAACCATTATTAGCTGCTTACAGATCGCAATTTCCTTGCACGAACAATGTGGCAGAATACGAAGCATTGATCTTTGGTTTACGTCTAGCATTGAGCAAGCATGTTAAATGCTTGAAGGTTTTGGGAGATTCTAAGTTGGTAGTCAAGCAAATCAAAGGACAGTATACATGCTGTGACAGGAGACTAAGCCTTTATAGAACTAGGGTTATGGACCTCATGGAGGAGTTTGATGCATTCAATATAGCCCTTATTTCTAGGAAAGGAAATCGAATAGCAGACTCTCTTGCAGTCATCGCAGGCATGTTAAACCCGGTTGATATAAAAAGGTGTAAAAATTTTTCCATTTAATTAGTTTCTTGTCCATCAATACCCAATAATGTCAAGAATTTCCAGGTATTTGAAAGTGACAGACACATTTTTAAATTTGTCACGAACTCGGGTATTTTTGAAAATCAGGTGATTGATGAAGAACAAAGGTGGCAAGATGAAGCAGAAAATGAAATTGAAACTGCGTATCAATCCAACAAAATTCCTAAAGATGTGGTTTCATTGGAAAAAATGTTCGACATGGGATGCAAGCCCAAGAAAGGTAAAAGAGTCCCACTCCCCAAAGATGCATGTGATTCAATTAATCTAGGGAGTGCAAACAATCCAAAGGAGGTGTACATTGCAAAGGCATGTATAGATGAAGAAAGGAGCAACATAATGCAGGCATTGAAGCATTACATAGATTGCATTGCTTGGAATTACAATGAGCTGAAGACATACAACCAAGACATTATCACACATACCATCCCTTTGAAGCCAGACTCCAAGCCTTTTAGGAAAAGACATCGAGTTGTTAACCCGCTATTGGAGCCTTTAATCGAAAGGGAGGTCAAAATATTATTGGAAGCGAAAATCATTTTTCCTGTTAGGCACTCAACCTGGGTGGCTAACCTCGTTCCAGTGAGGAAAAAGAGTGGAGAGATTAGGTTGTGCATAGATTTTCAAAATCTTAATAAAGCCTCTCAAAAGGATAATTATCCATTGCCTTCAATTGATGAAATTCTACAAACGGTAAATGGATCCGAAATGATGTCCTTTCTTGATGGGTATTCTGGATACAATCAAATTCTTATACATCCACATGATAGGATGAAAACAACCTTCACCACCAAGTGGGGGACATTTGCATATAAGAGAATGTCATTCGGACTGTTGAATGTTGGTGCAACTTTTCAACGCACCATGGATTACGCATTCAAAGGGCTCATAGGCAAATGTATCATCGTGTATGTGGATGATATTCCAATATTCTCGAAGAAGAGAGAGGACCATGTCAAATATTTAAAGAAAGTGCTTCAAAGATGCAGAGAACATGGAATTTCCTTAAATCCCAAAAAGTGCATTTTCAGAGTAACAGAAGGAAAATTGTTGGGTCACATCATTTCAAAATAAGGCATATCCATCGACCCAGAAAGGATACAAGCTATCCATAACTTGCCTCTCCCAAGTAGTAAAAAAGAATTGAGATCTTTCTTTGGGCAGGTTAATTTTGTGAGGAAGTTTATCTCTAGTTTTGTTGAGATAGCCAAACCTCTAAACAAGATGCTCAAGAAAGATGTGGATGTAAAATGGAACGAGGAAAGTAGAGTAGCCTTTGAAAACATCAAATATGACATTTCCAGGGCCCTGGTCCTCATAAGTCTAGACTATTCCAAACCTTTCTACATTTATGCTTTTGCATCAGAACACTCTTTTGCGAGTGTCTTAACCCAAAATGGTGAGGATAGTGCAGAAAAACACAGCATTTTTAAGTGCCCCCTTAAAAGATGCTCAATTAAGGTATTCAATCCTTGATAAGCAAATGTACGCACTTTTTAAAATGGTGAAAAAGTTTAGGCATTACATTGTGCACAGCAGAGTTATTGCCATCGTGCCTGACTCTACTGTTAAGACCATGTTTTTACAAAATGAACTAGGTGAGAAAAGAGGGAAATGGATTTCCACCATCCAAGAATTTGATCTCAAAATCCAACCTATGAAACTAGTTCGAGGACAGGGACTGGCGAAGGCGATCGCAGAAAATAATCCGCAAATAACATGCCAATACTCGAACGCAGAATACATTGCTAAGGATGACTGGTATGTTGATATTGTGCAATTTTTATTGACTGGTAAGTGCCCTTCTAATCTGAATTCAACCCAAAGAAGAGCTTTAAGGCTTAATCTGTCAATTATCTGATGAAATCTAGTGTGCTTTACAAGAAGAATCATGAAGGTATCTACCTGAGGTGCCTGAACAAAGAAGAAGCTGCCAGGGTGTTCCAGGAATTTCACGGGAAGCATGGAACTGGTCACGGTACGGCAAATGCTACAGCACATCAAATCTTGAGAGCAAGATACTACTGGCCCCATATTTTCAAAGATGCACATGCCCATGTACGATCTTGTCATATCTATCAAGTGGCTGCCAATAGAGAAAGAAATGCAGCCATGCCGTTACAACTTGTAGTTGAAATGAGACCATTTGCACAGTGGGGACTAGATTTCATTGGGGTTATTAACCCAAATTCTTCTAATTCTCATAAATTCATATTGACAGCTACAGACTACTATACAAGGTGGACAAAAGTGATTCCTACTAAACATGCCACCACAGACGTTGTAATTAAATTCCTTGAGGACCATATTATAACAAGATTTGGAATGCCCGATTCTATTGTCAATGACAATGGTAAAGCGTTTATTTCTACGCAATTTGTAGAATGGGCATATGACAACAAAGTGAGCTTAAAGTTTGCATCTAATTATTATCCTCAAGGAAATGGGTTGGCCGAATCTTCAAATAAAAATTTGTTGAATACCATTAAGAATTTGCTGGAAAAGAAACCTCGGGATTGGCACAGCCAATTGAAGTTTGCCCTTTGGGAAGATAGGACCAGAGTGAAAGAATCTATAGGGAATACTCCCTATCATTTGGTCTATGGGCAAGACCCGATATTTCCTGCAAATTTGAAGTTGCAGACCTTGCATTTCATACAAGAGTATTTGGGGACAGATGATCAAGTTGAAGCCGAGTTAAGTCAGTTGTTGCACCTTGATGAAAAGAGAGAAGAAGCCATGAATCACATGAATAAACACCAGGAAGTTATCAAAAGATGGTTTGACAGAAGGGCCAAAGTTAAGTCATTTAGAATTTCAAATTTGGTATTACTATGGGACAAAATACATGAGGAAAAAGGGAATCATCAAAAGTTTGATTGTCTTTGGTTAGGCCCATATCAGATTTTAGAGATTCTTGGGAAGAATACCTTCAGGCTAAAAACTTTAGAAGGGAGAGATTTTATGCTACCGGTTAATGGGCAGATTTTAAAGCATTATTTTAGCCCTTAGGTTGTGAGATTTTGATATTATTCTTTCGGTTTTGGTGGGGATTTTCAGTTTTTGTTTTTATTGTTTAGGATTGTTAGTCTAGCTAGGATTTTGGTTGTGGATTTGATTTCAATTGACATGTTTTGTTTATTTTGATAAAAAATAAAAAAATAAAATAAATAAAATAAAATAAAATAATAAAAAATATATAATAAAAAAATTGAGATGTCAACTTATGCTTAAGGTTAGGAGAATATGAAATATTGGAATTGTCCTGTAAAATCTCCACAAATAACACAAACACCTTAAGTTATATTGTTTGATTTTGTGATGCATGAAAGAGTCAGTTTTGCATGACAAATCTTTCATTTGCAATTCAAGAGATAATGCATTCATGGTACATCTCACTTTACATATACATTCCATCTTAGTTGCATATGCATCTTAGGTACAAATCATTAAAGTATGTCAATCCCTCTTAGGGTTGTGTTATAACATGAATGTAAGAAAAATCCTTAGGTTGGAAACTGAGTCTTGAGATATCTAGAACCAAGCACGTCTCATACATTAAAAAGGATCTTGAGCAAAATGATCAAAACCTAACTTGGAATAAAAGGTTGGGCGAAAGAAGTTTTTCATGTCTATCCTATTATGCAACATGATCCTTAAAACAGTGGTTTTGACCACTTCCATAGAGCTTAAAGCCTAAAATCAGAGTAGTAAGGATAGGGTTGAATCCTCATCGAACTTAGGTTGAGGATCAAATTCCCCAAAACTTTGATTTGACCTACATGGAGTAGTAAGGATAGGGTTAAATTCTCATCTCGCTTAGGTTGAGAATCTGATTTCCCAAAGCTCTTATGTCTCATTTCATAATAAATATTGGATTGGAAGGATCGTACTACTTGTCCTCTGCAAAGGATGGGTAGTCATCCCAAAGGTCTAAGCAATAAAATTAATATTTTCCATTTACATCTAAAAGTTTGGATTGGAAGGATCGTACTACATGTCCCTAGCAAGGATGGGTAGTCATCCCCAAGGTCCAAGAAGTAAAAAATAAAAGTTTTCCCATATCATCTTTATATTGGATTGGAAGGATCGTACTACTTGTCCTCTGCAAAGGATGGGTAGTCATCCCCAAGGTCCAAAGGAATGAAGATAAGTTTTGGATTGTGAGGTTAGATATGCCCATGCATGGCAACATGTCTTGTCTAAAAAAACAAGACCACTGATTGTCCAAAGGGTTAGACTAGCATGACCATTTCTTCCATAATTGGTTAAATTATTTTGCTCAAAGTGAGGTAATGAATTCTAAATCAGAATAGTAAGGATAGGATTAAACTCTCATCTCGGTTGGTTGGGAGTCTGATTCCCCAAATTTCTGATTTCACATTCACTTGCACATGGGTTCAAGATAGTAGGGACTCATAACCAACTTTGGGATGTAGTAAGGCAATTAATTAGTGGATCCTAAGAGGGTTTGGCAATCTTGAATGTTTGTACATGATACTAGAAGAAATACTATGCATTTTATAAAAGCAAGATCTCCTAGCATATTCATTAGGTTACACAAATCATTCACAATCTCATATATGCATTCATGCAAAGCCGACAATGGAGTGTGGATCAATTTCAAACGATAGGGAAAGAAATTCATTGCACACACCGAGCTAATACTTGATGATTCCGATGATTCATGTACTTCTGATCTTTGGGCATTTGTTTTTATTGCTTATGTGTTAACACATATTTTTGAGTTTGTATATGTTTCGAGTTGGGTTCTCACTAAAATGCTCAAGAGCATTTGACAACAGAGTCACCATTTGTTGTGGCTGATCCACAACACACCCCAAAATTGGGGACCCACCTTTTTTGCAGGATTTCAGAGAAAATCTCAGTGACCCAGATGCTAAAAATGAAGAAAAGGGGCAAAAATACACAAGTGTAGAAAGTGTCGCGAAATCGCGACATGTTGCTCCGTCGCGGCCGAAACCAAAAAAGTGTCACGAAATCACGACATGTTGTGCGGTCACTGCCAAAACAGAAAAGTGTAGCGAAATCGTGACATGTTGCCCCGTCGCGGCCGAAAGAGGAGAGAGAAAATGAAATGAAAAAGTGTAGCGAAATCGCGACATGTTGCTCTGTCGCGGCCTAGAGAGGAGAGAGAAATGCAAATGGAAAGGCATAGAAAAATTGTGACGCGTCGCAAAATCGTGGGTCAAACTGGTCAAACAGAATGAAGCAGAAAGGCGTAGCGATATCGCGACAAAAATCAGCAAAGGTGCATGAAGCGCAAAATGGTCTCGAAATCGCGACAGAATCGACCGGAAGGCATGAAGCGCAAAAATGGTCGCAAAATCGCGACAGAATCGATCGGAAGGCATGAAGCGCAAAAGTGGTCGCGAAATCGCGATAGAAAGCAGCGAAGGGGGGATGAAGTGAAAAACGTCGCAAAATCGCTACAGGTTGCAGCCGAGAATGTACGGAAGTGAAAATGATCGCGAAAAAAATGAGTGAAGGGGGGATGAAGTGAAAAACGTCGCAAAATCGCTACAGGTTGTGGCCAAGAATGTACGAAAGTGAAAATGGTCACGAAATCACGACAGCATTGGGTGAAAAGGCATGAAGTGAAAAACATCATGAAATCGCTACAGGTTGCGACCGAGAATGTACGAAAGTGAAAATGGTCATGAAATCACGATAGAAACAAGTGAAGGGGTCCGAAAGTGAAAAACGTCATGAAATCGCTACAGGTTGCGACCGAGAATGTACGAAAGTGAAAATGGTCGCGAAATCGTGACAGCATTGGGCAAAAAGTCATGAAGTGAAAAACGTCACGAAATCACTACAGGTTGCGACCGAGAATGTACGGAAGTGAAAATGGTCGTGAAATCGCGACAGAAACGAGTGAAAGGGTCCGAAAGTGAAAAGCATCACGAAATCGCGACAGGTTGTAGCAAAGTAGTCCGAAAGTGAAAATTGTCGTGATTTCACGACGAAAAACAGGCAAAGGGTACGAAACCAAAAAGTGTCACGATTTCATGACAGAAAGCTGCCAAGAGGAAAGAAATGAAAGGCGTAGCGATTTCGCGACGGGTTGTGGCCGAGAGTGTACAAAATAAGAAAGCGTCGTGATTTCACATGTCGCGATTTCGCGACATGTCACGTTTTCACTGGGCAAGAAGGTAGGAAGGCTGTTGTTCAAAAAACGTCACGATATTGTGACCTGTCTCATTTTTGTTGTGTTGGAAGACGAACAAGCTGCAGGCTTAGGGACATCATGATTCACATGGGGCCATTACAAAGCATGTTGTAAATGCATAACACATGGCATACAGGTGTCAGGATTGCAGAGACGTTTCATGTTACAGAGAATGTCGAACATTTTGGAAGCGCACATAAGATCAAAGCAATGAAAAGGTGAGGAATTTGAAAAGACGCATTCTGGAAGGTGAAACGAAGAGACGCAGGGTGAACCGAAGAGCCACGCCAGACATTATAAAATCAGAAGTGCAGATTGAACAGGGGGTTGGAAATTGCTGCTAGCAGAGTTGCAGAGACAAGGGCTGCATGCCATTCTGGGCCTGCTCTTGGAGCAATTTCATTCATTTGTTCTAGATTTTTTATACTTGGAACATTTTGTAATTGCAATTGATATACCATTTTAATACATAAATACAGAGAGTTGGCATCTTATTGATGAGAAAGAAGGAGTCATTTCTGCATGCATGATTTAATGTTTATCTTTCCCTCTCAGATTTTAGGTTTATAAATGAAGTTTAATGCGAGTTCTCTCGGTTGCCTCATGCGAACGCTTAAAATCTGAAATTACAGTAAAACCCTAGAAACCCGCACCTAGATTATCAGGATTGTGCGAATGTGCAGATTCAATAAGTTAGGTTGCATGTAGAAACCTCATTATCTTCGGTTTCGTCGAATTGATGATAGCATTCTGGATGTAGTTTAGTTGCATCTTCTTTTGCATTTATTTTATTTTCAAACCCTTATTTATTTTCTGCATTTTAATTACAGTCATTTAAATAAATAATTGAAAATCCATCAAAGCTCAGAGTCCATTGCAAATCCAAATTAAAGTAAACTACAGTGCCCCTTGTTAACATCCACTTGCAACCCTAAGGTATTCCCTGCATTTACATTGAACAGCATCATTGGTGTTTTAGAACCAACATAATAGGAACCTTGGAGAAATTATTTTGTTATAGTTTCTTTGCAAGCAGAGGATTTTGGGACTCAGATCCTACCGGAGAGTGTGCTTTCACAACTGGGTGAAAACACCACTCAATAGGACAGATATCCATAAACATTGTAATTGGGAAGGATTCCCAAAGAGATTGATTGAGAAATTTTTAGAAAAATATTTTCTCCGTGGAGTAGCCCAAATTGGGTGAACCACGTAAACTATGGTGTCTCTATTGTGTATGGTGTTTTTTGCCCTGCTTTTATTACTGCTATTTATACTGTTATCTATACACTGCATAATATTGAATTGAAAAGATAAGTAAAAAAGGGTCTTATACTATTAACCCCCCCTCTCAGTATAATCTTGTGTTCTTCAATTGAAATCAGAGTGGGTTCCTTTGAAAAGGCTAACAGCTTGAGGGAAGATTCTACAAGAACACAAATGGCTTCACAGAATGGATCATCTACAAATAAGGCTCCACTATTTAACAATAACAATTATGCTTTCTGGAGCATGATAATGAATAACTACTTGATATCACAAGGATATGAGGTATGGTAGATGGTTGCAAAAGAGTATAATGTTGAAGGTGATCTCGAGGCAGATAAGACTATCAGGAAATTAGTTGAGATCAATGCAAGGGCAATGAATTATATTCTGAGTGGGCTACGTAAGACATATTTTGCAAAGGTCATGGTATGTAATTTAGAAAATGAAATGTGGACCAAGTTGCGGAATACCTATGAAGGAGATTCCAAGGTAAAGTTGGCAAAACTACAAACTCATAGAAAAATATTTGAGGAATTGAAAATAGAAGATTTTGAAGATATTGCACAGTTTTTACTTCGAGTTGATGAGATTGCTAACACCATGAGAGGTCTAGGATTTGAGATGAAAGAATTATATGTTACTCAAAAATTTTTGAGATCATTTCCCATGAAGTATGATGCAAAGGTTTTAGCAATAGAAGAAACAATGTATATCAACAAGCTAACAATAGAAGAAATATAAGTAACACTCACAACTTATGATATGAGGAGAAGTAAGCATCAGGTTCCAATAAAAGAAATTACATTCAAGGCCTCAAAGAAAAAGAAAGGGAAAGTTCCAGAGACACATAGAGATTCAGATAATGATGAGGAAGTTAACTTCATCAAAAGGAAAAAGGACTTACAAAATGATAGGGATATGAAGAAAGTCAAATGCTACAAGTGTGGTGATTTTGGTCACTATGCATACAAGTTTCCACATGAAGAAAATAGTGATGATGAAAAATAGGGTCACAGAAGAAAAGAATATGGAAAGAATAAACATGACAAAGATGATAGATACAAGCAAAATAGGTATGAGAAGAAGAAAAGTTTTCGTAAGACAAAGAAAACTTTCTACATTGAAGAAGCAAGTGATAGCTCAAATCACAGTGATAGAGAAAAGTCAAATGATGAAAAGAAATAACATCTATTCCTAGGGATAGAAGGTGAAAGAGAACAATGCTTTGTGTGTGACCAAAGAGATCACAGATCAGGATATTGCAATGGCTTCAGTGATAGTGAAGATTAGATGACACATCAAGGAAACATGTATGGTCAAATAAATCTTGAGAGTTTGTTTACTATAGAATATTATAATGATCTTAGTGATAGTGAAGATGAAGAAGGGTTTTTCTATGGGATAAAATAAATAGAAGAAGAACATTCACTCCAAACAGAAGAAATCCCACTTTTGGAAATAGAAAAAGAAGTTAAACAAGAGAATATTGTGAGAAATATAGATGTCTCAGTTGATCTAAAGGAAGACTTCAATGATATCCATGAGAAACTACAAGAGGTTAAGGAAAATCTAAAATAATTGAGATGTTCCCTACTTGAGAAGTTTGATCCATCACATGACTCAAAAGGTCAAGATAATTTCACTAAGAAGGAAACATTTATTTTAGAGACAACAAAGATGAATGCCAATTTGCTATTTGACACAAATAAATAGAAAGAAGAGGAAGGTTCCAAAGAACCAAAGGTCTCATATTTCAGGTTTGGGGAATCACACTCAAAATGAAAGGAAGTTATAAAATATGAAAGCAAGGAAGCACCTAAGATTTATGAAGAAAGTTCCAAAGTTCCTATGGCTCCAAACATCTAGTTTGGATCTTGTTTTGAGATAGGTAAATCAATTTCAAAAGGAAAAGAAATTCTTGAAGAAGAAAACAAGGAAGAAATTAAGGAAGAGGATTTATATGCTACAAAGAACATTCAAGGATACAATGTACAAGTCAAATATTATTACAAGGATAATGATCAAGAAAGGTATGAAGAACCAAGGCATGAACAAAGGGCTTTTAAAGGACATTTTTTTTCTTGTAATGGATTTGGACACAGGGCTATACACTGTAGAATCCATGGGTCAAATAAGTTTTATTTTGCTAGAAGAAACTTCAAAGGAAGAAGGTATGGGTTTCAGGGACATGGCTTCTTATGCAATAGGATTGGTCATAGAGCTTCTCAGTACAAATAAAATGAGCAACATGGTTTTGGTTTTAGAGATACACAAATTAGAAGTCATGTTCATAATGGTCATGAAAACAAAACTTCACAATACAGGGTTCAAGAAAGGAATGGATATGGAAATTATTTCAAGAAATAATTCAGGATATGGGCACCATCCAAAGGCTACAATATCAAGTGTTTTAATTGCAATAAATTTGTACATATTGCAAAATGGTGTAGGAATAAATTCCAAACAAGTTCAAGATAAGAAGGTCAAGCAGTTTCAAGGCAAGAAGGTCAAACAAAGTCAAGATAAGAAGATCAAGTAATTCATCAAGAGAAGGATATCAGAAAAACATGGAAGGAAGTTGGTATAGGAAAGAAAAAATGTAATATGGGAGTAAAATTACTCCCACCCCAAAGTTAATTACCTCAATATAGAAGGTGGTGAGGGGACTAAGCTTAAGAGTCATATCTTTTAGCCCCATAGGTGTCCCTTTTGCCATTGATATCAAAGGGGAGAGCTTTGAGTAAGGGGGAGAGCATTTATTTAGGGGAAGCAGCCTCCAAAGAGAGCATTGATTTAGGGGGAGCAGCCTCCATAGAGAGTATTGAGTCAGGGGGAGCAGCTTTGATTCTCAAAGATGGTTTTTGCAGTGATTGTGGTGATTTACAATAGAGGTGTTGCCATCAATGACAAAGGGGGATATTGTTGGAAATTTGAGTGATTTTATGTTGTCATTGATGTCACATGGATCATTGATGTCACATGGATCTTATTGAGTTTTGGTGGCCAAAGCATTTCATAAATAAGCATTTATGATATTTTGGAGAGCATGGATATATATAAGGTTTTTGTGAAAACCAAGGTAGACAAAATAAAAGGTTTTACTTAAAACCATGGATGGAAAATTTGAAATGGGTTTTTCTTAAAATCCAGGTTGGCTTTTAGTTTCATCAAAAAAGGTGCCCCAGTGATGGAGATATTTAATTTAAAATATTTAAGTTTAAATTTTAAATTATTTAAAATTAAAATTTAATTTATAGCACCGACGTCAAAGAAAGAAAACGACATAAAACTAATATTTAAATTATAGCATCGACATCAAAGGAAATGAGGAGGACATATATATATGCCCAAAGTTTTGATTTATTTCCCTAAGCACTCGATTTTATATTTGGATTCGAATGGTAAAAGAGCTTGCGCATCGTGTGTCGAAGTGTGTGTGAAAAGGGTTTTAAAAGGCTTACGATTTTCATGTTCATTGAAGAGACTATTGTGGATTAAATCCAAACATATAGGTCTCCTTGGCCTAGTGGTTCGTGTTGTGTGTGAAGTAGGAGATCCTGTGTTCAATTCTTGCCAAAGGTGTTTTACTGTGTTGAAACGTGTGAAGCGTATTTTGTTTTAGAAGGGCGTAGATATTCACGGTATAAGGTTTTGTTGTGTGCTCCTTTTGATCACATGAGGGCATGTGGCCCAATGACAGGTTGTTTGTGGTTAAGGCACTGAGCAATGAAGTTCACGAGATCGAATCCCATCAGGGACAGAGGCAAGTTAATAATTTTTAAATATATTTTTTTTTCTAAAGTTGCCCTAGGAGGAATAAGGGTTATGATGCATGTTTAAAAAGAGAGATTTTTGGTGATTTATGTTTTAGAAGTATATCATATTATGTATTGTTGGAAATCTTATTCCGAGGGCTATTTGATTAACTTGCTTAGAGGGAGAAATAAGGTGTGTGTAAAGAGATATTTATGATTTTGTAAAGAGGTTCAAAAGTGAAGGTTGCTTTGTTATTTTTCAAAAGAGATTAATTCATTTATGAAGTGACATGGTGTATGTTATTGAGTAGGAGTAATAAGGTGTTATTTGGATGTTACTGTTGTGTTATTAATCAAGATCTTTGAACCTTGTTGATAGTTGAAAAATAAAGTGTGTTGAGTGAGACATATTTTGTGGACAACCAAAAGGCTTCTTCATATTCATAAAATGTATGGGCACATTCTCCTATTGATTATTTATGGTGGTTGATTTTTGAAATATCATTGGATAGAAAATGATTAATTGTGGTTTCCTTTTTTAAAGTAGTTGGTTGAGTGCTTCAAGGTTTTCTGGGTTGAGAGTTGCTATTAAACCTTGTTTTATAAGCATTGTTGTTGAAGCCATTAGTTGTGTGAAAAACCTGAGATAGGGTTTGAGAATAACATGAGTATCATTGTTATGTGAAGAATGTTTTATTAGCATTGTTGTTGAATCCCATTGTTTATGCAAAGAACTTGAACTTGAAAAGAACATGAGTATCATTGTTATGTGATATTTGTGGTTGAGCATTGTTGGAAACATTTAAGTTGGTTGATACATGCTTGGACTAGGGTTTGTAAGAAAGAGTTGTTCCTTGTGGTAGTTGGTTGAGAAGAGTTGTTTGAGCCTAGTCAAGTTATTGTGTGAAGTGGTTGTTCAAGTTCCATGAAACAAACTATTCTATATTTTGGATTTGAGTTGAGATTGATATTTGAGGATAGAAAATATTGAGTCTCTAACAATTCTCTTTATGCTTCTATAATATTGATTTGAGTTGAGATTGAGATTTGAGAATAGAACATATTGTCTTTCTAACAATTCTTTTAATGCTTCTGTAAGATTTATTTGAGTTGATATTGGGATTTGAGTATAGAACATATTGAGTCTCTAACAATTCTCTTTATTCTTCCATGAGATTGAATTATTGAGAAAGTTCTTGGTGAGCTTGCTAGAGTAGATTTGAGCAAGTTCTTGGTGAGCTTGCTAGTGAAAATTTGGGAAAGTTCTTAGTGAGATTGCTAGTGCATATTTGGGAAAGTTCTTGGTGAGAATTCTTGAGAAGATTTGGACAAGTTCTTGGTGAGCTTGTTGAGAAGATTTGGACAAGTTTTGTGTGAGATTTTTGAGTATATTTGACAAGTTTTGTGTGAGCTTGTTGATCATATTTGTGAGTGATACTATTGAGAAGGCTCTAAGTGAGCCTATTGATAGAGCTTTGGAGGTGATAGATTACATAGGATAGAGTCTCAGTGGATAGAGATCCAGCAGCAAGGACAGTTGAAGACAGATCTGAGTGAGGATTCTGTAAGTGGAGAGAGATCCACCAGTCAGTGTAGTAGAGAGATAAAGTCTTCTAGAAGATCACTATCCAGAGCAAAAGGGGAAAGAGTTCTCCTATGGAAGAGATCCACGAACTTGAGATTAAGGGATCAACATATCCTTTGTATAGAGATCCATAAACATTGTAATTGGGAATGATTCCCAAAGAGATTGATTGAGAAATTTTTAGTAAAATATTTTCTCCGTGGAGTAGCCCACATTGGGTGAACCATGTAAATTATGGTGTCTATATTATGTATGGTGTTTTGTGCATTGATTTGATTATTACTATTGATACTACTATATATACACTGCATAATATTGAATTGAAAAGATAAGTAAAAAGTGGCCTTATATTGTTCACCCCCCCTCTAAGTATAAGCTTGTGTTATTCAGTCATTTGTCTTTTCATACCATAGGTACCATTGAGTAGCGGTATGTTCCAGGTGAAAATATACAATGTGAACCTTTTGTACCTCAAGAATTTGATAGAGTGATAAGTATTTGTTAGCTTGATAGATACAATTTGTGGGGTCGTCTCCTTCAAATTTTGGAAAATTCAATTTAGAAGTTCGAGGTAGGATTGATGTTTGTGGCCCACCGAGTAATGCTTTTTGTGTTGGTACTACGATAGGTTGGCTAGATTGGATTACCACCATATTTTGTTGTACCATATCCACAGAGTGATTAGTGGCATCAATTTTTAAGTCTATTTCTACTACTTTGTTTTTGTTCAAGATCGTCCTTCCATTTATTCAATCCATCCATATGGTCTTGTGAATGCCTACCATTGGCCATTGTGGTATGGTTTTGCAAGTTTTAAGCGTTCTTAATCTCAATTTCTTTATAAAATAGTAAAAAATAATCAAATCTGTCAATTTATTGACAAAATTTAAAAAAAAAAATTTATTGCAAAATTGGGTTTCATTTCAAAAAATTTGTTTCAACCTTTGGGACCTAACGATCACCTATTAATTCAAATTTTTTATTTTTAAGCAGAAAACAAATGGCTAGCGCTAATTTTGGCAGGGCAAAGTTGCTAGGAAGTGATGGTAGGGCAGATCGCAGCTAGAAGTGGCAGGACAGAGTGGCTAGGAAGCGACAATAAGGCAGAGAGAAATAGGGTAGATGGAGAGCGGCATAAGAAATCAATAAAGGATAAGTGTCAAACAACTAGAAATACAATTGGCTACCAAAAAATGGGACACCATAGGGTAGAGGCTTCGATCACATGCGAGATGGCTAGAGAGCATGACCTAATTCACAATTAGCTACTCATATGTACTTTGTTTTAAATGTCTTTTTCCTATATTTGTGATGAATGTGGGATAAAAAAATTTAAAAATTGTGTTTCCTCACTCTTTTTGGTGTATGAAAAGGTCAAGCACCATTGAATGTGTTTTTTGGCATCAAAAAGATAAATTTAATGTTATGAACTTTATATTGTAACGTTAATTTATTTGATGTCATTGTTATTTCTTGAGGCCTCATTGAATTTTTTTGCAGGTTGATTTTTGTGGGTAAATTTTGAATTCCTTGCATGATTTGGTGCTTTATCTAGAAGCTAAAAGAATTTGTGACATCCTTTTAAGGATTTGAATCAATTTTAAAGGTATGTTTTCACCTATTCTTAGCCTCTGTTATACGCTAGCTTGATTTATTTCGATGGTAGTTTCTATGCTGCTTCACAAGACGAACGATGTCATTGATTCAAAATGCCAAGGGGCTAGCCAACAAATTAGAGGGATTAAATCTATTTTGCTCGCTAAATTGTTTGGCTGTAATGAATTACAGTAAAAATATTTAAGCAGAACTGGTTGTCTTTCACCGTTTGTTGTTAGTTGTATATGTGCCTAGGGTGAGAAAAACGAGACTGGATCTTATACCAGTTGTTAGGATTCTAGTTTCTAACAATTGTTTTATATGGAGAAAACAATGAGATGGTGCAAATAAAAATGAAAAATATTAGATCACTTTGGAGAATCATTTTTTCAAAGGAGGTTTCCCTGCCAATGCTCTCTAAGAGATATATAAAATAATGTTTCTTGGATGCCTAATGACACCCTCTATGAATGCATATATATCTATCTAATGGTTATGATGAGAAAGGACACAATGGTATATAATCAAATGAGATGAATTAATTATACAATATGAGTTAGGATTAGGATCCTAATAGATAGTCTCTTGTTGCACTTTGACCACTTCTACACACTAGACTTTGTTGGAGATATGATTCACACTATTCTACATGTTCTTCACTATGATGGCTATTAATATACCTCTCCTTTCTTGAAATAAGTACCAAGTGGCACTAGGAATTGCCCAAGACCTTGGTAGCGCTATTATAAGCCTTGAAAAATGTTACTCCATGTGGTGTTGGTTTGAGAGTATTTCTTGGATGTTGGCTTGAGCGTTGAATATGCTCTTTCATGAGCGTTGAAGCAATGATGAGTATGCTACTCCTTTTGAGAACCCTTTGAATTCCTTTACAAGTGTTATACTATGAAGATACTTCTTTCAACTTTGTGCCAAGTGGCACAATATGCCTTTCTCTGTTACGACAAGTGGAGGCACTCCTTTGCATGCACTCAAGCTCCTAAATACCTCTTATATTCTTGGTTCCTTTCACTCTTGTTTCAAATTGTATCAAGCTCTTTCCAGCATACTTTCAATGTAGATGATGCTTCCTCTATGATGGTGGCTCCTCCTCGGTAGTGGTAGCTCTTGTTGTGATAGTTTGGAGCTTTCTTCAACGTAGATGATTCATCCAAGATTTTCCTTACGTATTCTTGGGCTATATTTGATGGTAATCTTCACTTTGCACTTCAATTGTAGCTGCTTATGTTGTGTAAACCTTGTGATCTTTCATTCTCACTTGCATTGGTGTTATCTTATGTAGACTTGTTGAATGTTATAGGTTCATTTTGCATGCACTATGTAGGCACTGATCGTGTCTTTAGATACCTCAAATGATGAGATATTGGGCCTTTGGATGACTTTATATTTTACTTGTCAATGCTTCCCCTTTGGACTATGAATACTTCCCACTTAAAGACTTTGATATGGGCTATGTTTTGTCTCCTTATTGCTCGTTGATTTGGCCCCTTATAGACTGTAGTGCACTCACTATTTTAGTGTATTTAGACACGTTGGCTTTTACATTTGTTTTGTTGTGTAAAATCTAGTGCAATAATGTAAATAAATCTTCCTTAGATTGCACCGAAAACTTGAGACTTTATAGTCTCTTTTTAAGCCTATTTCCTTCTTTAATAAGATAACTTATGTATCCAATATTTGGAGGTGATATTACTCCATTTTGATGGCTTCTCCTTGCCACAAAATGATGCATATATGCTTAATAGTGTCTTTTGACACTTTACTCTTACCCTATTTTATGCACTTAAACTTCCTCTTTAGATAAACTCTTAATGTACTTTAAAAACCTTTAAGGAAAACTAGTATAATTTACTTTTAATAACTCCTTATTGATCCTCTAAACAACTCTTAAAATTACTTTGAAATGTGCACTATAATCTATGCAAATTTCACTTTAAGGGTAATGTCTTCTTTGCTTGCAATGAATAGAAAG
Source organism: Wollemia nobilis (assembly GCA_028583015.1). Taxonomy (NCBI): domain Eukaryota; kingdom Viridiplantae; phylum Streptophyta; class Pinopsida; order Araucariales; family Araucariaceae; genus Wollemia; species Wollemia nobilis. Next base: position 620,927 of record JAQPPZ010001733.1, read on the forward strand.
TTAATATGCTTCTTCTCTTGAAATATATCTAACTCCTATTTTTTGTGTGCAGGTTATAACCCTTGTAGAAACTATCTTTTGCATTTCCTTGAAGACTTAATATGCAACCTTCTCCTTGAAAATTTTAAATTATAATATGGTGCTTAATGAAACTTAATAATGAACAAAATAACTAATGTTCAAGTAATGAAATTTATGCACCAAAGTTGTTTACCTCAATGACCTCTATAGATGATGGAAATATTGGTGATTAGATTCACCTGAATGTTGCCTTGTACTAGATGAAATTGCAGCTCTTCTTGGTTGTCCAAAATAGCTCTTTAAGTCAACTCCTCTAACTTTCTACCTGAAAATGTAGTTTAGTGCCTTTAACTATTCTTCACGATGGACCCTAAAATTTTGAAACTTAGCAACTAGTAATGCTGCACAAATTTTTACTTTCTTGATATTCTCAAATATGAAATTTTTAGATTGCAAAGCAGTCAATTTATCCTCTAAATTTATGTCCTTGGATCTCTTAAATTTTTTAGGGAACTCCTCCAAATCACAACTGATATTTTACTTCAAGAATATTTCACTTTTTTGCCATAAAAACCAGCAACCTCCTTTATTTGAAATAGCCTTCAATGGTAATATTCAAATCTCTTGGATTTAATGGCTTTTTCAAACTCCTTTCTCCTTCAGCCTCCTTGTTGAATTTTGAATTCAATATTAGCCTATCTAATGGCTCTCTTCTCAATATTTTGACTATTTTGTGATCTCCACTACTCTCCTCAAACATTTGGCAAACGCCTTGCCAGATTCTTCTCCTTGGGCTTGTTATTGAATGGCAATAATTATCCCAAATTTTATTTATCAAAAAATTCTTCTTGAGTTATCCTTAAATCTTCTCCAATGGACTTCTTCGATTCTTCTTAAATGAGTCTTTCCTAGCATTCTCCTTTTTTCTCCTTTCAAGTATCATGAGACCTTCAAATTTTTGTAGTTTCTCTACTCTTCTCAATGAGAATTTTCCTTCAATGGTATTTTTGCAATGAGATCTGCTTATTGAATATTTGAAATCTATTACTTATGGAATGTGACCTTTTCTAGTCCTTATCTATATTCAAGCTTCCAAATCTAGAAGTTCTTCAATGACACCTTCTATGGGTCTTCTCTTCAACTTTCAATGGAGATCTCCAATATCCAATATTCTCATAAATATTTTCCTTGAGTCTCATCCTCCTTCAATGGGGTCTTCTTTATAGGACCTCCTCGTTGATTTGTAGTCTTAAATCTTCAATGGATTTCACCAACCTCCAATATTATCTTGGAATTTTTTTTGGAGTCTCTTCAATCTGCAATAAGGCTCTCGTAGCCTTTTCTCTCTTCTACAAACTGTAGGTCTACAATCTCTAGCAAAGGGACATTTTTCCTTAGGCCTCAAATATTCAATCTCCAAATTGTTATTTTAGTTACTAGATTGATTCCAAAGAAGATATTATTCCTTGATCTTTGTAGGAAGCCTCCTAAATTTCTTTGAATCTCCTTTTCCTATGACAAATATTAGAATCTATAATGGAGAAAAATTTAAATCTAGAGATAATGAATCTTCACTAGTTGATTTTTCAATCTAGTGGAATCAATGTTGAGTCCTAGTCTTCATAAGTTTTCTACAACTCTGTGGAAATACTCCAACCAAATGTATTTTTAAAAATTCTAAAAATGAGATTTCTAATCTCCTCTCAATCTCTCTTGTGTCTCTCCCTATTTTCCTATTGATCTATCGTGTGATTTGATACCATTGTTAACTTTTGAGAATGTATATTAAAGGAAATGCAACCACAAGATTTAAAATAAGTAAGCTATGATAACTATATGATAATGGTACTATAATATGTAGGAAATAAGATGATAAACTTATGTAATAACTCAGTAATATACCATTAATTAAAGCTCACAAAAATAGTACAATGTAATATAATAGAGGACATGAACACTCCAAATTTTTTAATGAAGAACTACATTGTACCTACTCACTACCATGACATCATTCCTCTCACTCTATTCATTATAACCTTCTCTACTCATACCCTCAAGGCATATATATAGGAAGATATGTTCCTTGGCCTTTACTCCACCTATGACTCTTCATATACCTATCCTATGACTCATGTACATGTGGACTACATGCACATTTACATATTTGCACACTTATGAATTTATCACTTGCTTTAAGTATCTACTTAAACCTTAATCTAAGATAATTTCCTAATATAGAAATATACCTAAGGTGGTACATTCGCATGTACCAAATAATATAATATACTCTAACAATTCATAGTTTCCTTCCATTATGGTAAGCTAAGTGTATCCTTCATTGATGTTGGATTTGAGTTCTCCATCACTGAAGTCATCAAGTACATATTTACTTTCCAACATGTACTACTACAAGTATGTGAATATATGGAAGTGAGGTTAAGAATTACGTCAATTTTAACATATTTGATGGTATTGGTGAGTCATTTTGGAGTCTTTCTATGTTGAAATGGTGTTGTAGGTGCACCAAATACTATAGGTTCATCAAAAAAATTTGTAACTTCCTCATGAATTCCTTATCTAACTGCGTAATCACAACTAGAGATGTCACATCTTCAAAATTCTTAGAATCCTTGATAAGTGACTTAGTTTCAAATTATTCATCAAACACCATATCTCCACTTATATGCAATTTCTCAATAATCGGATCTATTGAATCATCATAATCCCTAAGAAATATATGATAATATCTTTGCATCCAACTTGGGCCTTTATTGCTTTGGCATATGCATATGTGCCTTGCTTCTAAGGATTTTAATATGTATAATGGAAGGATTTCTCCTAGACATACTTATTCGGATGTAACTTCTTGTAGTGCCTTTGTGGGTGCTATATTTAGAAGATACATTATACTAGAGACTGCTTTAACCTAATACTACTACTCTAAATTGGCTCTAATGAGCATGCAATGAACAATTTCCATGATAGAATGGTTCCTTCTTTCAAAAATCCTATTAAACTATGGAGTGTATGTTGTAGTGAGTTGTTATTTAATCCTATTTCATGAGAAAACTTAAAGATTTATTCGATATATTTCTCCCCTCGATTAAAATGAAGAACTTGAATAGAACTCCTAGTTCATGTTTCTACACACATCTTGAAGTGTTGGAATTACTTGAGCATTTCAAACTTTATTATAAGAAATACACCCATATCTTCCTTGAGTAGTCATCTACAAACAACTGAAAGCGCCTTCATCCATAGAAACTAGATGGAATGGGTTTGCATATATTGATGTGTATCACATTCCTTTGGATTTATGAGTGCTCAACTCAAAAGGTTCTTAATGTTGCTTCCCTGCTAAAAAACCTAAGCATACTAGCAATGTTGATGAAAGATTTACAATACCTAACATTACATGATGCTTACTCATATGGAATAAGTATGCAAAAATTAGATGATCATATATACTAGGCCAAAGGGATATAGCATCTATCATGGTTGTTGATATTGTAACATTGGGAGAGGATATGGCATCGAGTGTAAACAATCAATTCTTATAGGAACCTATTACCACATTATTACAATATTTTGTAGAAAAATATTTCTTGTTACCATCAACAACTCTAATTTTACAACCATATTGTGATATAGAATTTGTGATACATACAATAGGTTATTGTCTAGTCTAAGAGAGTAACATCTCCCACTCCTTTTACCACATAGGTTTTGTTATGTTCAATGGTTAATGGTTTCATATATTTGGTTTATAATGAGTCAAAACACACTTTCTTCCCTATAAAGTGCTTGCTAGAACCTAAATTAATATACCAAAAATTATCCTTCAGTCTTGTCTTTGGTTTATACATTAGCACCTTATGTGCATGTTTTGAGTTTGAAGTTGATTCTTCAATCACAACATGCCCTTGTTGTCACTTTGCTTGGTACATGGTTTCCATTATGAATTTTTCTAATTTGGTTTGAAAATTTTATCTTCTTGAGATATAGAGTTATACCACCAACTCTTACTATCACATTCTTTTTTATCATAGATATAGTAGTACATTTTTTTTTTTTGAGGTTGTTTATGTGATGAGGAGGAGGAAGGACCCTTCTATGACCATTTTTTTAGACTTCTTAGAAATATGTGCATTTTTGGTCAACTAATATCTAAAATTATTAGTTTCTTCTTCCTATTGAAGCATCTTTACCAACTCATAAAAGGATAACTTTGTATTTTAAACTTGCAAGGAAGTGATTAACACTCAAAATAAATCTGGGAGAACTCAAAGTATGATGGCTACTAAGAAATTTTCTTCCACTATTTCACCCATGGTATTTAGTCTAGATTTCAACTCTACAACTTAGTGAATAAAAACCTTAATGCTTTCTAAATTTTAAACTCTCAATGTGTGGAGTTGTGATTTGAGGTGAAATATTGTGGATTCATTCTTCCCTTCATAGATGGTATAAAGTGTATCTCATGCCTTTTTGGATGTTTATGTGGATAAATAACATATTCTATGTAAATAATGATGATTATTAGTGATTTAGCATCTGCATCATCAAATTTTTGCTAGATTTATTCATACTATTTAGGTTGAGTGACTTTGCTAGTGACAATGTCCTAGAGTTTATCAACTACCATGAAGGTTCTCATATTAGTATTCTAAGGTCTATAGTTTGAACCTTTGAGTAGATAGGATTATATAAGAATATATGTTGATTCTTGCATGGCGAGGATTCCTTATGACTCCCAAATAACCCTCATTTTAATAAATTGCTAATCTGATATACCAAACCTTTCTATATGCCCAATCTTCCTATATATCCATTGATACATGGAAGAAGCTATTCCTCTCGATATACATGATCATACATGAGAGAGATCTTAAGTTACATAAAATAGAACAATATGAGGTACCAAGGCAATATGGTAAGGGATTCACCTTATTAATGACACCTACTAGTGGAGATTGGAAGTGGTCCTTACACTCTAGACATAATAACACCCTGAAATGTAGTTATCACCAGGTGTGTTTGATTTCCATGCCACATATGGAGCATCAATTTGGGAATTCTAGGGAGTGTGGGACATGGATCCTTTATAAAACCTTCAATATTTTCTACCAAGGTCAACTCCTTTCTTAGATACAATCTTTGATGCTCTTCTTCCTATGCTAGTCTATTCTACTGGGTGCTTTGACAGGGAAAAGGGAGAGAAGGAAAATACATTAAAAAATAAAATAACATAATAAAAAATAGTAAATAACTAATATAGCCTAACTAGCCTAAGCTATAGGTGGTGATGTGCCAAAATACTACAATTCCCATGACAATAAAATTGAACATGAACAAGAATGACAATTAAATTGAACATGGTCCCAATTTCATAATACTATAAATCAAATGATCCCCTATGGAATCTAGGATAAAAATACATGAGTAGTCATAGCTCCCTATAGATATATACATAAACAAACATACTAGGACAAAATATTCTTAATATGGCACATTACATTCATATACAACTACAAGATTCTTTGTGGCTTGTACATGCAATAGCCCAAGGTTATAGTCTATATTGGAATACAAAATGGAAAAAGGAGGAAAAATAGATCCAATTTAGATGCTAGACACAACAACAATTCAAAATCCTTTACAATGATGAAAACACTAATATTCATAGACAAATAATCATGGAATTTTCCCACCTAAAATTCAAAATTTCTCTTTCAAAAAATTCTTGCTTGGCTATAATTAATGTTGTTAGGTTTATGGTCACTTCTTTGTAGGCTCCAAGTTGGTGCCTTTAATGTATCTACTACCCTATTAGATATGTTGTACATTTTGTAGGAGAAGGAATGCACACCTTAACACAATATGTGGGAACCCCTAAAGAAAAATTTATCCTAAAATTTTGGACCATAGATGGAGTTAGCTTGAAAATATCTGGTTACTACCCCATTGCACATTTGTGATTATTGGATATTTTAAATCAAACAGATGTGCCCAGGTCATCTTCTCTTTTGGTTCTGACTGATTTGTGTAGAGTGTTGTCTTGGGATTTCATTTAAAATTTATTTTTATCATTTTGTTGTTGGTTATGACCTTGAGGGTCTGATAGCTATACTTTCATACTTATCTCTACCCGAATATTTTATTGGAAATCTATTTTCCCAATTTGCACCTTTATCCTTTTGATTTTTCCTTTAGCACTCAGGATCCTCACACATCTAATTTTTCCTCTACCCTCTTTCAAATTTTGATTAGCTTACTTCCCACCAGTCCTCCTCTTCTCAAAATTAGCCTAAGGTGATACTCGTCCTAAGTGTAGTGAGAATTCACTACACCTACTTAAAGAGAAATCCTTGTACATGGGGGTAACTTTCATATATGCTCAAAATTTCTTAATTTTAAGATTATGTATAGTGATAGTGATGAATAGTGTTTTAATATGAAGTGAAAATATCACAAACATTGATGTCCTTATATATTCTTGACAATTTAAAAAATGTAATGCCTAGACATCATTATGGTAGCTTTGATAGGCTATAAACACTAAATAACTCAACACAATAGCTATACCTATAAATACAACCCAAAGATATTGATACCAAACACTACTTATGTGCTTAAGCATGTGTGTAATTGGTATACAAAGTATGAAAAGTTTAAAGCAAATATTTAAAGTTATCGATCACTACCAAGAATGCACATTTTACAAAACAAATTGACTACCTCCCTTAATTTTGCAAAATATTCACTATAGTTAATAATACATTTATTTGACTACAAATACTATAGGAAATTGTAAAATTAAAATGTTGGAAATATGAGCAAGATTTGTTGTCATTGATGTCAAGAATTAGTTTCAGTGAGCAGTGCAAGAAGAAGGATGTCAAGAGTCAGTTTTAGTAATTAGTGCAAGAGAAATATTGCTTCTAGAACTAAGGGAAATAATATTATAATATCTTCCATTATAATATTCAAGGTGGTCAGATAAGGTCTACAGAAGAAATAAGAAGGCCCAAGAAAAATAATATTATAATATTTTATTATAATATTAAAGGTCTAATGGTAAGACCTAAAGTAATTAAATTAATTATAATAATTTCATTATAAATTAATTTATAATTTAATTTAATTAACCCTATGGTTATTAAATTAATTATAAGTTAATTATAATAATTTTATTATTAATTAAATTATAATATAATTTAATTAACCCTAAGGTTAGGGTTATGAGGGTAAAAATAATGTGCCAACATCATACATTATCTCCTCCATCGATGTCAACGAAGTTAAAGGCATGAGTATAAATACCAAAAGCCTAACCGGCTTCAAACCATCATGATAGAATTGATTAAACTCCCAAGCAAAAAGTGTGTGCAATATTTTGACAAGCAAGAGAAGGAAGAAGTCCTTCATTTGACTTTGTTTGGCAGGCAACAAAGGGTCAAAAGGAACAAGGCTCAGAAGCCTTATCACCACCTAGCCATGTGGGCTACCGGTAGTTGGAAGCGCTTTAGGAATGCAAGGTGTTGCATTCAATTCGTAGAAGGGAAGGTCATGAGGTTGTTTTTTATCCAAAGACGCCAAAGCCTTTTGGATTTTGGCACCAGGAAAGAAGACAAAGCATTGTGGGCACGTTTGCCTCCCACGTGAATGCTTAGCTCATGCGGCTAGGCAACTGCTACTAAAGTGCTGGAGGTGCTTCGACATGGGATCGAATCCCATTGGGAGCACTCTAAGAGGTACTAAAGTTTTTATTATAAATTGATTTTTGCTCCTAAGGTTGTGTGGTATAATTTTGAGCTTAGATAGATATAAGGTTGATGAAATTAAATAATTATTTTTATGTAATTGTTTGGTGAATTGAGTTATTTAGAGTGGAGTTATAAGGTGTAATAAGAGATTTATTTTTATATTTTTTTGGTGAATGCTAATTTCAATATGGAGTAATAAGGTGTATTTGAGTTTAATTATTTTTGTAACTGTGAAATATTTTCAAGGAGTGTTAGAGTGATATTTTGTCATCTAACCTTGAAATTGGAAAAGAGAGTAATTGTTATTGAGACAAGTTTTGAGATCAATTATTCATCAAAAAAAAAAGGTATGGGCACATATTCCTTGTGAGTGATTGTTGGATGTTATGAATGCTAAGTTGGAGTAAAAAATATTGTCTAATAAGCATCGTTGAGTTTAATTGTTAAAGGTTTTTCTAAGTAGAAGTTGATGATAAAAACCTTGTTTGATAAGTATTGTTGGAAACATTGAATGAGATTTCATATGATTGAACTAGGATTTGTGAAAAATCATGAGTATCATTGTTATGTGAAGTTTTTTTGATAAGCATTGTTAAGTAAGTATTCATTGAGTGATTGGTTGAAGTGGAGTTGATTGAGCCTAGTTGATTGGAAGTGGTGAAGTGATAGTTCAAGTTATGTGAAACAAATTGTTCTATATTCTAAATTGATTTGAAAAAGAGATTGAAAGTGATTGAGTATTTGTGAGTGAGACACATATTGAGTCTCTAACCATTCTCTATATGTTTATGTGGTAAAGCAAGAGTGATTGTAAGTGATTGAGCATTGTTGTGAGTGTGAAGCATATTGAGTCTCTAATAATTCTCTATATATTTCTATGAGATTGGACAAGTTCTAGTGAGGACTTGTTGAGTAGATTGGGACAAGTTATAGTGAGGAATTGTTGAGAAGATTTAAGGTAAGTCTTGGTGAAGACTTTTTGAGCAGATTGGACAAGTTCTAGTGAGAACTTGTTGAGAAGAATTGAGGTAAGTCTTGGTGAAGACTTGTTGAGCATATTGGACAAGTTCTAGAGAGGACTTGTAGACAAATTAGTGTGAGATTTTGTGGAAGCTTACAATGTATATTTGAGACAAGTCTTTGAGAAGACTTGAGAGCAAAGTTGATTGATTGATTTTTTCAAACCTTGAGTTAAGGTTTGGGACAAATCTAGCAGAGTTGATTTGTGACGGGATCAAGCTTTATGTTAAGGCTTGAGCATAGATTTGAGGATAGAATTTGGTGCAGATCTAAGGATAGGTTTGTTCCAAAATAGAGATAAATATTGAGCATATTTGTGCTAGACCGAAGGACTATGTTTAGTGCAGATCAAAGATAGATATTGAGAAAATTTGTGCTATACTGAAGGACTGTGTTTAGTGCAGATCAAAGACATACATTGAGTAAATTTGTGCTAGACCGAAGGACCGTGTTTAGTATATATTTGAGAGAAGAGCTAAGATTAAGCTTTGGAGGTGACATAATATATAGGAAAATAGTCTCTATTGGATAGAGGTCCATTAGCTAGGGCAGTGAAGACAGGTCTTTAGAGTGAGGGCAGGAGTCTTTAGTGGATAGATATCCATAAGCAAGTGTAGTGGAGGTAGCAGTTCTTCTAGAAGATCACCAACCAGAGTAGAGGGGATTGATGTCTCTTATGGATAGAGATCTATGAACTTGATTAGGGGATTGGTGTCTCCTTTGGACAAAGGTCCATAAACATTGTAATAGGGAAAGGTTTCCCAAGAGATTAATTGAGAAAATTTTAGTAAAATATTTTATCCGTGGAGTAGCCCACATTGGGTGAACCATGTTAAATTGATGTCTCTATTGTGTGTGGTTATTTATACATTGCTTTGATTACTACTGTTGATATTGCCATTGATATATTGCATAATATTGTTTGGGAAAGAAAATTAAAAAGTGGTATTATACTATTCACCCCCCTTTCAGTATAATATTGTGTTCTTCAATTGGTATTAGAGTGGGTTCCTTCGAAAGAGTTTAAAAGCTTGAAGAGAAATCTCACAAGAACACATATGGATTACAAGAGTGGATCCTTAGATAATTTAGCACCAATGTTTAATGGGAGCGATTATGTATTTTGGAGTATGATAATGAAAATTCACCTTATGGAACTTGGAAATGGAATATGGGAAGTAGTTGAAAATGGATACACACCACCAGCCACTCGACCTACAAATAAATATGGTAAGATTCTACATCATTACAATTCAAAAGCAATAAATGTAATTTTGAGATGTTTGCATAAAACAAAGTTTATAAAGGTTATGCACTGCAAATCAGCAAAGGAAATTTGGGATAAGTTGCAAGGCATTTATGAAGGAGATAAAAAGGTCAAAAAGGTAAATTTATGAAATCTCAAGGGAATATTTGAAGACCTAAAAATGAATGATGAGGAAAACATTAGTGCTTATCTAATTCGTGTAGATGAGGTTGTTAACTCCATGTAAGGACTTGGACTTGAAGTTCAATAATATGATGTTTGTGATAAGATTTTAAGGTCACTCCCAAAAATGTTTAGTGAAAATATTTCAACTATAGAAGAATCAAAATATAGTGATCTTTTGACAAGGGATGAATTACATGGCACTCTTACAAATTTTGATATGAGAAAAAAAGAGGAACCTAACCCTAAAAGAAGCAGCCTTCAAAGCTACTAAGAAGACAAAGAGTAAGAATCCAGATTCAAGCAATGAGTTATCTAGTGATGAAGAAGCAAATTATGGTAGAAGGAACAAGGACTCAAGAAATTATAAAGGTAAAAAATCAGTTAGATGTTTCAATTGTGGAAAATATTATCACTATGCATCTTATTGTCAAGAAGCTAGAAATAGCAATGATGAAGAAAAATATGATCATAAAAATAGGGATGAAAAAAATATAGGTACCAAAATAAAAGCAGGAATGGACAAGGTAAGCAAGAAATGAAGTTATTCCAAAGATATAAGAATATTTTCTATGAATACAAGGCAAGTAAGTATTCAAGTGATAGTGATGAAAGCTCCTCAGGTAATGAAGATGAAATACTATTTCTAGAAAAATAAAAATAGGGGGTTAGAAAAATTTCACCAATAATTCTCAAGTGTTTTAGATGTGGTAACTTTGGTCATCTTGAATATAGTTGTACAAGGAATGGTTTCAGTTTCAATTATGATGAATATGAATATACACTTGAAGGACCAGAAGATAATCTAATCATGACATTAGAGGAAGAAGGAGGTGATCCTATAGAAGACAAGTCAGAAAAGTATAAATATGATCCCAAAGGCAAACAAATAGAGGAAGAATTAGAAATAGGAGAATGTAAGAATATAGTGAAATTATTCATTAGAAAATATATCTAGTGGATAATTATGAGAATATCCAGTGGATAGAGGTACATTAGCTAGGGTAGTGAAGATAGGTCTTCTAAGTGATGGCAAGAGTCTTCAGTGGAGAGAGATCCATAAGCCGATGTAGTGGAGGAAACATTTCTTCTAGAATATCACCAACTAGAGCAGAGGGGATTGGTGTCTCCTATGGATAGATATCCACAAACTTGATTAGGGTATTGGTGTATCCTTTGGACAAAGTTCCATAAACATTGTAATAGGGAAAGGTTTCCCAATATATTTATTGAGAAAATTTTAGTGAAATATTTTCTCTGTGGAGTAGCCCACATTGGGTGAACCACATTAAATTGGTATCTCTATTGTGTGTGGTGATTTGTGCATTCCTTAGATTATTGTTTTTGATATTGCCATTGATATATTGCATAATATTTTTTTGTAAAGAAAAGTAAAAAGTGGTCTTATATTGTTCACCCCCCTCTCAATATAAGCTTGTGTTCTTCATAAAATAAATTATTTCCTAAGGTAGTAAAAAGTATTCTAGTCTTGGTGGGTTTTAACCTCTTGACCTCTACAAAATTTCATACTTTGTTTCAACTTGCCAACCCTCCTATGTAATCCCATATTCATGAAAAAAAGGAAACTGTTACTTTTAAGCATTTAAAGAATATGAAATTTGAAAAATAATAGAAGTAAGGAATTGAACCAGAGACCTCCACCCTTGAGAGTATTTGCATTGGCCTTGATGCCAATCAAACTATTCATCTGTGTGTATGTCTCCTCTCTTTTGTGTGGTTAGGATGTGGATGGCACTATAGGCCCAAGAAAGTGGTGGACCCTCCAAAAACTTTCAACCAACAATTAGCATGTCTTAGTTTAAGCTCAATAGCCATGTCATTTTCCCAAGTGGGTAACCCTTTCCTTTGTGTGGCTCTAAGAATACTAACATTGGTGAATAAAATACAAATTGATGGGTTAAATTTTAACTTCTTTTTTTTATATGTTGATTACTTCTATCATGACGTGTTCTTCATAGAAACCACATAGAAATAATGATTACATCATAATGCATCATGTTGGGTTTTGATCCCTTCAATTAGGCTTCAACACCTTTAAGTAAGACAATATTTTTATCATGAATTTCTTTGGTAGGAATGGGCATAGGATCAAGGAGAAAAATAATTTTCAACATATCTTGGGTAGAACTCTAGGCTATAAGTGCATCAATTTCACTAGAAAAGACAAGCACAACATACACTCTAGTAATAATGACATTGTTTTATCCAAACATAGTAGCTAAACATAGCTTCACAATTGAAACAAAATCTCAATTAGACTATATCCTAGCACAAATTTCAATTAGATGATATTTATAGTAAACGAGAACTATAGATACATGCAAAGATGCTATGGAATAATAAAGTAGGGTCTCATGGAATCAAGGGGTCACTTCCTCAATGTCTACTTGTGGTGAGCAATCTCCTACATACCTCCTTGTATTCTATTAGAGTGCCTCCTTTATGCCCACATGGAGAAGTCCTAAGAGATCCTCAATGGACCCACTGTCGAGCTCATAAATGGGGTTTCCACATCCTAATACATCATAAAAGATAGCTCTTGCCCTCTCTACTTGTGGATACTCACTCCGACACACATGTTCTAATACCAAATAAAAATATAAATTAAATGAGCTAGCTTCATTTATTTATTATTGCATATTTAATATAGAAAATTAATTATCAAGATCATTAGTGATGGATGAAGAGTGAAATCATAGATCAATATAACTAATGTAACCTCCTATGAGATGTATGTTAATAATTTAATATAATATAATAATCACCTAAAAAAATATTCATTACATATTTTTTTAGAAGAAACCAAGAGGAAATCCTACTCCATAGATATTTTTTCTTCTACAAATATCTCTAAATTTACACCATATCCTTATGCTCATATGTTTAATTGCATGCCTTATCTCACTAATTTTTTTTTTTGGATGAAAAAGCCATTATATTAATAAAATAATGTTTAATCATACAAAAAGGATGGGTGGGATTAGCACACCCCATAAACCAACACATTAACCATTGTGGTTAAGAGTATACAAGAGTGTCAGAAACAGCCCACAAATTGCCAATAACAACTGCCAAAACAGTATTAAATATGCATTCGAAAATAAAGAAGCCAAGAAATTACTGCCACCTGAAAGGGGAAGGAAGATGCACATGACTCATAATGCAAGGTGCATTCCCCCAATGATCCATAAGGGTATGCAAGTATTGCAGTTCCACTTGTACTTTTTTAACTTGTACTTGAATCTGTAACCAGAAATCAAAGAATATATCATATTTATCAGCAACAGAGAAGACATGTCTAACATCTTGCTAAGAAAAAATAGCTCTATTTCGGGACTTCCATAGATAAAACAAGGTACCAATTCTAAAAATATTCCAAACAACATCCAAGTTGAAGGAAAAAGCAATAGGGTCACCCAAAATAGCATGCACCCAAGTAAAATCCTCCTGCATAAAAGGTATAAAAAATTCAATAAGCCACTCCCAAGCTGACTGAGCCCGATCACAAGACCAAAAAACATGTATTAAATCTTTCGCTTATCCACAAACCAGGAAAATGAGATTATGAACACCCAGATGCTTGAGCCTAATGCCAACAGGTAACCCTTGATTTAAGAGACTCCAAGAAAAAAAACTTTGTTTAGGTTCAATATAAATAGCCCAAGCAATCCGAAACCTCTTATTCCATTGGGAGGGAAGAGAGACTAAATTCCATCTCAGAGTGAGCTTATCAACCATTGGAACTTGTGGGGTGAGCCATTTGTAACCAAGATGAGCTTTATATTGCAAAACAGGAAGCTCCCTAGGCCAACACCAATCTGACCACCAGGGTTTTTGAAAATGCTTATGTAGTTTGCTCCAAATAGAAAATGGAATAATATCAATAACCACCTCATAAGTGTCTCCATCACCAGGATTTAAATTGTGAATTTGACGAAAACTTTCCCAGGGTATCCAACACCTGGCATGTTAGGAGAAGAAATAAAAAATGGAAGCAATACCATGCTTATAGAACCTCTGCGCTCTGACCCACTGCACCAAAGCTAAGGGAGAACCTTGCCAAGTGATAACAGGAGACCACCAAATATTCATGGAAGACAAAGAGGCACCCGCTTTGCAGAAAACTCCCTTTCTAACTAAGCCGGGGTTTGAAGGCCTCCCAAGCTTTCCAAATACTCTGAATGACAAAAGAACCTTTAACTTTAATAGGGACAGGGGCAGTAAGAATGGATTGCAATCCCACCCCTTTCCAAATTTTCTTCCCTTGAAGCAAACTAGAAGAAATGCAATGCCTGACCAGCACTTTACAAGATTCATCCCCAATTAAATATCGGGTGATCCATTTAGAACAAAGGGCAAGACCTTGTCGGTGACAATCAAACAAACCCATGCCTCCACAATCCTTGGGCAAACAACAAATTTCCCAGGCTACCCGATGAAAACCTTGCTTGACAGAGTCTTTGCCCCACAAGAAGTCTCTCAGAAGCTTATCCTGTTTTTTTATCACAAGATTTGGATGGAACCCAACAAGATGAATAATAGACATGGGTAGTGGCTAAAACCTTAGAACAAATCTGAAATTTTCCTGCCAGAGAAATTTTCTTACTAGTCCAGTAAGAAAGCTTCTTTTCCACTTTATCAATAACATACTGCCACAATTGAGCAGAGGAACCATGAAATGCAAAAGGAATTCCAAGAAATTTAAACACCTCACCTGGATGAATCCAAGTCCATTGGAATTGATGTAACCAATGTGGCAGTTGAGATTGAGATTGTCAAAAATAGAATGATTTTTTCCATTGTATAGAAGAACCAAATGCTAAACAGAACACCTCTAAGAAAGTAATAGCTGAGGAAATGGATTGCTCATCTTCTTGAAGTGTTAAGAAGGAATCATCTACAAAATGACCATTGACCAATTGACGATCAGAATTAGGGAGAGCAATACCCTTGATTAATCCTTGATCCATCTTATGGGCCAACAAATAGCCAAAAGCCTCTATAGCAAGAATGAAAAGAGATGGAACAAGAGGGCACCCCTGTCTCACAGAGCGACCAAGAGAAATTTACTGAGATTGACTATTATTCAAGGTAAGAATAGCTGAAGCATCTTGAAATAACATAAGAATGGTGCTCACAAATACTGGCCCAAAACCTAGAGCCTGAAGCATGGCAATTATGAAGTACCACTCCATCTTATCATAGGCTTTATCAAAGTCTATCTTAATGAATAAAGCATCTTGTTCAGAATTTCTTGCCCACTCCATACCTTCCCAAATAGCAAGAACATTATCAAGAATGTATCTTCCCTTAACAAAGCCAGTTTGTTCAGCTCTAACAATAAAATGCAGAATAGATTTAAGCTTAAGCGCAAGGGATTTAGCAATAATCTTGTAGCTCACATTAAGCAAGGTGATCGGCCTCCAATTAGTGATAAGCTCAGGATCTCCAGACTCAGGAACAAAATTTAACATTGCCTTTGTTAATAATGGAACCCAGTGAACCACATTGCAGGGTTTCAAGATAAAATTTGTGGAGATCAGAACCAAGCATATCCCAAAATTCTTTATAGAATTCACATGGGAAGCCATCAAGCCCAGGTGCCTTATCATTGGCCATAAGTGACAAGGCAGTTTTTAGATCTTCCAAAGAAAGATGAGTGTCACAAAATAACATTTGCTCTGGATAAAGCTTGTTGGGGACAACAACGGTACAATCAGCAAGAGCTTGCCTTCTAGCATCATCAAGGGGTTGAGAAGCAAAAACACCTTGATAATGTGAAACAAATACTTTGACAATGTTTGAAAGATCTGTAAATCTCTGCCCATCAACTTGAATGGCTTGAAACTGAGAATGTTGAGCAGGAGGTCTGAGTTGCTAAAAAAATTCTTTGGTCACTCTGTCTCCCACTTTGAGCCAATGCATTCGAGCACGTAATTGAGCCCCCTTGGCTTCATACAAATCAACCTTTTTTAGCTCATGCCGAATGGAAGAAACTTGGGATTGAGCGATTTCTCATACTAATTTTCAATGGATATAGCCTAGGAAGGAAGCTCTGTAGGAAAATTTTGAATTTGAAATCTATCTACCTCCTACGAACACTCCCTATAGTGGTGTGTCAATGGGGTAGGGTGTTATTTTTCAAGGAAAGGTGCACCCTCAAGCTCATCTACTAAGGGTAGCAAGGAAGCCAGATTAGAGTGTTATCAAGTATTTTTTTATGTAATGTAGGTTCAGAACTATTCTTTTATTTGGTTACTCGAATCATGTCATAGAGGATAGATGGATACATTATATTTTTTCTACAACTACGACTAATGGTGGTCTGGCCAAAAGTGGAATTAGGGCATTGGATGTGATCGATACTATGTACAAATCTTGGTTTAGCTCTTTTATTGTCTTTCATAGGTATATGGAATCATTTTTCCTATGGATTTGGCTACACCATATTCAATAAGAGACTTGGCTAGTTTGATATGCCAAGGTAGGCAAAGTCTTAGAAATGGGAACAACTCATATTTGAGTCCCTTTATTGTTCGCTTTTACAATATATTCTATCATATAGGTGGAAAATCTATGTTTGGAAGTCCCTAAAAGGACCCAATAGATGTTAGTTGTCTTCTATGACATGTTGTTTCTAGGCCAATTGAGACCTATGTTCAAATCCCTCCAACATCATGTTTTGAAGGAAAATATTTTGTGGACGACATGGGGCTTTTATGTACCATGAAAAACATTGTTTTTCCATATTTTAAAAGCCTCAACCAATAAATGCATTTTAGTGTTAACTATTAGGAAAAATAGAGGAGCTAAAGTTGTGAAGTATGATTGGAGCATAGAAACAAATTAGAATTCACCCAATGGTAGGTTAGTATTGGCTCTTGCAACCTTAAGGTTTGCTCATTTATTTTAATATTTTGGGTTTCATTAGGGAAAACATATTGGAGGTTGTAAATTTTGCATACAAAAGTGTTTTGAGCTCTTTTCTAGCTCTATTCATTGGCATAAATACTTAATAGACCTGATGTTGTGTTAAAAAGCCTTAACCAATCAAATACTTGTAAGTGTTGATGGTTAGATAGACTAGTAGAGCTAAAATAGAAAAGTGCGATTGAAACACAACAACAAATCAGAATTTGCCAAGTGGAATGTCAGGATTGGCTCTTGCAAACTTAAGGTTTGAGCACTTATTTTTAATATTTTGGAGTTCATTAGAGCAAAAAATTTGGAGGCCATAACTTTTGCATACAAAATTTTTTTGAGCTCTTTTCTAGCTACATGCATTAGCAACATTAGTTCCTGAACCTACTATACTTTTAGAGTTCTAATTGTATAAGATGGACCACAAATATCTAGTTACTTACCTTAATGGGGAAAATGACAATGTTTGGTCAACTCAAAAAATTGACTTTCTATAAAGTAAAAACCTATGATGAATCTTTCAAGAGGATAAAGAAACTATTATTAATGAGACAAACTCTCTATTAAATGAAAGAAGAGGCTCTTGGTTCATTTTCCTTGTTTATTGAACTAGAATTAGGTTTTCACATCAAAGAAGAGAGTGACCTTATCAAGGAATGGTCAAAATTGCATAAACATTTTGGAAAAATTAATAATAATAAAGTAATTCTCCTGGAATTAGATTTATTCTCTCTTAAACTTATTGAATTTGATATAATTGAGGATTATATTGTGAGATTCAAGGATTTGAGGGCAAAAATTACGTCTTTTAAAGACAAAAGTAAAGATAATGCATAACGCATAAAAAATACTCTTGCTAATCTCTCCACATATTTATAGATGTTGAGCCTAATGGTTTATATGATTCCTATATTTTGGAATCTCAAAAGACTCTTAGTCTTGATTAATTTTTCTTTTTCCTAGTTTACTTTTAGGTGGAAATCCATAATTATGGTGTGACTCCACAAATACAAGATAATGAAAAGGAATTCTAACCTAATAAGGCTAAGAATCAGGGGCTCAAGTTCTAGGCTAAATCCTCAAGTAAAATAAAGACCACTTGTCGATACTATGAGAGGAAGGGACATCCAATGAAGAATTACATTCTAAAGCTGCAAATGATTAAAGCTAAGTTCTTGAAGTGATGTGGACATATTTTAAATGATAAGAGATATTCTAAAGGATTTGCTTCAATTTCACAAGCCCACTAGAGCATCCATTATGGGAGGAATATATTATTTTCGCTAATGTCCTCTCTCCTTGACCCCTTAGTTCAAATTATTGGGGGGTGTTGAATTTGTAGTATGATTTGTGGCCAAGACTAATGTTCTACAATGTATTGGATAGGCCTAAGTGCATACATTGTATTAATTATTTGTAACATTTATTATGTAATCCCTATGCTTCATGGTTAAACTTGTTATAACTAAACCCTATTTATAATTTATAATTAACCTAATTCACTCTCGTTATGTCAGCTTAGATTAAACTTTATTATGCAATTGGTGTTTTAGCATTCCTATTAATACCCCCTCTAAATCCTTATTTTTGCATCAAAGTGTTGTGTAATATTGTATATGGATATAATTATTAATTATGGTGCCTATGGATACCCATAAAATATCTCTCTTTTCATTTTTTTTTCTTTTTATATAAAATTTGAGTGGATGGATTGATACTATTCATTTTTGGAAAGTAGTGTTAATTGCAACAGAGAATAAGAACAAAAACCAAATGGTATAAATATCAATTATCAAAAATTAAAAAAGGCCACAAAAAATTCCAGTACCTACTTCCTTTCATATATCATATTCTAGATTATTTTTTAGGAAAGAATGCTATAATTTTATAAATAAATAAAATAGCTACTACTAGGCTCTATTACACAAAAATATCAACTAAAGATAAATTTCATTGTTTTATGTGATATCGATTATATTTACTTTCAAAACATGATAGGCCTACTCCAAGGATAGATTATAGATTAAGAGTGACATAATATTTTTCATATGAATTGTATGCATAATAGTATATGAATATATACAATATAAACTGGGTAGCTTGGGTAGCTTGTTCAAGAAATAACAAGACTACAAAAAGAATGTATGTAATCAATAAGGAACAATAGGTATATAATTATAGGAATGTTTCATGGTAAAAAGTAAAATTCAAAGTTCATAGTGAAATGCATTTTCATAAGGTCAAAGTATCTTGAGATATTCATAGTTAAATGTATGATAATATCTTGTCAAATATTTAAGCAATGAGTAGAAATCTAAAGATACTTATGGAAGTATCATGTAATTAATGAAATATCATAAAACAATCTAAGAATAAATATCTAGAGCCTTATAACATAAGAAGAGTCCAAAAGGATATACCTAATACAATATAATTTTTTCTTTGTATATTTAACTATATAATATCTAGTTCCAAGAATCTCACAAATGAAGCAAAGCCCATATGTAAGGAAATTTATAAATTTAGAAGCTCAAGCAAGAAAGTTGGAGTTAATATGAGAGTAAAGGCTATCTAGTATATATGTCTTTACAAAAGTATGGTATTGTATAGATTTCTTCCAATGGATTGTTTAGTTGAAAGTGTGGGATAGGGTTATTGGGTTAATTCATTATATGTCGAGACTAGAGGATTAAGTCCATTATTTAGAGATAATAGGGAAATTTTTATACTCTTCAAATTTTATATCTAGTAAAAGAGTCTTTATTTTTATTGTATAAATGTTGTAGTGCCATGCTTTTTACTATGTGTCTCTTTATGCCATTACGTGTATTTCATTTGTGTATAAATACTTTGTGATATTATACCTTCATAATCCTAAGTCTGAAGCAGTGGGCCTTTTTAGGTCTGTTCGGAAAGGGTGTCCTATTGCTCCCTCTTTATATGTGCTTGTTGTTGAAGCCTTCGACTATATTTTAATTGCTTAAGCTTATGTGGTTCAATTTAAAGAAATTGCTCTTCCGAATGATCAAGGATAACTTATTAATGGTCATTTTATTGATGACTACTTTCTTACTATAAGGGAAGAGGAGCAATTTGTTTCTAATGCTCTATTTTTTAGAACACATTTTTCACAGTCTCTGGTTCTAGCATACAATGGAGGAAGACCTCCTGCTTCAAACAATCTCCCTTGCCTATGCCACCTTGACTTCAAGGGTATCATTGGAATTGGATACCTCCTAGAGAATTTTTTAAGTTTTATGGTATTCATTTTACCTTTCAAGGCTCCCTTGCTTAGATTTGGAATTATGTGCTTCAAAGAGTTGAAAAGAAACTTGATTTCTAGCTTACTAAGAAGTTGTCATTAGCAGGTAAATTTCAAATTTTCTCTAAATTTTTAGCTGCCACTCATGTATACTATTCCTCTTGTTGGGTTCCTTCGTAAGCTTGCTATAAGAAGCTTGAGAAACTCCTTCGAGATTTTCTTTGGAATAATTCTTCTAAAACAAAGGGATTTCATAGAGTTTTTAGGGATATTTGTTGTCTTCTGAGAGAATCTAGTGGAATGGGTCTGCTAGACTGTAGATGGCAAGGTATTGCTCTGTGGGCTAAGTGGGTGGTCAGGGCTATGAGGGAATCTGAAGCTTGGAAATTTTTGATTTGATATTTCATTTTCTTTGGTCTTCCCTTAAAATGTAGAGCATGAAGAGGGTTGGATTTTCCCTCTCTCATTGTTGCTCCAGTTTTTGTTAAGATTTTTGGCCCCTTTGTTATTAAAAGTATATGGAAAGCCTAGCAACAACTCACTCGGATCTGTTGGAGAGAAGATATATTTCGTAAAGGCTTATCTATCAATTCTATAAAAATTTGGTGGTCCCACATGTTTCTTCATCAAGGTTCTCCCTTATCTCAGGTGCAATGGATTCATGCTCAATGATTTTTCAAAAAGGGTATTGTTACAATAGCTGATTTCTTTTCTCGCCAGACCAGGGATTGGATACCATGGAATGAGTTCAAATGCACCTTCAAGATGAATGATGCAGACAAAGATATGTATGATGTTTTTATTGCTCTCATCTATTTTTCTATGTTGCACAATATTGGTGTTTCTTGCAACATCCTTGGTAGTCAAACTAGAGATGGCATGTTGACACTCCTTTGCTTAATTATAAGGCTCGTTTGGGGTATAAATGGTTATATCCTCATCTTCCTCTGGTGCCTAAGATAAATAAGCATTGGGAATTATTTTCTACAAAGAGCAGATGGAATTCTAGATTTTATAATGTGTGGACTACATATGTTGATCCCAAGCAATAATTTTTTGCATGGAGCTTGTTGTGTCAAGGCTTTCTGAAGCAGATCATGCAACACAAAATGAACAATCCACAAGTTTTTTTCCTTTGATCATGTCAGCTAAACCAAGCCTTTAATTACTTCCATACAAAAGAGGATACAAAAGAAAGAGCCCCTTATACAATTTCAAAATTTCCCTTAAATACCCTTTTTTCCCCTTTTCCCGCCTAAAATAATGCATTTGAAATTTGAATTTTGGAGGCAAACTTCGCAGGGTCATAACTTCGCGCTCTTTGCTCCGATTAACTGCCAAAATACCTTTTCAGAAATGGCACGAGACGAATTGAACAGGTCAAGTCTTAGCTAAGTCCTGCATCTATTTTAAATTTCTCAAATTCGTCCTCTAAGACCCTCAAAATTTACCTACAAATTTGGGTATCTAGTGGTAGGGTTTTGCCATAAAATGTACATATCTCCCAAACTGTTTAGGATATTAGGGTGATTCTTTCACCAATGGCTCTAATTTTCTATCCCCTAGACAACTAAATACACTTAGAAAATAATTACATCAAATATAAATTTTGGTTGATGCAAGATCACTCTTACACCACTGGATGCTCCTACATCATACACCCAGGGTAAATTGAGAAGTGACATTCACTTCTATGATTTTGGAGGAAAACCAAGGTGATCAACCTTTGTCTTCGACAACCAAGTTGAATATTCCATAGGCCTGCCCTTCCATTTGACCAAATATTATTCATACTACCTATGTCTTGTGCTTTTGCCGATGTGGGTATCCTGAATCTCTTCTATCTCTTCTATCTCTGGAGTAGATGCTGGAATACTCCACAATTCTACGACTAGTCCATAATTATTGTCACCTTCATGATACTCTGCCAAATCAGAAATGTTGAACACAGGTGATATGTTTAGCCCACTTGGCAATTCTACCTCATATATTTTTTGAATCTTGTCTATTTGTGATTATTCATGGTCCAAACTTCTTCATTTCTAGCTTGTTATAAGTTTTAGTAGGAAACCTTTTTTTTCTCAGGTGAACCATAACTTCATCTCCCACTTGGAATTCCTTCAATCATTATTTTTAGTCTGCCTTTGTCTTGTACTGAGTATTAATTTTATGAATATGCTTCTTTACTTCCTCATGGAAACTCTTCAGGTGCTCTGTAAAGTTCTCAGCCTCAACACTACTCTTTTCCCCTCTGTCCATCTTTCTCAACTCATAAGCATTTCTTGGGCTACTCCCATATACAATTTGGAATGGGGACTTATTAGTACTCCTATTGACAAAATTATTATATACAAATTTTGATTGTGGTAAATCCAAATCCTATCCGTTGGGCTTATCTCCTATCAAGCATATCAACAGATTATCCAAACTCTTATTCACCACCTTTGTTTGCCCATCAGTCTATGGGTGGTATGCAGAACTGAACTTCAAATATGTCTTCAATTTCTTCCACAAGGTTCTCCAAAAATACCCAATAAACTTGGTATCTCTGTAGGAAACTATACTCTTTGGTAGACCATGAAGTCGTACCATCTCTTTAAAAAACAACCCTACAACATGAACTGCATCATTAGTTTTTTGGCAGGGAATGAAATGTGCCATATTTGAAAACCTGTCAACCACCAAAAATATGGAGTCATTCCCCATCTATGTCCTTGGTAGACCAAGAACAAAATCCATGCTGATCTCCTCCCATGGTCTCTCTAGTATAGGTAATGGATGATATAATATAGTGTTCTGTCTCACACCCTTGACCATCTGGCATACTCTACAACTTTATACACATATATTCACATCTTGCTGCAACTATGGCCAATAGTAGTTCTCATTAATGAAGGCAATGGTCTTATCTCGACCAAAGTTTCCAGCCAACCCTCCACTATGCTTCTCCTTGACCAGATTCCCCCTCATCGAACTCCTTGGAATGCACAATCGGTTCCTTCTAAAAAACATTCCATATTGGATTAATAAATCTAATCACTTATTTCTATTCAAGGTAACTGGTGCTAAACAAGATCTCCCAGCCTCTACAAATTCGAGGTCTTCAGGATACAAACTCTTAAGTTCATCAAACCCTACAACTTCTACCTTCATTTATATCAACAAACACTGCCTTCTACTTAAGGCATATGCAACTCTGTTTGACTTTCCACTCCTATGCTTCAACACAAAGGTATAACTCTATAGAAACTCAACCCATTTTAAATGCCTCTGATTCAATTTCCCTTGACTATTAATATACTGCAAGGCCTGATGATCAGTATATAAAACAAACTCTTTTGGCAGAAAATAGTGCCTCCATTTCTTCAAAGCCTGAACTATAGCATAAAACTCCTGATCATATACATAATACTTCTTCCTAGCATCATTAAGCTTCTCACTAAAATAGGCAACAGGTTTACCTTCTTGACTCAACACAACTCCTATGGCACTACCACTAGCATCACAATCTACCTAAAATACCTTATTGAAATCTGGAAGTGCTAAAATACTTTGCTCTGTGACCTTATTATTTAACATATCAAATATCTTATTCGCTCTTAAGGTCCACTTAAATTCTTTCTTATCCCCTCTCATTGTTTTTGTTAGGGGTGCACAAATATTGCTAAAATTTCTAATAATTTTTTTGTAAAAACTTGCTAGACCATGAAATGATCTTACCTCAATTATGCTCCTTGGAGTAGGTCATTCAATGATATCCCTCACCTTTTATGGATCTATTTTTAGACCTTCAACTAAGATGATGAATCCCAGATATACCAACTCCTTCACGAAACTGCACTTCTTCAAATTACTTAGCAACTACTCCTCCCTCAACTTCTCAAAAATTCTTTTGATATGCATCACGTGCTCTTCCAAGGTCTTGCTAAATATTAAAATGTCATCCAAATAGACAATGTCAAATCTTCCTAAAAATGCCTTCAATACCTCATTTATAAGTTGCATGAATGTGTTGGGTACGTTGGCTAGCCCAAATGGCATGTCCAACCACTCGTACAAACCCTCTCTAGTTTTGAAGGTTGTTTTCCACTCATCTCCTTCTTTGATACGGATCTGATGATACCCACTCTTTAGATCAATCTTAGTGAAGTACTGGGCTCCACTCAAACAGTCCATCATATCATCCATCCTTGGTAGTGGAAATCGGTATTTGATGGTGATCTTGTTAATAGCTCGGGAGTCTGTACACATTCTCCACTCTCCATATTTCTTTGGTGCTAGTACTGTAGGTACTGTACATGGGCTCAAGCTCTCCCGAATCAGTCCCTTCTTTAGCAGTTCTTGGACTTGCATGTTTAGCTCCTCACTTTTTTCAAGATTCATTCTATGGGTTGCCATATTAGGCAAACTAGCTCCTGGTACCAAATCTATTTGGTGACTGATCTTCCTCATTGGTGGTAAACCCTTAGGCACATTATCTGATATAATATCTGAAAATTCTTCTAATAGACCTGATACTTCTACTGGGACATCCTTACATTGCTCTTCTTTAACTCTAGGAATTAATGCATAGCACATATGCTCATGCTTCAGACCGTCCAAAAACTTCCTACCGTCAACTAAATAGATTTTGGCACTATTACATACCTTTTCATACACATCCTTTAGGAGCTTCAGCTTATGGCACACTCCATCCTTTGTCAAGGAGTAATTTTTGGCATGTCCATCATGTATTGCACGTCGATCAAACTGCCATGGCCTTCCCAATAGCAAATGGCAAGCATCCATAGGCAAGATGTCACATAGGACCTCATCACGATAATTTCTAATATTAAATTTTACCAAGCATGCTCACTAACCAAAGCCCTACGGTCCTTCTGTAACCACGTAATTCGATATGGATGCGGGTGTCTCTTCCTCTCTAACTATAGCTTGGTAACCATTCCTTCTGAAACTACGTTATCTATGCTACCATTATCTATGATAATATTACAGACCTTACCTGCACACTTACACCTTGTACGAAATAAGTTCTTCCTCTGATCTAGATCTCTCTCCTCATTCAGCAAAGCTCTCCTTATGATCAAAACTTTTCATCTTTCTACTTCTTCAGAGTGCTCAGATTCAACACCTTCATCTACAACAACAACTCGGGCATTACCTTCAAGCCTCTTATTTGTCCTCTCTTGGTGCTATGGACACTCGTATGCTCGATGTCCTTCTTCCCCATAGTTGAAATAGGTTCCATGAAATCCTCCTCTTCTAGGTCCTCATCCAGACCTTCCTCTTCCTCTCTGGTAACCATTGTTCTGATCATGGGGGCGGCAAGCATTATCCCCCTTTTGGTCCTGACTACAGCTGGCTTCTCCATTCTTCTTTTGATATTCATTTTTCCCTCTATTTGTTCTCCCACCACTTCTTCCACCATGACCTCTTCCTCTTTGCTTGCTCTCAAACCCTCTGTTCAGCTTCTCTTCAACCCTCAAGGCAAATTGGTAAGCATCCTCTATGGTGGTCATCCTGACCAGACTTAAATCCTCTTGAATACTAGCTCTTAACCCATTAATATAATGGGCTACCTTTTCCTTGTTGGCCTCAGAATGGCCTATTCTAATTAAAATTTTGTATAACTCTCTATGTATTCTTTGACAAACTTACTCGACTGTCTCAAACCCTGCATTTTCTTCAGTAAATACAACTCATAATCGGCTGGAATGAACTTCTCTTCAACTTCTCCATCATCCGCTCCCACCTTGCTATCCTTTCTTTTCCTCTTTTGTTTCTGTCTAGCTGCACTCCTTTCCACCATATGCTAGCATGACCCTTCAACTTGGTTTTAGCAAATCTAACCCTCTCGGGATCTTCTACCTCCTCATAATCGAAATATTCCTCCATATCATTTATCCAGTCGATCAACTCTTATGGGTTAATATTTTTAGAATATGAAGAAACATCAAACTTCAACCTCTTTCCAATATGGGATATGACTTTATACAATATTGCTTGTGCGGGATTTATTGTATCTTCTTCTTCCTCGAACTGGGCCTCTTCTTCCTCAGCTTCATCTTCACTCCCATCTTCTCTTCTAGGCTCAAACTCTCTACGCAGCTCCTCTTGCAGAGCTTGAACTTGCCTTTGCAAGGTTCTAAAATCCTCTTCTGGCACCATAGCATTTCTCCCATCACCACGATTTTTTCATGGAGGTATTTTTGCTCTCGTTTCTCACAGACCCTAACCATAAATCCTGGTGTAAACTGCCTCACATTCGGTGATCTGTTTACACACTCAAGAACTCATGCTCAGATACCACTTGAAGCAGATCATGCAGCATGAAATGAACAATCCACAAGTGTTTTTCCTTTGATCATGTCAACTAAACCAATCCTTTCATTACTTTCATCCAAAATAGGATACAAAAGAAAGAGCCCCTTTTACAATTTCAAAATTTCCCTCAAATACCCTATTTTCCCCTTTTCCCGCCTAAAACAATGCATTTGAAATTTGAATTTCGGAGGCAAACTTCCTAGGGTCATAACTTCGCGCTTGTTGCTCCGATTGACTACCACGAGACCTTTTTGGAAAGGTCACAAGATGAACTAAACGAAATAGGACTTAGCTAAGTCCTATGTCTATTTTAAATTTCTCAAATTCATCCTCTAAGACCCTCAAAATTCACCTACAAGTTCGAGTATCTAGATTTTCACTATTTTTGGTAGGGTTTTGCCATAAAATGTACATATCTCCCCGTTCAGGGTATTGGGGTGATTCTTTCACCAATGGCTCTAATTTTCTATCCTCTTGACAACTAAATACACTTAGCAAATAATTACATCAAATATAAATTTTGGGTGATGCAATATCACTCTTACACCATTGGATGCTCATGCATAACCTTCCCTTGGGGGAATGTTTGAAGCACCTTGGAATTCCTTATCCTGAATGTCATTTTTGTGGTGTACCCGAGTCTTGTACTCACCTCTTTTGGAATTGCAGAAGATCTAGGTAAGCTTGGGAATAGGTTCTTTCCTTTTTTCCCCATTTATAGCTACAAGAGTTTCTTGACCCCAAGATATTCTTGGAGACTCTTTTACTTTATCTTTCCCACTTTTTAAAGTGTGGTAGGTTTTTAGGATTAGCCTACTCTTTCAAATTTAGAAGGCCCGTAACAAAATTGTTTTAAAATAGTATACACTTTTTGTCACATTTACTCATGCTGACAAATTAGAAGTTTTAAATGATAAGTGGCTACAAATATGTACTCAAGCCAACAAAGTTGCTATGGATTTGGATCATCTGCAAGTTCTTTTGGCGCACTAGGCCAATGCTCTGTGTACAGTCAACCAGATCCCCCTATAGCGCTCTTCTCAAGAGCATTTTTTATCCCTCTCTCACCGTCAACCTTCGTTGTATGCAAGAAGTGCTCTCGCAGATAGGCACTAGTCCCAACCCTCACCAATTAGGAAGTGGCCTAATGTTGACATTGTGTGTTCGTCCTGCCAGGTTGGGGCGTGGGATGATGTTCAACCAGTTTCACCTGGGCCAATTGTTGGTTGGATCAATGCGAGTACTGAAGGTATTAATCGCGATGCAGAGGGGTTGATTCTCATCCCATAATCACTAACAGTTTATGTAGGACAACACACCAGGGCACATTACTCCATATAACATGCTTTCTTTGATGTAATGATCATGATTGATAAACTTGTGTTTTGTTGGCGGCTTTGTTTACTAACCCTTGTCAATAAAGATTAGTTTGATTCCCCATGGGATGTGTTAACCCATCCATTTTTTTTTGTTTTAATTGTAAATGCTTTTATCTTAATTTAATATAAATTCGCTTTTTTTATTAAAAGAAAACCATAACATAAGGAAAACCTATAAAAAAATTATATTTGTGTGGCATGTAAAATTTCATGTAATCCCACAGTTAAATAATCATATGAATTCTAAAGTTAATCTTTATATAGAACAATTTAGATCAATTAATATCACTTAATAAATTTATTTTTTTATAAATATTAATAATAATGTAACAAATTATACAAATATTAAATATATATCTATATATATTATTTTAACCAATAATTTTTAATAAATTATTATTTTAACCTTTTTTTTATTTGGTTAATGATCGACGCCGAGCAGTCTACTCCCAACCATGACCCCTCGTAAAGCCCGATAGCTATACTTATCAACAGAGAATTTAACACAAAGCTACCACACACCCACCCCTCACACACTCGCCCACGTTACGGTTTGAACCTTGAACCTCTGAAAAAAGAACCAAAGCCCGAACCACCAAGTGCAACCAATATTTATTTTTAATAAACGTTTTATTTTTATTTTTAATCTCAAACGCTTAACTAACCACTTCTAAATTTGCAATATAATAATAATAAATAAATAAAAATTGCTCGCCTTGTCCAGCCAGATTTGAACACATTGATCCTTAGTAGGTGGTGACCAATCTTTATGGGCAATGCAACATGAAAATGCAAACAAAAGAGAATCTCAAAAGCCGCCTTATTCTTCTGAGGATGTGCGTAAGATGTGCGTAAGGCATCGTAGGTATTGAACGCTCAACAGCAAATGACCGCTCACATGCTAAACACGATTGAAATCAACAGTCAAGGCTCTTTTGAATATTCCCTTAAGTGTACAGGGACAATTTTAAGACATTTCAAACCAATTTGGTCTTGAGTCAATGCATCTGCCTCTGACGATGATTTGAGCGGTGAACATGAACAACATCTTTCATATTCGATAATATGGTGTCAATATTATTTAAATTAATGCTAATATATTTGGTTTGTTGACTATGCTGTCTTGCTTTCTAAATACCCTGGAGCATTTTCCCATTTTTCAGCTTGAAATTTATGAGAATCCCAAAATCCAATGTTAAGTTTCCCTTAAACCAGCGTCATATGACGATAACATGACGTAAATAAGTGTAGTAAAATTTAGAGAGAGACCCACTACACGGCCATAAAGTTCAACACGGATAAAGCGAGCGAGCGATTGATAAACTAAGTGAAGCTCCACATCATCCTCTTTGTGGTGGTGGTAGGTGGTCGAGATTGACCTGCTAAATACTCATCTATGTCTCCTATCCACGCTACCAATTTCCACCGACGCCTCACTTGGGTGAATGATTCCACGTCCCGCGGCGTGACTCTCGCCCAAATACAATCATTCGCGTACGAAAGCAATTTTTCATATACATATAGATTTGTATCTTATACATAAAAATTAACATTACGATCATGTGATTTGAAATAAAATTATATATTATTTTGGTAAACTGTATGAACAACATTAAAAAAAACTAGTCGTAGGTACGTAGTGGGGATAAGTTAAAAGGAAAGTCGGTCGTGCTTACTCGGCTTTACCCGTCTTATCCGGTTGTTGGATTCGAACAACGAATCGGAGTTCGTTGCATTACCAAGTCAACCGCCTCATCCAATTGATAGAAAGTCCAAACCAAGGGACGGAATCATTTTCGGGTAGCCGATTCAAGCAACCAAGGCAGGTCAAATACGATACGCGGCTAAGTCCTTTTTAAAATCATGGTCCCACCGGATTCCCGTGCCCCCTCCATTGTTACTTAAACTCCCCTGCCGTCGTCACGGAAATCCTGAACTGCAAAACCAACAATGGCAGAAGAGGAAATTACAAAGGGATCGGCATCGGCATCTTCCTTGGATGACGATGTAATAGAGCTAATTTTGGGTTATCTTTCAATTACAGATATACCCAATGCTGCTCTCGTCTCCAAGACATGGCTTTCCTTAATCGCCTCCGGTCCGGTGCTGCATGGCGTATCCAACTCCATTCAGAAATCCAAGCCCTGGCTCTTTGTTTTCGGAGAGAGCAAAAAGAAAGGTTTGGGGTTCGATCCGGGGGCACGCAGGTGGGTCTCTCTGCCGGAACTTGATCGCTTCGACGAGGAACGCGACATCATGGAAGGGAACGGCTTTCTGTTTTCCGTCGCCGGCAGTCGCCTGAGCATTGCTCGCGGTTTCCTGAATCCGCGAAACTGGCACGAGACAGCCGCTCGAATGCACACTTGGCGGCATCGTCCCGTGGTTTGTTACAGCTGTCAACAGAATCAGATAATTGTGATTGGTGGAGCGTGCGGGTTGGAAGAAAATGTGCTCTGCGTTGAAATGTTTGATGCGGCTTGTGGAGCCTGGGAGATTTGCGAACCCTTGCCGGACCAATTCAAAGAAAGCGCGTCGTCCTCGTGGCTTTCGGCTGCCGCCTGCAACGGCAAAATCTGGGTGCTGGAAAAATACACGGGAGATTGCTGTTGTTTCGATGTAAAGACCAAGCGGTGGGGAAGAGTGGCCAAGCTGAGGCCTTCGCCGCCTACTGCAGTGGTTAAATACTATTGTTTGGCGTGCAGGGGCGGGCTGGTTTTGGCGGGATTAATGAGAGAAGAGGGCACGATGAGTTTCAGGATGTGGATTGTGGACGAGAATACGATGGAGTGCAAGGCGGACACGGAAATACGGATGCCGTGTGAGATGATGGATCTGCTTGTGGGGGGAGACGTTACGGAAGAGGAAGACAAGTTGTGGTGTGGGGAGGAGATGGAGTGCAGGGGCGGGGGAGATTTGGTTTACGTGTTGAGGAATTCGAGGTACGAGGGGAGGAGGTGTGTTTGCTTGTGTGATTTGTCGACGGGCACCTGGGAGATGTTGTCGGACCCTTGGGGTGTTGGGACGAATTGCAGAGAGCGAATGATGTGGGCGTGCTCGCCTGTGACTTTGGGTGAAATTTCGTTGACGTTGAAAGCAGGGAGAGACAGAGAGCCAAGGATGGATTGTGGTGTTTCCGTATTGTAGTTATATAGCTGTTATGTCATGTTACATTGTGTATATGATGTGGTAAAGATATTAATATTATTTTATTTCATTTTATTTTACAGTTAATTCGGTATTTGTCTTTCTGCAGCGAGGAATACTTGGCAGAGATTCTAGTTACGTTTCACCTGATATCATTCTTTACGTTTTCTAAAAACCCTATAGTACAAGAATTGTACTTTTCTTATGCTTTCTTAGAAGTCTTAAATTTTTATGTATATCTTTGATACTATTTTTTTTTTTATTATGTTACATTTGAAATCTTAACGTGCAATGCACTTTTATTGGGAATTTTTTTTGTTATTTAATATATTTTTATTATAAGGGAAAAAATTGATGTTAATTGAAGATGATATACCTATTAAATTTTATAGTAATTTTAAAAAACCGATGAAATCAAAGGTTAATTAGTATTTCTTGAAAAGGAAATACACAAAATAAATAATCAAGAATGCATAGTATATTGGGGATGTCCTTAGACAACAAATAATCTCACTAAATTAAAATGAAATTACACTCTAACTGACAAGCAAAATGGTTGGTACGAAGGGGAATTTAAATCCAAATACAAGATAACTTTAGGTCAAGGTTGTGAGACTAATCTTTAGGAATAAAATATTACAAAAAATTAAAGAAGCGCTATTTTCAAGGTTTACATGGGCCTAAAGGACAAATATTAACAACACAAGTACAAAGGTTAGTCATGTCCTCAAGAAAAGCTTAACCATTGCATATTCTAACATCTTTCCTTAAGTTGAATGGGGATATGAAAATTGACCCTTACCATATCTCCTTATGAGACACTCCAACTCCAAGAAGCTCTCACATACATACAAAAGTAATCTTAGGTAGGAACTTGGTTAGAATATTCACTACCTACTCTAATGAACGCACAAAAACTAGATAAGCATCCCATATGTATGAAGCCATATCAAAAGTGCGTCCATATCTCCATGTGCTTTATCCATTGATGGAACACTAGATTGCAAATAAGCTAGATGGTGCTTTGATTGTCACATTGAATAGAATAAAAAAATTTAAACAATGTCGACCTCCTCCAAAATCATGAGCATCCACCTAAGATGGTTAGCTATTTTATTGGTAAAATTATATTTATCCTCTATGGAAGACTGAGAAATAGTGTATTAGTCTTTGAAATACCAAGAACCAGGTTCAAATCTTGAATAGAACACACAGCCTGAATTGAACTAACACTCATCCTAATCACCAAACTCAATCAACATTTACAAATTCTATCAAGATTTGAGGGGAGACAATATAGTAGTGATTACCCATCTAATAGTTCCCTTGAAAGTATCCAAGAATCCTATTAATTATTGTCTACTGACTCTCCTAGGGTGCTTGCATATATTTAGAACAATAATTAATAGATAAAGTTATATTGGGTCTAGTGTGGGTAAGGTAGAGAAGTCCTCCCATAAGAGACCAATACAATATAGCATCCAAAAAAGGAGTGGTACAATTATTGTAAATCTTTAGGCTTAAGGCAAAAGGAGTCTAAACAGACTTGTAATCATCCTTCAAAAAACACCAAAGAAAATCGAGAGCATACTTAGCCTAAGAAATGATGATGCTAAAATCTATTTGATCATTCTGAATTCCCAAAAAATAATGGATAAAGTCCAAATATATCATCTCAAAAGTGGAATGAAGTCATAACTTCCTGTATTGGATTAGAGTAAAAAAGTTATCAATGATGAGAAGATAATCAAAATATAACATTATCACCAAATTTTTCCCATCCCTATGCTTGATGTAAACATCATGTTTGGCCTCACATCATCAAAACCCATAAGTAGAAAAAGAGTGGATCTTCTCATACTATGCATAAGGGGCCTACTTAAGTCCATACAAGGACCTAGTTAGATAACAAACCAAAAAAGCAAAACCAACTCCCAAATCTTGTTCTTCCTCAAAGCCTCATATTCTATCAACATAGCATCTTTCATTCTAGCCAACCCTTAGCTTGAGAATACATGAGAAGATATTGAAAATGAGTTACCTTCAATAGGAATGCTTAAGAAGGAGCCTTCCAATATTGCTAAAGAGATGGAATATGCTAAGCACCCTTTAAAAGCACTTTAAAAAATACTTGGATGTTGGATTAACTAAGGAATAATCATATGTACTCTACAACAACTCAACATTAGAAGGTAAAACTAAAAAATCTAGCTCAAAATCACCACTCACTTTATCATCCAAAGCTACAACACTCTAGACTGATGTGTCATCCTCATCATGCCCTAAAACTTGAGAAGAAGACTCTATCTTTGGTGTTTCCCATGCAGAGGTCAATTCAATAGGAAAGGACCTCCACTCAAATATGAAGATGGAGAAGATGAAGAAGATGCTCTAATGGGA
The DNA here is from genome assembly GCA_028583015.1 of Wollemia nobilis. NCBI lineage: Eukaryota > Viridiplantae > Streptophyta > Pinopsida > Araucariales > Araucariaceae > Wollemia > Wollemia nobilis. The sequence goes on from JAQPPZ010001733.1 coordinate 654,614, forward strand.
ATAGAGCCAACCAAAATCTTGGAAGAAATAATTGAATCTAAGATAGGAAAAGGATCAAAAGGGAAAAAACTCATTAAATATGACATCTCTATATATCAAAACATCACACTTTGAAAGATCATAAAGATAATATACCTTTGAGGTATCTAAATACCCTATAAATATACACTTATGACTCTTTGGTACCTCCTCATTTTAAAGATCCTTGGGTATGTGATCCCTTGCTAAATACTCAAAGGTGTAAACTTTGTATACATCATGCTTATCCTTGTTAATATCTCAAGAGGTGTCATGCCCTCAACTTCCCTATTAGGAACTATGTTGGTTATGTATGTTGGATAAGTGAAAATTGCACCCCAAAATTTATGATCCATCTACTTGGCATAAACCATACATCATGTCATTTTTATGATCATCCTATTTTTTCCTTCAGCCACACCATTCCATTTAAGAATGTAGTGAACAATCATATGATATGCAATCCCATGAGAAGCTAAAAAAACATGAAAAGCATAACTAGCATACTGACCTCTCCACCCACCCTTAGACATTATTTTCTATCGAGCTAATTCTCAACAAGATCCTTGAAGTTCTTGAATCTCACAAAGATCTCATCCTTAGAGCGAATAGTGTACAACGACACAGAAAAATAATCAATCTAAAGGAGGAAGTAATTATTTTTGAGAGATATGGTGTACCCATAGATCAAAAAATATCACTATGATTATCTCTAAGGGATGGAAGTTCATCTTGCAATTCCTTTTGGAAAGATCTCCCTATGATGCTTTCCTAGAATACATCCCTCACATACACCATTTGGAGGGGATGTGTGTGGAAGCCCAATGACCATTTGAAGTTGACTCATGTATCTTAATGAACCATATATTAGATGCCCAAGCCTATTATACCAATTCTGACTTTCATTATCTACATGAACAACCACAACAAAAAAGTTTTTCCTAGAAGGGATAGAAGAAGTTGGTATTTTTTCCAACTTATATATGTGGTTCGTCTCATCACATTAGCTTGAAGCAACAATTTTAAACCCATTGTTTATGAACTTAATTACCCAAATATCAAACCAAAATTCTACCATTATTTTTGTATGAGTAATATGATAAATAGACAAAATGTTAAGCCCAACATTTGGAACATGAACTATCTCATCAAAAGACAAAGATCCAATGCTAATGTATCCACACCCTATAACTCGTAAGGAAGAATAATGTCTAAAAAAAATGTGTTCCCCTTAATTTTCTATGTTGTAACCCTATAGGAGATGTCCATGCTTCATCATGTATTACCTCTAAATTTACAATTTGCTCATCTAAGAAAATGGATGTCCAATATTATAGATGAATTGATTCATGTACTTGTGAGGTTTCTCCATCAATATTGTCCTCACCTTGTGCATAGAAGAGAGTAGCATTGCTATCCCTTTCTTATTACCTACTCATTATTTCTTAATCCAAGTCCTATAAAACTTTAACTTATGACCTCCATGTTCACAAACCTTGGCTACCACTGTGCTAAAATATTCAACTAGTGGTGAGGGTGCCACCAACAAGGTTAGATTTTGGGGACCAGGCGCCAAAACCAAGTTGAGGGTCCCAACATGCAATATTTTACCCCCTCGAGAAACATAGTCTATGGAGGTATGAAGAGGACATACATGAACTCGAGGTAAGCAAATATTGGTCATAGGACTTGAAGCCATTCTTAACAATGAAACTAATTTTTTTGACACACCCTAGCTACCATTGCACCAAAAACTTGAACTAATGGTGAGTGTGTCAAGGTACGAAAGTTGAGTTGAAGGTACTAGATCCCAAAAATTCCTTTTTGTAAACTTCACATGTAGGCTTCTTGAAATACTTAGAATTATTCTCATTATATTTGGTTTTTTGCCATTTTGAATTTTTGCAATAACTTCATTTGGGTGAGCGTGATTGAAAATATAATCTCTTATGTTGGTCTTCTAGCATTATGGTGCAAAAAGTACTTAAACACCTCATTATCCGATGGTGTTGGAGAGTCTAAAAAATATACATGAAGCACCTCAAAGACAATAATAACTATCTCATGTTTCTAACATATTGTTGAAAATGATATTGAGTAGTCCAATAGTATTTTACTCCTCCAAAGTTTCCTATCCTTCTCTCCTCTCATTACGTAGTCCTCTTGTAATTTGAATGTCTTCTTGTAGCTTCATAAATCGACTAGTATACTTATCAATAATATTCATTAATAGTCTCTGAAATACCAAGAACCAGGTTCAAATCTTGAATAGAACACAAATACTGAATTTAACTAACACTCATCCTAATCACCAAACCCAATCAAGATCTAAAAATTATATTAGTATTTGAGGGGAGCCAATATAGTAGTGATTACCTATCTGATAGTTCCCTTGAATGTATCTAAGAATCCTCTTAATTATTGTCTACTGACTCTCCTAGGGTGCTTGCACATATTTATAAAAATAACTAATAGATAAAGTTATATTGGGTCTATTGTGGGTAAGATAGAGAAGTCCTCCCACAAGAGACCAATACAACATAGGATCCAAAAAAGGATTGGTACAATTATTGTAAAGCTTTAGGACTAAGGCAAAGGAGTCTAAACATACTTGTAATCATCCTTCGAAAAACACCAAAGAAAATCTAGGACATACTTAGCCTGGGAAATGATGATGCTAAAATCTATTTGATCGTTCTAAATCCCAAAAAAATAATGCATAAAATCTAAATCTATCGTCTCAAAAGTGGAATGAAGTCATAACTTCATGTCTTGGATTAGAGTAAAAAAGTTGTTAGTGATGAGAATATCATAAACATATAACACAACCACCAAAGTTTTTCCATCCCTATGTTTGATGTAAACATCATGTTTGACCTCACATCATCAAAAACCATAAGTTAAAAAAAGAGTGGATCTTCTAATATTATGCTTAAGAAGCCTACTTAAGTCCATGCAAGGACCTAGTTAGATAACAAAACAACGATGCAAAACCAACTCCCAAATCTTGTTCTTCATCAAAGCCTCATATTCTATACACATATCATCTTTCATTCTAGACAACTCTTAGCTTGAGAATACATGAGAAGATATTGAAAATGGATTACCTTCAATAGTAATGCTTAAGAAGGGGCCTTCCAATGTTTCTAAAGAGATGGAATATGCTAAGCACCCTTTAAAAGAACTTTCAAAAATACTTGGATGTTGGATTAACTAAGGAATAATAATATGTACTCTACAACAACTCAACATTAGAAGGTAAAACTAAATAATCTAGCTCAAAATAACCACTCACTTTATCATGCAAGGATAAAACACTCTAGACTGATGTGTCATCCTCATCATGTCCTAAACCTTGAGAAGAAGATACTACCTTTGGTTTTGCCCATGAAGAGGTCAAGTCAATAGGAAACGTACCTCCACTCAAAGATGAATATGGATAAGATGAAGAAGGTGCTCTAATGGGAATAGAGCCAATAAAAAACTTGGAAGAAACAATTGAATCTAAGATAGGATAAGGATCAAAAGAGAAAAATCTCATTAAATATAACATCTCTATAGATCAAAACATCACACTTTGAAATATCATAAAGACAACATGCCTTTGAGGTATCTAAATACCCTATAAATATACACTTATGACTCTTTGGTACCTCCTCCTTTTGAAGATCCTTGGGTATGTTATCCCTTTGCTAAAGATCAAAGATGCAAACTTGGTATATATCATGCTTATCCTTTTTAATATCTCAAGAAGTGTCATGCCCTCAACTGCCCTAGTAGGAACTATGTTGATGATGTATGTTGGATAAGTGAAAATTGCACCCCAAAATTTATGATTCATATTCTTGGCATAAATCATACATCATGTCATTTTTATGATCACCCTATTTTTTCCTTCATCCACACCATTCCATTTAAGAACGTAGTAAACATTCATATGATATGCAAACCCATGAGAAGTCAAAAAATCATGAAAAGTATAACTAGCATACTCACCTTTCCACCTACCCTTAGACACTTAATTTTTCTATTGAGATAATTCTCAAGAAGATCCTTGAAGTTCTTCAATATCACAAAGACCTCATCCTTAGAGTGAATAGTGTACAACTACACATAGAAAAATCATCAATCTAAAAAAGAAAGTAATTATTTTTTGAGAGAGATGGTGTACCCATAGGTGAAAAAATATCACTATGATGATCTCCAAGGTATGGGAGTTCATCTTGCAATCCCTTTTGGAAATATCTCCCTATGATGCTTTCCTAGAATACATCCCTCACATATACCACTTGGAGGGGATGTGTGTAGAAGTCCAATGACCATTTGACGTTGACTCATGTATATTAATGAACCATAGACTAGATGCCCAATCCTATAATGCCAATTTTGACTTTCATTATCTACATGAACAACCACAAAAAAAGTTTTTTCCTAGAAGGGATAGAAGAGGTTGGTCTTTTTCCCAACTTGTATATGTGGTTCATCTCATCACATTAGCTAGAAGCAACAATTTTAAACCCATTGTCTATATACTTAATTATCCATATATCAGACCAAAATTCTACCATTATGTTTGTATGAGTAATTTGATAAATAGACAAAAGGTTAAGTCTAACATTTGGAACATGAACTATCTCATCAAAAGACAAAGATCCAATGTTGATGTATCCACACCCTATAACTCGTAAGGAAGAATAATTTCTAATAGAAATGTGTTCCCCTCAATTTGCTATGTTTTAACCCTATAGGAGATGTCCATGCTTCATCATGTGTTACCTCTAAATTTACAATTTGTTTATCTAAGAAAATGGATGTCCAATATTGAATTGCTTAATGTACTTGTGAGGTTTCTCCATCAAGATTGTCCTCACCTTGTGCGTAGAAGAGAGTAACATTAGCATCCGTTTCTTATTGCCTACTCATTATATCTTGATCCAAGTCCTATAAAACTTTAACTTATGACATCCATGTTCACACACTTTGGCTACCACTGGGCTAAAATCTTCGACTAGTGCTGAGGGTACAACCAAAAAGATTAGAGTTTGGGGACCAAGCACCAAAACCAAGTTGAGGTTCCCAAAATGCAATATTTTACCCCCTCGAGCAACACAGTCTATGGAGGTATGAAGTGGACATACATGAACTCGAGGAAAGAAAATATTAGTCATAGGACTTGAACCCATTCTTGACAATGAAAATACTATTTTTGACACACCCTAGCTACCATTGTACAAAAATATTGAACTAGTGGTGAGTGCGTCACCAACAAGGTCAAATTCTAGGGATAGGGTATGAAAGTTGAGTGGAAGGTCCTACCTCCCAAAACCTCCCTTTTGTAAACTTCACATGTAGGATTCTTGAAATACTTCTTAGGATTCTTCTCATTATATTTGGTTTCTTATCATTTTTAACTTTGGCAATAGCTTCATTTGGGTGAGCTTGATTGAAAATATAATATCTTATGTTTGTCTTCTAGCATTATGGTACAAAAAGTACTTAAACACCTCATTAGCCGATGGTGTAGGAGAGTCTAAAAATATACATGAAACACCTCAAAGACAATAATAACTATCTCAAGTTTCTAACATGTTGAAAATGATATTGAGTAGTCCAATAGTATTTTACTCCTCCAATGTTTCATGTACTTCTTGTAATTTGGATGTCTTCTTGTAGCTTCATGAACCTACTAGTATACTCATCAATAATATCAAATGAATCCATGGATAATATTGCAAGGTCAACCTCCAATCTATTGATTTATGTGGAATCAATTAGACTACACAACCCCTAAAATTTCTCAAATAGTACTTTAGGATCTATGGTGCTGCTAACATGAGTGTCATATACATTATTAACATGAAGGGATATGCCACCATGAGCCTCATATTTCTTGTTCCTATAGAGCTGCTTCACTTCTTTAGTATATCATGAGGCTCCTCGTTCACATATTTGAGTAACCTCTTCAGAGTAGAGTTTCAATCTTGATATTACTAGTAGTATAGACTAGACCACTCAATAAGGTCACTTGGTGATCCAAAAATATTCTTCCAAAAGACAAATATTACATGCAATTGTGACCAAAAACAACATCACTAATGTAGAGATACAAAAAAAACTATGTGATTTGAAGAAAAATAGGCTATGAAAAAATTATGGCCCCTAAAATTTTGTCCCTAAGATGGAAAAAAATAGCTCTAAAACCTTTTAAAATTTTGATTTTTTTAAATATCTATAGTGAATGAGAGGCCTCCATGTGTTTTTTATTAGTGGAGGGGTGGCCAAGAATGCATTGACTGTACAACATACCGATGAATCATGTAAAACCACTTGTCACAAGACAATTTTTTGTTTGATTTATAAACCACATGGTGCCACTTTTCACATCCCAATTCACTTATAAATTTATGCATTACCAATTGTTATTTTGAATGTGTGAGTTATTTATCAAGTTTGATGATATGCCAAAATGTAATTGGTCAAACCTATACTTATATGTATCCAATGACATATAGTCTACCATGACAATTGCCGCATGGTCTATCATATGGCCTAATCAGATACTTTCATGTTATTATTTACATCGACTTACATCAACTACCATGTTTCATCCCACATCATCTATATAGATTGCCATGTCATGTCATATCACTCATATGGATAGACATTTTTTGCTTTGAGATTTATGCATTGTCTACCATGCCACTTATATGGACTACCAAATTAACCATAGATACTGTCATGTATTGATTGTACATAATTTACATGTCATCATGGGGTGTGCTAACATCATATCCATCATATAAAAGATTTTGGTACTAGGGGGGATCAAACCAATGAACTCCCATATGCAAGGGCCTTAACTAATCTTGTCTAGCCATCTCTCCAAACACTTGGCTTCGGATATGAGGGACAAAACAATATTTAAAATCAACCAAATCATGAACATCCCCTTCCAACACCTCATTGATGGATACCTACATAATTCTAAAACAAGGATGCACCATCACACCCTATCCTTCCCACCAAAACAAGGAGTATTTATTAGAATAATCCTAATTTGAAATTCAAAATTTTAAAATTTTGAGGGGAAAGAAACTTTTTCGATGTAAAAAAGAGGTACTTAGAGGTGAAATGGGTGAAGGTGCTAAAATATAACCCCCCTAAATTTTTATAAAGAATCTATAAATAGTGATGGTTCATCCATATTTATTATGATTTTCCTACACAATATTTTGTTGAATGCAACCAATCAGGACATCCTCTCATGCCTATGGAACATATAAGTTGTTAGAGCAATTTTGCAACTTTTTCAAGTGGCTCACATGTCTTTGCTAAGCACAAAAGCCTACTCATAGCTTCTCTAACAGTAAGGGTTTATTTTAAAATATTTGGCCTATTTTTTCTACGTTCATGGTAGGCAAGCCCTCTACCCTCTCTTTTGTACTACTATTAGACACAAGAAACTAAAAGAGAAAATGAATTAGATATTTTGAAAAAAAAAGGTTTTCAAAAAACCTCAAAAATTCAATCTTGAAACTTGGGCATCCATTTGGATAGAAATTATGAAAAAATATTGAGTGCCAAAGAGAGGAACAAAAGGAACATGTCAATAAATGCTTCTCCTAGAGAAAAACTACAATCCCAATAAGATCTTTGTGATCCAATTCCACCTTAGGTTTCATGAGAAAATCATTTTTTCTTTCATGTCATCATCCTTAAAAGAGAAACTCTTCTTAGTTTACTCGAATCATAATTGCCCTTGCAATAAGTTGTAGAGTTCATTTATCAGCAGATGCAATTGAATGATGGAGATTCACACCCATTTTGATACCATGTTAGATTTCATAATAATTTTTAGAAATGAATGCAATAAAATATTACCCAGTATTACTATATATATATATATATATATATATAATATATATATATATATATAAGGAAGAATGAATAATAGTGTCTATGGACACCAAATAATCTCACTAAATGAAAATAAAATTACACTTCAACCGATAAGCAAAATGGTTGGTATGAAGGGGTATTTATACCCAAATACAAGTTACCTTTAGGTTAAGGTTGTGAGATTGACCTTTAGGAATAAAATATTATAAAAAATAAAAATATATATTTTCAAGGTTTGCATGGGCCTAAAAGGTAAATATTAACAATATAAATACAAAATTTGGTTGTGGCCTCAAGAGAAGATTAACCACCACATATTCCAACATTACCTAGATTAAGCTTAACCTCCTTTACCTCAATTATTTTAAAGTTTACCTTCAAATCTTTGTTCACACTTTTAACTCCTAAATTTGAGCTTGTACATTGTGTACTTCCTCATACCTTATCTCAAAATTTCTTTTAATTATTGATTTGAGTAAACTGTAATGACCTTTTCTGTTTATCATGCAAAGGGGCTTTTTGGCCACTTTCCTAGGACTCAAAAATCCTTGATTAGACCCAAATTCTACTATGATATGGTCTCTTTGCTTCATATCAATGTTGTTCTAGTTCTCTTGATTCAAATTTAATCATAATGGACTATGGTAAAGGTTTTGAAATATCTATGGCAACATATATTCAAGAGTATACAACATGCCTACTCTCCTGTTTATTCGTTCTAGATGAACTCCCTTAGAGTATTACGAGTTTCTTTAAAACCTCCTTATTGATTAGCTGATAAAGCCTAGTCTATATTGGAAGTCTTTGAGTCTTTTAATAGTCTCTCCAAGTATAAATTTTTACTCAATATAACGCATCTTTGCTTATACTTTATTTCTTGCTCACACTTCTAAGTCACACTTACACTACTTATTTACTTTAAAAAAATAAAAAATATAACTTACTTTATAACTTTAAAATATTGAAATTCACTCGTAAAATAAATAATTCAAAGTTTAAAGGTATTTAACTTTTAAAGTAATCTTTTAATTTTACATCCATTTACCAGTTTATTTTTATGGTTTGGAGTGCTTAACTCCAAAATACTAAATAGTTAAAAATAATATTTGTGAAAAGTATAAATTAAAGCGTACCTCATGACCTGAGGGTAAAACTATAAAACACATTGTAAAGATTTTAAAATCATAAAATTATATATCTATATATATATATATATTCAACGTGGTAAGTTTAGGTGATTTGAGGTAGAAATTCAGTTCCCTTGAAACACGCCTGCTTTTAGACGATGTTACTGATGTTACTTTCCAACGAGCTCCCAATAACTTTGCTTAGGACCTCCAATGGTTCGCCGGATCACTAGGCAAACTGAAATTTATTTTGGATTTTTTATCTAAAAATTTTAAGAACATTGTAATCTTCCTAAATTAATATTATTAAAAATGGAATCAAAATAATTTGCCAACAAATATTTGACTTATATCATTTTCAATGAGCTGATAAGAAAATTGATTTGGCTAAACACCCCTCGTGTTGATTTTGTGGTTAAATATAACTTTCCGCACTATAAAACATTCGCACGTAGTCCGAACTTTCTCAAATGCTTCTCGAAAATATATGAATTCTTTTAAAGGAAAAACGTCTAATCATCCACCTAAACAAGGCGGGCGTACTATCTTCGAGATGTCAGTGGTAGAACGGAGAGTCGCTTCATTAGTTTGGTTGTCCATATCCGCTACCAACCACAGCCACAAACATGGAAGTTAGTTAGCACCGCTCGATTCACCAAGAAATTAATCTGGAGAATGAAAAAAATAAAAATAAAAAACAAAAAAACTCAACGAAAATGATTTTTTTTTATAGGGAAAATGATTCCAACTATACTAACAGTAATACCATTCGACTTAAGCTAAAGCAAACGCTACAACTTTGGGATTGGTAAATAATAATAACAACAATTAAGCAATTGGTAAATAATAATAACAACAATTAAGCAATAGATTTGAGATTTACTTGGATGCCATGTTAGGTAAGAGTAATTTTGGTTTAAGTCTTTTACTTCGATTAATTCCAAGATGATTCATTCAAAGTTATTCTCATCGATTAGAAGTATGACCTAAGCTTGTGTTGTTTTGCAATGAAATAAATTATTTTAACTAGAAAACTACAAATTTTAATATGAGATGAAATATGATATAATATTTTTTTTTTAAAGTGTATTTATATGTAATTTTGATGTTTTTGTAGGTTTCAATTCTACAACAAAATGATTTTCGATCTTCACTACTCTTTGATATGTAAAAGACACATTCATGTTGATTGTACGTTGTGAGAAATTATCCATATCTCAGTTTCACATCTTGAGATGATATAAACTAGATCTTATTTGGACTATAAGCATTTTTTCGTTCCATTTGATTTTTACATCTATGTACTTCTTTTGGTTGTGTTCACACTTTGGGTTGAACTTGTTGATATATAACTATTTTTTCCTTCCTAAATTTTTAGTCTTTATGAGAAGTCTAAATTTACTATTTTTTTGTTGGAGTTTGAAACCTCATGAAATATAATGTTTTATGTTTCCATCTATTTGTTGTTTTGTTTCATTCATGTGTTTTTTATTCTATTCAGTGTTTCTTTGATTACCTATTTTGGCAACATGCTATCTTCCATTCTTTCTATTTTATTTAGGAACCCCAATAACCTTATCATAGTTTTTGCTTCTAGCATAAAATTCCCCATTTTAGCAAGTAAATTCTCATATGGGACTGATGCTTTAATTATGAAATTATTTGTAATCATTCGCTTTTGAATTATTTCTATTTATCTCCATTTAAAATTTGATGTATTGCTAGCCCACACCTCACACCCATATAGTACCACTAGAATAACTAATAACCCAAAAAGAACCTTGATGGTTTTTCAATCCCACAACTCTGCTTTTCTACTCTATTTAGAAATGAGTGGAGTGCCCTCCATCTTGCTTGTATTTGTTTCATCCTAAATATTCTCCAGTTGAATTTATTTTTAAAATCTAACCCAAGTTTTTTGTATTCTATTACTACCTCTAGATGATTTCCTTCAAATAAAATATATGATTTTTCTCTCTCCAATTAGAGAAGACCATAATTTTAGTCTTGCTAGTGTTTAACTACATCCCAAATTCTTTACAAAAATGCTCTAAAGATTTTAAATGTTCTTCTAAACTTTCAAATGTCTTGCCAAGACCTGGTTGTTCTATGGATCCCCCCCTTCTCCTCTCCCCACCTCCACTAGTTTTGGAATTTTGGGTTAGCCCATGTTTGGTGGCATGTGTGGAAGGAAAGGAATACCCACACTTGTCGGTCTCCTCGAGGACCATTGTAGATACAGTGGAAAATGTGAAAGCTTTAAATTTGGATTTGTTAACTTGTGAATGAGAGATCGATTTGGAGAGATCGTTGGGTTTTTTAACTCAACCTCAGAATACAGTGAGCAGGGGAAGTCAATACAGGGCTAGCACGATCTGGGAACACCCTCCATGGGGTTGGCTAACATTTGACTTTTACGAAGCTTCTAAAGAGGACCTGGGTTCGATAGGTGCAGGGGGTTTGTTTAAAAACTCGGAAGGCAAAATTCTTCTTGCCTTTGCTAAAAATTTGGGTCACCAAACTAGGGTGTTTCCCACCTGAACATGGTGAATTACAGGATACTAATCATAGAAGGAGATTCACTCAATATTATCAACATGATTAATCGCATCCAAATACCTCCTTAACTATTGCAAATTTTATAATTGAAGCTAGAAGAATAATTCAAAATTTAGAAGAAGCCCAATTCAAGCATCAATTTAGGGAAGGTAACAAAGCTACGGACTTTATGGCTAATCAGGGTCTTACGCAACAAGATCTTCACATTTGGATAGACAATTTTCTAGATAGCCTTATATCATTGGACAATGAATTCAAACAAAGGTCAAACTTGAGTTAGAATAATTAGGGTGGGTGGCAGGAACCTTCCCCATTGGATGTTACTTTTTGAATTTTGAAGTCACTCAACATGATGATGATGAAGTTGCAATATTCGATGATTGTCTCCATGTTGGCTATTATTTCGTGCACTAAGGAAGTGTTGGCCATGATGAGCTAGCAGGGGATGAATTCAAAGGAGATGAAATATGACAAAAGGGTTGGCCCTAGTGGCTCTAAATGCTAATCTCCTATTTATCCTTGTAGGCCTGTGTGTCCAGTTTTTATCTATGTTTATTCATGAGGGCTTGCGTGCCCAGTTCTTATTTTTGTTTGTCCTTGCGGGCTTACATGCTCAACTTTTGTCTTTGTTTGGCCTATGTGTTTAGGTCAATCCGGATAGTATCCGTTGGTATGATTATAGGTAGTTGTGTCTAAGGGCTGGTTGGATTTGATGTTTGATGTGTCCTCATTCTCCTAGTGGCTAGAGATTAGCTTCTTTTTATTAAAAGGTCTGGAGGTCCTTTCAAAACTTCTTTCGTCCAACTAATAAAAAAATATGAGATCATTGGAATAGATAAGAATTTTTGGTACATAGTTATCCAATTGTATTTCCTCTCCTACCATCCTTTCTACCCATTCGTCCAATTTGTCAATGTAAAGGTCAAATAAAGTAGATGATAATAGAAAACTCGATTACATCCCAATATCACACTTAAAACACTTTGATAGTCCTTTTAAATTTTTTATTTTTTCCACCACCTACTCATAAAGTCTGCATACAACTACTTTATAGTTTGTTAGTATGCTAACTACTTCCATTATTTTTCATAATTTACCTCTAGAAGTTATGTTCAAAACATTTTTCTAGTCAACAAAACAACAATAAAGTCTCCTTTTTCATTCCATATCCTCTCTATCAAATGCCTTAAAGTAATGTAGTGATCTATTGTTGAGTACTTTGGTCTAAACCCTACTTGCCCTATTTCCTTGATTTTTTGCCCATTGATTGATTTTGCTTTCTATTATGTTATGAGACAATTTTTCAAAAAGAGGATTAATCATGATGGTGTGATAATTTGAAAGATGGTTGTATCTATTTTATTCAATGGTATGATTAGGTTGGTTATCCATTCCAGTGGAAAGTCTCCTTTAATGATACCATTATAAATATATTAGATATGTTGTGCTAAGATGTCAACCCTACACTTGAGACGTTCAGCTTGCAAACCACCCATTTCCTAAGCTTTACTATTGCTATTTTTCAATGCCCCTATTCACATCTTTCAAAAAAAAAGAAAATTTTCATTTGTATTAACTATAGAAAGGATATTTGTCTCGGTGAACCATCCATCAATATAGACTTTGGAGCTCTGCTAGGGTTTGATGAGGAAAAACTACTCTGCTAGGGTTTGATGAAGAAACACTGCTTTGTGGGGATGGCAGCAACTTTCGGAGGAGGTCTAAAATTTTGGAGGAATATCGTGATGGCATCGGGTCCGTTTCATCTGAAAATGACTGGAAGGAATATGATTTTATA